>OY757011.1:75677690-76888510 GCA_963580285.1 Lucinisca nassula | reverse complement strand
AACAAAATCCATCCATTGGTTCAGGAGATAGAGAGCAGACAAGCTTTTTTGGCCTAAAATTCGACAATGTTTTGAGCACTGTGACCTTGAAAATTAGACAAAGGTCACCAAAATCTAATCAGTACTTTTCCCCCTCCCAATGGTGTATCTGTGTAAGTTTAATCAAAATCCATCCATCCATTCAGGAGATAGAGTGCAGACAAGAGGCAACGCCGACGCCAACGCCAACGCCAACAGGATCCGCACCAAAATCAATATGTCCCCCTCCCTTTCGGGTGGGGGGACATTATTTTTTAACCAAATCCATTTACTGGTTCAGGAGATACAGTGCATACAAGCTTATTCTTAACAGTGCTAAGACCTGTGGCGACCTTGAAAATTAAATCAAGGTCACCAAAATCTAATTAGTTCTTGAAACCATCCAATTTATCTTATGTACCAAGTCTGAACCAAATCCATCCAATGGTTCAGGAGATAAAGTGCAGACAAGCTTATTTTTAACAGTCTAAGTCCCTTGGTGATCTTGAAAATTAGGTCAAGGTCACCAAAATCTAACCAGTTCTAGAGACTACCCCACTTATCTTATGTACCAAGTTTAAACCAAATCCATCCATTGGTTCAGGAGAAAGATGACAGGCAAGCTTATTTTTAACAGCCTAAGACCCGTGGGGACCTTGAAAATTGGGTCAAGGTCACCAAAATATAATCAGTCCTTGAGACCATCCCATTTATCTTATGTACCAAGTCTGAACCAAATCCATCCATTGGTTCAGGAGATAGAGTACAGACAAGCTTATTTTTAACAGTCTAAGTCCCTTGGTGACCTTGAAAAATAGGTCAAGGTCACCAAAATCTAATCAGTTCTAGAGACTACCCCACTTATCTTATGTACCAAGTTTAAACCAAATCCATCCATTGGTTCAGGAGAAAGATGACAGGCAAGCTTATTTTTAACAGCCTAAGACCCGTGGTGACCTTGAAAATTGGGTCAAGGTCACCAAAATATAATCAGTCCTTGAGACCATCCCATTTATCTTATGTACCAAGTCTGAACCAAATCCATCCATTGGTTCAGGAGATAGAGTACAGACAAGCTTAATTTTAACAGTCTAAGTCCCTTGGTGACCTTGAAAATTAGGTCAAGGTCACCAAAATCTAATCAGTTCTAGAGACTACCCCACTTATCTAATGTACCAAGTTTAAACCAAATCCATCCATTGGTTCAGGAGAAAGATGACAGGCAAGCTTATTTTTAACAGCCTAAGACCCGTGGTGACCTTGAAAATTGGATCAAGGTCACTAAAATCTAATCAGTCCTTGAGACCATCCCATTTATCTTATGTACCAAGTCTGAACCAAATCCATCCATTGGTTCAGGAGATAGAGTGCAGACAAGCTTATTTTTAACAATCTAAGTCCCGTGGTGATCTTGAAAATTAAGTCAAGGTCCCCAAAATCTCATCAATTCTAGAGACTGTCCCACTTACTTTATGTACCAAGTTTGAACCAAATCCATCCATCGGGTCAGGAGATAGAGCGCAGACAAGTTTATTTTCAACAGTCTAAGTCCCAAGGTGACCTTGGAAATTAGGTCAAGGTCACCAAAATCTAATCAGTTCTAGAGACTATCCCACTTACTTTATGTACCAAGTTTGAACCAAATCCATCCATTGGTTCAGGAGATAGAGTGCAGACAAGCTTATTTTTGACAGTCTTAGTCCCGTGGTGACCTTGAAAATAAGGTCAAGGTCACCAAAATCTAATCAGTTCTTGAGACCATCCCATTTATACTATGTACCAAGTTTGAACAAAATCCATCCATTGGTTCAGGAGATAGAGTGCAGACAAGCTTTTTTGGCCTAAAATTCGACAATGTTTTGAGCACTGTGACCTTGAAAATTAGACAAAGGTCACCAAAATCTAATCAGTACTTTTCCCCCTCCCAATGGTGTATCTGTGTAAGTTTAATCAAAATCCATCCATCCATTCAGGAGATGTGTGCAGACAAGAGGCAACGCCGACGCCAACAGGATCCGCACCAAAACCAATATGTCCCCCTCCCTTTCGGGTGGGGGGACATTATTTTTTAACCAAATCCATCTACTGGTTCAGTAGATACAGTGCATACAAGCTTATTCTTAACAGTGCTAAGACCTGTGGCGACCTTGAAAATTAAATCAAGGTCACCAAAATCTAATTAGTTCTTGAAACCATCCCATTTATCTTATGTACCAAGTCTGAACCAAATCCATCCATTGGTTCAGGGGATAAAGTGCAGACAAGCTTTTTTTAACAGTCTAAGTCCCTTGGTGACCTTGAAAATTAGGTCAAGGTCACCAAAATCTAATCAGTTCTAGAGACTACCCCACTTATCTTATGTACCAAGTTTAAACCAAATCCATCCATTGGTTCAGGAGAAAGATGACAGGCAAGCTTATTTTTAACAGCTTAAGACCCGTGGTGACCTTGAAAATTGGGTCAAGGTCACCAAAATATAATCAGTCCTTGAGACCATCCCACTTATCTTATGTACCAAGTCTGAACCAAATCCATCTATTGGTTCAGGAGATAGAGTACAGACAAGCTCATTTTTAACAGTCTAAGTCCCTTGGTGACCTTGAAAATTAGGTCAAGGTCACCAAAATCTAATCAGTTCTAGAGACTACCCCACTTATCTTATGTACCTAGTTTAAACCAAATCCATCCATTGGTTCAGGAGAAAGAGCACAGGCAAGCTTATTTTTAACAGCCTAAGACCCGTGGTGACCTTGAAAATTGGATCAAGGTCACTAAAATCTAATCAGTCCTTGAGACCATCCAATTTATCTTATGTACCAAGTCTGAACCAAATCCATCCATTGGTTCAGGAGATAGAGTGCAGACAAGCTTATTTTTAACAATTGAAGTCCCGTGGTGACCTTGAAAATTATGTCAAGGTCCCCAAAATCTCATCAATTCTAGAGACTGTCCCACTTACCTTATGTACCAAGTTTGAACCAAATCCATCCATCGGGTCAGGAGATAGAGCGCAGACAAGTTTATTTTTAACAGTCTAAGTCCCGTGGTGACCTTGAAAATTAGGTCAAGGTCACCAAAATCTAATCAGTTCTAGAGACTATCCCACTTACTTTATGTACCAAGTTTGAACCAAATCCATCCATTGGTTCAGGAGATAGAGTGCAGACAAGCTTATTTTTAACAGTCTTAGTCCCTTGGTGACCTTGAAAATTAGATCAAGGTCACCAAAATCTAATCAGTTCTTGAGACCATCCCAATTATACTATGTACCAAGTTTGAACAAAATCCATCCATTGGTTCAGGAGATAGAGTGCAGACAAGCTTTTTTGGCCTAAAATTTGACAATGTTTTGAGCACTGTGACCTTGAAAATTAGACCAAGGTCACCAAACTCTAATCAGTACTTTTCCCCCTCCCAATGGTGTATCTGTGTAAGTTTAATCAAAATCCATCCATCCATTCAGGAGATAGAGTGAAGACAAGAGGCAACGCCGACGCCAACGCCGACAGGATCCGCACCAAAACCAATATGTCCCCCTCCCTTTCAGGTGGGGGGACATAATTAACTAGAGTCGCACAGTCGATGGCACGCCATCGCATATCCTCACGCTTTTTTAAAGATACGCCACTATATAAGTTTTCAATTGCAACTCCCACCCAATCTTAAGATCAAAATTCCGAAAGTGTCATGCACTCCTCAGACCAAAGACCTATCATTTCCCAAAGTTTCATGTTTCTATCTGAAAGGGCGTAGGAGGATTTATCCGGTAATCGTTAAACAAGAGGCCCATGGGCCACTATGCTCACCAGAGCTCAGGTGGGCACTGCCCATCCTGCCCAATGGCAGCCATGTATTATAACATGATATCATTTTAATCCACCAAATGAACCCCCATGTCCAAATGGGCACCCATGTGGACTCAGCATCTGAAAAGTTAGGCCTTTTATGAAGTAGAGGGGGTGGGGCATGGACCCAATGGAGCCCTGGTTGGTATCACTAAATGCGTCTTATCATAAGAAACAAAAATATATATGGTTTAGCAGTGGGGATCTGTAAGGCCTCTTTAACAGTTGAGGGGTTGGGGCATGCCCTGTTGATCCCAGGAAAGCCCAAACTGTTGTCCCTAAATGTGTCTTATCATAAGGACCAAGTATATATATGGTTCAGTGCTGGGAATCTGACCGGTTTCAGAGATTTGAGGCCCTTTTATGAAATAGGAATGGCCCCTGCGGACCCCGCTACAGTAGGTGTGCTTTCAATAAGGAACAAGAACATATATGATTATGGGGTGGGGATTTGAATGGTTTCTGAAATATAAAGCCTTTCATGAAATGGAAGGGCGGGGCACATTGCCTCAGCACAAAGAGACCTCCAGGTTGGTGTGATTGAACGAGTCTTATCATAAGGAACAAGTATATGGTTTAGGGGTGGGGATCTGAACTATTTCTGATATATATGGCTTTTAATGAAGTAAAGCGGTGTGGCATGGCCTGGGCGTGCCCCGGGGACTCCCAAGCTGCTGTCACTGAATGTGTCTTATCATAAGAAAGATGAATATATATGGTTTAGGGTGGGGCTAAGAACATTCTCTGAGATATAAGGCCTTATGTGAAGTGGAGGGGTGGAGCAAGGCCCAGGGAGACTCCCAGGTTGGTGTCAATGAATGTGTCTTATCATAAGGAACAAGACTATATATGGTTAAGGGGTGGCCATCTGTAGGGTTTCCGAGATATTGTGATATTATGAAATGGAGGGGGTGGGGCATGGCCCCAGCATATCCCTGGGAACCCCCAGGTTGGTGTTACTGAATGCGTCTTATCATAATGAACAAGAATATATATGGTTTAGGGGTGAGGATCTGAACAGTTTCTGAAATATATGGCCTTTTTTGAAGTGGAGGGGTGGGGCAAGGCCCCAGCGCGTCTCTGAGGACCCCCAGGTTGGTGTCAATGAATGTGTCTTATCATAAGAAGCAAGCATATATATGGTTTATGGGTGGGGATCTGTAAGGTTTCCGAGATATTGGGCCTTTTATCAAATGGAGGGGGTGGGGCATGGCCCCGGTGCATCCAGGGGACTCCCAGGTTGATATCACTGAATGGGTCTTATCAAAAGGAACAAGAATATATATGGTTTAGGGGTGGGAATCTGAATGGTTTCCGAGATATTGGGCCTTTTATAAAGTTGAGGGGGTGGGGCCTGACCTGTGCGCATCCCTGACGACCCCCAGGTTGGTGTTACTGAATGCGTCTTATCAATAGGAACAAGAATATATATGGTTTAGGGGTGGGGATCTGAACAGTTTCTGAGATATATGGCCTTTTGTGAAGTGGAGGGGTGGGGCAAGGCCCCAGCGCATCTCTGAGGACCCCCAGGTTGGTGTCAATGAATGTGTCTTATCATAAGAAGCACGCATATATATGGTTTAGGGGCGGGGATCTGTAAGGTTTACGAGATATTGGGCCTTTTATGAAATGGAGGGGGTGGGGCATGGCCCCGGCGCATCCAGGGGACTCCCAGGTTGATGTCACTGAATGGGTCTTATCATAAGGAACAAGAATATATATGGTTTAGGGGTGGGGATCTGAATGGTTTCCGAGATATGGGGCCTTTTATTAAGTGGAGGGGGTGGGGCATGACCTCGGCGCATCCCTGAGGACCCCAAGGTTGGAGTGACTAAATGCGTCTTATCAATAGGAACAAGAATATATATGGTTTAGGGGTCGGGATCTGAATGGTTTCTGAGATATATGGCCTTTTATGAAGTGGAGGGGGTGGGGCATGGCCCCGGCACAACCTGGGGGACCCTCAGGTTGGCATAAAAGCGTATGGCTGAAAGAATTTTACTCAAGAAACATTTCTATAAAAGTTTTGTCCAAATATCTGCAATGACTTGGCAGTAAATGCCATTTTTCAATTTTCCCCATTATAAGTCTATGGAAACTCTAAGTTGCCATAGCAACCAAACTAATGGGCCGATTTTCATAAAAAACACAAACTTTCAATCCCCCAGCCCAAGGATGCTACAGATAAAATTTGGGCTTAATTGGTCCAGTGGCTTCAGAGAAGAAGATGTTTGAAAGTGTTGACGTCAGACGACGACGACAACGACAACGACGACGACGACGACGCCGGACAACTGCCTATCCTATAAGCTCCCCCGGAGCCTTCGGCTCTGGTGAGCTAAAAAGGGGTTATGGGGGTGAAAATCCAAGAGTATGACCTCTGGTGACCTCAAACCTGACCCTAGGGGTCAAATTTTGATTGTTATGTATTCTACTCATTATGCCGTTGGATTTGATATGTCACACGACCAGGTTCTGAAAACTTTGATTTTTTACCCCCGGGGCACCCCACCCCCTGGGTGGCCCTTAGGGGTAGGATCAAAATTCCAAAAGTGTCATGCACTCCTCAGACCAAAGACCTATCAGTTCCCAAAGTTTCATGTTTCTATCTGAAACGGCGTAGGAGGAGTTATCCGGTAATCGTTAAAAAGGGGGTTATGGTGGTGAAAATCCAAGTTTTTGACCTCTGGTGACCTCAAACCTGACCCTAGGGGTCAAATTTTGATTGTTATGTATTCCACTCATTATGCCGTTCGATTTGATATGTCACACGACCAGATTCTGAAACTTTGATTTTTTACCCCCGGGGCACCCCACCCCCTGGCCTGGCCCTTAGAAGTAGAATCAAAATTCTGAAAGTGTCATGCACTCCTCAGACCAAAGACCTTTCAGTTCCCAAAGTTTCATGTTTCTATCTGAAACGGCGTAGGAGGAGTTATCCGGTAATCGTTAAAAAGGGGTTATGGGGGTGAAAATCCAAGTTTTTGACCTCTGGTGACCTCAAACCTGACCCTAGGGGTCAAATTTTGATTGTTATGTATTCCACTCATTATGCCGTTCGATTTGATATGTCACACGACCAGATTCTGAAAACTTTGATCTTTTACCCCCAGGGCACCCCACCCCCTGGCCTGGCCCCAAAAGTGTCATGCACTCCTCAGACCAAAGACCTATCAATTCCCAAAGTTTTAAGTTTCTAGCTGTAAAAGTGTGGGAGGAGTTGTCCGGTAAGACGGACGGACGGACGTACGGACGACGAAGACAATTACAATATCCCCACTTTTTCTTCGAAAAGCGTGGGGATAATAACCGACCAATGCATTGAGAGATACAGATTAACTCAAATTATACATGTATATTTGTATATATTGTATTTATAACTTTAATCCTTTTGGTACCAAATGGAATCTTCCTTCTTATATATAGCAAGAGTACATTTAAAAATTCAGTGGTGTCAGGTTGTGTTTTCTTCAAAATTTATTAGAAAAATGGCTGAACTTTTTTGCAAACACTGTAGGCCTGATCAGAGGCCACATTCTGTGGCATCTGAGCTGGGCCTACACTGTTTGCCTAATACCCGTTTTGGGGTTTCCGGTACAAATGGGTTAATAAAATACGGGCTTGAAGAAATGGATGGGACTGCATGATGCATCCACGCAGAGCTGAAACCATCCACAAACAAGTACTGGCAAACCACTTAGAGGATATAATCTTGTGTGATTGCTCAAATGTAACTGTTAGGTTTTTTTCTCATATTATGCATTTTTGTATTTACAAGCTAAACTGAAGTTTGTATGTTCTCTTTATTTCGTTCTTTTCTATGTCTTAGATACGTCCGGTTTGAGAGGCCCCCGCCCTTAGGGGCTTGAAGAAATATATGGGCTGCATGATGCTTCTACGCAGAGCTGAATCTAGCCCGCACACTAGTACTGGTAAACTGCTTAGAGGATCTTAGCCTGTCCAGGAACCCCAATGCGAGGCGGAACCGTCCATGCTAATAAACCCTATTGGTTTCATTGGGCGACAGGGCTTGAGATGTCATTTCATCTCCGTGTCAGATCAAAGTCCCACAAAATTGGAAGCAACGTCTCCAAAATGACCTTTACAGTGTTGATGGGGACGTTAAACTTCAAATCAAACAAACAAAACATCCGGTTTGAGAGCATTCTTGTTTGACGTTACATACCATTACACTCGAGCCCCCGCCCATCGGGGCTTGAAAAAATAGATCGGCTGCATGATCCACACAGAGCTGAAACCGGAGTACTGGTAAACTACTTAGAGGATCTAAGCCTGCCCAGGCAAAGGAGTGCTTATAAACCTGGCCTATTGGTTTCATTGGGCGGCAGGGCTTGGGATGACATTTCATCTCAATGTCGGGCAAAAGTCCCACAATACTGGAAGCACCATCTCCAAAATGACCTATACAGTGTTGATGGGAATGTTAAACCTCAAATTAAACAAACAAAAACAAATGAACATACCATTAGGATAACAAACCCTTGCAACATTGTGCTCTTTTTCTTCTTTATACTGCAAATATAGGTTGTGGTGCGCGTTAGAACCACCTCAATGAGGCGGTTTTATTGAGGAATCACAACCTATGCCTAAAAGCAGATATAAGAAAAATAATGTATCCCTCCACTAAACCCCAGTTTTCTCTATATAAAGTGGGGCTTAGTGTGTGTTGGGGGTGGGGGGTTCATTTCGAGAACTTGCTCACGTGATGCACACAATGAGACAATGAAACATTTCAACATCAGTTTAATACACGATCTTTATTCTAACAACACATAGATGGAGAGTCCCAGGTTCATCAAGACATAACAAGAACACACCTATTTAATTTTGATCCCCTTAAACCCAACATTTATATAGCTAAACATTGTTTTCAGGGGTATACATTTGTCTTCATATTTCTGCTCAAAAACATAGATTGTGGGTACTGGTTAGAACAGCCTCCCGAGGCGGTTCTCACAATCTATGTTTTGAGCAGATGTTTGAAAAAATAAGATAATTTTTTAACTGAAAAGTGAATACTACACTATATATTATATATTGGCTACATATGCGGCTGCATTTTATACCATTTTTTATAATAGCTGCATTACCTATGATTGAATTCATTATTGGCTGCATTTTCCTATATTTTTAATATCCTAGAGTGCCCAAAGTTCGTTACACTAAGCCAAAGTGGTCTACACATAAGAATAATAACAGCACAAATCAAATCAATTCACTCACTTCACTAGCTTATCATATTGTATTTCTGAGTAACAAAGCAATTCCCCTATTTTCGTTTCCCGTACAATTAAATAACAACAGTTTCAAATGTAAACAAATATGGCCTCTGCAACATTTTCTGGTCCTAAGTTCGTGACCCCATGATGTCATCATTTTTTGTGCCCCTCTGCTAGGCTACAGTACGTAATTCTTAGGTTTTCGGTATTTATACTCAGTATTTGAATAGATGACCATTTCAAAGTTTAAACAGCAAACTGATCAGTATGAAGTCTTGACTTTAAAAAAAACAAGAGGGCCATGATGGCCCTGGATCGCTCACCTGATCCATAGTGTAACAAGTGGGCCCCAGAGAGGGCCATTATTGGCCCCAGGGCTTTAATGTGCATAATGTTGAGGGAGGTCTTAAAGGTGAAGCTTCATACCAAACATCAACAAATGCTATAATTTGAACAATCTTGGCAAAGGTCCACTAGATGAAGCTACACATCAAATATCAAAGACCTGGGCCTTGCGGTTTCAGAGAAGAAGATTTTTTTTAAAGATATTCCCTACATAAGCCTATGCAAAACCAAATGGCCCCAGGGCTATATAAATCTATGTAAAACCAAAGGGCCCCGGGTGGGGGCATTTGTGGCCCCAGGGCTATAATTTGAACAATCTTGGTAGAGGTCCATTAGATGAAGCTTCATACCAAATTTCAAAGTCCTGGGCCTTATGGTTTCAGAGAAGAAAATTTTTAAAGATTATCCCTATATAAGCCTATGTAAAACCAAAGGGCCCCGGGGCGGGGCCACTTTTATCCCCACCACTATAATTTGAATCACCTCCGGAGGGGTCCTTCAGAAGAAGCTTCATACCAAATATAAAAGACCTAGGACTTGTGGTTTCAGAGAAGAAGATTTTTAAAGATTTTCCCTATATAAGTCTATGTAAAACCAAAAGGCCCCGGAGCAGGGGCATTTTTGGCCCAAGGGCTATAATTTGATAATTTGAACAATCTCGGTAGGGGTCCACTAAATGAAGCTTCATACCAAATATCAAAGTCCTGGGCCTTGCAGTTTCATAGAAGAAGATTTTCAAAGATTTTCCCTATATAAGCCTATGTAAAACCAAAGGGCCCCGGGACGGGGGCATTTTTGCCCCAGCACTATAATTTGAACAATCTTGGTAGGGGTCCACTAGATGAAGCTTTATACCAAATATCAAAGTCCTGGGCCTTGTGGTTTCAGAGAAGAAGATTTTTTAAAGATTTTCCCTGTATAAGCCTATGTAAAACCAAAGGGCCCCGGGGCGGGGGCATTTTTGGCCCCAGCACTATAATTTGAACAATCTTGGTAGGGGTCCACTAGATGAAGCTTCATACCAAATATCAAAGACCTGGGCCTTGTGGTTTCAGAGAAGAAGATTTTTAAAGATTTTCCCTATATAAGCCAATGTAAAACCAAAGGGCCCCGGGGCGGGGGCATTTTTTGTCCCAGCACTATCATTTGAACAATCTTGGTAGGGGTCCACTAGATGAAGCTTCATACCAAATATCAAAGTCCTGGGCCTTGTGGTTTCAGAGAAGAAAATTTTTAAAGATTTTCCCTATGTAAGCACATGTAAAACCAAAGGGCCCCGGGGCGGGGCCATTTTTGGCCCCAGCACTACAATTTGAACAATCTTGGTAGGGGTCCACTAGATGAAGCTGCATACGAAATATCAAAGACCTGGGCCTTGTGGTTTCAGAGAAGAAGATTTTTAAAGATTTTCCCTATATAAGCCTATGTAAAACCAAAGGGCCCCGGGGCGGGGGCATTTTTGGTCCCAGCACTATGATTTGAACAATCTTGGTAGGGGTCCACTACATGAAGCTTCATACCAAATATCAAAGACCTGGGCCTTGTTGTTTCAGAGAAGAAGATTTTTAAAGATTTTCCCTATATAAGCCAATGTAAAACCAAAGGGCCCTTAGGTGGGGGCATTTTTTGTCCCAGCACTATAATTTGAACAATCTTGGTAGGGGTCCACTAGATGAAGCTTCATACCAAATATCAAAGTCCTGGGCCTTGTGGTTTCAGAGAAGACGATTTTTAAAGATTTTCCCTATGTAAGCACATGTAAAACCAAAGGGCCCCGGGGCGGGGGCATTTTTGGCCCCAGCACTATAATTTGAACAATCTTGGTAGGGGTCCACTAGATGAAGCTGCATACCAAATATCAAAGACCTGGGCCTTGTGTTTCAGAGAAGAAGATTTTTAAAGATTTTCCCTATATAAGCCTATGTAAAACCAAAGGGCCCCGGGGCGGGGGCATTTTTGGTCCCAGCACTATGATTTGAACAATCTTGGTAGGGGTCCACTAGATGAAGCTTCATACCAAATATCAAAGACCTGGGCCTTGTTGTTTCAGAGAAGAAGATTTTTAAAGATTTTCCCTATATAAAGCCTATGTAAAACCTAGGGCTGCCACGATACGCTCACCTCACGATACGTATCGCGATACTTGGCTCACGATACGATACGTATCACGATACATTTTTAAGGCTTCAACTGCTGAGTTACCAACTGCAAAGGATAACATTATTTGGCCAGCAACATATGAAAATCTATGTTTGGTGTGGTTCAGAGTTTAATTAAGAATGTTTCTATAAAAGTTATATGACAATAACTAAATGTTTTTTTTTAGAATAAATTCTCAATAAGAAAGAATCACATTAAAACAAAGTTCAACCACTAAATTAATGCTTGCAGACATGCTGTAGATGCCTTTATAACCTTTGTTTGAAAACACGATCTGTTCCGAAAAATGTTCAGTTTTTGATCATGGGAGATTGGCTCATTTTCTATAAAATAACATGAACAACTTTTCAAAAAACAGACTTAAATTAAATTGAGGAGTGTTTGACATAACTTTTCTGGTCCTTTTGAAAGGTCTTAAAAGTCCTAATTAGTGACAGTCATTGATTGAAAGATCGATTTTTGTAAGTCGCGAAAACTAATGACATTCGCATTAGCGCTTTTGTTTGCTTGAAATAAGTCATAAAAACCTTGCCTAAAGTAATAATCCATGTGTGTATCTGCTCAGTAACATTCAAAATGAAGTTTACTGTTGAAAAGTACCAGTTTTTTTCACTTTGCCATGCAGTAATTAAACAACTAATTGATTGACAATTTTGTGAATCGAACCGTATCGAAAATGGGATCAAAAGAATCGTGAACCGAATCGTGACCACTGAACCGTGATGCATCGTGATTTCGGTGAATCGTGGCACCTCTAGTAAAACCAAAGGCCCCGGGGCGGGGGCATTTTTGGCCCCAGCACTATAATTTGAACAATCTTGGTAGGGGTCCACTAGATGAAGCTTCATACCAAATATCAAAGTCCTGGGCCTTGTGATTTCAGAGAAGAAGATTTTTAAAGATTTTCCCTATATAAGCCAATGTAAAACCAAAGGGCCCTTAGGTGGGGGCATTTTTTGTCCCAGCACTATAATTTGAACAATCTTGGTAGGGGTCCACTCAGGGTTGGCAAAATGCCGGCAAATTTGAGTATTTTCCATGCCGATGGCATTTACCGGTGAATACCAGCAAATACTGGAAAATACCGGCAAATACTGGAAAATGGAATTTTCCACCCTGGAATTAAAACAAAACCATATACTCAGCCGGTATATATTGGCAATTTCAATGGTAGAGGTTACATTTTATTAAAAATAGTTTAACTCTGGTATTTGTAACTATCTAATTTAATTAGATAAAAAAGTTATTTAAGAAAAAAGGGCTATTTTGAACCTGCCAGTGGCCACATACTTTCGCCTTTACTAATTGTTTAAACAAAGTCATATAAAACACTAGAGTCGCACAGTCGATGGCACGCCATCGCATATCCCCACGCTTTTTTAAAGATACGCCACTATATAAGTTTTCAATTGCAACTCCCACCCAATCTTAAGATCAAAATTCCGAAAGTGTCATGCACTCCTCAGACCAAAGACCTATCATTTCCCAAAGTTTCATGTTTCTATCTGAAAGGGCGTAGGAGGAGTTATCCGGTAATCGTTAAAAAAGGGGTTATGGGGGTGAAAATCCAAGTTTTTGACCTCTGGTGACCTCAAACCTGACCCTAGGGGTCAAATTTTGATTGTTATGTATTCTACTCATTATGCCGTTGGATTTGATATGTCACACGACCAGGTTCTGAAAACTTTGATTTTTTACCCCCGGGGCACCCCACCCCCTGGGTGGCCCTTAGGGGTAGGATCAAAATTCCAAAAGTGTCATGCACTCCTCAGACCAAAGACCTATCAGTTCCCAAAGTTTCATGTTTCTATCTGAAACGGCGTAGGAGGAGTTATCCGGTAATCGTTAAAAAGGGGGTTATGGGGGTGAAAATCCAAGTTTTTGACCTCTGGTGACCTCAAACCTGACCCTAGGGGTCAAATTTTGATTGTTATGTATTCCACTCATTATGCCGTTCGATTTGATATGTCACACGACCAGATTCTGAAACTTTGATTTTTTACCCCCGGGGCACCCCACCCCCTGGCCTGGCCCTTAGGGGTAGGATCAAAATTCTGAAAGTGTCATGCACTCCTCAGACCAAAGACCTTTCAGTTCCCAAAGTTTCATGTTTCTATCTGAAACGGCGTAGGAGGAGTTATCCGGTAATCGTTAAAAAGGGGTTATGGGGGTGAAAATCCAAGTTTTTGACCTCTGGTGACCTCAAACCTGACCCTAGGGGTCAAATTTTGATTGTTATGTATTCCACTCATTATGCCGTTCGATTTGATATGTCACACGACCAGATTCTGAAACTTTGATTTTTTACCCCCGGGGCACCCCACCCCCTGGCCTGGCCCTTAGGGGTAGGATCAAAATTCTGAAAGTGTCATGCACTCCTCAGACCAAAGACCTTTCAGTTCCCAAAGTTTCATGTTTCTATCTGAAACGGCGTAGGAGGAGTTATCCGGTAATCGTTAAAAAGGGGTTATGGGGGTGAAAATCCAAGTTTTTGACCTCTGGTGACCTCAAACCTGACCCTAGGGGTCAAATTTTGATTGTTATGTATTCCACTCATTATGCCGTTCGATTTGATATGTCACACGACCAGATTCTGAAAACTTTGATCTTTTACTCCCCAGGGCACCCCACCCCCTGGCCTGGCCCCTAGGGGTAGGATCAAAATTCCAAAAGTGTCATGCACTCCTCAGACCAAAGACCTATCAGTTCCCAAAGTTTTAAGTTTCTAGCTGTAAAAGTGTGGGAGGAGTTGTCCGGTAAGACGGACGGACGGACGTACGGACGACGAAGACAATTACAATATCCCCACTTTTTCTTCGAAAAGCGTGGGGATAATAACATCCTTTAGGTCATCCTTGCCCCTGGCTATCCTGTGCTCTCTTGAATAAACAAGTCTTGAGAGTTGTTGTTTTAGTAATAAAGTCCATATGCTCCACAGGAATGTGTGAAACTAAAGTTTTTGACATTGCAAAATGAAAACATGGTTATTCTGTACAAAATTGTGTTTAAAAGAAACAGATTTGCTCAGTCTGATCTTCATCTGATAAGGTTACTTGTTAGTCAATACAAAACTTGTTGCAAATGACAATATTAAACCAAGAGCATAGGGGATTTTTCCCTTCATTTTTCTACTGTTGATTTAAAAAAGCTGCATGTAAAAAAAAATTTTTTTTTTAACTTTCAATATTTTCAAAATTTGAGTCTTAGGTTCACTTTTTGGCTGGTTCAACATGTTTTAATTGAGTAATATTTTATTCTGTATGTTGGTAGCCTTATATAGATATTAAATTTTAACATTCTTTTACTCATTTAGTTCCATTCTATTATCTTAATTCAAATTTGTAATGATTTCTGCATTATTTCAAAGCTAAAAAATTCAATTTGCCAGTATTTGCCGGTATATGCCACTTAATGAGTATTTTCCAGACCGGTAAATACCGGTAAATGCCACTGGTAAATACCGGGGGTGGAATTTGCCGCCCAACCTTGGGTCCACTAGATGAAGATTTATACCAAATATCAAAGACCTGGGCCTTGCGGTTTCAGAGAAGAAGATTTTCCCTAAATAAGTTCATGTATCTATCTATCTATCTTCTTATACTGAGTCGGTCATATTTGGCCATTACCTCAGTTGGGTGCGTAGCTAAATTTAGAATTTAGCTGAAAAAAAAAAAAAAAAAAAAAAAAAAAAAAAAGAGAAGTCACTGGATGAGTCCTTAAAACTATTTACAATCTGAATAACATGTAAAACCAAAGGGTCCCGGGGCGGGGGCATTTTTGGCCCCAGCACTATAATTTGAACAATCTTGGTAGGGGTCCACTAGATGAAGCTTCATACCAAATATCAAAGACCTGGGCCTTGTGGTTTCAGAGAAGAAGATTTTTTAAGTTTTGGTGAAAAAAATCTATTTTTGGCTCCTGTGACCTAGATGTGCAACAGACCGGAACCATTTGAACAACTTTGAAAGGGGACCACCTAAGGATCATCCTGTGAAGTTTGGTCAAAATCCGATCAGTGGTTTAGGAGGAGATGTCGTTTAAAGAAATTGTTTACGCACGGACGCACGGCGGACAAAAAGTGATCCCAAAAACTCACCTCGTCACTACGTGACGGTGAGCTAAAAATGCTAAAACAGAAAGTTTTACTTTTTCAACATCAAAGACAGTAAAAAAACAACTTGGAAATATAACTTTTATTTGATAACAGATTTATTCCTTATATGGGGCAACTATGCAATGAGGACACAGGAACACTATGAGATGCCTTACGACTGAAATATCAATGCAATATTTTAGATACACCCAGTGTTTACATGTGTACCTGTTTCACAACCCATCCCTCTGTACTCTAAGAACCAACAGAATTTCGGGAACGATTAATTTCTTTATCTTGGCCTAATTTTATTTGACAGGTCATGTGACCTTAACCCTCAAACGGTAAACAAAACAGACGACAGATCGTTGTGGCACATCGGATTGAAAAATCATTTTTATTAGTATTTTTCCAGATGGCGAATTTGGGAATAGTGAAAATGACTTTCTTACAAAAGAAAAATTAAATATGGATGTTAACTAATTTGTATGAAAATTTCTTGACAAAACTTTTGTCCAGGAAAACTTCTAGTCGACAGCTAAAAATAACCGCATATGAAAGTCACGTGAGAACGAGGTAAGCGCAGAAAATGATGACGTCACGGAGTTAAGGTGCTAACAAACTTAGGGCACCCGACGATATAGCTGCACTAAAGTGCTGCGTTTTATACTGACCCTGCTTATACTCTTGTACATGGGTCTAAAGGGGTGCTGCCGAAGGACGGTGCACTTGTGGCATTCATCCCTGTAAATGATGCCAGTGGAGCATGTTCTGAGCCCCAATTTAATTACCGCTGCCGGGAATCAAACCGGAGACCTCTAGCATCAATGGCAAGTGCGCTAACCACTGAGCTACCACGCTTTACCACTTGCCTATAGAGGCCGGGAGATGGGCTAATGTGGAAGACTAACACATAATTCTCTTAATTGTATCATTATAAAACCTAATATCATGAGCACGTACCACTACCCGTAGTATCTGTACTAAGTGACCTTCTAGCAAATTTGAACACATGGGCTGACGTGAAAATTGATCTGAAATACTTCATATTTGCGAATAAACATGAAGGTAAATTTGCATTTGAATATTGAAATCGTCAGGTTTTCAACAGTGTCATTTCTGGAAACAGTTCAAGGACGTAGATAACTTCTTATTTTGCTTCTAAAATTTATTCACAAACAGATGAATTTTACATCTGTCAAACGCTTTAGGAAATATATCTGTATAAAGCGCTTAGCCGATACGGACGTTGTCAATAAAGGTGAAGGTCAAACTTGATTAGCCGAAGGGAAATTAACAAACAATATGAATTTTAATAAAACGCAATGCACGCATTTTCAGGGAAATGGCCAACACGCAGGATACCATGATACTAATTTATAGATAATAGAAACTCTGTATCCTGGTGTATGAATGTCACTTGACGTGTCGGACACACCAGTAACAATATTTCTAATTCTGACCAAGCTATGAGACAGGCGACTTCAGGGAAAATACTTCAACTACAGGGAAATTGTTTGGCCCGACAGACTCCGCAAATCTAGTACAATGCTGAGTCAGTATGAAGGACAAATATTATTGGATATAATGGATGGTAATGGCTTGGAACAAATGGTTAACTCCCCTACTCGTGACCAGAATACTTTAAACTTGACCATCACCTCTTTACCAGGTCAGTTTGAAGATATTCATTCTCTAGACAAACTTAGTGATCAATGCCCCAAAGATGTTAAAGAAGCAGCTTATAAGGGACTTGTTCGACCCATCTTGGAGTATGGTTGTTGTGTCTGGGAGCCCCTATGGAATAGTCCTTCAGGAGGAGATTGAAAAGGTTCAGAATAGGGTAGCTAGATTTGTTACGAGCAATTACAGCTTCTAAACTGGAAGTATGAATGGAATACTAAAAAACTTAGGATGGGAGTCTCTCAAGAAAAGGAGGAGAGACCGTAGGCTTATACTCTTGTACACGGGTCTAAAGGGTGCTGCCAGCATTGCAACAGATGACCTTAACCCCCCAGTTAGGAGCGACAGAAAGCATCGCTCTTTGGCATCGCATGTGCCCTCTGCAAGAACTGACATCTACAAGGGGTCCTTCTTCCCTTAGACAATTAGGGATTGGAATGCGCTTCCAGATTCGGTTATTTCATCCGCGGAAGGTGCTGAGGATAATGTAGCTAAGTTTACTTCTTTGGCGACAGCTAGGGACTAACTTCCCTTTTCACAGATCCCGGTGAAAGAATATCATTTGAATTGTCACGAGTAATGATTTAGATTCAGATTCAGACTTGTTGATACGTCTGTATCTCCATATGAGTGTTCGCATGGGAAATGTCTACAAAGGCCGAGAAATAGACACATTTTATTTATTTACATTCTAATGCACAAGCCAATATGAAATTTTATTCCAACAAACATATTGTAAACTAGCATGTAATAAAACAGTAGATGAAGCTTCATACCAAATATCAAAGACCTGGGCCTTCTGGTTTCAGACAAGAAGATTAAAAAAAAAAATCCCTATATTAGTCGATGCAAAGC
Organism: Lucinisca nassula; assembly: GCA_963580285.1. Classification (NCBI taxonomy): domain Eukaryota; kingdom Metazoa; phylum Mollusca; class Bivalvia; order Lucinida; family Lucinidae; genus Lucinisca; species Lucinisca nassula. The sequence continues at coordinate 76,870,271 of OY757011.1, read as the reverse complement.
CGGTGGGCCCAAGGGTGGACCATTTATAATTTGAACAATCTTGGTAGAGGTCTACTAGATGAAGCTTCATACCAAATATCAAAGACCTGGGCCTTCTGGTTTCAGACGAGAAGATTTGTAACGGTTTTCCCTATATAAGTTAATGTAAAACTGGTAGGCCCCAGCTCGGGGCCATTTTTGGCCTAGGGCTATAGTTTGGAAGATCTGGGGATTGGGCCACAAGATGAAAATGCATACCAAATATCAAAGAACAAGGCCTTGCGGTTTCGGAGAAGAAGACTTTTTAATTTTTCAGTAAAAAAAAATTATTTGCCTCCTGTGACCTACATGTGCAAGGGACCGGATCATTTGAAGAACTTTGAAAGGGGACCACCTAAGGATCATTTCTGTGAAGTTTGGTCAAAATTCCATCAGTGGTTGAGGCAGTGATGTCGTTTGAAGAAATTGTTTGCGCACGGACGCACGGCGGACAAAAAGTTATTCAAAAAGCTCACCTCGTCACTAGGTGACAGGTGAGCTAAAAAGATATGAAAACAAAAGAATAACAAATAAATAAGAAAAATAAAAATCAAAGCACTGAGAGTGCTCATGGTGCGATTGTCTATGATCTTTTGATTTCGCGTCTGGTCGGACTTAAATCAGACTTCTGTCGCGGTTTATTTCTGTTATGGTTTGTCTTTGGGTGTTCGTGTCGCTTATTTTATTTTGGATATTTTGTTGGAAAGTAACTGTCCTTTTGGCTTTCCGCTGTTGGTGTTTCCATTAGGGTCTGTTGTTTCATGTTTGTGCGTCTTTCCCTTTGGTGTCTCTGGTGGGAGCTGTGGGTTGATTGTATCGATTCCTGATCATTGCCTCCACTTCTATTTTTCATAAAGAATGTATTCTTGCATAAACTCCTATGAGCATAGCTGTTTGAAGCTATTCCGGGCCAGAAGGCGTATTCATGTTGAAAATATAAAATTAACGTGCTTCTTGAATATGAGTTTTGAACGTTGGGCTTTGCTTTGTTAACGTTATGTTAGAGCGATGTAACGTCGTCGTCATGAACGTAGTATTTTTATGTTTTATGTTGACGTCATTGCGAAACAGACGCTATCGTTTTAACGTTTTGAAGTATCCACCATGCCTTGTTAGTTTTACGGTCGCATCTGAAGAGGTGATATGGAACTGTTGGGCGTTTCCGTCACAATTTGTCTCAGTAAATGCAAGAATGACGATCATTCATGTTAAGGCGTAAAATAGCTGTATTTCCGCTAACATGCTGAAAAAACTTTTGGTAGGTAGATAGGAGAATCTTTTTTTATTATTATTTTATTTTTTCTCTCGGAAAAAACAAGGTCGGGCCTGTATTTGTTGTGTGTTTCTGTTTTTTTTTTTTTACATGTGTTTTGTTAATAAAATTGTCATGCTGAGACTTGCACTGTATATCATAATTCATTTTAAATGCTAAAAAGGTCAGCTCTGTATTTTGGAAGGTACTAAATGCCAAAAACTACAAAAATGTATTTAAGACCCGAAATTACTATGTGAAAATGCAAAAACGACACTGGGTAGGGTCGGAAATTGAAAATGGTAGGGTCGGTGTTTTAATTTTTATTTTGTTCTTCTATTGATAAAAATAGAAGAGTCGGGGGGGGGGGTGTCTGAAGCAGGGTGGGGGAAACACGGCAATTTTTAGCCATTATTTCATTGCAATAACATATGCCTGGTCCCTCGGAAGATATTCAGACAGCTTCCTGTGGTAGGGGATCCTGCAAATGTTATGAATGAAAAACTATGGATGATCTCGGTATTTGTTCTATATTGGAAGGTTACTCATGAGGCCTAATCTGTCGAAACTAGCTAACCTGGCCTAGAAAATTTGTACACTCGATTTTTTTTATTCCCCAGGTAATTTTTTTTTTGTTCGTTGTTGTTGTTTCTTTCCAGAGCATAAACCTTTACAGAAGGCATTTACTACACCTTATATAAAGGGACTGTTTGGTCACCGAAATTGTTTTCATTGATATTCTTGTTCCTTTTTATTATTAAAGATTTTCGAAAAAAAAAAGTTAATATTTGTTTACCATTACTTGCAAGTATTCCAACTGAATAAATTTGATTTGGGCGTTAAAGGCCCAGTCAACACTATTTAGGTCTTTTTTAGCTCACCTGTCCACACTTTCTCCTGGACAGGCTTATACGTAAGCGGTTAATTAGTACACTACACATTCTTTTGTCATAAACTGACGACTGCCCTCCTTGAATCAACGGAAGGGAGAGAATTACCGTAGAAATAATTTCATGATCCGCTACCGAGGCCGGCTGTATGGTTATGATATCTTTATGTTCACACAGCCTCCGTGGCCTAGTGTAGGGCGCAGACTCTTAATCATTACCTTACGAAAACATCCCTATCTAAATATATTGAAAATTTTACCACCAAAAGCTGTAAAAACAAATCTGATGGAAAATTGTGATATTTTCCTTATTTCTGCTCAAAATATAGATTGTGGGTACACGTAAGAACCGCCTCGGCGAAGCGGTTCTACCGAGCACCCACATCTATAATTTTGAGCAAAATGAAAACTATACCCTGTAAACCCCAATTTTACTGTGTAAATGTGGGGTTTAAGGGGGTCACAATGATATAGGTGTGTTTACGTGATGGGTCTCTGAAAACAAAAATAACATTATTCCTTGTTATTGATATAAACACCCCATTAACCCATATATGACTGGCGTCTTTTCGGGGGCATTTTGCAAACACAGCAGGCCCAGATAAGACGCCACAACGAGCGGCGTCTGATCTGGGTCTAAACTATTTGCTGAAAGTGCATATTACTGCTAACAATACAAACCTGACACCCCTTCAATTGGACATGGACTACTCCAAACTGATAAGCTTGGAGATTCCGTTAAATGATGCATAGAATTACATAATCGAACTACACCGTGTACTTTTAACCTATTTTATACTGAATAGAATCATCAACCTTATTTCAGTATAGCACAAGTTCATGTCAAAACTTAGGGGTTTCAGGTTGCGGCTTCTTCAAAATTTATCTGGAAAAGGCTGAACCTTTCGTAAACATGCAGTGTAGGCCCTGATAAGACGCTGGGTTCCGTGGTATCTGATCTTGCCAGTTACCATTTTTTTTTTTAATTTCCGGTATAAAATGGGTTAATTGTACTGAGGCAGCATACAATTGGCTAACTGTACTGATCTATGAAGAACTCTTATTAGATAAAATATTTTTAAACCAAAAGATTCTTGGTTGATTGAAGGGATTTTCCGGATCAGGTAATCCGCTTCCGTTACCGTTTTGAGACTGGTTTGCGCCAAACGTTTATGTCGCCAAACGTCTCGTTACCGCGGTTGTGAATACAAGGCACGTGACAGTTTGACAGGTTTTACCATTGGCGTGCCTTGTATTCTTCCGCGGATAAGTCATCAATACTTTTCATTGATAAGAATTCTTCTGAACAACAAAAAAAAATCAATTATTGAAAAATACACAGTAGAATATGTGCGTTCATGATGCTGATTGATAGAACATACAAATTATAATATTTAGTTTAACTGAAAGCCTATTGTGAAACTTTTCAAACTGTTTGAATATGGATTATTTTCTCACGGAGAATTTTTGTGGTTCTTCGGCCGTTTGCAATAGCGATCAGATTTCAGTTTAAGTGTCACCTCTCGTGCGATTGTAAGACAATCGCACCAAAAATGATGTGGTTAAAATGCAAACAAAAAGTTTATAAATACAAGAGGGCCATGATGGCCCTGTATCGCTCACCTGGTCCATACTGTACGAATGAAATGGTAGGTATACAGTAAAATGGAGTGGAGAGACTGGGCAATTTTGATTGGCAGTAACCAAAGGAACATTTCTGGGAAATTCTATCAAAATCAATTTAGCTTTTTTGACTAGGTCCGTTTAGTGTTTGGATATTCTTAGCTCTGGTGGCTATCACGTTAATTTTAGTAAAATCGATCCATAAGTGATAAAAAAACAACAAAAAGCATACAGTGACCTTGACCTTCGGCCCAGAACCCTGTAGTTAAATCAAAATCCTTTGATAAATCTAGGTGCTAGCTAGAGCCATGAAAAAGTTTTTCTAAAAACAGTCACAGTGACCATGACTTTAGCTCACGACCCTGAAAGTCGATCCTGCTTCTTATATTATCATACCCAACATTTGTGTGAAGCTACATTAAAATCGATCAATAAATATAGGCGCTGGAGCGATATGTCAAAGTTTTGCCAAAGTGACATTGACCTTGAGCCCAGGACCCTGAAAGCCAAACTAACTACCTAACATTTGTGTAAAGTTACATAAAAATCCTTTGATAAATGTAGGCGCTAGAGTGATAACAAAGCTTTTTCTAAACCAGAGGACCAATGGTCCTGAGCCGCTCACCTGAGTGCTGAGTATTTATGGAGCCATTTGGTTTCTGAGAGACTTTTTAACATAGCAGGATCATGTGACCTAAATATTGGAACAAATTTTTGTTCCTCCATTCCATAAAGGCTTCATATGTAAATTTGGCTTAGATATGCCCAGCTGTTTTTCAAAAAAAAAAAAAAAAAAAAAAAAAAAAAAAAAACAAGTTTGACATTGTCGCCATATTTGTCATGTGACAACTCATATGCCTTGATTTCTATTTCCTTGTTCCTTAAAGCTTTCATATGAAATTTGATTATAAATGGACCAGTGCTTTCTGATTAAACCATTTGTTTTATTTTCATATCTAGATGATGTCCACGCAGAGCTGAATCCGGCCCGCACACTAGTACTGGTAAACCGCTTAGAGGATCTAAGCCTGTCCAGGAACCGCGGTGCGAGGCGGACCGTCCATGCTAATAAACCCTATTGGTTTCATTGGGCGACAGGGCTTGAGATGTCATTTCATCTTAATGTCGGGTAAAAGTCCCACAAAATTGGAAGCAACGTCTCCAAAATGACCTTTACAGTGTTGACGGGGACGTTAAACCTCAAATCAAACAAATATCTAGATGATGTCATTGACCTTGAATACCCATTTCATTTTCTCATTTAGCTGCCTTCATCTACAAAGTTTGCGAAAAATACACTTTTGACTTTTTCCCATACAAAGGCCTATGTGACCAAATTTGACCTTGGCCTTAAATAGGTTAAGGAAATCCAGGGATCATAATTTGAACAAACTATGATTGGCTCGACTCCCAAATAATACATACAAAGTTTCAGGAAAATCGACCAACTGGCTCTTCTGAAGGTTTTTGACCTTATATGGGCATGGTGGTCCTATTGGTCATGTGACCAAACTCATAATTATTAATTTTCATTTCCTTGTCCCTAAAACTTTCAGATGAAATTAAATTACAAATGGCCTAGTTGTTCCTGTTGAAAATAAGTTTTAATTTTCATCTCAGCGTCACTTGTCCAAGGTCAAAGAACGAACTTGACCTTGAAGACTCGTGTAGTTCAATTTACTCCTTTAGCTAACTGCATCTACCAATTTTCAAATCACAAACTGTGATAGTTTCTGAAAAATACATGGTTTTGATATTCCTCATATAAAAGTCTTTGTGGCCAAATTTGACCCTGGCGTAAAATAGGTCACTGTAATCCAGGGGTCATTATGACTGGCTTGAGTATCCAGTCCTACACACCAAGTTTCAAGATAATCTGCCCATTGGTTCAAGAGAAGGAGTTTTTTTTTTTATCTTATATGGGCTTTGCAGACATATTGGTCGCGAGACCAAACTCATATTAATTAATTTTCATTTTTCTTTTTACCAAAAACTTTTCATACGAACTTTGGTTACAAAAAAGACTCAGTGGTTTCTGAGGAAAATAAATTTCATTTTTTTTATCTGAATGACCTTGACCTTGAATACTCGAAGTTTCATCCACTCATTTAGCTAACTGCATCTACCAATTTTCAGATCGCAGGCTGCAATAGTTTCCGAAAAATACTTGGATTTAACTTTTTTCCATACAAAAGCCTATGTGACCAAATTTGACATTGGCGTAAAATAGGTCAACGTTTTCCGAGGGTCATCATTTGAACAAACTATGGTGAGCCCAAGTATCCAATGCTACATACCATATTTCACTGGTTCGAGAGAAGAAGATTTTTTACGTTTTTTTTCCTTATATAAGCATGCCAGCCATATTGTTCATGTGACCAAACACGTATTTATTAGTTACTAAATGCGTTTATTTGAAATCTGATTGCAAATGACCCAGTCAATGATTTCTGCGGAAAATAAGTTTTAATTTTCATATATGAATGACCATGGCCCAAGGCCAAAGAATGACCTTGACCTTGAATACCCATGCAGTTTCATCCACTTATTTAGCTGACCACATCTACAAATTTTCAGATCACAGGCTGCAAGAAAACATGTACACTCCACATTTTCCAGTTCTGTGGTGTATTCCTTGCTTCCAAAGAATAACCTTTTCTAGATCATATTGCAAGACTTTCCGAAAAATACACAGCTTTGACTTTTTTCCATTCAAAAGTCTATGTGAGCAAATTTGACCTCCGCGTAAAATAGGTCAGTGTCATCCGAGGGTCATCATTTGAACAAACTATGGTGGACCCGAGTTCCAAATGCCGCATACTAAGTTTTATGACAATCGATCCACTGGTTATAAAGAAGAAGATTTTTGAAGGGTTTTTTTTATCTTATATGGGCCTGGTGGCCATTTTGGTCATGTGACCTGGACCTCACCAACAAACTTTCGTTCCCTCATTCCATAGATACTCCGCATGGAATTTGACTTCAATCGGCCCAGCGGTTTCAGAGTAGAAGATGTTTGAAAATGTTGACAGACAGACAACAGACAGCAGACGACGGACCCTTGCCATACTATAATCTTCCCTAAAGGTTTCATATGAAATTTGGTTACAAACGGCCCAGCGATTTTGAGAAAAATGTGTTATAATTCTCATATCTAAGTGACCTTGGACTAAGAACAAGGAATGACCTTGAATACTTAGGTAGTTTAAATAACTCATTTAGCTAACTGCATCAACCAATTTTAGGTCACAGGCTGCAGCAGTTTCTGAAAAGTACATGGTTTTGATTTTTTTTCATACAAAAGCCTACTTGACCAACTTTGACCTTAGCGTAAAATAGGTCAAGGTCATTCAGGTGTCATCATCTGAACAATTTGTAATTGGCTCGAGCCCCCATTGCCATATACGAAGTTATATGATAATCAACCCACAGATACTGGAGAAGAACATTTCTGACGGGGTTTTAGCTTAAATGGGCATGGCGGCCATATTGGTCATGTATCAAACTCATATTAATTATTTTTCATTTTCTTGTTCCCAAAAGCTTTCATATGAAATTTTGGTTACAAACGGCTCAGTGGTTTCTGGGAAAAATAAGTTTTAATTCTCATATCTGAATGACATTGACTGAAGATCAAAGAATGACCTTGATCTTGAATGCTCATGTCATTTCATCCACTCATTTAGCTTCCTGTATCTACCAATTTTCTGATCACCAAGTGCAATATTTTCCAAAAAATACACGGTTTTGACTTTTTCCCCATACAAAAGTCTATGCGACCAAATTTGACCTTGGCCTAAAATACATCAAGGTCATTCAGGAGTCATCATTTGAACAATTTTTTATGGACCTGAGTCTCCAATGCCACATACCAAGTTACATGATAATCGACCCCCTGGTTCCAGAGAAGAAGATTTCTGAAGGGTTTTTACCTTATATGGGCGTGGCGGCCATATTGGTCATGTGACCAAATTCATATTATTTTATCCTCATTTCCTTGTACTTAAAAACTTTCATATGAAATTTCGTTACAAATGGCTTTGTGGTTTCTGAGAAAAATAAGTTTTAATTCTCATACCTGAATGACCTTGAACAAAGGTCAAAGAATGACCTTGACCTTGAATACCCATGTAGTTTCATCCACTCATTTAGCTTACTGCATCTACTAATTTTCAGATCACAGAATGCAATAGTTTCCAAACAATACACGGTTTTGACCTTTTCATATACAAAAGTCTATGCGACCAAATTTGACCTTGGCCTAAAATTGGTCAAGGTCTTGCAGGGGTCATCATTTGAACAAAATTTGATGGACCCGAGACCCTAATGCTATATACCAAGTTTCAGGCCAATCAACCCACTGGTTCCGGAGAAGAAGATTTTTGAAGGGGTTTTACCTTATATGGGCATGGCGGCCATCTTGGTCAAGTGACCTGGACCCTGCGAACAAAGTTTCGTTCCCTCATCCCAAGAATGCTCCACATGAAATATGTCTCCAGTCGGCCTTGTGGTTTCAGAGGACAAGATGTTTGAAAATGTTGACAGACAACAGACGACAGACAACAGACAACAGACCACAGACAGACAACGGAGCCTTACCATACTATAAGCTCACCTATGAGTCTTCGGCTCAGGTGAGCTAAAAAAAAGCTACTGCACCCGGGACCCTGAAAGTCTAATATGCTGGAGATATTATCATATCCAACATTTGTGTGAAGTTACATTAAAATCTATCAATAAATGTAAGGGCTACAGAGAAGACAGCCTCTCTGAAAATAGTTTCAAGAACCATGACTTTGAGCATCCCCCCCCCCCACACACACACACACTTAAAGTCTGATTTGCTTGAAAATCAGAGACCCGAGCCTTGTGGTTTCAGGGTAGATTTTTAAAGGTTTACCATATATATGTCTATGTAAAACCGTGGACCCTGGGGCGGGGTCACCTTTAGTACCGGGGCTATAATTTTAATCATCATAGAAGAGGTCCACCAGATGAAGCTTCATATCAAGTATCAACGACCTGGGTTTCTGGTTTCAGACAAGAAGACGTTTAAAGGTATTCCTTATATAAGTAAAAGGAAGACCAGTGGCCATTTTTGATCACATGGCTATAATCTTCGTAGAAGTCCGCTAGACGAAGCTTCATACCAATCATCAAAGACCTGGGCCTTCTGGTTTCGAGCGAGAAGAGTTTTTAAAGGGTTTCCCTATACAAGAGGTCCATGATGGACCTAATTCGCTCTACTGAGTTCTGATGCACTAACAGTGTTGTTTACAGGGTTTTCTGTATTGAGCTCTGACAGCCAATTTGTACAGAGGAGCAGAACCACTTAAGCACTTTTTGTACAGGGGTCACTCAAGGAACTTTTCTGTCGAAGTTGTTTTAAAATTGAGACACTGGAGAAAATGTTCTTTAATGATTTTTCTATCTTTACCTCTGAAGTCATATGAACATTTTGTTAAGCAGAGCAAACCCATTTCAGCAATTTAAGCAATTTAAGCAATCATCAGTACATGATTGATTGTTTTGAGTATAATGACATGTCAACCATTGTGAGTCATTTTGTGTCATCTCCCAGAGAAAGGGAGAAAGTGAGTGGTAGTGGAGAAAGTAAAAACAACGAATGGAAGTCTTAAAATAGAAGAAACAACAACACTCTCCCTCTACCCTTACCTGATGCAATGGCAGCGGGCCTTGCCATATTGTAACCCAATATCCGTTGGACGCCCCAGTGACGCAAAATACACATAAACGTCACCCAACCACCCCTCAATCATCAGTTAAATAATACTACTTTGAGATGGGATGTTTCAATGGAACAGACCCAAGATGAGCCTTGCCGTTTAATCAATTTTTGGTACACAAAAAAAGAGAAGCATTTCTGTGAAATGAATTTGAAATTGCGTCTCTATTTTTGGCTCTATTGGTCATTTTGTTCAGTGGAACACAACCATTTTAGCAGTTTTGGTAGAGGGTTACCCAAAGGAGCATTCCTGTGAAATTATTTTGAAATCTTACCATTAGCCTAGGAGGAGATGTCGTTTAAAGTTTTTTTTTCTATTTTTAGCTCTGGTGGTCAGTTTGTTCAGCCGAGTGGAACCATTTTAGCAATTCTGTTAGAGGGTCATTCAAGGAACATTTCTTTGAAATTATTTTGAAATCGTGTCATCAGCCTATTAGGAGATGTCGATCAATGTTTTTTTTTTTTTTTTTTTTTTTTTTTTGCGCTGGTGGCCACTTTGTTCAGTGGAGCGGAAGCATTTTTGAATTTCTGGAAGAGGGTCATCCAAGGAACGTTCCTGTGAAATTATTTTGAAATCGGACCATTAGCTTAGGAGGAGTGTTTAAAGTGTTTTTTAGCTCTGGTGGCCATTTAGTTCTGCAGAGCAGAACCATTTTAGCAATTTTGGTAGCGGATCACCCAATTAATATTCCCGTGGCATTATTTTGAAATCGGACCATTAGTCAAGGAGGATATATCGTTTAAAGGTTTTTCTATTTTTAGCTCTTGTTCATTTTGTTCAGCGGAGCAGAACTATTTTAACAATTTTGGTAGAGGTTTATCCAAGAAACATTCCTGTGAAATTATTTTGAAATCGGACCATTAGCCTAGGAGGAGAAGTCGTTTAAAAGTTTGTCTAAGGTTGTGTTTTGTTTTTCTATTTTTTAGCTCTTGTGTCCATTTTGATCAGCGGAGCAAAACTATTTTAGCAATTTTGGTAGAGGGTCATCCAAGGAACATTTCTGTGAAATTATTTTCAAATTGGACCATAAGCCTAGGAGGAGATGTCGTTTAAAGATTTTTCTAATTTTAGCTGTGGTGGCCATTTTGTTCAGCGGAGCGGAGCTATTTTAGCAATTTTGGTAGAGGGTCATCCAAGAAACATTCCTGTGAAATTATTTTGAAATCGGACGGTTAGCCTAGGAGAAGATGTCGTTTAAAGTTTTTTTCTATTTTTAACTCTGGCGGCCACTTTTTTCAGGAATATTCCTGTGAAATTATTTTAAAATTGGCACTGTGGTTTCGGAGATGTCATTTGAAGAAATTATGGACGGACAGATAGACGGACGGACGGACACAAAGCGATCACAATAGCTCACCTTGTGCACTTCGTGCTCAGGTGAGCTAATAAGTCTGTGTAAAACCAGTGGGCCCCGGGGCGGGGCAAAACATTGCTATAATATGAACAATCATAGGTTTTTCTAAGGTTTTTCTATTTTTAGCTCTGGTGGCCATTTTGTTCAGGGGAACAGAACTATTAGAGCAATTTTGGTAGCGGGTCATTTAAGGAACATTCCTGTGAAATTATTTTGAAATCGGACCATTAGCCTAGGAGGAGAAGTCGTTTAAACGTTTTTCTAAGGTTTTTCTGTTTTTAGCTCTTGTGGCCCTTTTGTTCAGCGGAGCAGAACTATTATAGCAATTTTGGTAGAGGGTCATCAATGGAACATTCCTGTGAAATTATTTTGAAATCGGACCATTTGCCTAGAAGATGTCGTTTAAAGGTTTTTCTATTTTTAGCTCTTGGGGCCATTTTGTTCAGCACAGCGGAACCATTTTAGCAATTTTGGTAGAGTGAGTGAGTGTTTGAGTTTTACGTCCCACCAACATCTAAGGTCATACGGAGACGGGACCTAGGTTTAAAGACTCATCCGAAAGTCTGGAGAAGCTCGGGATCGATCCTGCGACCCCTGGTTTACAAGGTGAGTAGCGTAACCACTGCACCACGGAGGCTTCTACAATTTTGGTAGAGGGGTATCCAAGGAATATTCCTGTGAACTTATTTTGAAATCGGACCATTAGCCTAGGAGGAGATGTCTTTTAAAGGTTTTTCTATTTTTAGCAATGGCGGCCATTTTTTCAACATTGGTAGAGGTCTGCTAGATGAAGCTTCATAGCAAACATCAAAGACCGCGGCCTTCGGGTTTCAAACGAGAAGATTTTTGAATGGTTTCTCTATATAAGTCTATGTAAAACCAGCGGAAAAACACGGTCCCCGCCCATCGGGACTTGAAGAAATAAATGGGCTGCATGATGTTTCCACGCAGAGCTGAAACCCACCCGCACACGAGTACTGGTAAACTGCTTAGAGGGTCTAAGCCTGCCCTGGCAAAGCGGTGTGAGCCGGCCCGTCCATGATAATAAACCCTATCGGTTTCATTGGGCGGCAGGGCTTGAGAAGTCATTTCATCTCAATGTCGGGTAAAAGTCCCACAAAATTGGAAGCAACGTCTCCAAAATGACCTTTACAGTGTTGACGGGGACGTTAAACCTCAAATCAAACAAAAACAAACAGCGGAAACACTGGCATTTTGGGAGCCTAAAAGCTTCTTTATCATAGCCAGCACACGACAAAACCTACACTAAGACATGTGCGTCCAGCGAAGAATCAGATCAGCCTGCGCATACAAATAGTCTAACCAGAGACTTCTCTTGCTGTATGAAGGGTCCAATAGGCCCTTAGCTATTCCTAGAGCGCACAGCGAAGACTCTGATCAGACTGCGCGGATGCGCAGGCTGATCTGAGTCTTCGTTGGGGGCACATGTTTTAATGTAGGTTTTGTCGTGCGCTGGCTCAATTATTTTAATTTTCTTTAGCAGCAGTCGTGCCAAACTGCATGACCTAGCGAACGAGCGAAGGGAGGCGTGATTGCTCAGTGGTTAGTGCACTTTCCTCTGATGCTAGAGGTCCCGGGTTCGATCCCCGGCAGCGGCGGTAAAATTTCGGTGTCCGAACACGTTCCATTGGCATCAGTTGCAGGGATGAATGTCATAAAGTGCACCGTCCTTCGGATCGGGACGTTAACTGGAGGCCCCCTGTGCAGGGAGAACCATCCCCTGTGCAGGTTAAAGATCCCTACCGTAATTACATGATTACTGTGTAGGTTTTCGTCCTGCAAAACCTGGAATGTATGTAATATACACCTGCGGTAATGGTCAAATGTGACCGACGCAGTATCAGTAGATAGATAGACAGATAGAGGCAACTTTAGCTCACACATGGACGTTTTTGGTCGTTTGGGTTGCAAAGACTGGTTACCGGCGGCAAGTAAATAAACAAACATGGCCCATTCCTCGCTTTTGACACGCGTGAAATGGCATTTCAATCCGTTTATGAGTTACAGTTATCTATGTATAGCGATGCAGAGACCGTTCAACACCTCTGTTTGTTATCAGCGTAAGAAAGCTAGATCAACACAGTGGGTTGTTAGACAGAGAAATGATCCGTTTGTTTTTCGTGCAAAACATGAAGGTTGGAGATGCCGAAGTGCATACAAACTGATAGAGATCGATGAAAGATTTCATATTCTAAAACGAGGTCATACTGTGATAGATTGTGGTGCATCACCTGGCGCTTGGACACAGGTTGCCGTTGGAAAAATTTCTTCAGACATTTCGGATACAGGTATCACACAAAGAAAGTCAAGCAGTGTACAGCTTAGCCATAAAAATTGCCCCGAACGAAGGTCAAGAATACGTAAATGACGTCGCCGCCGGACTTAACGTGCGTTAACCGGCAACGTTATTGGATACAAAACAACCGTCTTCATTGAAAATGTCCGTATTCTCCCATGCCATATTGGCAAGGTACCTTACAGAGATACACTCTGATACAGTGTCAGTAATTAATAAAAGATAGGTACACGACCCCTGCAGCAGCGTCAACCCAAACAAGGGCATCAAAAATAAACAACTCACAATTAATACCATGGGTACCAGTCCTATAGTGATGCTCTGAAAAATACCTTCTTTCCTAGAACTATTCCTCAATGGAATAGTCTTCCCTCTTTTGTGGTGAATGCCAAGACCACAGAGGAGTTCAAAGCCCGTGCAGTATAAGATTGAGACTCAGAGGTATAGGAGGTTTTAGGAATTCCGTTTATGACGTCATTCTTGCGCATGCGCAAAGTACTGGCCGTCAATTGAAACGGCCATCGCTATTCAAATGTATTGGCGGAACTTAAAATGCTAACAATATTTAGACATTTTGAGAGAAAATATACCCGTTTTCATTGAAATAATTCCTCGAGAAGGAAAGAATGATATTTTACTTTCATTACCGAAATTCGTTTATCGTAAATCCGTTTTTAATTGACGAAAATCTTTTCGTGAATGACCCATGTCAATGGCTTGAGATACCGTTATTCACAAAACAAGTTTTCTATCTATCTATCTATTATCTATCTATCTATCTATCTATCTATCCATCCATCAATCTATCTTAAAAAAATCTGTCCAACGATCTGTCTACATGTGCAATTTAAATGTCCATACTGACAGTCGAAATAAACTAATGAGTGGACTGACGGAGGGGCGTTGAGTCAATGTTGGTTCGACGTCATGCCGTCGACACCCACTCCAACTCACTTCATTGTCACATGACCGTTGGCATGAGAGAGAGACAGAGAGGGAGAGAGAGAGGTTTGACTGACAAACTGACAGCAGACAGACAGACGACACACAGACCGACTGACTGAATGACTAACAGACGAACGGACGGACTGTTACATACTGGCAGTCGAAAAAAAAAACAACAACCAATGAGCGGACTTACAGACGGACGTTGAGTCAACGTTGGCTCTACGTCATGCCGTCGACAACCACTCGAACGGTGACAGGACATATCGGCCCCTAACAAACTCGGCCCCTGACAAACTCGGCCCCTACAAACTCGGCCCCTGACAAACTCGGCCCCTAAAATTAGAATATGTACATATTAGTGTTGGAATTGACGTATTATCAAACTATTACACATATTTTTAATGTACATATGACTAATTACCTTTTGAACTCATTTTGATGAAATTATGAGTAAACCATCTTACATGAGTTAAATGAACCGAATGCCGTTGATTGAACCAGTGTATGACACACTGCTGTGGGTCCACTGTCACTCACCTTCCGATGTAATTAATAAAGTAATAGGCCTACTCCGGCTATAGCTGATAAGCCAGGTGCAGAAGGTAAACAATCTGGCCTGCGGTACAAACTCGGCTGGCTACACAGCCAATACACTATATCTGACATGGGGTTACTTTGAGGTTAACTGCATTTATTACATATTAAAATTCATTCCTGGGATAAAATGTGAGAAAAGTTCAAGCATATTAACATTCTTTCATTTGTCTTTGAATATGCACCATGTAATTGTGTACATTTGGTGTGTAAAAAGCTTTAAAAATGGTAACAAAGATGTCTAACAGTGACAATCAGTAAAGTCATAAGCCTGACTTTTTACTTTCCTAAAGCCCGTAGACAAAATGTTATGATAATTGTCTTATTTCTACTCAAAACATAGCTTGTATGTGCTCAGTAGAACCTCCTCTGGTTCTAACAAAGCACAGATTATGGATATATGGGGTGCTTTGTTTTCTCAACTTTGGCTCAAAAGACTCATAAATTGCGGGTTCTCGTTAAATTGCCTTGTCTAGGCGGTTCTAATGAGTACCCACAAAATATCGCTTTATTCTCTGCTTCCTCCATTTTACTGAAGTTCGTCCTTGGTCTCTTGTCATTGGTTCTTAGGCGAATATGGGCTATCAGGGATGTCATTACGACTGGCCTATTATTCAAATATATGGGAAAATTTTACCACTAAAACTGATTTTTTTTTCAGACAGTCTGATAGTTTTCATATTTTGCCCAAAAGATAGATTGTGTGGACTCGTTAGAACGGCCTCGTAGAAGCGGTTCGATCTAATTCACACAATCTTTGTTATGAACAGAAAATAAATAAAGTAATGTATACCCCTGTAGACCCTAGTTTTATTGTATAAAAGTGGGTTTAAAGGGGATTATTTTTATGCAGGCTGTTTTCATGATGATCATTGAGCATCATAGATTCAAGATGAAGCACATATCCATCCAGATAGGTTCCATAGGCTTCCATCTTATGATAGTTTCTTATAGAACAAGGTATCAGGTAGTTATAGATGTCAAAAGAACCCACAGGAACCAAATGGACTAAAAAGACTTGTTCCATTCGGTAGCAACATTAATTTTTCTTCCCAATTTCAGCAGGCCATGCATGTCAACTTGTTTCAGTTCCAAACAGTACTCAAACCATGGCACTAAATCTATTTTCCTTTGATCACTAAATATTAAAAAAAAAACTGTATTTGAGAAACAGGTAATGACAGACAGTATGGTAAGGATATGAGGTATCTGAATATTCATAAACAACTCTTATCCAGCTGAATATTCAATTTAGCCACACCCATTTTTTTACTTTGAACCAGTCTTGATTACCTGATGTTATTTACTTCTACAAGCTCATTAACTGGATGTCAAACAGTGTAGATCATGATCAAATGGCTTCTGAAGAAGCCGTCTGATCTGGATCTACACTGTTTGCAAAGGTAGGGGGTCGTGGTCAGCAGGAAATGGGTTCAGGGTAAATAATGTCATTACCTGTTTCTCAAATACAGTTTTGCATACAGGCAAACAGTGTGGACTATGATCAGATTGCATCTAGGAGAATAATAACTTTTAAAGTAACCAGCCAACAACAATGTAGATCATTTGCAGACATGCATCTGAATTTTCACACTCCATTTTTTACTAATTAACCTTAAAATTAACCATAAAGCTCATAAAAAGCACATCAAGGTCAGATCATCTCTATAGAAATACACAGCCAGGTTTACCTAGCTTGTACCGCACTCGGCTGATTTTGTAATTTGATACACCTGCTAGCAGCACTACCGGATAAGCCCTATTGATTGATTGGCGTGTAATTACATCTCTGCCACTTAAAAGAGAATAGTAGTACTTACAAAATCAAAGCGCCAAAGGCACTGAAATGACAGATTCTATGAGAAAATCAAAACACTGTGAAAACTTACAGACAACCTTTCTAAAAAGATCTTAAAATTTAGACAAGAGGGCCATAATGGCCCTGGATCGCTCACCTGATCCATAGAGTAACAAGTGGGCCCCGGAGAGGGCTATTATTGACCCCAGAGCTATTATGTGTGAGGGAAGTCTAAAAAGGTGAAGCTTCATACCATATATCAACAAAGGCTATTATTTGAACAATCTTGGCAAAAGTCCACTAGATGAAGCTACACACCAAATATCAAAGACCTGGGCCTTGCGGTTTCAGAGAAGATTTTTTTAAAGATATTCCCTACATAAGCCTATGTGAAACCAAATGGCCCCAGGGTGGGGGCATTTTTGGCCTCAGGGCTATAATTTAAACCATCTTGATAGAGGTCCACTAGATGAAGCTTCACACCAAATATCAAAGACCTGGGTCTTGCTGTTTCAGAGAAGAAGACTTTCAAAGATAATCTATATAAGTCTAAAGGGCCTAGGGCGAGGACATTTGCAACCAGAGGGCTATAATTTGAACAATCTTGGTAGAGGTCCACTAGATGAAGCTCAATACCAAATATCACAGACATGGGCCTTGCAGTTTCAGAGAAGAAGATTTTTAAAGATTTCCCTATATAAGTCTATGTAAAACCAAAGGGTCACAGGGCGGGGGCATTTTTGGCCCCAGGGCTATAATTTGAACAATCTTGATAGAGGTCCACTAGATGAAATTTCACACCAAATATCAAAGACCTAGGCCTTGTGGTTTCACAGTAGAAGATTTTTAAAGATTTTCCCTATATAAGTCTATGTCAAACCAAAGAGCCCCGAGGCGGGGGCATTTTTGGTCCCAGGGCTATAATTTGAACAATCTTGATAGAGGTCCACTAGATGAAGCTTCATACCAAATATCAAAGACCTAGGCCTTGTGGTTTCAGAGAAGAAGATTTTTAAAGACTTTCCTTATATAAGTCTATGTAAAACCAAAGGGCCCCGGATCGGGGCATTTTTGGCCCCAAGGCTATAATTTGAACAATCTTGGTAGAGGTCCACAAGATGAGGCTTCATACCAAATATCAAAGACCTGGGCCTTGCAGTTTCAGAGAAGAGATTTTAAAGATTTTCCTTATATAAGCCTATATAAAACCAAAGGGCCCCGGGGCGGGGGCATTTTTTGCCCCAGCACTATAATTTGAACAATCTTGGTAGGGGTCCACTAGATGAAGCTTCATACCAAATAGCAAAGACCTGGGCCTTGCAGTTTCAGAGAAGAAGATTTTTTAAGATTTTCCCTATATAAGCCAATGTAAAACCAAAGGGCCCCGGAGCGGGGGCATTTTTGGCCCTGGCATTATAATTTGAACAATCTTGGTAGGGGTCCACTAGATGAAGCTTCATACCAAATACCAAAAACCTGGGCCTTGCGGTTCCAGAGAAGAAGATTTTTAAAGATTTTCCCTACATAAACCCATGTAAAACCAAAGGGCCCCGGGGTGGGGGCATTTTGGCCCCAGCACTATAATTTGAACAATCTTGGTACGGGTCCACTAGATGAAGCTTCATACCAAATAGCAAAGACCTGGGCCTTGAGGTTTCAGAGAAGAAGATTTTTAAAGAGTTCCCCTATATATGCCAATGTAAAACCAAAGGGCCCAGGAGCAGGGGCATTTTTGGCCCCAACACTATAATTTGAACAATCTTTGTAGGGGTCCACTAGATGAAGCTTCATACCAAATATCAAAGACCTGGGCCTTGTGGTTTCAGAGAAGAAGATTTTTTAAGTTTTTGGTGAAAAAAAAATATAATTTTGGCTCCTGTGACCTAGATGTGCAACGGACCGGAACCATTTGAACAACTTTGAAAGGGGACCACCTAAGGGTCATTCCTGTGAAGTTTGGTCAAAATCCGATCAGTGGTTTAGGAGAAGATGTCGTTTGAAGAAATTGTTTACGCACGGATGATAGTCAAAAAGTGATCCTAATATAAAACACAAGAGGGCCATGGTGGCCCTGGATCGCTCACCTGATCCATAGTGTAACAAGTGGGCCCCAGAGAGGGCCATTATTGGCCCCCAGGGCTTTAATGTGCATAATGTTGAGGGAGGTCTTAAAGGTGAAGCTTCATACCAAACATCAACAAAGGCTATAATTTGAAAAATCTTGGCAAAGGTCCACTAGATGAAGCTACACAGCAAATATCAAAGACCTGGGCATTGCGGTTTCAGAGAAGAAGATTTTTTTAAAGATATTTCCTACATAAGCCTGTGCAAAACCAAATGGCCCCGGGCTATATAAATCTATGTAAAACCATAGGGCCCCGGGGTGGGGGCATTTGTGGCCCCAGGGCTATAATTTGAACAATCTTGGTAGAGGTCCACTAGATAAAGCTCCATACTAAATATCAAAGGCCTTGGCCTTGCAGTTTCAGAGAAGATTTTTAAAGATTTCCCTATATAAGTCTATGTAAAACCAAAGGGCCCCGGAGCGGGGACATTTTTGGTATCAGGGCTATAATTTGAATAATCTTGATAGAGGTCCACTAGATGCAGCTTCATACCAAATATCAAAGACCCAGGCCTTGTGGTTTCAAAGGAGAAGATTTTTAAAGATTTTCCCATTTATAAGTCTATGTAAAACCAAAGGGCCCCAGAGCGGGGGCATTTCTGGCCCTAGGGCTACAATTTGAACAATCTTGGTAGAGGTCCATTAGATGAAGCTTCATACCAAATATCAAAGTCCTGGGCCTTGTGGTTTCAGAGAAGAAGATTTTTAAAGATTATCCCTATATAAGCCTATGTAAAACCAAAGGGCCCCAGGGCGGGGCCACTTTTGGCCCCAGCACTATAATTTGAATCATCTTGGTAGGGGTCCTTTAGAAGAAGCTTCATACCTAATATAAAAGACCTAGGCCTTGTGGTTTCAGAGAAGAAGATTTTTAAAGGTTTTCCCATTTATAAGTCTATGTAAAACCAAAGGGCCCCGGAGCGGGGGCATTTTTGGCCCAAGGGCTATAATTTGAACAATCTTGGTAGGGGTCCACTAGATGAAACTTCATACCAAATATCAAAGTCCTGGGCCTTGCGGTTTCCGAGAAGATGATTTTTAAAGAGTTTCCCTATATAAGCCTATGTAAAACCAAAGGGCCCCGGGGAGGGGACATTTTTGGCCTCAGCACTATAATTTGAATAATCTTGTTAGGGGTCCTTTAGATGAAGCTTCATACCAAATATAAAAGACCTAGGCCTTGTGGTTTCAAAGAAGAAGATTTTTAAAGATTTTTCCTATATAAGTCTATGTTAAACCAAAGGGCCCCGGAGCGGGGGCATTTTTGGCCCAAGGGCTATAATTAGAACAATCTTGGTAGAGGTCCATTAGATGAAGCTTCGTTCTAAATACAAAGTCCTGGGCCTTGCGGTTTCAGAGAAGAAGATTTTTAAAGATTTTCCCTATATAAGCCTATGTAAAACCAAAGGGCCCCGGGACGGGGGCATTTTTGGCCCCAGCACTATAATTTGAACAATCTTAGTAGGGGTCCACCAGATGAAGCTTCATACCAAATATCAAAGTCCTGGGCCTTGTGGTTTCAGAGAAGAAGATTTTTAAAGATTTTCCCTATATAAGCCCAGGTAAAACCAAAGGGCCCCGGGGCGGGGGCATTTTTGGCCCCAGCACTAAAATTTGAACAATCTTGGTAGGGGTCCACTAGATGAAGCTTCATACCAAATAGCAAAGACCTTGGCATTGTGGTTTCAGAGAAGAAGATTTTTAAAGATTATCCCTATATAAGCCAATGTAAAACCAAAGGGCCCTGTGGCGGGGCGATTTTTTGTCCCAGCACTATAATTTGAACAATCTTGGTAGGGGTCCACTAGATGAAGCTTCATACCAAATATCAAAGACCTGGGCCTTGTGGTTTCAGAGAAGAAGATTTTTTTAAGTTTTTGGTGAAAAAAATCTATTTTCGGCTCCTGTGACCTAGATAATCAACGGACCGGAACCATTTGAACAACTTTGAAAGGGGACCCGCTAAGGATCATTCCTGTGAAGATTGGTCAAAATCCGATCAGTGGTTTAGGAGGAGATGTCGTTTAAAGAAATTGTTTACGCACGGACGCACGCACGCACAGACGCACGACGGACGACGGACAAAAAGTGATCCCAAAAGCTCACCTCGTCACTACGTGACGGTGAGCTAAAAAGTAGTTCTGCAAATTCCATTGTATGATACGTTTGCAGTTGTCTATACACCGATGGTATCATGAAATGTCATTCGATGTTTCAAATTTTGGAAAGAAACTATTTACTTTTTCAAAACTAAACATTAAAATTCAAGTTTTAACAACACTACTGGCAATTACTAACATTTTTGTCTGGTCGGTTGTGGATACCTCCCCCCAAAAGATACTCTATTTTTCACAAAGAGACCGGAGGAGAAAGGCTGGTCAGTCCAGTACATGAATTCCATTGGCTTGAAGACATTTTTGAGTAAGAACACCACTATAAACACGCGCGTAATCCTGCTGGATTAGATATCCCGGATTCTGAGCGTAAACAAATAAATGGAACCACGTGAGGCCGACGCATTTGATTGATGTAACGTCTCGCTGTTCAGTTAACGTCTCAGCCATAATTGGAAGCAACGTCTCCAAAATGAACTTTACAGTGTTGGCGGGGACGTTAAACCTCAAATCAACCAACCAACGTCTCAGCCATGATCTTGAATGTTCTTAATGTCGCTAGCTACAATAGCTCGACATACCATTTCGCTTATTCCATCCGATATGTCATGCTTTTATTACGCACGCGTCGCCTCGGCATACCTTACACCTATTTGTCGAAACATCCCGAAACGACAATCGGCGTGATTCACGCTGAAGTGCGATGTGTCACTGAAACGCATATCACGCGAGTCGCTTAGACGCCAATATACATGTACGTATTTTATGCACCAGCGTAAGTGTTCCGTACTGTCTCGACGTCTTAATTTTGGTCACGACAGGGACGTCTAGCTCTCAAAAGTGTATCGCATAAGGGCGACCAACAGCGTCAGTGCTTATTAGTCGGTAGTTGAAACCCTTTGTTTATCTACAGGTACAATGTAGCAGATGCCGCTGGAAATCTGCTTCGCATATGCGTCTGTCGGATGAATCGATCTTGACGTACTGACGTCGGTCTTCCGCTACGTCGACGTCCACTAGCGTCTTCTGTTGATAGTAAGATGTCGCTCCAACAGACAAATAGATCACACACATGTGGCACCCAAAATCAGAGTCAACGCCATCCGCTTTCCGACCAGCTTCTAACTGTCCATTAGAAGCCTCCGTGGTGTAGTGGTTATGCTACTCGCCTTGTAAACCAGGGATCGCGGGATCGATCCGGACTTCTCCAGACTTTCGGATGTGTCTTTAAACCGAAGTATCGTCTCCGTATGACTTTAGCTGTTGGCGGGACGTAAAACTCAAACACTCACAGGGTTCAATGAAAAATGTTGTAATACGTTCTCACTTGATGCTTTTTGAGAACAAAATACAATTTCTTCTTTTCTAGGCACGACCTTACATCACACATCAAAAGTTTGATCCTGAACATGTGGTTTCTATCAGTGCTGGTGTGAAGGTGGTACGCAGGATCGTTGGCCCCCGCCAATCGGGGCTTAAAGAAATAGATGGGCTGCATGATGCTTCCTTGCAGGGCTGAAACCGACCCGCACACGAGTACTGGTAATCTGCTTAGAGGATCTAAGCCTGCCCAGGCAAAGAGGTGCGAGTCGGACCGTCCATGCATATAAACCCTATTGGTTTTGATTGGGCGGCGGCAGGGCTTGAGATGTCATTTCATCTCAGTGTCGGGTAAAAGTCCAACAAAATTGGAAGCAACGTCTCCAAAATGACCTATACAGTGTTGACGGGGACGTTAAACCTCAAATCAAACAATACAAAACACAGGATCTAGGCCGGACTGGTAACCATACGTCACGGTTGATTGATTTAACCTTTTTAGCTCAAGGGCATGGTGCCTAAGCGTGTTGTAATCATGCAATCGTTTGGTTTCAAAATCTAAGCACCGAAAGTGTTGGTGGGATGTAGGTTTGGGTAAAAGTCCTGGGCTGAGAATAAACTGTTTAATTTAACTCTGAAATTCCAAACAAATAGTGATGATTTTGATAAGAAGCGCGTTCTGCAGCGTCCGAACTTGGTCTACACTGTTTGCCAAGCTCACCCTATGATTCCAGGATGACCCTCTTCAGTCTTTTTGAATACCCTGATCTCACTGCGGCTATTTTCTGCAAGAAAAAGGTTATTCTGAGAAGTCAGTGATAGTCACGTAGACGTTAGCTCTGAATCGCTTTTTTATGCCCCCACATCATATGATGCCGGGGGCATATAGTTTTTCGGTTTTCCGTACGTGCGTACATGTGTACGTCCGTCTGTACGTGTGTGTGTACGTACGTACGTGATCCTGTAACCTCAGGTTAAAGTTTTTTGTAACAGGTAGAGCCTGATTTATGAATGGCATTTGGCGGGGACATCCGTGTCCTATGGACACTTTTTCTAGTTTATTAGTAACTTCGGGTCGAATGCCAAACAATCAACCCAAACATAGCCGGGTCG
This sequence comes from Lucinisca nassula, assembly GCA_963580285.1. Taxonomy (NCBI): domain Eukaryota; kingdom Metazoa; phylum Mollusca; class Bivalvia; order Lucinida; family Lucinidae; genus Lucinisca; species Lucinisca nassula. Next base: position 76,847,059 of record OY757011.1, on the reverse strand, counting down.
TTTGTCAGTCTTGGTTACATGTAAGTGTTATCTGTAAAATCTGCACTTGAAAAATTGTTCGATCTGGCAAACAATGTAGACTAAGATCAAACGCCACAGAACACGGTGCTGATCTTGTTCTACATTTTTGCATCAGTTACTAAACTTCCGTTAAGTTCAGACGGATCAGTCCAAGTCCTCGTTCATGACCAGCCTGCATTTAGAGACAATCGGCATGAGTGTTGTCAGTGCTTTGATTTATTCACTGCCTTGAGTTTCTGGAGTGTACTCTTCCATCACTGAAGTTGGGCTCGTCCATTCTGCTAAATATGGCACCTAGAATTATATCACAGGACCAACACTGTTTGCATAGGTATCTGTACCATATTCCAGGGTTGAAAGGGACAGCCTTTCTCGCAAAGTCTGATATACACCTAGTTGTAACTGACCTAGACTTGACCTCGAATGTCGGAAAACCCATAAATATTCTGGTCAGCAGCTGACCGGCTGGTCTTTAAGGATTAAATATTGACAGCACTGTTAGAAAACAGTGTAATACCTGAGCAGACGTCTAAGCAGATGCCGCATTGATCTAGGTATACAGTCTCGCATAATGCAGCTGATTCATATGAAGTGCTGAATATATTGTCTGAAAGGTAAGATAAAATCGTCATGTCGTCTGCTTCAAAAGTTTGTATTGCGATTATAGGATGTACAATTTTGATAACTGCGCCTAACCGGACTACATTTTTGTGCGGACTCATATTTCTTTGGCGGTCAAAGCCGGAAGAAAGTCGTAAGAAAGACGGAACTACTTTACAACACGCAGGATAGCTAGAGATGACAGATAGAATCTGTCATTAAAAATGAACCATTTTGTTTTTATTATCATTTGTAGGGTTTGACCATTCCACAGCCATTAGCCTTTTTTCATTAGCCTTTTTTCTATTAATACCAATGATTTTGATTGTTTGAAACCACCATCAACATTGCATAGGTCATTTGGGAGAAGTTGCTTTCCAATTTTGTGGGCCTTTACCCGACCTAAACCCACGAGGTACTGGTTTGTTCATTTAAGAAATGAGTTTTATTTTTCTGCTGTTCATGAAAGTATGACGGACCCCGCCCGTCGGGGCTTGAAGAAATATATTGGCTGCATGATGCTTCCACGCAGAGCTGAAACCGATCCGCACACGAGTACTGGTAAACCACTTAGAGGAACTAAGCCTGCCCAGGCAAAGCGGTGCGAGTCGGCCCGTCCATGCTTATAAACCATATTGGTTTCATTGGGTGGTAGGGCTTGAGATGTCATTTCATCTCAATGTCGGGTAAAATTCCACAAAATTGGAAGCAAAGTCTCCAAAATGACCTTTACAGTGTTGACGGGGACGTTAAACCTCAAATCAAACAAAAACAAATCATGAAAGTATGAAAGCAGCGGATCGCCTGCAAAGTAAGTAACACCGTGGGGGTTCATATAAACTTTGCTAGCGCTACGCTGTCATTCATACTATCATTAACGGCAGAAAAAATAAGTTTCTTTCTTAAAACATCATTTTTCTTATATCTGCTAAAAAAAACAGATTGTGAGTACTCGATAGAACCGTCGAGGCGATTCTATCCAGCCCCCGTAATCTATGTTTCGAGGAAAAATAAGAAAAATATCACAATGTTCATCTAAAAATTTCCATTTTTGGCCAAAAATTGACAATGTATTTGTAAAGGAGTGTTGTTGTAATGAACGTCGCCAACGCACAATCAGAGAACGAACCAGGTATATCATGAACTATATTGTTTTCTATTTGTTTTTGTTTGTTTGAATTGGAGTTTAACACTATTTAGGTCATTTTGGAGACACACTTCAATGGCACGTGACCGTTGAGATGGTTTGACTGATCCCTGTATCCAAGAAGCCCATAACCCTTTTTGTTCCAAATGGATTCTTCCTCCTTATATATAGCAGGAGTCATTTTCAAAATTTAGGGGTGTCAGGTTGTGTTTTCTTCAAAATTTATTTGGAAAATGGCCTAACTTTTTGAAACAGTGTAGGCCCTGATCAGACGCCGCATTCTGTGGCGTCTGAACTGGGCCTGCACTGTTTGTCATTTACCCCTTTTGGGGTTTCCGGTACCAAATGGGTTAATGTAAACCTAAGGGCTGGGCAGGTTGAACAATCTACAAATCTACCAGATTTTACTGTAAAATTTTGCACTTGCGAAGGAGTGTTTAACATTCTTTTGCTCTGAAAGGGTGTTCTACGTTTGTTTTGAATTTAATGTTCCAATCCAACTGAGTCTTGATGGGTCCGAGCACTGGGCAAATGACATTTTATTCAGCAACGCCGTATTATCGCCAACGAAACGCTTTGACGTTTCATCGACGTTGCAATGTTAAATTCAATGCATCGCTTTGAAGTTGGTTTGAAGTAGACACGACGTTGTTGACACGCTACATGTCGGTTGACGTAGCGTCATTTAACGACAAACTGTAATTTAAATTTGCCTGCGCTCGCTAATTGTTGGTGCGCTAAGAGAGAGAGAGAGAGAGAGAGAGAGAGAGAGAGAGAGAGAGAGAGAGAGAGAGAAATCGTATGTACAATATATCATTTTCGTAATGCGAAATTTCACATCTGGCAACATATCGGTGTTTCTCCTATTATCTTACATTAGAATTCCCCAAAAGTTTAAAAGAATTCCACTGTTTTACGCTGTAATTAACATTTTATCTGTCCCACTGCCTTTGAAGCAATACAACAGATGACGGCCAGGGCTTTTCCCGTTCTATTTTTAGAACCGGAAGTACGTCACGAAAAAAGCTCCTATAGTAGCTTTTTTCGTGACGTACTTCCGGTTCTAAAAAAAGAACGGGAAAAGCCCTGGCCGTCATCTGACGTATTGCTTCAAAGGCAGTGGGACAGATAAAGTGTTTATTACAGCGCAAAACAGTGGAATTCTTTTAAACTTTTGGCGAAGTCTAATGTAAGATAATGGGAGAAACACCGATATACTGCCAGATGTGAAATTTTGCATTACGAAAACGATATATTGTACATACAACCCTCTCTCTCTCTCTCTCTCTCTCTCTCTCTCTCTCTCTCTCTCTCTTAGCGCACCAACACTTGGCGAGCACAGGTAAATGCAAATTATAGTTTGTCGTTAAATTACGCCACGTCAGCCGACATGTAGCGCCTCAACAAGGTCGTGTCTACCTCAAATCAACTTCAAAGCGATGCACTGAATTCAGTTGACATTGCAACGTCGATAACACGCCAGAACGTTGCGTTGACGATAATACGGCGTTGCTTAATAAAATGTCATTTGCCCAGTGCTCGGACCCATCAAGACTCAGTGGGATTGGTTTTGTTTGTTTGTTTGTTTGATTGATTTGAGGTTTAACATGCCTGTCAACACTGTAAAGGTCATTTTGGAGACGTTGCTTCCAATTTTGTGGGACTTTTACCCGACATTGAGATGAAATGACATCTCAAGTCCTGTCGCCCAATTAAACCAATAGGGTTTATAAGCATGGACGGGCCGACTCGCACCGCTTTGCTTGGGCAGGCTTAGATCCTCTAAGCGGTTTACCAGTACTCTTGTGCTGGTCGGTGTCAGCTCTGCGTGGAAGCACCATGCAGCCCATATATTTCTTCAAGCCCCGATGGGCGAGGGCCATTAAATTCAAAACAAACGTAGAACACCCTTTCATTGCATGAGAATGAAACACTCATTCGCAAGTGCAAAATTTCAGGGCTTCTTGGATACAGGGATCAGTCAAACCTCTCTCTCGTCTCAACGGTCACGTGACATTGAAGTGAGTTGGAGTGGTTGTCGACGGCATGACGTCGAGCCAACGTTGACTCGACGCCCGTCTGTCAGTCCACTCATTTTTTTTCGACAGTTAGTATGTTTATTTGTCTGTCTAACTGTCCGTCCGTTCGTCTGTTAGTCAGTCATTCAGTTAGTCGGTATGTCAGTTTGTCAGTCAAATCTCTCTCTCTCTCTCTTTCTCTCATCCAAACGGCCATATGGCATTGGATTGGAGTGGGTGTCGACGGCATGACGTCGAACCAACGGTGACTCGACGCCCTTCGGTCAGTCCACTCATTAGTTTATTTCGATGGTCAGTATGGGAGTGAGTGTTTCAGTTTTTACGTCCCACCAACAGCTAAGGTCATACGGAGACGGGACCTCGGTTTAAAGACTCATCCGAAAGTCTGGAGAAGCCCGGGATCGAACCTGCGACCCCTGGTTTATAAGGCGAGTAGCGTAACCACTCGACCACGGAGGCTTCTAATGGTCAGTATGGAAGACAGAGATAGATAGATAGATAGATAGATAGATAGATAGATAGATAGATAGATAGATAGATAGATAGATAGATAAGATAGATTTAAGTTCTGTGATGGCTATACTTGGATAGCGAATAAAACGAAAACATATTCTGTATGTAAGCTTTCGTGAATAACGGTATCTCAAGCCATTGACATGGGTCATTCACGAAGAGATTTTCGTCAATTAAAGGATTTAAGATAAATGAATTTCGGTAATATTAAAATCAAAATATCATTCTTTCCTTCTCGAGGCATTATTTCAATGTGAACGGGTATATTTTCTTTCAAAATGTCTGAATATTGGTAGCATTTTAAGTTCTGCCAATACATTTGAATAGCGATGGCCGTTTCAATTGACGGCCAGTGCTTTGCGCATGCGCAAGAATGACGTCATAAACGGAATTCCTAAAACCTCCTATACGTTATCGGATACCTCCGTTATTCAGATTCAGATTGTTTTGAGGACTCATCCTGTGACCTTCAAAATTTAGCCACCCATCTAATTGAGGTAATGGTCAAATGTGACCGACTCAATATAAGAAGATAGTTATATGATACAATTCTTCAGTGTTTATTGTAGAAACATAATGCAGTAAAGCAAATTCACAACTGCAAGCATTTACTCCAGGCTTTCAAATGAATTACCCTGAATAAAAAAATAACACTACTGAGTCGGTCCCTCAGAAAGATGGGTGATTATTTAGAATTTAGTTATAAAAAATATTGGATGGGAATCAGAATAACAAAGGTGTGCTAAAAATACCTCTGAGTCTCTTTCTATACTGTACGGGCGTTGAACTCCTCTGCGGCCTTTGCATCTACCGCAGAAGAGGGAAGACTATTCCACTGAGGAATAGTTCTAGGAAAGCAGGAATTCTTCAGGGCATTGCTATAGGCCTGGTATCTACACTATTGTGTGTTCTTTACTCGGGCTGAAACTGTCACAGCGGTCAAGTATCTATTTTTAGCTCACCAGAGCCGAAAGCTCCGGGGGAGCTTATAGTATAGGTATTGGTCCGTCGTCTGCGTCGCCATCATTTTCAAACAACATCTCCTCTGAAACTACTAGGCCAATTGAAACCAAATTATATATGGAGCCTCTATGGGAAGGGGGAATGAAAGTTTGTTCGTGAGGACTGGGTCGCGTGACCAATATGGCCGCCATGCCCATATATGGTAAAACCTTTTAAAATCTTCTGTTCAAGAACCGAACAGCCGATGATCTTGAAACTTGGTATGCTGCATCGGGACTCGGGCCCTACCAAGTTTTATTCAAATAATGGCCTTTGTTGACCTTGACCTGTTTTACGTCAAGGTCAAATTCGGTCATTAGACATTTGTATGGAAAAAGGCAAAACAGTGGATTTTTCTGATTGCATGGTAGCTAGTGGCATCAGAAATGGTATTTGCAATCAGCTGACTCGAAGTTTGTCAGTTCCAAAGGTCAGTGCCATTTACCGACCTTTGTCCAGTTCGGTTCAGATTCAGTATTTTTATCTTCTTCTTCACTTAAACTACTTGGCCAATTGAAATGAAATTACATGTGGAACCTCTATGGAATGGGGAACGAAAGTTTGTTCGTGAGGACTGTGTCACATGACCAATATGGCCACCATGCCCATATATGGTAAAAACCTTTGAATATCTTCTTCTCAAGAACCGAACGGCCGATGATCTTGACACTCCGTATGCAGCATCGGGGACTCTGGCCCTTCCAAGTTTGTTCAAATGATGACGTGTTTGACCTTGACCTATTTTATGACAAGGTAAAATTTGGTCACTGAGACATTTGTATGGAAAAAGGCAAAATAGTGGATATTTCTGATTGCCTGATAGGCTGTGACATCAAAAATGATATTTGCACTTAGCTGAATGGAAGTTTATCAATTCCAAAGGCCAAGGTCAGTTACTGACCTTTATCCATGTTGCCTCAGATTCAGTTAATATTTTTATCTTCTTCTCTACTTAAACTGGTGGGTTGATTGAAACCAAATTACATGTTGAGCCTCTATGGGTTGGGGAATGAAATTTGTTCGTAAGGACTGGGTCACATGACCAATATGGCCGCCGTGCTCATATATGGTAAAAAACTTTAAGATATTTCTTCTCAGGAACCAAGTAGCCGATGATCTTGATATTTGGTATGTAGCATTAGGGACTCAGGCCCTACCAAATTTGTTCAAATGATGACCTTTAGTCGACCTTGACCTGTTTTACGTCAAGGTCAAATTTGGTTACTTAGAAATTTGTATCGAAAAAGGGCAAGATATTATTTTCAATCAGATGAATGGAAGTTAATCAATTCCAAAAGTCAAGATCATTACTGACCTTTGTCTTGGATGGCTCAGATTCAGTATTTTTATCTTCTTCTCCAGTAAAAGAGCTTTGCTGATTGAAACCAAATTACATGATAAAGCCTCTATGGGGGTGAGGCAATTAAACATCATTCGTGGTATTGGTTGTCACGTGACCAAGATTGGCACCATGCCTGTATATGGTATAAACCACATGACCTCTGGTTAGCGTAGTGGGCCATTGGTCTCTTGTTATTAAGAGACACGGTACCAGTGTATCTTATACAAAAAGGGTAAAGAGGACTGCTCACGTTGGACATCAAGGGGTGGCCAATCTCACTTATTAAGCACATGGCCGACGCTACTTCTATTTCGCCATCGTCGGAAGGTCCATCCAAAGGAGTACATGTAGTTCATAATGTTCAAAATAAAAAGTGGCAGTAAGCCATTTCTTTGATATTGCACCAGAAGTCTTTATAATTGGTACATTTTCCAAACGTTTTGATTGACCAATGATCCATCGAGCAGATGTCCTCTGAACCTTCTCCACCTGCTGAATCTGAGTTTTGACATAGGGATGCCAAGTGGGTGATGCATATTCAAGTTGTGGGGGAACAAATGATTTATATCCAACATCCTTTGTCTGCCTATATGCAAAATTTCGTCTAAGAAATCCCCAAATCCCAGTTGCTTCATATGTTATCTCGGAAATAAGTTAACCCCAATCAAGATTAGTGGTGGTGATACCAATTTATTTGGCGGATTGAACCTGCTCCAATATTACTGGTGAAGTGAGAAAATGCAAAATAGCATGAATATCAAGCGACAATTCGACAGAGATCAGTTAGAGTACTCCCACAGTTTATTCATAAGCTTCAAAGTACAGAATAAGAGCGTTCCCACTACGCGGGGACGTTTTACATAATTTGATCATATCCACGGAACTCAATGTAACAGCCCCAAAAAGCCTTACCTATTAGAAGGCCAAGTGACGCCTGCAGTGGTCTATTTTATTTATTATTATTTTTTTTTTTCATTAATTTTGCTAAAACCATTATTGTGGGCATATGTAGAAAACTTCTTACTTATGTTCTGAGAATGGCGTCATCCTTTGAAAGTAAGGAGTACAGTACTGGAGCGTACCAGATTTTTCTGGGCCAGACTAGCTAGTTTCGGCCAACTAGGCCTCATCAGTGACCTTCAACTATTTCACAATTCGGCAGTGAAACCATTTCAAACCAATGATCCCAAAGGACTATAACATATAACCCACACTATGATGAAGGGCAGGGGAACTTTCTGAGAAAGGAGTCATCCTTTGAAACAAGGAGTACAGCACAGAACTGAAAATTATGGAGTGTACCAAATTTTTCTGGATCAGCCTAGCTAGTTTCGGCCAACTGGGCCTCATCAGTGACCCTCATATATTTCACAATTTGGTAGCGAAGGCAGTGATCCCAAAGGATTAGAAAATATAACCCACGCTTTGATGAAGGGCATGGAGACGTTTTACGGCCACCACACATTCCATTTACACCAGCTGTGGTGAAGCTAAATGTTCTGAGAAAGGGGTAATACTTTGGAAGCAAAGAGTAAAGCACAGAACTGAAAATTATGGAGTGTACCAGATTTTTTCTGGGCCAGACTGGCTAAGACTTTCTCACAGGTACACATGTCGCGACTGTGGAACATCAAAAATTTACCCTGATTTTACATATGGAAATAACCATAACTAGCGTCTTTAAAATACTATTATATTACCTACAGTGACATATTGGCTAATGCTTGATGTTTTGGAAATTGTTCTCGTCGTTTCCAGTAGGATCTAGTTATTTCATGTTTGTATTTCTTTCACTTTGGTGTCTCTGATGGGAGTTATGGGTTTATTGTATCGATTCCTGATCATTGCCTTCACTACTATTTGATCAGGGTGGGGAACCCACGTGACCATTTGATATAGTAAACGGAATTTTATGAGGAAAATCGCTCGCTTCAGGTACGGTTTTTTCCCCGATATTTTGGTTATTACAGCACGCATTTTTACGAATCATATACCAAAGTACTCTGCTCAACTTCCGATTTTTTATGACGTTTGCTTTGAAGGCAGAAACTGCCTGATTTTCGAGAAATGCTCGCCCCATTTTTTTTCTCCGAGCCCGACAGATCGCGATAAAGACCACGGCAAACAGCTGAAATCTTAAATTTATTGCAAATAGAGTGTTTTAGATGCGCCTCCCGCATCCGAAATTTTAAATATTACCTGTAGCATGTTTCCATGTAACAGTTAACACCGATACACCGTTTGTTTGCCTATTATGCAAAGTGTTATAAAATGATCCAGTTCACGGTACAAAATCGGGAAGGTAAAGTTCACGGTAATTTCCACAATTGTGATAACGTAAACGCCAAACTAATAATGCTTTACAACATATCGCAACAACAAGATGGCAATTCACGTGATGTTGGTAATGGGAAATACATTTTCGTTGATACATAATGTATTCCTTTTTTTCCAAATGACTTCCGCATGCGAGACATGTAGTAAAGACTTCAGATTGAAAACATCTAAACGAACATACGCGAAAACACATGGGCACGATCGCCTACGTTTATTGTGGAAACAGCTCTTTCCCTCAGACTTATTGGAAGATACATCAATGCAGTACACATAGAACTGCAAAGGAGTTTTGTGTTCAAAAGGTCAGAACAAGTTTCCCATTAAAGCGAACTCAGGCCTTGAGGGTGAAATTTGGGATCCCGTAAAATATACTAAATCCCGCCAGTAATTGTTACTGGCCGTTTCGAGTCGGTGCTTTTGCTGTGGTGTTGGTGAGTCTGATAATTTCCTCAGTAATTATTTTTTAGTTATGTAAATCAGTTTCTGTGCCTCATACTGTGTTTTACTCCTTTACTTATGTCATAAATGCTTGTTTGTACCACACTAGAAGTGAAGGTGAGGGTTGATATCCTGTTAAGTATACTTAAATGTTTGCTGAGAAGTAAAGCGATGATCAAGAATCGATACAATTAATTTACACCTTCCACCAGAGACACCAAAGGGAAAGAAGCACAAACAAGAATTAAATAGACCGTGATGGAATCAACAGCAGAGGACACTTTCTTTCCAACAAAATGGCCAACTGGCTATCCAGAATAAAAAAGACACAAGCGAGACATAAAACAGTAACAAACAATTAAACAAATAAAACGCCACAGAAGAACCGTCTTCGTACTGTCAGTTAAAAGTATTCCACTTTTTTTTTGGGGGGGGGGGGGGAGAGGATGGGGGCTTAAATCGATTTTACGCAGTTGCAATCCTCGCCCTTCTTTCGTGGTTTAGACTATTAATTTTTTCAGTCCGCATGAAGGCTTCCTAACTCATCAGTGTGAGGACATAAAAATTAAACAGCCACAGAGATGAAACAACGTAGAGGACTCGACAGCGCGAAACAAATGAAACGCTGGAGCAAAAGAATACCACCAGTTAAACTCCGAGGGGCCAGCCCAAAGACGAAACATCAGGTACCAACCAACATTACATAAAATGAAATTTATGCACGCATTTACACTGGAACCGTCATAGAATCTGAGGCCCGACCCACCGGCGTGCAATCAAAAAGGGTAGAAAAGTTACAAACCGTGATTAGGTTAACTTCGAAGCATGCAGTCTGTCTTATAACATTTATGTTGTACCCAATCTTTTTGTATCGTAAAACGATTTTACGAAATTGGGTACTGCAGTCATCGCAAGTATATATTTTTTCTAACTTTATATACAAGCCACCATAAAATTCAGGTTCCGATAGGCCTTGTTGCAGAAGAGTTTTAAGTCCAACATTGAATTTTGAAATCAAAACAGAACGGCGACTATTAAATTTGAAAAGGCTTTACGTAGTTTATGATACTGATACCCCTGATTTAGAACTTAAGCAGTTAACAATTTATTACGAGTGTTGAAGTCAGACACATGACTAAACACTCTGGCAAATTGAATTGAGAAATATAAACACTGTAGGATGTCGCATGAGGAACATCACCATCCAAATAAGGAAAATATACAATCATAAATTCTAAATCATCGCAGGAAACAAAGCCATCTACAAAAGATAAATTGAAATCCAAAACCGGGGCCTCGGTATCAGAGGAATATGCTTTATTTAACTGAAGTTCTGGGGGTTAAAATATGACTGATCAAACCACCAAAGTACGAAACGTCAATATTTAATAAATCTTACAAATATCTAGAAGTAGAGCTAAAAGTTTCTATTATTTCAGATTGGTTATCAGCAGAAAGTGACATCATGAAGTCTCTTTCATAACACTACAAGAACATATCAACTACAAGATGTGCGCAATTCGTACACATCGGAATACCCTTAATTTGTCTAAATCTAATGAAACAATTGTCAAGTTGAGAGGTTAGAGCTTCACACACTTTCTGACATGACCATAGTGTATAATTCTTATGCTCTTTAGAAGTGAAAATCGCATTTCTAACATTACATGCAAGGTAGAGAGAATCTTCTTTGTAAAAAGTCCATTCAGTTAAATCATTAAGTTTTTGTTCTATAAGATTATGTTTGTTTGTTTGATTGAGGTTTAACGTCCCCGTCAACACTGTAAAGGTCATTTTATAAGATTATGAGGATGTGTACTAGTATAAAGAGTAGAAAAAATCGTAAGTAGACAGACTATGCTCAACTTACTCCCGTTTACAACATCGATCACCGAATTCATTTAAGGCAACAGCGATTTTATCCCTACATTATTTTAAATAAATTTTAGAAGGAAACCAATATTACAGTCCTTCATTAATTATATTTCTTATCCTAAAATCAGGAATTATTTTTTAAATGGCAAATAATTATATGACCAGCTGCAGGATAGCAATACACTGAGTTTTTACAATCTCAGGTATCGGGAGTCTTCGTATCAATATCAAGATCTGAAACACGTTTATTGAAATTAAAAGTGAAAGATCTAACAGGACCAGAAAACAGGTACATTTCATATTTTCCAGTTCTGTGGTGTGTTTTTTGCTTCCAACGGATAACCCTTTTATAGAACATATTTAACGTCACTACAGCTGGAGTGCTTTTTACAGTTAGGTTCACAATACTCGGATGAACATTACGAATCTTCGGCTGTTATACACTTTAATTTTACTTGCGCCTTAATACAACATACAAATTACCAGTCCGCCCCCGCCCCCACTCAGAGCTGAATCCGACCGCACATGAGTACTGGTAAACCGCTTAGAGGAGCTAAACCTGCCCAGGCAAAGCGTGCGTGTCGGACCGGCCATGCTTATAAACCCTATTGGTTTCAATGGACAATAGATTTTGAGATGTCATTTCATCTCAATGTCGGGTAAAAGTCCCACAAAATTGGAAGCAACGTCTCCAAAATGGCCTATACAGTGTTGACGGGGGCGTTAAACCTCAGATCAGTTCCTTAGTGCTGAGGTTGATACTGCGATGTTGACGTCAGTACTCAAGTACTGATTTAAATATCTATTTTATACCTTTAATTTTGCAGTATAAATTTCTAATTTTTCTACAACTAAGACTGACTTGTCAGGTGGGACATGTATCTTAGCGGATTTGGTTCCCACATTTTGTAATATTTTGTAATATTTTAAATTTTGCAAGCTTCGCTACTTTGGACATCTCCTTCCTGATGCCCGGGACTTCAGTGGAGCGTGGGCCATGTTTGCTTATGTTGGCTCGGTGGGGGACGCCTATAAGTCCGCGGGTAGGCGTCTCTTGTCAGATGCCCCCAGTTGACCTGTCTCATGAGGTACGTCGGTCGGTGTGTGCTCGGAGGGGGATGTGGTGTGTTTGCCGGGTCTTGTCCGTCATCCGTTTGGCTTTCAAAATTTTGGGGTTGAGACACACTGATGAAAATGAAATATCAGAAAGGCCTCTGTGTCACTAAATTTGGTATAGTTACGCCTTAATCAAACAAACAAACAAATTGCCAGTTTTATGACAACACTAATAAATAAGGTGCTAAGTGCAGACTCAAATATATATGGCCAAATGCGCGGCTCAGGCAACAACCTATCTTATCGTCGTGCACTACAATCAATGAAAAGTAGAAGTAAAACAAAGATGAGGAATTGATACAATTAACTTACTCCACCCATAAAAGACACCAAAGGGAAAGAAATACAAACATTAAGCGACCAGACCATAATGGAATCCTAAACACAGGAAGGCCATAAGGACAGTTACTTTCCCACAAAATGGCCTTATGGCCATCCAAAATTAAAAGACGCAAGTGATACACACAGTAAGTAACAAACAACAACATAAATAAATCGCCACAGAAGGGCCGCCTTGGAACGGTCAGTGGAAGATTTCCACTGGGGGGCTTAAATCGATTTAACGTGGCCACAATCCTCGCCCTTACTTCCGTCGCGATTTAGACAAATAATTTGTTCAGTCCGCATGAAGGCCTCCTAACTCATCAGTGCAACATCTCCGTGAACACAAAAATCAAAGAACCACAGAGGTGAGACAACGGTGAGGACTCGACAGCAAGAAACCACTGAAATGCTGGAGCAAAAGAAAACCAACAGTTAGACTCCGATGAGCCCGACCAGAGACAGAGCATCAGGCACCAACCAACATTATCTCTCTAATTCTCAATAAGCCTTTACGTTGGAGCCGTCATAGAATCTGAGGCCTGACCCACCGGCGTGCAATTAAAGAGGGAAGCAAAGTTAACAACCGTGATTGGGTTAACTACCATGCATGCAGTCTGTCGTATAATATCCATGTTGTACCCAATCTTTTTATATCGAAGAATGATTTTACGAAATTGGGTGCTGAAGTCATTGCGGTTATATATTTTTCTGAATTTATATACTAAGTCACCATAAAATATGGGTTCCGATAGACCTTGTTGCAGAAGAGATTTAAGTCCAATATTGAATTTTGAAATTAAATCAGAATGTCGTCTATAAAATTTTGAAAAGGCTTTGCGTAGTTTATGGTACCGATAACCCTGATTAAGGAGTTTAGCCGTTAATAATTTATTACGAGTGTTGAAGTCAGTTACATGAAGCGCTTTTTGTGCGATGTTTAAGTTTTCGGGCGTGTAACTAATTATTTGTCACAACTGTGCTAACATATTGTTCGAAGTATATTTTGCTGGCATGCTACCATACTGTTGAAATTTCTTGCGTCACGTACTTGGCTTATAAGCGTTATGATTTTGTACCCTTTCAGCCCTTTATAGCTAATGGTTTGCACTGCTGTTGACTATTACTGACTATACACCCAGTTTACATGTGTAGAACGGACGTAGAGTCCGGTAACATTGCGCGGCCGTTTACTTTGCGCAACCTGCATTCACATTTTCAATAACTTTAATCCTCACAATTTTTACCACCACTGCCTGTGCATCTGCATTAATGTTTAACTTAACCTTGAAAACATGGGGTTGCACGTGCAGATGTGACACTTTAGCGGAATTTATCAAATTTGCCAAAATACGAAAAGACCGAAAATTTCCAAACCCAAGACTGAGTTTAAAAATAGCTAAAGGGACAAATGTTTTGTATCTAAATTTACTGCATATAACAACATTGCAGAATATCTAACGAACAACTTGTTACAGTCAACATTCGTGTTCAACCGGCACAAAACACTTATTGTGCGCAATGTTGGGCGGCAAAACTGGTAAACAAATTTCATGGGGTATCCCTTTTCATAGAATTGTATCTCCCGCCAGTTAAAAATTCAGAGGCCAATTTCTATTGCAGCAAGTAGATAAGGAAGTGTTGCAATCGTTCTGATTGTGATTGTTTGAAAGGTGGCTTTAACAAAGTCACACGAAGGTATCAAAACCTTATGTGCGCAATGTTACCGGACTGCATCGTAATTGGAGACTGATATTGAGAAACTCGTGTGGAAGCGGTAAAATCTTAACCTGGCCATTTTTAAACGTTGCAGAGGATATGTCGTCTTTTATTCTTATATTTCGCCGCAATTTCACATTTCTTATGACTAATCTGCAGGCAGCTGGTTCATATGAAATGCTGGATCCAATCTCTGAAAAATAAGATAGAATTTTAAAGTCGTCTGCCTTAAGTTTTTGAATGGCACTTTTAAGAGACTAACACGCCAGTACGCTTGTGTAGATATTCATTGTTGGTTTCTCAAATGGCATATGCCGTCTGATCATGGAATTTTTCAACTTAAGACAGTGCATGTATACAAATGTATATGCGAGAAAATTTCAAAATAATCACCGGAATGAATGAATCTGAGCATAAAACTGATAAAAGCCGGACTACATTTTGTGCTGAAACATATTTCTATATTTCTATGCCGGGGGGGGGGGGGGGGGGGGGGGCTTTTAAAACTTGCAGCACAGCGAACAATCACAGAATGAATCTGTCATTAAAAATTAATTAATATATATTACTGAGGTAATTATCAGACTCAACAACACCACAGCAAAAGCACCGACTCGAAACGGCCAGTAACAATTACTGGCGGGCTTTGATGAGTTAGGAGGCCTTTTTTTTAAATATAGATGATGCTCTTGAAACAAACAAATCGCGGTATATTTGTGTCAGTCTGTTCTGCAGGGTATTCAATTTTAACATTCAGCTAGAACATCAAGGTAAACAATTCTTTAAAGGTATGGTCTTTGTTGCCTTCATACGGCCTGAACAAATTATTTGACTAATTCGCGATGGAAGTAAGGGCGAGAATTGTGGCAACGTAAAATCAATTTAAGCCCCCCCCCCCTCCCCCCCCCCCCCCCCCCCCCCCCCCACATACACACACACCCCGTGAGATTCGTTTCCGCTGGCCGTTCCAAGGTGGTTCTTCTGTCTTTGGGTGTTTGTGTCGCTTATATTATCTTATTTTGGATAGCCTATTGACTATTTTGTGGGAAGGTAACCGTCCTTTTGGCTTTCCGCTATTGATGTTTCCATTAGCGTCTGTTGTTTCATGTTTGTGTTTCTTTCCCTTTGGTGTCTCTGATGGCAGCTGTGGGTTGATTGTATCGATTCCTGATCATTGCCTCCACTTCTATTTTAAGTATACTTTGTAGGATCCAAACCTTCACCCTCAGGGTCTGAGTTCGCTTTTATGGGAAACGCTTTCTGACCTTTTGAACACAAAAACTCCTTTGCCGCTCCATGTGTACTGCATTGATGTATCTTCCAATAAGTTTGAGAGAAAAATCTGTTTCCACAACAAACGTAGGCGGTCGTGCCCATGTGTTTTCGCGTATGTTCGTTAAGATGTTTTCAATCTTAAGTCTTTACTGCATGTCTGTCATGCGGAAGTCATTTGGAAAAAAAAGGAATACATTACATGTATGTATCAACGAAAAGGTATTTCCCATGACCAAAATCACGTGAATTGCCATCTTGTTGTTGTGATATGTTGGAAAGCATTATCAGTTTGGCGTTTACGTTATCACAATTGTGGAAATTACCGTGAACTTTACCTTCCCGATTTTCTACCGTGAACTGGATCATTTTATAACACTTTGCATAACAGGCAAACAAACGGTGTATCGGTGTTAACTGTTACATGGAAACATGCTAGCGGTAATATTTGCAATTTCGGATGCGGTAGGATCATCTATAACACTCTATTTGCAATTAATTTAAGATTTCTGCTGTTTGCCGTGGTCTTTATCACGATCTGTCGGGCTCGGGAAAAAAATTTGGGCGAGCATTTCTCCAAAACCAGGCAGTTTCTGCCTTCAAAGCAAACATCATAAAAATCGGAAGTTGAGCAGAGTACTTTGGTATATGACTCGTAAAAAATGCGTGCTGTAATAACCAAAATATCGGGGAAAAACCGTACCTGAAGCGAGCGATTTTCCTCATAAAATTCCGTTTACTATATCAAATTGCAATTAAGCTTGAAAATTCGGCAATTTTCGTCGGAGTCCAATTACTTTCTATGCAAATGATTCTGATTTTCGCGCGGTCATGGCGCCGAAATGAGCTCGGTAACGTATCGTTTTTATTACATGTTTCGATGCAGAATGGTGAGATGTACTCGCATGCAAAATTAAAAAAAAATCTATGGGAGAGCCCATTTACGTATTCTTGGCCTCCATTAAGTGAATCGTCTATGCCTTGGTATTGTTCATCCCATTTTTATCCTTTCAAAATATCTGTAGCATTTCATTCAAACAAGGAACATACTAACTTGTAGTTGGGTGGACAGAGACACATGCAATGTGATTCAGGTTTTTAAATTGTTGTGTCACAAACGAAGTAAAACAGGACATGGCTTGACCGGGACACGAACCCAGAGCCTCTCACATACCATGGGGGCATTCTACCGACTGATCTTGAGCTATTGAGCCACACGTGCGAACTGTTGCATACATTATTATTATTATTATTATTATTATTATTATTATTATTATTATTATTATTATTATAAAGTTCTCGTTAACTCCAGTTTTGGAGTAATTTTCCCCAACATATCATTTCTGACTCCAACACTTGGAAAACATGGTAAAACTCAAACTATATTATGGAGGATAGCATTTTTACTCAAATTTCAAAATTCTAGTGAACTAATATTGCTATAATTATCAACACTTTTTTTAACATAATTGCCCTAAAGACAGTGCTAGGTGGCGTTTGGGGTATCGCATCTGCCGTCATAATGTTATTTTATTGTTCCCAACTGAAGGGGAGGGGTTATATTGCTTTTGATTTGGACCCCATTTGCCTCGCCATCGGCGTTTGAATAGGAGCACTATATCTCCTGAACCAATAGATAGACTCACAAAAATTGCAAAATATCAATTTGGTTTTGTTGACTTGACCTCATTTTCAAAGTCACATTTCCGAAATGAACGGTCAGTTTTGGACCAATTATTGTCTGTACTATTTCCTGAACGAAAATTTGAATTTTGGTCAAAAATGGTACAATAATTCTTGGCAGTATGTCAACGACTTGTTTGGATTTTGATGACAATCGTCTCATTTGCAAGGCCCCAAGCTCTAATCAAAGCGCCAAAGGCACTGAAATGACAGATTCTATGAGAAAATAAATAAAACTGTGAAAACTTACAGACAACCTTTCTAAAAAGCTCTTAAAATTTAGAAAAGTAGTTCTGCAAATTCCATTGTATGATATGTTTGCAGATGTCTATACACCGGTGGTATCATGAAATGCCATTCGATGTTTCAAATTATGGAAAGAAACTATTTACGTTTTCAAAACCAAACATTAAAATTCAAGTTTTAACAATGCCACTGTCAATTACTAACATTTTTGTCTGGTCGGTTGTGGATACCTCCCCACAAAAGATACTCTATTTTTCACAAAGAGATCGGAGGAGAAAGGCTGGTCAGTCCAGTACATGAATTCCACTGGCTTGAAGACATTTTTGAGTGAGAACAGCACTATAAACCCGCGCGTAATCCTGCTGGATTAGATACCCCGGATTCTGAGCGAAAACAAATAAATGGAACTACGTGAGGCCGACGCACTTGAATGATGTAACGTCTCGCTGTTCAGTTAACGTCTCAGCCATGATCTTGAATGTTCTTAACGTCTTTAGCTACATGCAATAGCTCGACATACCATTTCGCCATCCGATATGTCATGCTCTATTACGAACGCGTCGCCTCGGCATACCCTACAACTATATGTCGAAACATCCCGAAACGACAATCGGCGTGATTCACGCTGAAGTGCGATGTGTCACATATCACGCGAGTCGCTTGGACGCCAATGTACATGTACGTATTTCATGCACCAGCGTAAGTGTTCCGTACTGTGTCGACGTCTTAATTTTGGTCACGACAGGGACGTCTAGCTCTCACAAGTGCATCGCACAAGGGCGACGAACAGTGTCAGTGCTTATTAGTCGGAAGTTGTGTGTGTGTGTGTGTGTGTGTGTGTGTGTGTGTGTGTGTGTGTGTGTGTGTGTGTGTGTGTGTGTGTGTGTGTGTGAATTCGGGTTTCACGTCGCTTTCAACAATTTTTCAGTCATATCACGACGCTGTCTGGTTGCGACAGGGAGCTCAATGCTCAGTTTTATAGTGCTGCCTCACTGAAGTATCATGTCCCAGACACATTACATGATACAACACCCAGTCACATTATCCTGACACCGGGTCGACCAGTCCTAGCTCTTCCCCGTAAATCTGAGTGCCAAGCGAGGAGCAGCTAGTACCATTTTTAACGACTTTGGTATGTCGCGGCCCGGGATCGAACCCGTGACCTCCCGTTCCCCGGAGCGGACACTCTACCAACTGAGCTATTGGGGCCGGTAGTCGGTAGTCGAAACCCTTTGTTTATCTACAGGTACAGTGTAGCAGATGCCGGCGGAAATCTGCTTCGCATATGCGTCAGTCGGATGAATCGATCTTGACGTACTGACGTCGCTCTTCCGCTACGTCGACGTTCACTAGCGTCTTCTGTTGATAGTAAGATGTCGCTCCAACAGACAAATAGATCACACACATGTTACACCCAAAATCAGAGTCAACGCCATCTGCTTTCCGACCAGCTTCTTACTGTCCATTAGAAGCCTCCGTGGTGTAGTGTTTATGCTACTCGCCTTGTAAACCAGGGATCGCAGGATCGATCCCAGACTTCTCAAGACTTTCGGATGTGTCTTTAAACCTAGGTATCGTCTCCACATGACCTTAGCTGTTGGTGGGACGTAAAACTCAAACATTTACTCACTCACTCACTCTAACTGTCCAGGGTTTAATGAAAATGTTGCAATACGTTCTCACTTGATGCTTTTTGAGAACAAAATACAATTTCTTCTTTTCTAGGCACGGCCTTACAATACACATCAAAAGTTTGATCCTGAACATGTGGTTTCTATCAGTGCTGGTGTGAAGGTGGTACACAGGATCGTTGGCCCCCGCCCATCGGGGCTTAAAGACATAGATGGGCTGCATGATGCTTCCACGCAGAGCTGAAACCGACCCGCACACGAGTACTGGTAATCTGCTTAGAGGATCTAAGCCTGCCCAGGCAAAGCGGTGCGAGTCGGACCGTCCATGCATATAAACCCTATTGGTTTCATTGGGCGACAGGGATTGAAATATCATTTCATCTCAGTGTCGGGTAAAAGTCCCACAAAATTGAAAGCAACGTCTCCAAAATGACCTATACAGTGTTGATGGCGACGTTAAACCTCAAATCAAACAAAACACAGGATCGTGGCCGGACTGGTAACCATATGTCACGGTTGATTGTTTAACCTTTTTAGCTTAAGGGCATGGTGCCTAAGCGTGTTGTAATCATGCAATCGTTTGGTTTCAGAATCAAAGCACCGAAAGTGTTGGGGGGATGTAGGTTGGGGTGAAAGCCCTGGGCTGAGATAAAACTGTTTAATTTAACTCTGATATTCCAAACAAATAGTGAAGATTTTGATAAGAAGCGCGTCCTGCAGCGTCCGAACTTGGTCTACACTGTTTGCCAAGCTCACCCTATGGTTCCAGGATGACCTTCTTCAGTCTTATGGAATACCCTGATCTCACTGCGGCTATTTTCTGCAAGAAAAGGGTTATTCTGAGAAGTCAGTGATAGTCACGTAGACGTTAGCTCTGAACCGCTTTTTTATGCCCCCGGAATCTAAGAGATTCGGGGGCATATAGTTTTTGGTCTGTCCGTCTGTTTGTCCGTTTGTCTGTTTGTCCGTTTGTCCGTCTGCAAAAACTTTAACATTGGGCATAACTTTTGAATGGTAGTAGATAGAGCTTTCATATTTCACATGTGTATACCTTATCACAAGACCTTTCCAGTGGTACCATAATTTTTGATCTCTTGACCTTGAACTTGACCTTTGACCTATTTTTTCAAAATTTTTAAAAACATTAACATTGGCGCTGTCCGGGGGCATCAGTGTTTCACAAACACATCTTGTTATTAGTAACTTCGGGTCGAATGCCAAACAATCAACCCAAACATAGCCGGGTCGTTTGTCAGTCTTGGGTGCATGTAAGTGTTATATGTAAAATCTGCACTTGAATAAACTGTTCGATCTGGCAAACAAAGTAGACTAAGATCAAACGCCACAGAACACGGCGCTGATCTTGTTCTACATTTTAGCTCACCTGGGCCGAAGGCTCCAGGGGAGCTTATAGTATAGTGGGTCGTCCGTCGTCCGTCCGTCCGTCGTCCGTCCACACTTTTGAGCAGCTATATCTCTGTATCCTGCAGGCTGATCTCAATCATTTCTCATCTGTAGCATGCCTCTAGTGAGGCATTGATGACATAAACTTTTTTTACGGCGTAGCCGTCATAGTTTTGCTTTTGTCCTACATTTTTCGTTATTCCATTGGTCAATAAAACCACATGTCCAAGGAGATGACCATTTCATTGGTCAATGATTTGCATAAATAAATCTACTCAAAAGTACGACAGTTTACTGAAGTTTTAACCTAGGAAATGTTTCGTTTTTTATGTGAGACATGAATGAAAAATATATACAGTTTCGGCTTGCTCACCGTCTTGTCCTTTGATGACCATACGTCATATGTATAATTGTGTTCCTAGTGAATTCTGTAACTGCTGCGGTGAATAGCTATTTTGACCTAATTTCACGTGGTTGGTCTATATAGCGAAAGGAACCATTTCGCGAAAGGAAGGTTCCTTTCGCGAAAGAAAGAATTTTCTGCGAAAGGAATTGTTTGTTTGATTTGAGGTTTAACGTCCCCATCAACACTGTGTAGGTCATTTTGGAGACGTTGCTTCCAAGTTTGTGGGACTTTTACCCGACATTGAGATTAAATGACACCCAAGCCCTGTTGCCCAATGAAACTAATAAAGAGATATAGCATGACAAAAACATGTAATAATCGCATTACAAATTGACAGATGTTTAATTTACAATATATGCTAAATAAAAGTTGCAGTGTATCATTTGTCTTCAGCATACTTTATGTCCTCCATTTTAACACAAAATGGACATTTTCGAATATCAATAATGTTATATAAATTCTGAAAAGGAATAAGTGTAATTTGAGTTTTAATTAGGTGCACATAAGATCAAGTTTCCGTCCGTTTGTCTGCTCGTCCGTTTGTTCGTCCGCCTATGCGTTTACGTTCACCATAGCGACAACCCGAAATGTTAACCCTAGAATTTGTGTTCAAAAACAGTAAATGATAACGTTTTCTTATTTGTTGTGCATATACTTGAGATCATATGCTCTTGAAATGAGGTCATGTTTTTAACCTTGACCTTTTACATTGACCTTAGCTCAAACAGGCGGGACACCGCCCTCTGCAAAGCTATTTTTCCTCGCGTGACATCTGAATTGTTTGAATACGGTAAACCAGTTCATAGCTAGACAATTGTTGCTGTCACTATTGTAGCTCATATTGCACGACCCGCAGAAAAAGCGACCGACTGAAGTCGGTTGATTTTCTAAGAGTGCCCTAAAATCACCGTGTCATTCTGTCAGTCTGTCTGTCCGTCCGTAACCCGTTTGTGAAAATTGGTGATAGTGACTTAACCGCTTGGAATATTTAAACAATTTTTGGCATACTGATAGATATCAATGAGATCTAACCAATGAACTTACGAAATATTATATTCCATTTAGTATAGGCTCGCCGAGGCGAAAAAATGTGAACATTTTCGAACTGCTTCTCCTCGGAAACCGTTGGGCCGATTGAAGTCAAATTTCATATGGAGCCTGTATGGGACGGGGGAAACCAAAATTTGCTCATGGGGTCCAGGTCACATGACCCAAATGGCCGCCAAGCCATATATGGTCTGTCTGTCTGTCCGTCCGTAACCCGTTTGTGAAAATTGGTTATAGTGACTTAACCGCTTGGAATATTTAAACAATTTTTGGCATACTGATAGTATCAATGAGGTCTAACCAATGAACTTGCGAAATATTACATTCCATTTAGTATAGCCTCGCCGAGGCGAAAAATGTGAAAAATTTCGAACTGCTTCTCCTCGGAAACCGTTGGGCCGATTAAGGTCAAATTTCATATGGAGCCTCTATGGGATGGAGGAAACCAAAATTTGCTCATGGGGTCCAGGTCACATGACCAAAATGGCCGCCAAGCCATATATGGTAAAAACCCTTCAAAATAGTCTTCTCCAGAACCACTTGGCAGATTTCCACGAAACTTGATAAATAACATCTGGGACGTACGCCCATCATAAATTGCTAAAATGGTGACCCTGGGTTGACCTTGACCTTCTTTGTGCCTAGGTCAAACTTTGACACATATACTTTTGTATTGGAAAAGTGAGAATTCATTTTATCCTGCAAACGATTCAGAATACAGTACTAAAGTATTAGATATATTTTTGCTCCTTACGATAAGGCGCATTTATTGGGGGAACCGTTTTAGGTCCAGGTCACATCCTTTGATTGCTGAAAATGCCGATTTTTTACCTTGTCATCACCGTAGCCCCTTTAGTTTTGATCGGATCTTTCTGAAACTTATATGTAAGGTGGCTGTGGATAAAATCTCGGATGAGTTCGAAAACCGACCAAGTCGGCCCTTTTATCGTAGAGTAACGTCCCTTTGATTGCTGAAAATGCTGATTTTTGACCTTGTCATCACTGTAGCCAGCTTTCAATTTTGATCCAATCTTTCTGAAACTTATATGTAAAGTGGCTGGGGATAAAATCTCGGATGAGTTCGAAAACCAGCCAAGTTGGTCCATTTATCACAGAGTAACGTCCCTTTGATTGCTGAAAATCCGATTTTTGACCTTGTCATCACCGTAGCCCTTTCAGTTTTGATCGGATCTTTCTGAAACTTATATGCAAGGTGGCTGGGGATAAAGCCTCGGATGAGTTCGCATACTGGCAAAGGTGGCCTATTTATCATAGAGTTAGGTCCCTTTGATTGCTGAAAATGCTGATTTTTTACCTTGTCAACACTGTAGCCCCTTCAGTTTTGATCGGATCTTTCTGAAACTTATATGTAAGGTGGCTGGGGATAAAACCTCGGATGAGTTCGAAAACCGGCCAAGTTGCCCCATTAACTATATAGTTATGTCCCATTGATGGCTGAAAATGTCGATTTTTTACCTTGTCATCACCGTAGCCCCTTCAGTTTTGATCGAATCTTTCTGAACCTATATGTAAGGTGACTGGAGATAAAACCTAGGATGAGTTTGAATACCGGACAAGTTGGCCCATTTATCATTGATTTACGTCCCTTTGATGGCTGAAAATGCCGATTTTTGACCTTGTCATCACCATAGCCCCTTCAGTTTTGATCGGGTCTTTCTGAAACTTATATGTAAGGTGGCTGGGGATAAAATCTTGGATGAGTTCGAAAACAGGCCAAGTCAGCCCATTTATCGTAGAGTTATGTCCCTTTGATGGCTGAAAATGTTGATTTTTGACCTTGTCATTACCGTAGCCCCTTCAGTTTTGATCGGATTTTTCTGAAACTTATATGTAAGGTGGCTGGGGATGAAACCTCGGATGAGTTAGAAAACTGGCCAAGTCGGCTCATTTATTTTAGAGTAACATCCCTTTGATTGCTAAAATGCCAAATTTTGACCTTGTCATCACCGTAGCCCCTTCAGTTTTGATCGGATCTTTCTGAAACTTATATGTGAGGTGGCTGGGAATAAAATCTTGGATGAGTTTGAATACTGGCCAAGTCTGATCGAATCTTTCTGAAACTTGCATGTAAGGTGGCTGGGAATAAAACCTCACGTGAGTTCGAATACCGGCCAAGTTGGCACATTTATCATAGAGTGACGTGCCTTTGATTGCTGAAAATGCCTATTTTCGACATTGTCATCACTGCTGCCCCTATAGTTTTGAACGGATCTTCATGAAACTTACAAACAAGGAAGTCAGGCAGAAAGCTTGGAGGAGTTTGAAAACACCATAGCCACTTCAGTTTAGATCGGATCTTCTTAGCAAGTCAGGAATAAAAGCTTGAATGAGTTTGAAAACCGCAGAGGTCAGCCTGTTTATCATAGAGTTGCATTCTACTTGATTTTCAGAAAATGCTTACCCTGTCATAACCATGTCCTCCCATAAAGCCTTCAGTAAAGGTTGGCACTTCCTTAAACTTTGAATCTGTTAGCTCAGGTGAGCGATACAGGACCAAGCTAGCTTGGTCCTCTTGTTTGCATGAGGTACTAACATCTTAAGTTTAAACGGATCAGTCCAAGTCCTCGTTCATGACCAGCCTGCATTTAGAGACAATCGGCATGAGTGTTGTCAGTGCTTTGATTTATTCACTGCCTTGAGTTTCTGGAGTGTACTCTTCCATCACTGAAGTTGGGCTCGTCCATTCTGCTAAATATGGCACCTATAAATATATCACAGGACCTACACTGTTTGCATAGGTATCTGTACCATATTCCAGGGTTGAAAGGGACAGCCTCTCGCAAAGACTGATATACACCTAGTTGTAACTGACCTAGACTTGACCTCGAATGTCGGAAAACCCATTAATATTCTGGTCTGGAGCTGACCGGCTGGTCTTTAAGGATTAAATATTGACAGCACTGTTAGAAAACAGTGTAAAACCTGATCAGACGTCTGAGCAGACGCCGCATTCATCTCGCATGATGCAGCTGATTCATATCAAATGCTGAATCTATTCTCTGAAAGGTAAGATAAAATCGTCAAGTCGTCTGCTTCAAAAATTTGTATTGCGATTATAGGATGTACAATTTTGATAACTGTGCCAAACCGGACTACATTTTGGCGGACTCATATTTCTTTGGCGGTCAAAGCCGGAAGAAAGTCGTAAGAAAGCCGTAAGAAAGCCGGAACTACTTTACAACACGCAGGATAGCTAGAAACGACAGATAGAATCTGTCATTAAAAACGGCCAAATTTGTGTCAAACATAGCTTATCTGCATTTTGTCTCCTGACCGAACCTACGAATTATGGTCAAATTTGGTACAATATATTATTGCATCCTCTTTAAAGGCATTTATTCTTGTAACAGTGGGTCACACCGTGTGCTCATAATTGTTTTATTGCCCCCTGTGCAGATCAGAGGCAGCCCCTAATAGGGTGATCAGTAGCTCTTGTTGAATAGGCACTTAAGGGGAAATCAATAAGGTACATTTTTGTCAACAGTTAGAAAACTAAAAATTTTTCTCCAAGGAGGCCCCTTACCTGTTGAAAACAGAGAACTTGTCTTCTGTCAGCACTGAGGGCTAAATAATAGTATGTGATGTAATGATGTTCTTCAATAATCAAAAATAAATGCCTTTAAGACTGCATTATATACAAATTTTGGTTACGTTAATTATTTTTAAGGTACCAGATTCCCCAAAACTGTCAAATTTTGACTCATATAGCTTGTCTGCATTTTATCACGTAAATAAAAAATAAAAGTGTAGTCAATGATCAGGAATCGATACAATTAACCCACACCACCCATCAGACACCAAAGGGAAAGAAACACACTCACTTTATAACTAGACCCTGATAGTAACATCAATAGCGGAAAGCCTAATGGACAGTTACTTTCCCACAAAATGGCCAATTGGCTAACCAAAACAAAAACATATAAGCAATACACATACTCACAAAAATAAATAGCAACAGAAGAAAGCACGAATTGTGGTCAGGCTTGGAATAATTATATATCATTGTAAATTACCGAAGACTTGATTAGATTTTGTTGATCTTGTCTTAATTTGTAAGATCACATGGGGGGGGGGTGGTAAGGTGAGGCAAAGGTGACGTTATCTTGCGTCACTGGGGCGTTCAATTGATATTGGCCTACAGTTGGACAAGGCATGCTGTCCTTGTAGCAGTTAAGGGTAGAGGGGGGATGTTGTTATTTCTCCTGTTTATACAATTCCATTCATTTTCCTCTTCTGTCCTCACTTTCATCTCCTCTACTGTCCCTTCTATCTCTTCTCTCCATTTCTCTCGGAAACTACGCAAAATCTCCCAGAGTAGTTGACCTGTCGTTAAACCTAACGCAATCAATCAAATCAACTCAAGATCACACAAGTGGAAAGATAGTCAAATGTGCTTTGTCTGCACCCTATCTCTTGAACAGATTGTGATAATTTTGACCAAATTTGGTGTAATCTATTTATGCAACATACAAAAGACTTGATTAGATTTTGGTGACCTTCGTTTCAAGGTCACAGGGATCCAAAGATTCTGCAATTTGTGCTTGTCTGCACCATATCCATTGAACATTTTGAAGAATTCTGGTCTATCATGGCAACATCACAATGAACTCATTATTCTTTGGTGACGGTGACCTCAATTCCACGGTCACATAGTGTTTGGGTCATATTAATGATAGGGGGCATAGTAACTTTTTCTGGTCTATCGGGACTGGACAAAGTGAGGGGTGTCGCGTCTAACACCTTCTGCCGTTACCAAGTCTACTTTAGTGAAACTTTGGATGCTACATATCCAAGGGAATATCGACCATCCTAACCACCCTCTCTCTCTCTCTCTCTCTCTCTCTCTCTCTCTCTCTCTCTCTCTCTCTCTCTCTCTCTCTCTCTCTCTCTCTCTCTCTCTCTCTCTCTCTCTCTCTCTCTCTCTCTCTCTCTCTCTCTCTCTCTCTCTCTCTCTCTCTCTCTCTCTCTCTCTCTTGAGCCCTGGGACGAATCATTTAATTATGCACTTATCGTATGTCAGCATAGTACCTAAGGATCCCCTTACATTGCTCAGAGATTAAGCATTAGCTGCAAACGTAAAATGTCTAACTGATGTCCTTTTATTGATGTCTAACTGATGTCCTTTTATTGTGACTGTATTTTGTTTTACTCTTGTCGC
The DNA here is from genome assembly GCA_963580285.1 of Lucinisca nassula. NCBI lineage: Eukaryota > Metazoa > Mollusca > Bivalvia > Lucinida > Lucinidae > Lucinisca > Lucinisca nassula. The sequence goes on along the minus strand of OY757011.1, from coordinate 76,819,721 downwards.
AGATTGTGGCAACATAACGTAACCTAGTCTATGTGGATAATTGTTTTCCAGAAACAGACAGAGTATAATTAATAGTTGATCCACAAGGGGATGTTTCTGTTTAGAAACGTAACATCCGTGTCATCCAGCTAATTATACATTGTAGAATTGTGTCTTGTAATATGTTTCTTTTCTTTACAGGTTCTGTGCCTGGCTTGAAAGGGAAGGTGATCAGCGTTGATTTGCAACATATTGAACAAATCAAGGGTGCAGTTATAATTGATAATAGTGATTTTACATCTCCAGCTACACAAGCCAAAATACTAGATGCATTAGGAGGCGAACTGGCAGATGTCGTTCTAAGTGACATGGCACCAAATGCTTCAGGCACTGCCTCACTGGACCATGAGGCTATTATCGAGCTGTGTCTATCAGTGTTGAAATTCTGCACTGTTGTACTTAAACGCAATGGATGCGTTGTTTGTAAAATATGGATGGGTAGTGATCAAGATAAATTGAAGGGAGTAATGGAACGAATGTTCAGAAAAGTTAAATATGTTAAACCAGAGTCTAGCAGGTCGGACTCTGCTGAAATATATTTAATTGGACAAGAATATTTTCTTCAAAACACATGAGTGAAATTTCTTTTTATGTAATGCAGAACATCGTTTGATACATCAAAAGATTTTTCCATAGCAATTCTCTGAAATTCCATATTTCATTGACCTGACCAATAAGTACTGATTAGAAGACATGTAACTGCTTTTTATTTTAAAATAAATCGCAGCTGCAGGGAATATATTTTGCCTCAACACCAAGGGGTAATAGTTTTAATTGTAGTCTAAACAGCCATCAAATAACTGTATATTTTAAACTGCACTGAGAAGATGTTCTACCGCCGCCGCAGCAGTGAATGGAAAAGTAGAGAATACCAGGTTCGTGTCTTTTGATATCAAGTTTGTCCGGCAAGGCTTCGAGAACGCTACTAGAATCGCGAGGCTTGCCGAGCGATTCTACATGCGTTCTCGAAGCCAAGCCTGATAAACTTGATATCAAATGACACGAATCTGATATTATATTTATCAGTTTATCCCCCTGTAAACTCTTAAAATATGCAATTAACGATCAGTTATCTATTGTCCTCAGTGCGACCCAACATTCCCGCGCGGAATATAATCCGCGCCGGATTTTTATCTACCAGCTGACCGTTATATTTCTTTTGATATTCTTTTAACGTATTTTTTAAATTTTTCTAGTAATAGTTCTACATGCGTTCTCGAAGCCAAGCCTGATAATCTTGATATCAAATGACACGAATCTGATATTCTATTTATCAGTTTATCCCCCTGTAAACTCTTAAAATATGCAATTAACGATCACTTATCTATTGTCCTCAGTGCGACCCAACATTCCGGCGCGGAATATAATCCGTCAGTATATTTATCTATCAGCTGACCGTTATTTTTCTTTTGATATTCTTTTAACGTATTTTTTTATTTTTTCTAGTAATAACCTTTTAGCCATTTTGCCGGTAGTCCGCTCCATGACGTGATACTGAGATAGCATATCTTTATCAGGTCAATGCGTTACAATGCAATATAAATAGGGGGTGACTGATAAAATTAAATACCTAGCCGAGTGGTGCATCATATACTGCTGATAGACTGACTTTCCAGGTTTCGAATTTATTCTGATGTAATACTTCTTCTGTGAGTTAAAGCTTATTTACAAGCGGACGGCAGTTGTTTGTGCATTGGGTCTTTTGCAGTATTTATAACCACTCACCCTTTGCGAACTAATTGCGACGGGGTTTATCAGTGTTATCATGTTACCACAAAGGGTGAAAATCAATTATGCAAATATATATATATATATATATATATATATATATATATATATATATATATATATATATATATATATATATATATATATATATATATATATATATATATATATATATATATTAGAAGCAAGATATATATATATATATATATATTAGAAGCAAGGAATTTGAGATTAGGATGTAATACTTTATTATGTCTCCTCAAGAACACACCCACACTTTACATGTACTCGCACCCTAGTGTATGCTTTTAATTTTATATACTTACTGCAATGGCTTATTATCAAGGTTTAGCATGCGGCCCTTGCAAAGAGAATAGATATTTAACTTCACCACAGCTCATGTTAAGGAAAATTGTGGCGGACGTAAAAGCCTCCTAGCTTGATGGTTTTGACAATCTACAATACATGTAATTTAAACTTATGGAGACAGATACATGTATTAGACTGAGGATAACTGTATTGAAATTTTAAATTTTAATTTGGGTAGGGGCGTAAATCTTCCTTTTTTATAGTCGCAAATTAAGTTTAGATTATGATCTCACTGATACCGAGCCAACAATTATTCGAATGTGGGCGAAAACCGAAGTACCCGGGGAAAACAGCCGACCTTCTGTTGCAGAACTTAACGTCTTGCACACCAAATAAGGAAATCCGTGGTTTTAGCCAGTGATGGAAATTTTGTTCATACCCTGGAGTTCTTACCCATGTATATTACGTAAGTATAGTGCGCGAAAAATAAAGCGCTAAATAAAGTGAAATGAAATTTTTCCGTGGTGATGTGCAAGAAAAAGAATTCAATATGGTGTTCAGGGCTGAAACCGACCGCACATGAGTACTGGTAAGCCACTTAGAGGATATAAGCCTGCCCAGGCAAAGCGGTGCGTGTCGGACCGCCCATGCTTATAAACCCTATTGGTTTCATTGGATGACAGAGCTTGAGATGTCAGTTCATCTCAATGTCGTGTAAAAGTCCCACAAAATTGGAAGCATCGTCTCCAAAATAACCTATACAGTGTTTGACGGGGACGTTAAACTTCAATCAAACAAGCTAACAAAACCTAAGCAACAAGGTTCATAGTAATATAGTTTCTAGTCTTATCTCCCGGGGCAAAACCTTCCACCATTTATTGGAGCAGGTGAATTATACTGTATAATTGAAGAGATAGAGGATAGTCTATTTACTTTTTTTAGATGAATACCAAAAATATTTCATCGAGTGTGTTGAAAATCGCACTCGTGAAAATTCTGATGTTTTCAACACACGATATGAAATGTTTTTGATATTTATCGAAAAAAAGTAGATTTTCTTTTTATTTTATAATATTTTAGGACACATAAGTACTGCAATTGATCAATCAGATCTTACGTCACAAATTTTGACTTGGCTATGACGTCACAGCTGCCAGTTGCAAACCATAAACTGATCGCCATTTTAATACAGCATTTTTACAGTTCAAATAATGCTTTTTCTGGGTATTTAACAGAATTATTTCATAGATAACATATGAATTTTGGCGAGAAAAGTAGTCCGGGCTGCTACTGTGAAAATGACATGGTCATGTTATTTTTCACATTGTGAAAATATCATTTATATATTTTCAAAGCTTGCATTGATTTCAATGCTATGTATAAAATAAAAGATGTTATGGTTTCCTTGTTACTGCTAAAAACATTAGTAGCTGTGTGCTCTGTAGAACGCCTCAAGGAGGAGGTTCTATCGAGTGCCCCTAATAAATCAGACGCCAAAGAACGCGGCGTCTGATCAAGGTCTGCACTATTTGCTAACAGAATTTTCCGTCAAAAATAAAAAATGAAAAAATAGGCCTGACATCCCTTATATAAGTTATATGTCACATTGACTTGTCCAACATATAGCAATCCCTTCCGCGGATTCAAGAAGGGCAGTTGTCAGTTTCTGACGAAAGTACCTGGATCAGGCCTGGAAGAGCATGCTGCACCCGTATGATACCTCAATCTGGTCTGGGAGAGCATGCTGTGCCAGTAGGATACCAAGATCAGGCCTGGGAGAGCATGCTTCACCCGTAGGTTTCCGGGATCATGCCTTGGAGAGTATGCTGCGCCAGTAGGATATATGGGTCAGGCCTGGTAGACCATTCTACACCCGTAGGATACCAATATCAGGCCTGGGAGAGCATGCTGCGCGCAAAGGATACCAGGATCAGGCCGTGGAGAGCATGTTGCAACCGTAGGATACCAGGATCAGGCCTGGAAGAGAATGCTACCAAGTAGGATACCAGACAAAGGCCTGGGAGAGCATGCTGCACTAGTAGGATACCTGGATCAGGCCTGGGAGAGCATGCTGCATCCGTAGGATACCAGGATCAGGCCTAGGATAGTATGCTACACCATTAGGATACCAGGATAAGGCCTGGAAGAGCGTGCTGCATCCGTAGACTACCTGGATCAGGCCTGGGAGATATCATAGATTTCACTACGGAAATTGGAAATTATTTGATGGTCACTGATGAGGCCGGATTGATCGAAACAGACTAGCCTGGAACAGAAAAAACTTGTACACTGCCCTAATATTTTCTGCCCTGTGTTGTAGTCTTTGCTTCCAAAGGATTACCCTTTTATAGAATATATTCTATAAACCAGTTATAGATATTCAACTGGTTCTATAAAGCAGTACTTATGGAGAAGCGTCTCAATAAATGCAAGACTCCCATTGTATGTCTATCCTGAGTTTACTGTTTCCAAAGGCAACTTATATATATATATATATATATATATATATATATATATATATATATATATATATATATATATATATATATAGTTGAACTTCAGTAATACGAATTTCTCTGGGACCATGAAAATTTGTTTGAGATGGAGGTAGTTCGAATTACTGAGGTTTACTCATAGTACCGACCGAAGAGGCATAATGGAGATGCAAATAAAGAATAAGCGTCATTGTGAAATATTTACATTTTCAGTGCATTTACTGAAAAACCCTTTAGTTAATTATTGGGACGTAATGTTGTTCATACTTTCCATGATCCGGCCCCCGCCCATAGGGTCTTGAAGAAATATATGGGCTGCGTGATGCTTCCATGCAGAGCTGAAACCGACCCGCACACGAGTACTGGTAAACCGCTTAGAGGATCTAAGCCTGCCCAGGCAAAGCGGTGCGAGTCTGCCCGTCCATGCTTATAAACCCTACTGGTTTCGTTGGGCGACAGGGCTTGAGATGTCATTTCCTCTCAATGTCGGGTAAAAGTCCCACAAAATTGGAAGCAACGTCTCAAAAATGACCTTTACAATGTTGACGGGAACGTTAAACCTCAAATCAAACAAACAAACAAACAAATACTTCACATGACCAGTAAGTGGCGTTAATATAAACCATCCCAGCAGGCACACATCGCTAGGGCAACGTCGAATCAACGTTGGTGCAACGATGCACTGACGTAGATTCGACGCATAAATGTCATGGCGTTGTACCGACGTTGATCTGACGTCATAATTGCGTCATGTGCCTGCTGGGATGGTTCTCTCAAATATTGTAGGACGATGGCGACGTTGACGTTCCGTTGATAGAACAAAACTGTGTGCATATGCTCCGTTGTTCAAATTTAATACCTAAATGAGCTGGCAACCTGACCTTGGTCCACACTTTTTGCAACAACGACGTTTAAAGTAACCGGAAGCAAACAAAGCTGACTACAACGGTTTGATTAAATAATACGAGACATTAATAAAAATCAAAAGTGTCGCGCCAAGCGGAAATGTGTCTTCGGACCATGGTCGTTCTGTGGAGGCTGGGATCAGCCTATGCACATGTACAGGGGCTTGAAGTCGTTTCTCGTGTATTTTTTTTAAAAAATCATTTTTTACGATTTCTTCGAAAATCGTAAAGACAATAACAACTGTAAATATTAACTTCAAGCACCTCCCAGCAGGCACATGACGTGATTGTGACGTCACATCAACGTCCGTACAAGATCATGCCGTTTATGCAACGTCACATTAACATCGGTGCAACGTCATGACGTTGCACCGACGTTGATTTGACGTTGCCCTAGCGACGTGTGCCTGCTGAGCTGTGTGTATACCATTCAGATTACAGGCATCCATTGTCCACACAACACATGCTTGATCAGGCTGTGCGAACGCTTAGGCCTATCTGAGTTTGTTTTGTGCACATGTCACGGATCACCAACAATGTTCTATCAAACAAGTTTCTTTATTGTTGCAATAAGTCGCTCCGCCCTCTTAGTGACTTGGGTGTACCAGCGACTATTTTTCATCTCTTCAGCAGCGCTGTTCCAATTTCTTTTATTGACTGCATCTCCGAATTTCTTAAAACCAGACAACTTGTCTAATCCAAGATTAAACATCATGTTGCCTATCACTAATTTCGCCTCGTCTGGAAGTTCATCAAAGTCAGGGAAGAGCTTAGAGCAATCATCTAAAGTATTTTGTAGGTCAGAATCAAAAACCGCTTCCACACGGTCTAAAGAGACTTTTGTACCAATTGCTTGATTGTATTCGGGGTCGGAAAATAGGATTAGGTGACCAATTCCAAATGTGGGGTAGCCTAATGGGTCTTTGTAGATTTCGTACACAATTCCTTCGTCTTTCATCAGGTCAGATTTCAAGGTGTTTATCCATTGACCACACATATTTATTTCTTTTGTTCTGAAATAATAGACCAAACTTCAAATAGCAATCCCAACAGGAAACAAAGATTGCTTATCTTTACATTATGAAATGCAGCTTGGCATTGTTATAGTTATAAAAATTCTATAAGGGCCATGAATAAGGAAAAATACTGTTTGATTGCACCATTAAACAAGGATAAATATTACGGTCACGTGCAAAAATTCAGTAGCCATGTGAACAATTTCTGAATATTAACGTTTTATTCACGCTTTACACTACACTGCCTCATAAGCTTATAAAGAAAAAAACTTAATGATTTAATTGAATGGACATTCCACAGAGAAGATTCCCTCTAGATTTAATGTAATATTAGAAGTGGCTTTTTTCACTTCTGACAAGCATACGAGGGCTGATTGACATGTTCTGAGCCTCATATTGAAGGAGGTACGCAGATGTGTTCTTTTAAAATCTTACTATTCTCTGACTATATAGGGCCGTGTACCCAACGACTGGTCTCATTTGGTCAGTTTATGTCGACGAGGTAGCACTCTAAAGTAAACCAGACAAGCAGCTTTTGCAAAATGGACAAAATCGTTGGAAGAGCATTGATCCGATATTTGCATAAAAAAGGTTTAACACCTAAGGATGGTAGCAACACTAGGGAAAGATGCCCATTCACATGCTACAGTGAGAAGGTGGGTGGCGGAATTTAAGTGCGGCAGACAGAGCTTTAGGATGACCCCACGTCCTGGGTAGCCTGTAGAAATGGTCAATAAAGACCATGATATTGTTATGACCGACAGACGAGTGACAGAAAGATATATAGCTAGTAGAGTTGTCATTTCACAGGAAAGAGTACATTCCATTCTGACAGAGGCTCTTGCAAGAAAGCTTTCGGCACGATGGTAACCAAGAATTCTGACAGATGATCAGAAGCACATCGGGCGCATATTATCGCGTGCTAATCTTAACTTTTTTCAGCTTCCTTCAGTGATTTGTCACTATGGATGAAACATGGGTCCATCATTTTACCCCAGAGGCAAAACAAACAATCGAAACGGTGGAAACACCCTTGCTCATCCCCGCCAAAGAAGGCAAAGACTGTTCCATCAGCTGGGAAGGTACTGACTTCGGTTTTCTGGGACTAAAGGTGTGTTGTTCCATTAGGACAATGCTCCTGTTCACAATAAAAAGCTAAAAGGTTGCCTTTGGAAACAAAGAACCCAAATCACTCGGTTTTATTGAGTCTCTTCATACACAGCAATATAGTTTGCAAGGCTGCATACGCCTCCTAGCACCGGCTTAAGCGATATTCGATTTTGAAAGTATCCAGAATGGGCTCAATGATCCCAAAGGAAAAAGAAATATAATCAGATCTGCACTATGATGAAGCACGGGGAGACTTTTTACGGCCGCCACACGACACTTAACACCAGCTGCAGTCAGGTAAAATAAAAAGCTAAAATGTTGCCTTTGGAAACAAAGAACACATAAAAGAACGAAAATCGGAGACTGTTTTTTTTTAGTCTCTTCGTACACAGCAATATAGGTTACAAGGCTGCATACGCCTCCTAGAACCGGCTGAAGCGATATTCGATTTCCAAAGTAACCAGAACGGGCTCAATGATCCCAAATGAAAAGAAAATATAATCTGCACTAAGAACACATAAAAGAACGAAAATCGGAGACTCGGTTCTATTGAGTCTCTACATACAAGTCTGTCATTGCTCTGGCTGCCATTCACGATTGTGGCTTTAAATTGATTGAACATCCGCCTTATTCACCTGATCTCGCTCCATCAGACGTCCGCCATTTCCAAAACTGAAAACGGCCATTTCTGGCACCCACTTTCAGTCCGATGATGACGTCGTATATGCAGTGGATGATTATCTGAACAGCCAAGAAAGGGAAAGTGGCATTGAGACCCTTAAACACAACTGACAAAAATGTATAGATACTGAAAGGATTATGTTGAAAAATAATACAATATGTCCGACAAAATTCTAATCCTTTAATATGAGGCTCACATCATATCCATCGGCCCTCGTATACATTATACATTATGGTCATGCCAGAAAGTGTGTGAAGCTCTCACCTTTCTACTTGACAATATCTATATAACATTTGGTACTAAGTTGTTTAGACAAATTGTGGGAATTCCGATGTGTACTAATTGCGCACCCCTTGTAGCTGACTTGTTTCTGTTCTGTTATGAAAGGGACTTCATGATTGGCCTTTTCAGTTGAAAAGCAAATCGGTTATTGAGGCTTGCGACGTCTAGATATTTTTCATAGAGGATCTTACATGAGTGTTCATGTATTATTGAATTTATAAAACGAGTTGAGGAAAAGGGATAAAATGCGAGGCTTTGCCGAGCATTTTATCCCTTTTCCTCAACGAGTTTAATAAATTCAATAATACATGAACACGAATGCAAGATTCTATTTATCATATGACATTTAAAACGTATTTTATTCACGATTGTTTACAAAAATATCAATATTCCGCCATTAGTAAACGCGACGTCGTTAAAGACGTCGTACATATAACGTTACGGGACGTATCTAGCTAATTTGCATATTTATTCCACCAGTGGATTATCGAAACTATTACATGGCGTTATTACACTCTCAGACGCGACGTCATATGATAAAATGATTTATTAAATATTGACAATACCTACTTCGATGGTTTGATCAGTCAAATTTATCGTTCAGAATTTCAACTAATTAAAGCGAATTCTTCTAATACCGAAGCCTTTTTTTATTTACATTTATCTATTTTATAAATGCGTATGTGTCATGCAAAAATTTGTGATAAACGCGATGATTTTGATTTTGAGATTGCAAATTTTCCTTTCTTGCATGGTGATGTTCCTCGTAAGGTTTTAGTTTTAATTAGGTTTGCCAGAGTGCCTAGTCATATACCTGACTTCAACACTCGTAATAGACAAAAGCTCATCACACAGAGCTATCAGGTATGTAGACTGGTCTTGTAGGGCATTGTACAGGTGATTGGTCAGTTCTTCAAGACATTTTCAGGCCCTTATCTAATGTTGTCAGACAGGAATGTTGCACCTCTTTAAAATCAGATAAAACTCGTCTGTTTGAAAGAAATAACTCTCCTATCACACTATATCCAGTAAGACTTGTACTAATTATTTTTGTGAGGGGCCTATTAAGTACTTGTCAGGTAATAAATCACGCCATGAAGTCTGCATGATGTTGAAATATTGGCAGATATTGACCCCAAGAATTCTTTGACTAAGAGTTAATCTTTGATCTCTCGGACCAATGAAATCAAACCCTGCCTATATTAGCTGCTTTACAGAAACTATAGAGAAATCTGTAAGCTCTGTGTCACAAGCTCCTTGAATAGATTATTATCTGCTAAGCTTCTTAATCAGGGTTATCGGTATCAAACTTCGCAAAGCCTTGTCTAAGTTTTGTAGACGTCATTTCGAATTACATGTAGTTTTAAAATTCAATGTTGGACTTAAATCTCTTCTGCATCAAGGCCTATCGGAAGTCGAATTTTAGGGTAGGCCTAAATTAGTTTATAAATTCAGAAAAATGTATGCTTGAAATGATTTCAGTACCCAGTTTCGTAAATTCATTATTCGATATAAAAAGATTGGATACAACATAAATGTTATACGACAGACTGCGTGCATGGTAGTTTACCCAATTAAGGTTGCTAACTTTGCTGCCTTCTTTAATTGCACGCCGATGAGTCGGGCCTCTGACTCTATGACGACTCCAGCTTAAAGGGTTACATAATTGTAATGCCGGTAGGTGCCTGATGCTCTGTCTCTGGTCGGACCCACCGGAGTCCAACTGTTTTTCCCTATATAAGTCTATGTAAAACCAAAGGCCCCCGGAGCGGGGCAATTTTTGGCCCAAGGGCTACAATTTGAACAATCTTGATAGAGGTCCATTATATGAAGCTTCATACCAAATATCAAAGTCCTGGGCCTTGCGGTTTCAGAGAAGAAGATTTTTAAAGATTATCCCTGTATAAGCCTAAGTAAAATGTGTGTGTGTGTGTGTGTGTGAATTCGGGTTTAACGTCGCTTTCAACAATTTTTCAGTCATATCACGACGGTGTCTGGTTGCGACAGGGAGCTCAATGCTCACGTTTATAGTGCTGCCTCACTGAAGTATCATGTCCCAGACACATTACATGATACCACACCCAGTCACATTATCCTGACACTGGATCGACCAGTCCTAGCTCTACCCCGTAAATCTGAGTGCCAAACAAGGAGCAGCTAGTACCATTTTTAACGACTTTGGTATGTCGCGGCCCGGGATCGAACCCGAGACCTCCCGTTCCCCGGAGCGGACACTCTACCAACTGAGCTATCGGGGCCGGTAGCCTAAGTAAAACCAAAGGGCCCCGGGGCGGGGGCATTTTTGGCCCCAGCACTACAATTTGAATAATCTTGGTAGGGGTCCACTAGATGAAGCTTCATACCAAATATCAAAGACTTAGGCCTTGTGGTTTCAGAGAAGAAGATTTTTAAAGATTTTCCCTATATAAGTCTATGTAAAACCAAAGGGGCCCGGAGTTGGGACATTTTTGGCCCAAGGGCTATATTTTGAACAATCTTGGAAGAGGTCCATTAGATGAAGCTTCATACCAAATATCAAATATCTAGGCCTTGTGGTTTCAGAGAAGAAGATTTTTAAAGATTTTCCCTATATAAGTCTATGTAAAACCAAAGGGCCCCGAAGCAGGGGCATTTTTGGCCCAAGGGCTATAACTTGAACAATCTTGGTAGGGGTCCATTAGATGAAGCTTCATACCAAATATCAAAGACCTGGGTCTTGTGGTTTCAGAGGAGAAGATTTTTAAAGATTTTTCCTATATAAGTCTATGTATAACTAAAGGGCCCCGGGGCGGGGGCTTTTTTTGCCCCAGCACTATAGCTTGAAAATCCTGGTAGGGGTCCACTAGATGAAACTCCATACCAAATATCAAAGACCTGGGCCTTGTGGTTTCAGAGAAGAAGATTTTTTAAGTTTTCAGTGAAAAAAATCAATTTTTGGCTCGTATGACCTAGATGTGCAACGGACCGGAACCATTTGAACAACTTTGAAAGGGGACTACCTAAGGATCATTCCTGTTAAGTTTGGTCAAAATCCGATCAGCGGTTTAGGAGGCGATGTCGTTTGAAGAAATTGTTTACGCACGCACGGACGGACGCACGGATGGACGCACGCACGGATGCACGACGGACAAAAAGTGATCCTTAAAGCTCACCTCGTCACTACGTGACGGTGAGCTAAAAAGACAAAACAAGAGGGCCATGATGGCCCTGGATCGATCACCTGATCGATATTGTACAAATGAAATTGAAGATAATATATGGCAGAGTAGAGAGTTTGGGCAATTTTGGTTTTTATAATTTTAGCCATCTTGTTCATCCAAGCACAACGGGTTGAGCAATTTTAAAACAAGAGGGCCATGATGGCCCTGAATCGCTCACCTGAATCCAAGATGTTTCAAAGCTTATGGAAATGAGAAATTCACTGCTTTAAGGAGATGTGGACCAAAGACTTTTATCTTTGGAGGCTATTTTTCATTGAAGTGGAATTTGAAGGTTTTTCTATTTTTAGCGCTGTTGTCCATTTTGTTTAACAGAGCGGAACAGTTCAGGCAATTTTGAAAAAGGGTCACTCAAGGAACATTCCTGGGAAATTATTTTCAAATCGGGCGATTTGCCTAGGAGGAAATGTCATTAAAGGTTTTTCTATTGTTAGCTCTGGTGGCCATTTTGTTTAACGGAGTGGAACGATTTAGGCAATTTTGAAAGAGAGTCACACAAGGAACATTCCTGTGAAATTATTTTCAAATAGGGCAATTTGCCTAGGAGGAGATATCATTTAAAGGTTTTTCTATTTTTAGCTCTGGTGGCCATTTTGTTTAACAGAGGAGAACGATTTAGGCAATTTTGAAAGAGGGTCACTCAAGGAACATTCCTGTGAAATTATTTTCAAATCGGGCCGTTTGCCTAGGAGGAGATGTCATTTAAAGGTTTTTGTATTTTTAGCTATGGCGGCCATTTTGTTTAACGGAGCAAAACGATTTAGGCAATTTTGAAAGAGGGTCACTCTAGAAATATTCCTGTGAAATTCTTTTCAAATCGGACCATTTCCCTAGGAGGAGATGTCATTAAAAGGTTTTTCTATTTTTAGCTCTGGTGGCCGTTTTGTTTACCGGAGCAGAAGGATTTAGGCAATCTTGAAAGAGGGTCAATGTAGGTGACCATTTGCCGTTGGTACATGCTAAATATCTAAGCTCTGGGCCCTGTGGTTTGAGAGAAGAAGATTTTTGAACCTTTTTTCCATTATGAGTATATAGGAGCTAAGGGGCCCCGGGGTGTGGCCAATTTGGACCCCATGGGCATGATTGGCAGGAATTATGTAGGTTACCACTTGCCATTGCTACATGCTAAATATCTAAGCTCTTGACCCTGGGGTTTCAGAGAAGCATTTTTCCATTATGAGTCTATGGGAGGGAAGGGGCCCCGGGGCGTAGCCCATTTGGAACCCAGGGGGCATGATTGGCAGGAATCATGTAGTTGACCACTTGCCCTTGCTACATGCTAAATATCTAAGCTCTGAGCCCTGTGGTTTCAGAGAAGAAGATTTTTGAAGCTTTTTTCCATTATGAGTCTATGGGAGTGAAGGGGCGCCGGAGCATGGCCCATTTGGAACCCAGGGGCATGATTGGCAGGAATTTTGTAGGTGACCACTTGCCGTTGCTACATGCTAAATATCTAAGCTCTGGGCCCTGTGGTTTCAGAGAAGAAGGTTTTTGAACCTTTTTTCCATTATGAGTATACAGTAGCTAAGGGGCCCCGGGGTGTGGCCAATTTGGACCCCAGGGGCATGATTGGCAGGAATTATGTAGGTGATTACTTGCCATTGCTACATGCTAAATATCTAAGCTCTGGGCCCTGTGGTTTCAGAGAAGATGATTTTTGAAGCTTTTTTCCATTATGAGTATATGGGAGCGAAGGGGCCCCGGGGCGTGGCCCATTTGGAACCCAGGGGCATGATTGGCAGGAATTATGTAGGTGACCACTTGCCCTTGCTACATGCTAAATATCTAAGCTCTGGGCCCTGTGGTTTCGGAGAAGAAGATTTTTGAAGCTTTTTTTCCATTATGAGTCTATAGGAGCTAAGGGGCCCCACGGCGTGGTCCGTTTTGACCCCAGGGGCATGATTGGCAGTAATTATGTAGGTTTAACCTTTGCCGTTACTACATGCTAAATATATAAGCTCTGGGCCCTGTGGTTTCAGAGAAGAATATTTTTGATGCTTTTTTCCATTATGAGTCTGTGGGAGCGAAGGGGCTCCGGGGCGTGGCCCATTTGGAACCCAGAGGCATGACTGGCAGGAATTATGTAGGTGACCATTTGCCATTGCTACATGCTAAATATCTAAGCTCTGGGCCCTGTGGTTTCAGAGAAGATTTTTGAAGCTTTTTTCCATTATGAGTCTATGGGAGCGAAGGGGCCCCGGGGCGTGGCCCATTTGGAACCCAGGGGCATGATTGGCAGGAATTATGTAGGTGACCACTTGCCCTTGCTACATGCTAAATATCTTAGCTCTGGGCCCTGTGGTTTCGGAGAAGAAGATTTGTGAAGCTTTTTTCCATTATGAGTCTATAGGAGCTAAGGGGCCCCACGGCGTGGTCCGTTTTGACCCCAGGGGCATGATTGGCAGTAATTATATAGGTTTTACCTTTGCCGTTACTACATGCTAAATATATAAGCTCTGGGCCCTGTGGTTTCAGAGAAGAATATTTTTGATGCTTTTTTTCCATTATGAGTCTGTGGGAGCGAAGGGGCTCCGGGGCGTGGCCCATTAGGAACCCAGAGGCATGACTGGCAGGAATTATGTAGGTGACCACTTGCAATTGCTACATGCTAAATATCTAAGCTCTGGGCCCTGTGGTTTCAGAGAAGAAGATTTTTGAAGCTTTTTCCCATTATGAGTCTATACGAGCTAAAGGGCCCCGGGGCGTGGTCCGTTTTGACCCCAGGGGCATGATTGGCAGGAATTATGTAGGTGACAACTTGCCGTTATTACATGCTAAATATATAAGCTCCGGGCTCTGTGGTTTCAGAGAAGAAGATTTTTTAAGCTTTTTTCCATAATGAGTCTATGGGAGCGAAGGGGCCCCGGGACGTGGCCCATTTGGGACCCAGGGGCATGATTGGCAGGAATTAAGTAGGTGATCACTTGCTATTGCTACATGCTAAATATCTTAGCTCTGGGCCCTGTGGTTTCAGAGAAGAAGATTTTTGAAACTTTTTTCCATTATGAGTCTATGGGAGCGAAGGGGCCCCGGGGCGTGGCCCATTTGGAACCCAGGGGCATGATTGGCAGGAATTTTGTAGTTGACCACTTGTCCTTGCTACATGCTAAATATCTAAGCTCTGGGCGCTGTGGTTTCAGAGAAGAAGATTTTTAAATGTTTTCCCTTTATAAGTCTATGGGAGCTATATGTTGCCATGGCAACCAGAATTCCAATCTGATCAGCCCAAAAACCTTATGCAGCCTTTACCCCTACCTGATGATGCTTCGCATGAATTTTGATCAAAATTGGCCATGGGGTATTAGAGATATACTTATTTGAAATTGTTTACGGACGCACGACGGACAAAAAGTGATCCCAAAAGCTCACCTCGTCACTACGTGACAGGTGAGCTAATAAAAACAGGGGCCACTGGCAATCAGTGCAGGCCTGGCTTAGACGCCACAGAATTTCACGTCTGAACACGACCTTCACTGTTTGCAAACAGTCTAGAAATATTTTAAATAACTGCACCCGATACCCCTAAATTTTGAAATGGGCTGTTTCAAAAGAAATGTCGGAAGCTACAAAATAAGCTAAACCAGACCCCGCATTTTACCCACATCACTACAGCTTCTGCGTTCCATCACGTCGAGTGGGTGTTTCCAGTTCAACGCTGGAGGTGTAAGATCTGGAAACATCAAAGAGACGTGATACCGTGCGGCTGATCAAGTTACTACATTGGTAATATGTTTATTATACATTTTAGCTTTCAACATATTTTTTTAACGTAAATAAGCCAGAAAATTTGTGGTAATGCTCTCCCAGCAGGCACACGTCGCTAGGGCAACGTCAAATCATGACGTTACACCGACGTTGATTTGACGTTGCATAAACGGCATGGCGTTGTACCGACGTTGATGTGACTTCACAATTAGGTCATGTGCTTGCTGGGCTATGTAATTGACATCATCTCTTACCCCTGGTTCCGCGTTGCACATGGCTGCTTTCTAACGTCGCAGCAAATGCCGGGATTCAGAACTAGTGCAAATTGTGTGTGGATAATAGACTGCTACACAGACTTCTATTTTAAAATATTCATTAATAGATGGTCTGTGTAGCAGTCTATGTGGATAGCTGTATTCAACATTGTGATTTGGAGAGGTAAATCGGACGTTTTACGGTCGGAAATTTCGTTTTACGGCGACGCGTAAAAAACGTAATTTGCGATCGTAAAACCGACGATTTACCGCTCGAAATAACAATTTTGAATACAGTTATCCCCATTCTAATGCACTTATACGGCTAGCTGTTCTGATAAAAACTGTACTATTTTACACAAAACGGCTAGCGCTGTGAGCTGCGTAAAACCAAATGCCAGCCAACGAAAAGCGACGTTACGCGATGACGTCGGGTTTCCGACAGTTTATCACAGAATATGCTGTCGCAAATTTTTGATGTTATCCAATCAGACGTCGCGTTACATATGCAAGTGCATTATAATTAAGAAATAGATCAGCTCTAACTGTGATTTGTTGTGTAATAAATCACAGTTTGGAGGTCAGTTGTAAAGTAGACAAATCACGAGCGCGTAGCGCGCGTGATTTGTCTACTTACAACTGACCGACAAACTGTGATTTATTACCCAACAAATCACTGGCTAGAGCTGATCTATTTCGATTCTAACACGCTGAAAATCGGCAATAATGTTGTTGTTTCCTTCAAAATCTCACAAATTTCGCCATTGTTAGAAGAAATCCCGCTAAAATTATCGACTGAAACACATGCATTTACATCCTTTTTTAACGTTCTCGATGCGAGAAAATGACGTTACACCGACTAACGTCAATTAAATCGACTAATGACGTCATAAATTTGCAGTTTTTAATGACGTCACACGTCACGCTCTTCCGAGCTGTGATTTGTTGCAGAATAAAACACAGTTATTTTGCATTGCCTATATAGGCGCGCTGTGTTAGAATTGAGGTTTTATGTTTTTATGTCCACGTCAACACTGTATAGGTCATTTTGGAGACGTTGCTTAAAATTTTGTGGGACTTCTACCCGACATTGAGATGAAATGACATCTCAAGCCCTGTCGCACAATTAAACCAATAGGGTTTATAAGCATGGACGGGCCTCGCACCGCTTTGCCAGGGCAGGCTTAGATCCTCTAAGCGGTTTACAAGTACTCTTGCGCGGTCGGTTTCAGCTCTGCGTGGAAGCATCATGCAGCCCATCTGTTTCTTCAAGCCCCGATGAGCGGTGGCTGTAGCGAAAAGGGCAATACGGAATCGGAAAACGGTAGTAATGTGATTTTTGTGTCTGTAAACTGGTACAGATGGTGTAGCAGACAATAGTATTTATTTTTTTTTTTCTTTCTAATTTTCAAGTACATGAGAAGGCTGTTTACCAGGATTTCCAACTGCAAGGTTACAACCAACCGAGAGCTTTTGTTGGTCGGGTTGGAGTTCAACGACCCAGTCAACACTTTTACGTGCATGTCGAGCCGACCAGTTTACCTGACCATATCCTGGCAGGCTGGTGTTGTGCCGTGTGGCGGCCGTAAAAAGTCTCCCATAAATCATTATAGTGCAGATTATATTTTCTTGTCCTTTGGGATCATTGAGTACATTTAGAATCATTTTGAAAATAGAGTTCTGTTTAAGCCGGGGCTAGAGTACGGGTGGTAATCAGGGGAACTAGCTCGAAAATGAGTCAATGGTAATTTGTTCCCTCGACACATCCGGGAACTCCCTAGCTAGCTCCATCACAAGCAAACTTGTAAACAAAGGTAGATCTCGAAGAGTTTTATCACCATTTTTTCTTTATAAGCTAGTTTAAAAAAAATCCGGCAATGCAGTGCCACATAGAAATGATGTAACTTTGTACCTCGCTAGAATTTTTCATGGAAAGTCGCAGCGCTGTAGTATGAATGAAAGGAAACTTTTTATCATAGACCTGACAAATTTATGTTAACAAGGAGATTTAGGCCGATTATTTTTCATTTTCCGTCAAAATTACGCCCGTCACACCCCCAGAAGCAACACCCCTAGTGAAATGAAACATGGAAAGTTTGAAATAAACAAAAAAAATGGCCATGATTAAGTGACTTGCAACTTATGACGAAATTACAGTCCGAGCTAGTCTTCTCGACGAGGAGCTAGTTCATTCGACCAGGAGACATTCATCAGATGACTGAGGCCTGATTTGATGTCTTTCTACGGTCCCACCAACTGGTTTCTTTACCTCTGGCCAGTGTGGTAACAATATATTTTGTCCACAAGACGCCCCCAGTTGTTTCTCCCTGGTCGTTTCGCCCCCATTTTGCACCCGTAGTTGTTTCGCCCCAAAGCCTGGTCTTTTCGCCCCGTAGTCGTTTCGCCCACCAAGTTGCTTCGCCCCTGCCCATTCAGAACGATGGGTGTATGGGTGGATGGATGGATGGATGGATGGGTACACTACAGAGAGGGATAAGTAAGAGGGTATTTGGATGGATGGGTCCATTGGAGGACGGATGAACGAACGAACAAACGTACGGACGGACAGACTGACACAGACAGACAGACAGACGGACGGACGGATGGATGGATGGGTCGGTGGGTGGATGGATGGATGGAAAAAGAAACGACTGACTTCCAGCCTGTGATCTATTCAGCAACTAATCACTACCAGCACGAAACCATTGAGCTGATTTTCAAGACACTCTAGGACTGCAGCTCAACATAATTTGTTTAAACGATGACTCTAGGTTTATCACAAATAATCAGATCACCCGCGGGAACAATATGTGATTATTGAGTAAAAAAATCGTCAAAAAGATTACCGGTAGGAATCAAATACATCATTTATTTAATCAAGCCTTCACACGACACTGGCATTTGTATGCATATATATTTTCTTTCTTTTTCCATTCATCCTACCATCAATCCATCTGTCTGCCTGTCTGTCCGTACGTTTTTCGTTCGTTCATCCGTCCTCCAATGGACCCATCCATCCAAATACCCACTCACTTATCCCTCTCTGTAGTGTTCCTATCCATCCATCCATCCATCTATCCAATATCCATCCATCCATTGATCCGTTCTAAATGGGGAGGAGGCGAAGCAACTTGGTGGGCGAAACGACTACGGGGGCGAAAAGACCAGGCTTTGGGGGGAAACAACTAGGGGTGCAAAATTGGGGCGAAACGATCAGGGAGAAACGACTAGGGGGTGGGGAGGAACGTCTTTTGGGCATAGTATCTTGTTACCCCACTAGCCAGAGGTAAAGAAACCAGTTGGATAAACTGGGTGGGATAATAGAAAGACATCATCGAATCAGGCCCCAGTCATCTGATGAATGTTTCCTCTTCATTTTTTGAAGGGACTATCACCATATCGAGTGAACTAGCTCCTTGTCGAGAAGACTAGCTCGGACAGTAATTTCGTCATAAGTCACAAGTTACGTAATCACGGCCAAAATTATTTGCTTATTTCAAACTTTCCACATTTCATTTCACTAGGGATGTTGCATCTGGGGGTTTTAAGGGCGTACTTTTGACGGAAAATGAAAAATCGTCGGCCAAAATCTCCGTGTTGGCATAAAATGACAATTTTTCAGGTCCGTGATAAAAAGTTTCCTTTCATTCATACCTCAGCACTGCAAATTTCCATGGCAAATTCTAGCGGGATACAAACTTAAATCATTTCCATGTGGCACTGCATTGCCGGATTTGTTTTAATAAAAAGCTTACAAAGAAAAAAAAGGTGATAAAACTCTTCGAGACCTAATTTTATTTACAAGTTTCCTGGTGATGAAGCTAGCTCGAGAGTTCCCGGATGTGTCGAGGGAACAAATTTTCATTGACTCATATTCGAGCTAGTTCCCCTGATTACCACCCTCGTAGAGGGCGTGGCCGGTGTTGCACATTTCAGTACTGGTCACAAACAGACTCAATAAAACCGAGTCTGCTATTTTCTTTTATTTGGTGTATTCTTGGCTTCCAAAAGATCCTACTTTTCAAAACTTATACATAAGCGGTTAAAAAGTACTGTGCACACTCTTTCGCCCTATTTCTGGAGCGGAAGAAAACATAAGAAGGACAATTACGAAGAATATTTGGATCAACCACGGTTTTTAACGGCGGGTTCCGAGGAAATTGTTTGAAGTTTTTTTTTTTTTTTTTTTTGTTTTGTTTTGTTTTGGTTTTACGAACCTTTCAAGATTATTTCACTCATATCGAGCCGATCGTTAATCAGAGGTGGGCGAAAACCGGAGTACCCGGAGAAAAAGCACCTGACCTTCCGTTGCAGCACTTGGCGTCTCACATGTGACCCGAGCGAGGCTCGAACCACAGCGGTGAGAGACCTTATGATCAAGAGTCGGCGCTCTTAACCACTAGGCCACGGAGGCTCGTTTAAATTGTTTGAATACGGGGCCAAGTGTTAAAATATCTTCCGAGGAAACCGGCAAATGCTACCAGGGACGATCGTTATTCTTGCATAACTTACGATACCAACTACAACCCAAATCCTTATAAGCTCTTCAAATGCGACCGTAATAGATCAAGTTCAGAACGGTGTTAACAATGGCGCCCGTTCCGCAATGACGTTCTGACGTCATCATACATTTTAAAATACTAGGTTCAGGGCGACCAAGCTACTTCGCTCAACGTAACGGAAACAGAGTAATCATGGTAATGTGCATCTTGTGATGTTAAATGTTCAAAATCCATGTTCAAATAGCACATGAATTCCATGCTTTGTTGTTTGTACACGGCTTCTTGCACATTCAAGAATAGCTTCAAATAACTATGTTCAAAGGATTTTATGCAAGAATAAGTTGTTGTTTTTTCCCTGATTTGACGGTTTTGTAAATTTTTACAGACGTTTTAACGATTTATTCCATTAGCTTTATAAAAAGAAACTCTATTTCACATAACTGTGAGTAAAATAATGTCATACTTCCCCGACACCAAACCATTATCCGCTTGTTCGTATTGAACCATGTTATAACGCTATTATAGGATTTTATTGTTATTGTATAACGCGGAAGTTAAATTGCATTTGCTTGCTTTCGTATATTGTTGATTGTTTGTTTGTTTGATTTGAGGTTTAACGTCTCCGTCAACACTGTAAAGGTCATTTTGGAGACGTTGCTTCCAATTCTGTGGGACTTTTACCCGACATTTAGATTAAATGACTTCTCAAGCCCTGTCGCCAAATGAAACCAATAGGGTTTATAAGCATGGACGGTCCGACTCGCACCGCTTTGTCTGGGCAGGCTTAGATCCTCAGTG
Source organism: Lucinisca nassula (assembly GCA_963580285.1). Lineage (NCBI taxonomy): Eukaryota > Metazoa > Mollusca > Bivalvia > Lucinida > Lucinidae > Lucinisca > Lucinisca nassula. The sequence goes on along the minus strand of OY757011.1, from coordinate 76,798,678 downwards.
CTCATGTGCGGGTCGGTTTCAGCTCTGCATGGAAGCATCATGAATAGTAAATATAAGCCCTAAAAAAGCTGTGTTTCCCCAAACATGCCGAAAAAAATAGGGTCGGTAGGTCGATAATTTTTTTTTTATTTTATTTTTTTTATTTTTATTTTTTTGTCAACTTTTTGTTTGATGGAAAAAGAGTAAAAATCTTAAAAAGGGCTTAATTCCAACCATATTACCAGAAGACATTCAAATAATGAGGTTTAGGGCATCAGGAATTAAGTATTAGTTTTGCTTTTTTGACAGTTTTATGAAATTTTATCAAAAGTGCTAGAAAATATTAAGGTCGGTAGGTAAGAAAATCGTTTTATTTTTTTTCTGGAGGACCATAAAACTTGCAGGGTCAGCACACAAATATCAGGGTCGGTCGGGTTAGCGGAAAACAGCTATTTTTTAGGCCTAAATAACGTACGATACTCTGCCCTGGACATCAAATTATTTTACTACACTGTATATGAAAAAATATTTTAGGTCCCAGATTTTTAAAAATTTAATATAACCACTGCAAGTTAACAATTCCGTGTATACCCATTTATTACCGGAAACCCCAAAACGGGTAGTTGGCAAACAATGCAGACCCAGATCAGACGCCGCAGAACGCACCGTCTGATCAGGGCCTAGAAGCCTCCGTGGTGTAGGGGTTACGCTACTCGCCTTGTAAACCAGGGATCGCAGGATCGATCCCGGGCTTCTCCAGACTTTCGTATGAGTCTTTAAACCGAGGTCTCGTCTCCGTATGACCTTAGCTGTTGATGGGACGTAAAACTCAAACACTTACTCTGATCAGGGCCTACACTGTTTGCGAAAAGTTTAGCCATTTTCCAAATAAATTCTGAAGAAAAACTACCTGACACCCCTTTTTTGGAATGGACTCCTGCTAAGGAGGAAGATTCCATTTGGTACAAAAAGGCTAAACAGCCTTGAAACAACCATCTCATATGGAGTAAAGTGGGATTTCTAAGGGTATTGTATACAAAGTCGGCCCCCGCGCATCAGGGCTTGGTAAACCACTTAGGAGGTCAAAGCCTGCTCAGGCAAAGTGGTGCGAGTAGGAAGTCCATGCATATAAACCCTATTGGTTTCATTGGGCGGCAGGGCTTGAGATGTCATTTCATCTCAATATCGGGTAAAAGTCCCACAAAATTGGAAGCAACGTCTCCAAAATGGCATAAATAGTGTTGACAGGGACTTTAAACCTCAAATCAAACAAACAAGTATACAAACAATGCTTTATTTGTGCTCAAAACACAGGTTATTGACCTTCGTCAGAACCGCCTCGTTTAGACGGATGTTATTCAGCCCCCGCCCATATAGGGGCTTGAAGAAATATATGGGCTGCATGATGCTTCCACGCAGAGCTGAATCTGGCCCGCACACTAGTACTGGTAAACCGCTTAGAGGATCTAAGCCTGTCCAGGAACCGCGGTGCGAGGCGGACCGTCCATGCTAATAAACCCTATTGGTTTCATTGGGCGACAGGGCTTGAGATGTCATTTCATCTCAGTGTCGGGTAAAAGTCCCACAAAATTGGAAGCAACGTCTCCAAAATGACCTTTACAGTGTTGACGGGGACGTTAAACCTCAAATCAAACAAACAAACATAGACGGATGTTACGGGTATCTACAATCTATCAAGAAAACTATCACATATCTTCACCTGAAAATGACAAATTTGGAGTTATGAAAGAGTGCATGTTCTTACACACCAGACAAGGAAATCCGTGATTTTACCCTGGGATAGAAATGTATGTTCTGACCTTGGTGTTCCGACCCAAAATCGAATATAATCGCGTGTTTGACAAATGCACTGGTTGAATACGACCTTGTATGCGCCGTCGTTAAGCACGTTACGTGACGTCATTAAACATTCTTGTAGTGTCATCACAATATGGCGGACGTCGGTAACCGAAGTGACTGCAACATTAAAATCCGAGCTAAGAAATGGAAGGTGTGCAAGAAAAAGAATCGTATATGGGTGTGAGGAGTAGATAGAAAAATCCGACTCTCGGGATCACTGTCCGGCATCACTCGGCAAGCCTCGTGATGCCGGACAGTGACCCTTGGGACGGATTTTTCAATCCACCCCTCACACCCATATTCTTGCACACCAGACAAGGAAATCCGTTATTTTACCCTGGGATAGAAATTTATGTTCTGACCCTGGCGTTCCGACCCAAAATCAAATATAATCGGGTGTTTGATAAATGCATTGGTTGATTACACCCTCGTATGCGCCGTCGTTAAGGTTGATGCCACAGCACGTTACGTGACCACTAAACATTCCTGCAGTGTCAACACAATATGGCGGACGTTGGTAACCGAAGTGACTGCAGCATTAAAAATTCCACCTTAGAGGGGTGGATAGAAAAATCCGTCCCTCGGGATCACTGTCCGGCAAGCCTCGTGATGCCGGACAGTGTCCCTCGGGGCGGATTTTTCCATCCACCCCTCACACACATATACGATTCTTATATTACATTTGTCACTCGGATGTGTTATCCTAATGTATGAATGTCTTTCCCTCAGAAAATGTCTGTAACTATTTTGCATCATATTATCACGAAAACACGCCTATATAATTTTGACCCCCCCCCCCCCCCCCCCCCCCATTGAACCCCACTTTTATTTAGTAAAACTGAGGTGCACAGTGGTAGGCCTAAACCTTATTTGTCTTGTTTCTGCTTTAGAATATAGATTGTGGATACTCGTTAGAACTGCTTGTTAGAACCACCTCGATGAGGCGGTTCTAACGAGTATCCACTATCTATATTTTAGAACCGCCTCGAGTATCTAACGAGTATCCACAATGTATATTTTGAGCAGAAATAAGAATCAAAGTACTGAAGGTACTGAGAAAAGTTCGTTTATGAGGATTTGTTTGTTTCTTTGTTTGTTTGAGGTTTAACGTCCCCGTCAACACTGTAAAGGTCATTTTGGAGACCTATTTTGTGGGACTTTTACCCGACATTGAGATGAAATGACATCTCAAACCATGTCGCTCAATGAAACCAATAAGGTTTATAAGCATGGACGGGCCGACTCGCACCGCTTTGCCTGGGCAGGGGTATGTTATCATGATAATAATGTCAGTAGTAGATAAAGCAGTTCTCTAGATATTTTGTTGACCAGGTCCCAGAGGGTTAAGCAATTCGACGAAGAAAAAAATGATTAATTGATTATTTTGAGTTTATTGACAGGTCAACCCTTGTGGGTCATTTTGTGTCGTGTCCCAGAGTAAGGGAGATAAGATATAGAAGAGATAGTAGAGGAGATGAACGTGAGGGACAGATGAGAAAGAGGCAAATGAATGGAAGTGTAGAAACAGAAGAATTCTAACATGACGTTAACGTTTTTCCCATTGAACCCAGTGGAAACGTCAGCGTTTGCAAATATGCGATAATTCACGTCGTCAACGTGGTGCGTGCAATTTGGCGTCATCGTGACGTTGCATGTAAACATTTCCTTCTGTCGACATCCGCTGCAAAATAGTCCCCAAGATAACGCTTTGTTACTACTGTATTTCAGTTTAGCATCATGTTAGAATCGAAATAATTTCCACGCACCCGGTGTGTTATCACGGTACGTGGAGATTATTTCTTAAATAACAACACTCCCCCTCTACCGTTACCTGCTGCAAGGACATCAGACCTTGCCAAACTGTAAGTCAATATCAGCTGGACGACCCATTGACACAAGATACACATTGCCTCACCCAACCACACCAACGGAGAAAAAAGGGAGAAAGAAAGATAAACTGTCTGCTATTTTTTCCATGGTAAAACCATAAATTACTAAATTAGCTCAGTTAATTCTGTGATTGTCCCACCTGCTAATAAGCCTACAGAGAAGTTCTCCTAGCGGGCACATGACGTCTTAGCAACGTCGCATTGATACGACGATGCACACACGTTGTGTGGCCGCTGGGAGCTGTGTTCCTTCGGGCGTGGGTACATAAAAAGGAGATTAACTTGACAAAAAAAAAAGATCAATTTCAAACCATTTGATTTAGACATTGTAACCCTGATCAGACGTCGCGTTTGGCAAACTTCGACTGACTGATTCGTCTTACCAAAGGCGAATAAAAATACGCTTATTCTACCCTGTACGGTATTGAAGCTTACGGGTCCTAAAACATTAACCCATAAATGCCAATTGTTCCAATAGTGGGACATTTGGAAACAGTTAAGACAGATTAGAGGCCACAGAATGTAGAGTCTGATCGGTGTCTTCACTATTTGCTTAAAGGACGGAACTTGATTTAAAATTCACAGCTTACAATACATATTTTGTAATTAGAGCTCTCGAAAGCAGGTGAATAACTGTGCTCGATGTCGGTCAGTAAAGGGTTGTTTAGTTGAGAGAAGCGAACTAACCCTTTTAACCCTGTAGATCGGTGCAGACCACGAGGTGGAAATACATTGTATCTATGCAAACCTTGTAGATCCAGATAAGACGGCACGTAGCGAGCAGTCTTGCCAGAATCTACATGTACACTGTTTGCCATCATGTCAATGAACTAATCAGAAATTCCTTTTTATTAGAATGTATTATTATACCCGCTTTTTCGAAGAAAAATCGGGTATATTGTTTTCGTACCACAGTTCACTCCGGCGTCAGTCCGTCTGTCCGTCCGTCTTGTCCGTCCGTCCGTCCGTCCGTCACGTTTCTTGTAAATGGATCTCCTCTGTAACCACTGAAGTTACACTTTTGAAACTTTACATGTGGATAGTACATGGAATGTAGATGGCAGTGGGCACTTTTTGTGACCTTGACCTCAACATGACCCCAAGGTCAAAGGTCAAAATCATGATTTGCCATATCTCCTAAACTATTGGAGTAACACTTCTGAAACTTTGCTTATTGGATGGTTCTTGGAATATAGAATATGTCAGGTTACCTTTGGTGTGACCTTGACCCCAAGGTCAAAGGTCAAAAAGTATGATTTTGCCATATCTTCTAAACTATTAGAGTTACACTTCTGAAACTTTGGTTATTGGATGGCCCTTGGAATATAGAATAAATTTGGATACTTTTGGTGTGACCTTGACCTCAACATGACCCCAAGGTCAAAGGTAAAAAATTATGATCTGCCATATCTCCTAAACTATTGGAGTTACACTTCTGAAACTTTGCGTATTGGATGGTCCTTGGAATATAGAATATGTTGGGCTACTTTTGGTGTGACCTCGACCCCAAGGTCAAAGGTCAAAAAGTATGACTTTGTCATATCTTCTTAACTATTGGAGTTACACTTCTGAAACTTGGTTATTGGATGGCTGTTGGAATATAGAATAAATTGGGATAGTTTAGGTGGACCTCAACAAAACCCCAAGGTCAAAGGTCAAAAAGTATGACTTTGCCATATCTTCTAAACCATAAGAGTCACACTTCTGAAACTTTGCTTATCAGTTAGAATGTTCTTTGCATTTTTTTTAACTTACATGTAGTTTTGGCTAGGTAATACATAGTCATTCGTGTTATTAATAGAAAAAGCGGGTATTTGCGATGGTATACCATCGACTGCAGATCTAGTTTAAAGCCAGATGTGTCCTGTTCAGCAACTCAGGGATGAAAAAACAGTTATATAAATATCATCGGAAAGCGCGTAGGAAAATAGTCCCGGAGTATTGTTTTCTTTTCAGAACTCGTCTTTCTGTGCCTTTAGCATGTTAAGTATTTAGAACCTTTTCGAAGTTCCGTCCTCATCATAGTACTGTCATGTTTGGTCTTAAGGACTATTTTTATTAAGTGTATGTTCGAAGAAGCGCGGAAGCGCTGTAGTTGGGTCCAGTACCGGAAATAGAATTGCGTTGACATGGAAACTTGATACAAGTATCAACTTTCAATTCATCTTAAAATATTCGTTTTTTCAGTGTTAAAGTTAATAGCAATGCATTTGTATTGGTGTGGTTTCGTAATGACTTAATTTACAGTTATAAACATTGACTGATTAGAAAAGCGCGATAAGTCCAAGGAAAAATCGTGCTGAAATAACTCGATATCATCAGCACGCTTACATGATATACCTATGGCGGCATTGTTACGCACTCATCTATATTCTGCTAAAACTGCTTGTAATGACGGAACATATTTAGGTAAATACATGGTTAGCACACTGGTAAAGGCAAGCGCGCAGGGTAAGGAACAAACACACCGGATAAGGAAATTTTTCCGCTCAGGATAAAAAAGAAAATGGCGGAATGGGTATCACATGTGCAGATTTGTTGTTGTTCTAAATCTCGTGTTATGGTTACTAATCAATACGGCTGCTCACAAAAGCTTCACGGAAGACACATATTATTCACAAATTTATATTCGATGGTCCGAATTCGACAGTTACATCCAGTCAAACGGAGAACCGGACACAATGGAGCTACTCCACCGCGAAATCTCATTATTTTACATGAAACGCTCTTCTGTGAAGATGGCATGCACTTTTTTGTTGGTTGTAGACATACACATGATAACTCGGATTGTTGCAAATACGATTTAAGGAAAATTTGAAATTAGAAGGCCCACAGTGAGAAATTCTAGTTCAATTTTTAATACAACGCCCGCGGGCAAGGAGATGGGTACAACGCATATGATAAGACACAAAATTTTCCGGGGAAAATAGTTGTTGTATGGTCGTAACACTAGCAAATTTCCATCTCAGATTAGGTTTTCCGATATTAATAATTAGTCCTACATAGTTTAAAGCACCAATTGTTACCTTCAAGAAACGTCCAAAGTTTGTGTGCATTGTCTTGGCATGCGCATTGCTGTGGTTCTAGCAATATAGTCATCCCCTATGGGGGATAGATGGATTGGGTTCATCGCGATCATGAATTAGAGAAATGATGTATTTGTCCATGCAGTATTTCTGGTAGAAAAGTGTATGCTTGGTCTTTTGGCTGAAAAAAAGGTAGATAACTTCGCCGAATTCGTGAGACATACCTATTACATGGTCATTAAAGGACCTGATATGATTTGGCTTCTTTCTGAACCTCACTCAAATCCTCTTCAGTGTAATACGTTTCACTTGCTAACAGGCGTCCTTAATGGAAACGTACACAGAAACGAGTTGTTTCGTCTTCAAGTATTTTCAGAATAACTTGACGTTTGATGTGTCTGTATTGAGTTAATAAATTGTGACGAAAATAGTAAGAAAAGTGTTATAAAAGTATACCCCTTCGAAAGACATTTCTGATAATGACCAAAAATTAATTTATGAAAAAATAAACACAGAGTTCACAGTTCATTTTTATATATATTTTCACCACGTGTTAACATATCAAAACTGTATCTGTATACAAAATATAAAATATGTGCAGGCAAGGCTAGGCTATTATATTTTGAAAGCCATAAAGGTGACAAATTTTGGTCAAAATCAGTTGCGGGTAGGGGTAAAGTCATGGTAAAAACATACCTTATTTGTGAATGACCAAACGTTTTATTGATTTGTTTTTCTTTGAAGCTGTATTTTTTCATATAACTTCCTTTGGTTATCAATCACCATACAGCACAACATTTATGAAACAAATATTCCGGTGGTGGTGGTGGTGGGGGGGGGGGGGGGGGGGGGTCAGATATAATTGATATAATTGGAGATCTTAACAGGCCCTTTGTACGCAGTTCGTCGTCGGATATAAGGCAAATATTGCACGACCCGCAGAAAAAGCGACCGACTGAAGTCGGTTGATTTCTAAGAGTGCCCTAAAATCACATACTGATAGATATCAATGAGATCTAAGCAATGAACTTGCGAAATATTACATTCCATTTAGATATAATTGATATAATTGGAGATCTTAACAGGCCCTTTGTACGCAGTTGTCAGATATAATTGATATAATTGGAGATCTTAACAGGCCCTTTGTACGCAGTTCGTCGTCGGATATAAGGCAAATATTGCACGACCCGCAGAAAAAGCGACCGACTGAAGTCGGTTGATTTCTAAGAGTGCCCTAAAATCACCGTGTCATTCTGTCATTCGGTCAATCGGTCATTCTGTCAGTCTGTCAGTCTGTCTGTCCGTCCGTAACCCGTTTGTGAAAATTGGTGATAGTGACTTGACCGCTTGGAATATTTAACCAATTTTTGGCACACTGATAGATATCAATGAGATCTAACCAATGAACTTGCGAAATATTACATTCCATTTAGTATAGCCTCGCCGAGGCGCAAAATGTGAAAATTTTCGAACTGCTTCTCCTCGGAAACCGTTGGGCCGATTGAAGTCAAATTTCATATGGAGCCTCTATGGGATGGGGGAAACCAAAATTTGCTCATGGGGTCCAGGTCACATGACCAAAATGGCCGCAAAGCCATATATGGTCTGTCTGTCTGTCCGTCCGTAACACGTTTGTGAAAATTGGTGATAGTGACTTAACCGCTTGGAATATTTAAACAATTTTTGGCATACTGATAGATATCAATGAGATCTAAGCAATGAACTTGCGAAATATTACATTCCATTTAGAAAAGCCTCGCCGAAGCGAAAAATGTGAAAATTTTCGAACTGCTTCTCCTCGGAAACCGTTGGGCCGATTGAAGTCAAATTTTATATGGAGCCTCTATGGGATGGGGGAAACCAAAATTTGCTGTTCATGGGGTCCAGGTCACATGACCAAAATGGCCGCCAAGCCATATATGGTAAAAACCCTTCAAAAATATTCTTCTTCAGAACCACTGGGCAGATTTCCACGAAACTTTATAAATAGCATCTGGGACGTAGGCCCATCATAAATTGCTAAAATGGTGACCCTGGGTTGACCTTGACCTTCTTTGTGCCTAGGTCAAACTTTGACACATATGCTTTTGTTGGAATATTTAAACAATTTTGGCATCCTGATAGATATCAATGAGATCTAACCAATGAACTTGCGAAATATTACATTCCATTTAGTATAGCCTCGCCGAGGCGAAAAATGTGAAAATTTTCGAACTGCTTCTCCTCGGAAACCGTTGGGCCGATTGAAGTCAAATTTCATATGGAGCCTCTATGGGATGGGGGAAACCAAAATTTGCTCATGGGGTCCAGGTCACATGACCAAAATGGCCGCAAAGCCATATATGGTCTGTCTGTCTGTCCGTCCGTAACACGTTTGTGAAAATTGGTGATAGTGACTTAACCGCTTGGAATATTTAAACAATTTTGGCATACTGATAGATATTAACGAGATCTAAGCAATGAACTTGCGAAATATTACATTCCATTTAGAAAAGCCTCGCCGAAGCGAAAAATGTGAAAATTTTCGAACTGCTTCTCCTCGGAAACCGTTGGGCCGATTGAAGTCAAATTTTATATGGAGCCTCTATGGGATGGAAGAAACCAAAATTTGCTGTTCATGGCGTCCAGGTCACATGACCAAAATGGCCGCCAAGCCATATATGGTAAAAACCCTTAAAAAATAGTCTTCTCCAGAACCACTGGGCAGATTTCCACGAAACTTTATAAATAGCATCTGGGACGTAGGCCCATCATAAATTGCTAAAATGGTGACCCTGGGTTGACCTTGACCTTCTTTGTGCCTAGGTCAAACTTTGACACATATGCTTTTGTTGGAATATTTAAACAATTTTTGGCATACTGATAGATATCAATGAGATCTAACCATTGAACTTGCGAAATATTACATTCCATTTAGTATAGCCTCGCCGAGGCGAAAAATGTGAAAATTTTCGAACTGCTTCTCCTCGGAAACCGTTGGGCCGATTGAAGTCAAATTTCATATGGAGCCTCTATGGGATGGAAGAAACCAAAATTTGCTCATGCAGTCCAGGTCACATGACCAAAATGGCCGCCAAGCCATATATGGTAAAAACCCTTCAAAAATAGTCTTCTCCAGAACCACTGGGCAGATTTCCACGAAACTTGATAAATAGCATCTGGGACGTAGGCCCATCATGAATTGCTAAAATGGTGACCCTGGGTTGACCTTGACCTTCTTTGTGCCTAGGTCAAACTTTGACACATTATGTTTTTGTATTGGAAAAGTGAGAATGCATTTTATTCCTGCAAACGATTCAGAATACAGTACTAAAGTATAAGATATATTTTTGCTCCTTACGATAAGGCGCATTTATTGGGGGAACCGTTTTAAGTACAGGTCGCATGACCAAAATGGCCGCCGTACCCATGTATGGTAACACTCATAAAGCTAAAAGCATCCGGCGGGTCGTGCACTTCAGCTGAAGCACTGGTTGTTTGTCAAAACTGTAAAGGTCATTTTGGAGACGTTGCTTCCAATTTTGTGGGAATTTTACCCGACACTGAGATGAAACGACATCGCAAGCCATGCCGCCCAATGAAACCAATAGGGTTTATAAGCATGGGCGGGTCGACTCGCACCGCTTTGCCTGGGCAGGATTAGATCCTCTAAGCAGTTTACCAGTACTCGTGTGTGGGTCGGTTTCAGCTCTGCGTGGAAGCATCATGCAGCCCATCTATTTCTTAAGCCCCGATGGGCAAGGCAAATATTAAAGTATGTACATGTATTGGTAACTGAATGATTATGCCGGCCTCGGTAGCTCTGTCGGATTCGCGTCTGCTGGTGATCAGGAGGGCACGGGTTCGACACCTGCCGGGGTCTGCAACATTCTTTCGTGGAGATTGATCATGAAACCTTTTCTACGGTCATTCTCTCCCTTCCGCTGATTCAAGAAGGGCAGTTGTCAAGGCCTGGCGAAAGAATGTACAGTGTACTGGTTAATCGCTTACGTATAAGCCTGCCCAGAAAAAGTGTGGATAGGTAAACTGACCGGCTAAAAAATGACATAAAATAGTGTTGACAGTGCCGTTAAACTCTAAAACAAACAAACAAACCAAGAGGCATTACTGAAAACAAACCCAAAACATTTAAATGTCAATTTGCACAGGACATTATATTAGCCTTGCCAAGTTGTCCTACCCAATATATTTTACGGACCACATTCTCCTTGGCCGAATTCTCCTCGGTCAAATCGTCCGGGCCAAAACGTCCTAGATTCATAGTGTATGTGTATGTGTGTGTGTGTGTGTGGGGGGGGGGGTACATTGCTAGAACCAGAGCAATGCACATGCCAAGACAATGCACAAAAACTTTGAACGTTTCCTAAAGATCACAATTGGTGCTTTAAACTATGTAGGACTAATTATTATTATCGGAAAACCTAATCTGATATGGAAATTTCCTAGTGCTACGACCATACAACAACCATTTTCCCCGGAAAATTTTGTGTCTTATCATATGCGTTGTACCCATTTCCTTGCCCGTGGGCGTTGTATTGAAAATTGAACTTGAATTTCTCACTGCGTGCCTTCTAATTTCAAATTTGCCTTAAATCGTATTTGCAACAGTCCGATTTATCATGTGTATGTCTAAAACCGGCAACAAAAAAGTGCATGCCATCTTCCCAGAAGAGCGTTTCATGTAAAATAATGAGATTTCGTGGTGGAGTAGCTCCACTGTGTCCGGTTCTCCGTTTGACTGGATATAACTGTCGAATTCGGACCATCGAATATAAATTTGTGAATAATATGTGTCTTCCGTGAAGCTAATGTGAGCAGCCGTATTGATTAGTAACCATAACACGAGATCTAGAACAACAACAAACCTGCACATGTGATACCCATTCCGCCATTTTCTTTTTTATCCTGAGCGGAAAAAAATCCTTATCCGGTGTGTTTGTTCCTTACCCTGCGCGCTTGCCTTTACCAGTGTGGTTAGTGCCTTAAATAACAAAATAGAATCGATGAGCCTAAGACAATTTTATTGGGGCGAGCATCAGCAAAAAAAAAAAAAAAAAGACTGCAGACAGTGTGGCATGTGAAACGACATTCAGTGCTATGGTGCGCACATGTATTATAACGTGACGTCAAAGGGTGCAAATTTTCTGACGTTACCCCGCCACAGAGACGTAGGAAACAACATGAACGCGCGAGTAAATGTTTCTCAGCGCTTCACTTTTTGTACGAATCTGCATTTAGCTTTAGAAATTACTTTCGAGTTTTGAGACCCAACCACAGTAGCACTGCGCAATTTTTCCAGCGGACCGTTCAAACCAGGAAAGCCCGAGAAGGTAAGAATCTAACGGAAATTTATGAAAATCTGTTTAAATAAATATTGCAAACATTATAACTTGCAGTTTCGTTGTTTTGCCGGGTATAAAAGGTTACATGGTTTTGTTTACACTTGCAAATAAGGGATCTGAAAGTAGGTCCGCTCTATAAACGGTCCCTAGACATATTTTTTTGTTTTTGTTTACACTTGCAAATAAGGGATCCGAAAGTAGGTCCGCTCTATAAACGGTCACTAGACATATTGTAGGTCAGTAAAGGGTACTATAGGTCACTACTGATTGCGGTATAAACCCATTTTTGGGTCGATTGTCTTACAATCGACCCAAAGTTACTAAATAACAGAATCAGAAATAGTGTTGTTGTTCATGTGACTATCATTGATTGGGGAAACCAAGGTTATGGTTATTAATAGAAAATTGTGTTGCTATTTTTATCGATGTTACACATATGTCGGAGTATTGCTTGTTCCTGGACGCCTTTGATCTGTTTCGATTCTGACACTGAAAGTAGACTAAATGCTGTTGTTTCCTTTATATTCTCTTAATATTCCGCCATTATTTGAAGAAATCCCGCCAACATGTTTGCTTGTAACACATGCAGTAACCTGTTTTTGTAACGTACTTGATGCGTGAAAAAGACGTTACTCCGTCTAACGTCAAGGAAACGACCGATGACGTCGCAGAACGGCGGCTCTTCGTTCACGCTTTTTCGCCTGGTGAATTGTCACTCAATATATCACTGGATTTAACCATTGGCTATATAGGCGGCCAGTGTTAGAATTAAGAAATAGATCAGCTCCAGCAGTGATTTGTTGAGTTATAGGAATGTCTTCATGCTAAGTTTATAGGAATGGCTTCATGCTAGGTTTGTGAGGGATGCGCCGGGGTTTACACATCGATAAAATTCATAAAAAAATGTCAATTCATTCCTTATATTTCCAACAATGTCATCGAAATAGATCTATTAAAAATGCCACCAAAATGATATTTTTTTAGGAATTATTTCGAAAGCTTAAGAATAAACTTACCAACGGCCACGGCGGAATGATTATTCAATTAGATGCTGCTATCTTTGAAAGAAACTCAAGCGAACAAAACGACATGTCTATAAACTCAGTTTATTTGTCTTCTAACATTTAGGTTTTCAATAGTTTTCCATCTTTTAATCGAACGCTGTTGACATCGTTTATATACAATGACATAACCCGCGGGCTTTAAACGTGCTCTTTGACGTCACGTTATATTACCACCTGTTGCTATGTGAAACAGATCTGAGATTCTTACCCATGGAATTTATCGAAGTATAAAACTTTTATTTCAACCAATCAAATCGCTCGAAATGCACATAATGATGGAGAATTGGAATTATCACTGTTTTGAGGCCAGTTGTAATGAAGATCAAATCACGAACGCGTAGCGCGAATATTTTATCTACTTACAACTGACCGACAAACTGTGATATATAACTCAACAAATCACGCAATAAAGCTGATCTATTTTGATTCTAACACACTGAAAGTAGACTAAATGCTGTTGTTTCGTTCAAATTATCTCAACATTCCGCCATTGTTTGAAGAAATCCCGCCAACATGTTTGACTGTAGCACATGCAGCTACCGGTTTTTTGTAAAATACTTGATGCGTGAAAAAGATGTTACTCCATCTAACGTCAAGGAAACGATCAATGACCTCGCAGAACGTCATAAAACTGCGGCTGTTCTCGTCACGCTTTATCGCCTGGTGATTTGCCACTCAATATATCACCGGATTTTACCATTGGCTATCAAACACGACGGAGCCCAAGTGTTGGTTTCCTTTTTAAATCTGTCATTTCTAGCTATCACACGATTTTGCTAACTAACTTCCGGCTGTGACTCAGTACTGCTGGAACTGAGTCCGCGAAAAACGTAGTCCGGCTTGTTTTCAGTTTTTAGTGCAGTTACACTCAAATAATATAAATATTAGATAAATTTGAAGATTTTTCTCCCGCATATGTATACATGTATTGCAAATGCCTTGACTAATCATAATTTATATAACCTACATTCGAGGTATTACCCTTTCACTCCTGAGTTCAGAACAGGTCTCTTTGGTGAATTTATTCTCATAGAAACGCTTTCAGTGTATATATAGAGTCTGGCTGTGACTCAGTACTGCTGGAACTGAGTCCGCGGAAAATGTAGTCCGGCTTGTTTTCAGTTTTTAGTGCAGTTTCACTCAAATTATATAAATATTAGATAAATTTGAAGATTTTTCTCGCGCATATGTATACATGTATTGCAAATGCCTTGACTAATCATAATTTATATAACCTACATTCGAGGTATTACCTTTCACTCCTGAGTTTCAGAACAGGTCTCTTTGGTGAATTTATTCTCATATAAACGCTTTCAGTGTATATGTAGATTCTGGCGATACTGCTTGTTACATGCAGTCTCATCTGGATCCCCAAGGTTTGACCGGTCGGCATGGTTGAAAGGGTTTATTAGCGTTTATAAGTATGAATCCTAAGTAGTTTCCTTTTCCAGTAATAGGACGACCGGCACTGATGGGTAAATATGTTCAAATGTTTCCGGTGAGGTCCGTCAAAGGGCTTCGGTTGATTTCATATGTATCCAATAAACGCTTAAGATGGCAGTCACAACAATTGTTGTCTGTTTTGTTGTCTGCTGGTAATGTTTAAAGCCATTGTTGCAAACAAAATGGGTCCAGACCATGATTCATGTCGAGTGTGTGAACTTGGCTTGGGATTCGCGGCTTGGAATATCGATTTTGCTTAACATTCACTAATATTTTACTATACTTTACTACTACGGAATAAATCGAATTCCAAACTCCATACTCCAGACTCCAAGCCAACTTCATACACTTATTCATGTCTTTATTCTATTGATTAACACACTGACTTAACTATTTTCTATTAATAAGTAGTTTAGGTCGTAGTACCAAAGCGTTAATCCAAAATCATTAGTCTATAGACAATATGGCAAATATCAATATTCAGATCAACAGACATGGACTCAAGAAGAGTGTAATCAGGCGTCCGCGGATAGTAAGCATTACTTGGTAAGCAAGCTTCGCCCACCATGCCCATCGACCCGAACGAAGGAAAGGTGCAAATGCCGAGAAGGGTATGTCCGAGATTTTTGAAGTCTTCCTTTGGCTTTCCATTGGCAAACATATCAGAAATAATTCTGGAAATGGCCAGATTGTACGGATCAACAAGAGCATGGTGCCTCCCATAGCCGTAACCTTGGTTTCCCCAACTAACAGATGTTTTGTCCTATTAACGTTACCGCTCTGCATGCTGGGCATTTTTTCAGCAGACGACATTTTGAAATATTTTCTTATTGTTTTCCCAGAAAACAGGATTTGACATTTCATGCAAATCAATTTTCATGAGATGACAAGTCCTGTTTTCTAGAAAAAAATAAGAAAAATATCAACAATTTGTCAACTGCTGAATTAGCCCAGAGAGTGGTAAGGGTTAAAAGAATAAAATTGAAACCGTTTCATGAAGACCTTGATATTCATGAATTTCTCATAAAAGCTGTCATCTCATTGCCTTTTGGCGCTTTGATTAGAAATAGGCGACCAGTGTTAGAATTTATTATTCTTGCACAAGAGGTAAGGAAATCCATAGTTTTACCTTGGGATAGAAATTCTGTTCTAACCCTTGTGTTCTTACCCAGAATCGAATATTTTCGCGTGTTTGTTAAATGCACTGGCTGAATACGACCTAATGCGCCGTCGTTAAGGTTGACGCCACAGCACGTTACGTGACGTCACTAAACGTTCCTGTCATCACAATATGGCGGACGTCGGTAACCGATGTGACTGCAGCATTAAAACAACGCGCTATGAAATGGAAGGTATGCAAGAAAAAGAATTCTATATGGGTGTGAGGGGTGGATAGAAAAATCCGTACCTCGGGATCACTTTCCAGCATCACTTGGCAAGCCCCCTGATGCCGGACAGTGACCCTCGGGACGGATTTTTCCATCCACCCCTCACACCCATATAAGATTCTTAAATTAAAGACACTAACCATGTATTTACTATCTTGCAGTGACATTGATGAATATTTTCCCTTGTTGGTATAAAGAAGACCACTCGCAAGCTCGCGTCCTTAGTTACCCCAACTCGGGACAATATTCATCAATATCAGTGCCGTTACCCTATATTATACTCCAGATATACCATGGCTTATAAAGAATCCCTATGAACATATTGGTGTATAAAGATTCTTATATGGGTTTTAAGGGGTGGATGGAAAAATCCGTACCGATGGTCACTGTACGGCATCACGAGGCTTGCCGAGTGATGACGGACAGTGATTTCGGGGGACGGATGTTTCTATCCACACCTCACACCCATATAGGATTCTTTTTCTTGCCTACCTTCCATTTCTTAGCGCGGATTTTAATGCTTCAGTCACTTTGGTTACCGGCGTTCGTCATATTGTGATGACACTACAGGAATGTTTAGTGACGTCACATAACATGCTGTGACGTCAATCTTAACGACGGCGCATATGCGGTCGTATTCAACCAGTGCATTTATCAAACACGAGAGAATATTCGATTTCGGGTAAGAACACCAGAATTTCTGTCACAAGCTAAAACTATGGATTTCCTTATCTTGTATTCAAGAATCACCGTTCTGCTATCGGTCAGGCCCTGTTGTTCAAAACAGACGATGTCGTTGGTATCGTTAAAACTTTGATCAAGCAAATATCCTTGAGCTTATGCTGTAAAATATGAATAGCTCTTGCAAGTACAAAAAATAAAACTACTCACATTTCTAGCTTAAATACCGGAGTTTTGGATATAATTGGTGCTTTCTAGAACAGTTAGCCATTCGTTGAGCTAATGGTGCTATGAACAACTGGAGTCTGTAACACGGCAAAAGGCACAAGTTGTTTGACTAGCAAAATTTAAGCACAGCCTGTGCATTCACGCTGTATTTTCTGACCCTTTGGGTTATTAATTTCATTTTTGGAAACGCTTAAGGTACAATACAAGTGAATTACCTGTTTTATACCAACCCGAAATGTATCCCCGTATTTCGTTCTTCATGGACCTTTGTGAAAACAAAGTCTATTATCCCTCTAGTGCCTAACCATAGAAAGCATTGCCCTAAAACTGTCATATTCCCTACAGTGACTTATGTTGGGAAGTCAAATAAAAAAAAAACATGCTTAAATTTTTTGGGGGTCAAAGGTCGCGGGGATAAGTATGTATTATATATGATGCATCGGGCATTAAGTTTTCAAAAATACTTCAAAAATAACTTCAGTATAAAAGATGCCAGGATTTATCTATGAAATAACAAAGTAAATTTATTTAGCAGATTCTTTTAGAAAATGGATATAAAAAGTAGAAGTAAAACAAAGATCAGGAATTGATACAATTAACTTACTCCACCCATAAAAGACACCAAAGACTACAGACTGTCTTTAATAATGTGGTTACCAGAGGAAATTTTAATTTTATTGCCAAATGTACATTTTACCTTTTCAACTTCTTTCATTTTTATGGCTGTAAAAACATATCTCAAACAAAACCATTGGGTAATCAACCATATATTCTTTTTTCTTTACATCTTGACATACGTTTTAGCATAAAACATCAACACTTAGTTAAAATATCCTCGTCACGGCACCAAAATATTGCCATATATCACATACTATACACCGGGCACTAGAGGGCTATGGAAATTTTGAAAATTTATATGAGGATCATTTACTAGGCCTTAAGAAGTCTCCCTTCCCTTCCTCATAGTGTGTGCTAGATTTTCTTGTCCTTTTGGTGCGGTGGTTGTCATTTCATCTCAATGTCGGGTAAAAGTCCCACAAAATTTGAAGCAACGCCTCCAAAATGACCTTTACAGTATTGACGGGGACCCTAAACCTCAAATCAAACAAACAAATTTTGGTGCGGGAATTTGAAAATACTTGTATATCAGAGTCACTGATGAGGCCTAATTGGTCCGAACTAGCTATTCTGGCCCAGAAAAAAAAACAAACTTGTACACTCTACGGTTTTCAGTTATGTGTTGTAGTCATATTTTGAGTAAACTTGGCAGAAATTTTCCTTGTGTGGTCCTCTCTCAAAGTTGTTCAAGGAATTCAATTTCAGACAGAACTCTGGTTGCCATGGCAACAAAAAGGCGGGGTGGGAAATAAGAGAAAACCTTTAAAAATCTTCTTGTTTGAATTCATAAGGCCCTGGTCTTTGATATTTCGCATGAAGCTTCTTCTAGTGGACCTCTGCCAAGATTGTTCAAATTATACCCCCGGGGCCAAAACTGGCCCGGGGTCGGAGCCCACTGGGTTTACACAGAGGTATATAGGTAAAACCTTTAAAAATTATATTGTCTGAAACCAAAAGGCCCAGGTCTTTGATATTTGGTGTGAAGCTTTGTCTAGTGGACCTCTCCCAGGATTGTTCAAATTATAGCCCCAAGTGGGGCTCTCTGGGTCTACATAGAGGTATATAGGGAAAACCTTTAAAAATCTTGTCTGAAACCAGAAAGCCCAGGTCTTTTATATTTCGTATGCAGCTTCATCTAGTGAACCTCTACCAAGATTGTTCAAATTGTAGCCCTAGGGCCAAAACTGGCCCCGCGCCGGGGCCCACTTGTTTTACATAGGCTAATATAGGGGAAAACATTTGAGAATCTTTTTGTCTGAAACCAGAAGGCCCAGGGCTTTGATAATTGGTATGAGGCTTTATTGGACCCCTACCAAGAATGTTCACATTTTAGCCAAAAAATGACCCCGCCCCAGGCCCACATGTTTTACAAAGGCTTATATAAGAAAATCTTTTTAAAATCTACTTGTCTAATTCCAGAAGGCCAGGTCTTCGGGTCGTCGATATTTAGTATGAATCTTCATCTCATTACGAAAACACGCCTATACAAATACATTGTACATTGTAAATTTTACCGCCGAAAAAAAACGAAAAATGAAAATTGTGATATTTTTCTTATTTCTGCTCAAAATATAGCTTATGGATACTCGTTAGAACCGTCTCATCGAGGCGGTTCTAACGAGTACCCACAATCTATATTTTAGAGCAGAAATAAGAAAAATAATGTTTACCACTGTAAACCCCAGTTTTACTATATAAAAGTGAGGTGTAAGGGGGCCATAATTGTGTGTTTTCGTGATGTATTGGACCTCTAGCAAAATTGTTCAAATTATAGCCATTTGGCCAAAAAGGACCCTGCCCCGAGACCCACTGGTTCTTCTTAGGCTAATATAGAGAAAGCCTTTAAAAATCTTCTAGTCTTTTCAGGGCTAAGTTAAACCTAATGCCAATGCACTGATAATAGTGAAACTGATAATTAGATATACAGCATCACGTGAACTAGTGCCTGAAATGAAGACCCCCTATACCCCACTTTATACAGAGAAAACGGGGGTTTACGGGGGTATACATTATTATTTTTCTTATTTTTACTCCAAGACATACTATGTCGGGTAAAAGTCCCACAAAACTGGAAGCAACGTCTCCAAAATGACCTTTACAGTGTTGACGGGGACATTAAACCTCAAATCAAACAAAAACAAAAACTCCAAGACATAGGTTGTGGGTACTCGTACTCAATGAGGCGGTTCTAATGAGCACCCACGACCTATGTTTGCAGTATTTATAAGAAAAATATAAGGGATTTTCATCAGAAAAGTAGCCATTTTGGAGATGAGAAATATGCACTATGTCGCATGGGCGTGTTATCGTAATGGTTAGTGAAAATGTGAATGCATAGTGCGCAAAATAGACGACCGCGCAATGTTACCGGACTCGACTGGGTAATTATTATTGACCAATAGAATCTTCCACATAATAGCTTTAGAACAAATATGGCTTTGGAGAGGATCAGTTACAATGTAAAGAGAGGATCTTGTATGAGTGTTCATGTATTATTGAATTTATTGAACGAGTTTAGGAAAGGGATAAAATGCGAGGCTTCGCCGAGCATTTTATTCCTTTTAATCAACGAGTTTAACAAATTTAGTACATGATCACGAATGCAAGATCCTATTCATCATTTGACATTTAAAAACGCATTCTATTCACAGTGTTTTACGAAACCGTCAATGTTCCGCCAATTGTAAACGCGAAATCGTTAAGGACGTCGAATGTGTAACGTTACGGGGCGTATCTAACTAATTTGCATATTTAATCAACTAGTTGATTACGGACTTTATTACATGGCTTTATTACACTCTCAGACGCGACGTCATGTGATAAACATGTATATGGCGTCGCGTTTATTTTTGATCTGTAATGGATTTTGCTGATATTTCCGTACTCGAAGCAAATTGTGAAATGCCTGGTCAGGCGTGGCGTTTTGCGGCGTTTGATCAGGGTCTTTCCTGTTTGTTAATATCTTATTTTAGGACGCTTGCCATGGTGTATGCGGCGCAATGAAAATAAAAGATACTCAAGTACTGGAAAGAGTGTTTTAATATTAAGGAGAATGGGAACACATGGCAGATTTTTCCACCATTTTTCAAAGGGAGGCAACTTTCGGGACTTCCTGTTCGCTTTTCTATAAGCCTGTCCCACTGAAAATGGGGTCTACTCTTTTAAGAGTTGACCCCTATTGACATGGGAGACAAAAATAATTTTGCAGGAGTTGCCGCCCCTGAAGGTGTTCCCATTCCCCTTAAACTGATAAAAGTCCAAGTCCAGGACCAATTTTTTTCAGCTTACATCATAGACAGTCGACCCACTAGTGAATAACATAAAACAATTATATCTTCGCGTGGCGGTGGGTGATCTCGATCATGTAAACTAGGCCCAAAAACAAACTGCTGTTCTCCACCCAGCTGTAACTTGGCATTTATCATCGATAACCCATCGATTTCAGAAGAGATCACATCTGGCTGATGGACGGGCGGCGGACAACGGAGCTGCATGTGAGCTATATATTCTGCCGTGTCTTGTTTTTGTTTTACATGTATTTGAGGTTTACATCCCGGCCACACTATTTAGGTCATTTTGGAGCCGTTGCTACCAATTTTGTGGGACTTTTATCCGACATTGGCCACAAACAAAGTGACTTGATTATCATGGACGTCGCCAAGGCCTTTGGCAAGATACCTCATACAATGCTATTGTATAAATTGGACTACTATGGATAAGAGGATCCACACGTAGGTGGATTACCCATGGCTCCCTGGGCGCTCACAACAAGTTGTACTTAATGGCCATTCCTGTTTTATCTAGCCAAGGTTCCGTCCTCAAACCAGTCCTTTTCTTGGTATTTATTAATGATCTCCTGATAATTTCAGGTCATCTGTCCGTTTGTTTGCTGGTGATTGTGTCCTGTATAGGAACATAAACTCTCCTTCTGGTTGTCTTATTAGTTCACCTGGGGAGCTATTGTGATCGGTCACCGTCCTTCGTCGTCGTCGGTGTCGTCGTCGTCGTCCGTCCGTATGACCGTCCACAATTTCTTTAAACGGCATCTCCTCCTAAACTAATCAACAGATTTTGACCAAACTTGTCAGAAATGATCTCTGGGTGGTCCTCTCTCAAAGTTGTTCAAAGAGTTCCATTCCATGCAGACTCTATTTACCATGGCAACCAAAAAGGGGAAAAATAATAATAAAATAAAAAACAGAAGGCCCAGGTCTTTGATATTTGGTATGAAGCTTCATATAGTGGACCTTTACCAAAATTGTTCAAATTGTAGTCTTGGGGCCAAAAATGCCCCGCTCCAGTGCCTACTGGTTTCACAAGGCTTATGTAGGGAATTTTTTAATAATCTTCTTGTCTGAAACCAGAAGGCCCACATCTTTGATATTTGGTATGAAGCTTCATCTAGTAGACCTCTACCAAGATTGTTCAAATAATAGCTCTGGGGCCAAAAATGTCCCCGCTTCAGGGCCTACTGGTTTCACATAGGCTTATATAGGGAAAACCTTTGAAAATCTTCTTTTCTGAACCCAGAAGGTTCTTGTCTTTAATATTTTTATGAAGCGTCATCTAGCGGACCTCTACCAAGATTATTTAAAGTATAGCCCTGTGACCAAAAATGCTCCCGCTCCAGTGCCTACTGGTTTTACATAGGCTTATATTGGGAAAACTTTTAATAATGTTCTTGTCTGAAACCGGAAGGCCCACGTCTTTTATATTTTGGGATGAAGCTTCATCTAGTGGACCTCTACCAAAATTGTTCAAATAATAGCCCTGAGGCTAAAAAATGCCCCCGCTCCAGGGCCTACTGGTTTCACATAGGCTTATATAGGGAAAACCTTTAAAAATCTTCTTTTCTGAACCCAGAAAGCTCATGTCTTTGATATTCTTTAGGAAGCTTAATCTGGTGGACCTCTACCAAGATTGTTCAAATTATAACCCTGGAGGCAAAAATGCCCCCGCACCAGGGCCTAATGGATTAACATAGGCATATATAGGGAAAACCTTTAAAAATCATCTTGTCTGAAACCAGAAGGCCCAGGTATTTGCTATTTGGTATGAAGCGGCATCTAGTGGACCTCTACCAAGATTGTTCAAATTATAATAATAATAATAATAATAATAATCGACCTTATTTATAGAGGGTAACACATTTAGTAAACTAGTACTAATCTTCCATGTGGCCCTCTTTTCCTGGGTAGAACCAGTACTAAGCAATGTGGATAAAGTCTCTTGCTCAAGGAAACAACACTTGCCGCTCGTGAGATTCGAACCCGGTACCTCTCAATCCCGAGGCCGATACTTTACCACTGCACCACAGCGCTCCACTTTATAGCACAGGGGCCAAAAGTGCCCCCGCACCAGGGCCGCCTGGTTTTACATAGGAATAACCTTTAAAAATCTTCTTGTCTGAAACCAGAAGGCCCAGGTCTCTGATATTTGGTATTAAGCTTCATCTACTGGACCTCTACCAAGATTATTCAAATAATAGCCCTGGGGCCAAAAAATGCCCCTGCATCAGGGCCTACAGTTTTTACATAGGCTAATATAGGGAAATCCTTTAAAGATCTTCTTGTCTAAAACCAGAAGGTCCAGGTCTTTGATATTTTTTATGAAGCTTCATGTACCAAGATTGTTCAAATTATAGCCATTGGACTGAAAATGCCCCCGCACCAGGGCCTACTGGATTAAATAGGCTTAAATAAGGAAATCCTTTAAAAATCTTCTTGTCGGAAACGAGAAGGCCCAGGTCTTTGATACTTGGTATGAAGTTTCATCTAGTGGACCTCTACCAAGATTGTTTAAATAATAGCCCTAGGGCCAAAAATGCCCCCACACCAGGGCCTACTGTTTTTACATAGGCTTATATAGGGAAAACCTTTAAAAATCTTCTTGTCTGAAACCAGAAGGCCCGGGTCTGTGATATTTTATGAAGCTTCATCTTGTGGACCTCTACCAAGATTGCTCAAATTATAACACTGGGGCCAAATATGCCCCCGCAGCAGGACCTTTTATATAGGCAAACCTTTAAAAATCTTCTTGTCTGAAACCGGAATGCCCAGGTCTTTGATATTTGGTATGAAGCTTTATCTAGTAGACCTCTACCAAGATTGTTCAAATAATGGCCCTGGGGCCAAAAATGCCCCCACACCAGGGCCTACAGTTTTTACATAGGCTTATATAGCGAAAACCTTTAAAAATCTTATTGTCTGAAACCAGAAGCCACATGTCTTTGATATTTTTATGAAGCTTCATCTTGTGGACCTCTACCAAGAGTTCTCAAATTATAGCCCTGGAGGTAAAAAAATGCCCCCGCACAAGGGTCTAATGGATTTACATGGGCTTATATAGGGAAAACCTTTAAAAATCTTCTTGTCTGAAACCAGAAGGCCCAGGTCTTTGATATTTGGTATGAAGCTTCACCTACTGGACCTCTACCAAGATTATTCAAATTATAGCCCTGGGGCCAAAAATGCGCCCCCCCCCCTGCACCAGTGCCGCCTGGTATTGCCCAGGTCTTTGGTATTTGGTATGAAGCTTCATCTAGTGGACCTCTACCAAGATTATTCAAATTATTACCCTGGGGCCAAAAATGGCTCCGTCCCCGAACCCATTGTCTTTATATAGGCTTTTAAATGGAAACCCTTTGAAAATCTTCTTGAAACCAGAAGACCTAGGTCTTTTATATTTGGTATGAAGCTTCATCTAGTGGATCTCTACTATGATTGTTCAAATTATAGCCCGTGGACCAAAAATGGCTCCGCCCCGGGGCCAGATGGTTTGACACAGACTTATATAGTGAACCTCTACCAAGATTGTTCAAATTATTGACCTTTGACCAAAAATAGCCCTGCCCCGGGACCCACATGTAAGTCTCTTAGCTCAGGTGGGCGATATAGGACCATCATGGTCCTCTTGTTTTACAATATGACTGGATCGACCAGCATAACTTGGGAGGCCGATTTGCAGATGACGTTCAATATGGCCAAATGTCACTCAATGAGGGTGTCACGACATCCTCCGGACAAGCAAATTAAGTTTGCATCACGAAAACACGCCTATATAATTTTGACCCCCTTGAACCCCACTTTTATATAGTGAAACTGGGGTTTACAGGGATAAACCTTATATTTTCCTATTTCTGCTCTTAAATATAAATTGTGGGTACTCGTTAGAACCGCCTCGATGAGGCGGTTCTAACGAGTACCCATAATCTATATTTTGAGCAGGAATAAGAAAAATATCACGATTTTTCATCTTAAAATTTTCGTGTTTTCCGCAGTTTCATGTACAATGCATTTGTATAGGCGTGTTTTCGTAATGGTTTATACACTACACCAGCAAATTTTGGAGCAGGTTCAGTCCGCCAAATATCTTGGTATAACAATCACTGACGATCTTGATTGGGGCCAACACATTTCAGGGATAACATCGAAAGCAACTAGAAGTTTAGGATTTCTTAGACGTACCTTGGCCTTTGCACTTAGGCAGACAAAGGAATTTGTACATAAAACATTGGTTCGTCCTCAACTTGAATATGTATCGCCCATTCGGCATCCCTATGTTAAAACTAAGATTCAGCGGGTGGAGAAGGTGCAGAGGACAGCTGCTCCGTGGACTTGTCCACGATGGTGAAATAGAAGTAGCGTCAGTGACATGCTTAGCGAGCTAGAATGGCCGTCCCTAGAGGCCTGCCGTGAGCAGTCCTCTAACCTTCTTCTATAAGATACACTCTGGTACAGCGTCTATACATAAAGACGGATATAATTGACCCATGCGACAGTTTCAACCCAAATCAATGGCATCAAAAGTAAACAACTCACAATATCGTTGGTACCAGTCCTACAGTGATGCTCTGATAAAATATCTTTTTTTTCCCTAGAACTATTCCTCAGTGGAATAATCTTCTCTCGTCTGTGTTGAATGCTAAGACCGCAGATGAGTTCAAGCCCGTACAATATAAGATTGAGACCCAGAAGTATGTATTTTAGTACTGTTATTCAGACTGTAAATAGTTTTAAGGTTTTAAGGACTCATTCAAATTTAGCTACGCACCCAACTGAGGTAATGACCAAATGTGACCGACTCAGTATAAGATAGATAGATAGATAGATAGATAGATAGGAAAGGCATCTCGAGCCCTAACGCCGCCCAGGGATTAACTTGAGTGGATTTCAAAGGTTTTAAGAGGGTTTTATCTATCTATCTATCTATCTATCTATCTATCTATCTATCTATCTATCTATCTATCTATCTATCTATCTATCTATCTATCTATCTATCTATCTATATCGAGTCGTTCATACTTGGTCATTACCTCAGTTAGTTGGTGCGCTAGAATTTAGCAAAAAAAAAAAAAAAATCACTGGATGAGTTCTTAAAATTATTTATAATCTGCTTTCAGAGGTCTATTTACAATCTGCTTTCAGAGGTGTACCAAATCGCATATCTCTGAGTCCCAATCTACACCATGCGGGCTTTGAATCCCTCTGCTATTCCACTGAGGAATAGTTCTAGGGAAGAAAGAATTCTTCAGGGCATCACTATAGGTCTGCTACCTACGATATTGACTGTTGTTAGTTTTGATTCCCTTGTTTGAGTTGAAGTAGTCACATGGGTCAAGTATTTATCCTGTATCAGAGCGTATCTTATTAAAGAAGGTTAAAGATGACTGCTCACGACAGGTCGCCAACGATTGCCATTCCAGCTCATCAAGCATATCGCCAAAACTACTTCTGTTCCGCCATCGCCTGCAGATCCATCGGGCAGCCGTCCTCTGAACCTTTTCATCCTGTTGAATCTGAGTTTTAACATGGGGGTGCCAAAAGAAGGTGATGCATACTCGAGGTGAGGTCGAACCAATGTTTTGTATGCAACATCCTTTGTCTGCCTAGGAGTAAAAGCCAAATTGCGTCTCAGAAATCCTAATGTCCTAGTTGCCTTGGATGTGATCTCAGAAATATGTTGACCCCAATCAAGATTATCAGTGATAGTGATGCCAAGATATTTTGCGGATTTGACATGCTCCAATGTATGCTGATGTAGTGAGTAATCGAATTTAATCTGCTTGTCTGGAGGGTATGGTGACACCCTCATTGAATAGCATTTGGGTTTTAGTGTCTATGAGAGAACAACTAGAGCGTTACACATTTTAGATCTACTGAGGTCTCGAGGTCTCATGACGATGATAGTTCTACAATCATCTATTGAGGGCTCAGTGCCTATGGGGGTTCGAGACCTGATAGGAGTTCAATGTATATGACCTATTTATCTATCTTCAGCGGAGTTGGTCATATTTGGCCATACCTCAGTTGGGTGGGTGGCTAAATCTAGAATTTAACTTAAACAAGAGGGCCCAATGGCCCTATATCGCTCATCTGTGTACCAGAAAATCATTAGTGTAGGAGACCACTTGACATTGCTACATACTAAATATCTAAGCTCAGGCAAAGCTGTGTCCATGCTTATAAACCCTATTGGTATCATTGGGCGACAGGGCTTGAGATGTAATTTCATCTCACTGTCGGGTAAAAGTCCCACAAAATTGGAAGAGACATCTCCAAAATGACCTATACAGTGTTGACAGGGATGTAAAACCTCAAATCAAACAAAATCTGTGCCTTATTGTTTTGGAAAAGAAGATTTTTTTTTTAGTTTTTTTTTCCAGTATAAGTCAATAGAAGCTAATGAGCCCTGGGGCTTGGCCAATTTTGACCCAAAGGGCATGGTTGGCAGGATTTATGTAGGCAACTATTTTGTGTTGCTATATACTAAATATCTAAGGTCTGTATTTTATGGTTTCAAAGAAGATGTTTGAAGTTTTTTTTCCATTATAAGTTTGTTGGAGTTAAGGGGCCACAGGATTTGGCCAATTTGGACTAAATATCTAAGTTCTGTGCTTCACAGTTTCTGAGAAGAAGATTTTTTAAGCTTTCTTCCATTATGAGTCTATGAGAGCTAAGGGGCACCGGGGCGTGGCCCATTTGGACCCCAGGGGCATGATTAGCAGGAAATATGTGGGTGATCACTTGCCGTTGCTACATGCTAAATATCTAAGCTCTGGGCCCTATGGTTTCAGAGAAGAAGATGTTTGAGGCTTTCTTCCATTATGAGTCTATGGGAGCTAAGGGGGTCCCAGGGTGTGGCCCATTTGGACCCCAGGGGCATGATTTGCAGGATTTATGTAGGTGACCACTTGTCATTGCCACATGCTAAATATCTTAGCTCTGGGTCCTGTGGTTTCAGGGAAGAAGATTTTTGAAGCTTTTTTTCCATTATGAGTCTAAAGGAGCTAAGAGGGCCCCGGGGCGTGGCCCAATTGGACCCCAGGGGCATGATTGGCAGGATTAATGTAGGTGACCACTTGCCATTGCTACATGCTAATTATCTAAGCTCTGGGCCCTGTGGTTTCAGAGAAAAAGATTTTTGAAGCTTTTTTTCCAGTATGAGTCTATAGGAGCTAAGGGGCCCCGGGGCTTGGCTCGTTTGGACCACAGGGGCATGATTGGCAGGAATTATGTAGATGACCACTTGCTGTTGCTACATGCTAAATATCTAAGCTATGGGCCCTGTGGTTTCAGAGAAGAAGATTTTTGAAGCTTTTTTTCTATTATGAGTCAATGGGAGCTAAGGGGCCCCAGGGCGTGGCCAATTTGGACCCCAGGGGCATGATTGGCAGGAATTATGTAGGTAACCACTTGCTGTTGCTACATGCTAATTACCTAAGCTCTGGGCCCTGCGGTTTCAGAGGAGAAGATTTTTGAAGCTTTTTTCAATTTTGAGTCTATGGGAGCGAAGGGGCCCCGGGGCGTGGCCCATTTGGAACACAGGGGCATGATTGGCAGGAATTATGTAGGTGACCACTTGCCGTTGCTACATGCTAAATATCTAAGCTCCGGGCCCTGTGGTTTCAGAGAAGAAGATTTTTGAAGCTTTTTTCCATTATGTATCTATAGGAGCTAAGGGGCCCAAGGCATGGCCTGTTTGGACCCCGGAGCATGATTGGCAGGAATTATGTAGGTGACCACTTGCCGTTGCTACATGCTAAATTTCTAAGCTCTGGGCTCTGTGGTTTCAGAGAAGAAGATTTTTGAAGCTTTTTTTTCCATTATGAGTCTATGGGAGCTAAGGGGCCCCGGGGCGTGGCCCATTTGGAACCCAGGGGCATGATTGGCAGGAATTATGTAGGTGACCACTTGCCGTTGCTACATGCTAAATTTCTAAGCTCTGGGCCCAGTGGTTTCAGAGAAAAAGATTTTTGAAGCTTTTTATCCATTATGAGTATATAGGAGCTAAGGGGCCCCGGGGTGTGGCCAATTTGGACCCCAGGGGCATGATTGGCAGGAATTATGTAGGTTACCACTTGCCATTGCTACATGCTAAATATCTAAGCTCTGGGCCCTGTGGTTTCAGAGAAGAAGATTTTTGAAGCTTTTTTCCATTATGAGTCTATGGGAGCTAATGGGCCCCGGGGCATGGTCCATTTGGAACCTAGGGGCATGATTGGCAGGAATTATGTAGGTGACCACTTGCCATTCCTTCATGCTAAATATCTAAGCTCTGGGCCCTGTGGTTTCAGAGAAGAAGATTTTTGAAGCTTTTTTCCATTACGAGTCTATAGGAGCGAAGGGGCCCGGGGCGGAGTCCGTTTGGACCCCAGGGGCATGATTGGCAGGAATTATGTAGGTGACCACTTACCGTTACTACATGCTAAATATATAAGCTCTGGGTCCTGTGGTTTCAGAGAAGAAGATTTTTGAAACTTTTTTTCCATTATGAGTCTATGGGAGCGAAGGGGCCCCGGGACGTGGCCCATTTGGAACCCAGGGGCATGATTGTCAGGAATTATGTAGGTGACTACCTGCCATTGCTACATGCTGAATATATAAGCTCTGGGCCCTGTGGTTTCAGAGAAGAAGATTTTTGAAGCTTTTTTTTTCCATTATGAGTCTATGGGAGCGAAGGGGCCCCGGGGCGTGGCCCTTTTTGAACCCAGGGGCATGATTGGCAGGAATTATGTAGGTGACCACTTGCCATTGCTACATGCTAATTATCTAAGCTCTGGGCCCTGTGGTTTCAGAGAAGAAGATTTTTGAAGCTTTTTTCCATTATGAGTCTATGGGAGCGAAGGGGCCCCGGGGCGTGTCCCTTTTTGAACCCAGTGGCATGATTGGCAGGAATTATGTAGGTGACCACTTGCCGCTGCTACATGCTAAATATCTAAGCTCTGGGCCCTGTGGTTTCAGAGAAGAAGATTTTTGAAGCTTTTTTCTCCATTATGAGTCTATGGGAGCGAAGTGGCCCCAGGGCGTGGCCCCTTTTGCACCCAGGGGCATGATTGGCAGGAATTATGTAGTTGACCACTTGCCCTTGCTACGTGCTAAATATCTAAGCTCAGGGCCCTGTGGTTTCAGAGAAGAAGATTTTTAAAAATTTTCCCTTTATAAGTCTATGGGAGCTATATGTTACCATGGCAACCAGAATTCCAATCTGATCAGCCCAAAAACATTATGCAGCCTTTCCCCCTACCTGATGATGCTTCACATGAAATTTGATCAAGATTGGCCATGGGGTATTGGAGATATATTTATTTGAAATTGTTTACGGACGCACGGACGGACCGACGCACGGACGCACGCACGACGGACGACGGACAAAAAGTGATCCCAAAAGCTCACCTTGTCACTACGTGACAGGTGAGCTAAAAACGGAGAGGACACCGGATGAGTGATTTGGTTAACAGAGGTATACTACGGTATTAACAGAAGTATACTAAAACGCATACCTCTGAGTCCCAATCTACACTGTACGGGCTTTGAATTCCTCGGCGGACTTGGCATCTACCGCAGACGAGGGAAGACTATTCCACTGAGGACTAGTTCTGGGGAAAAAAAGAATGCTTTAGGGCATCACTATAGGCCAGGTACCTACGATATTGCGTGTTATTTACTTTTGATGCCCTTGTTTGGGTTGAAGCTATCACATGGGTCAAGTATTTATCTTTATCCAGAGACAATATATCAGAGTGTATCTTATAGAAGAAAGTTAAAGAGGACTGCTCACGACGTGCCTCAAGGGACGGCCACCCCTTGTCACCGACGCCACTCTCACTTCGCCGTCGCCGACATTCCCATCGAGCTGCCGTCCTCTGAACCTTCTCAACCTGCTGAATCCGAGCTCCAACATGGGGATGCCAAACGGGCCAAGCACACCCAAGCCGAGGGTGAACCAATGTTTTATATGCAACATACTTTGTCTGCCTATATGCAAAAGCCAAATTACTTCTTAAAAATCCTAAAGTCCTCGTTGCTTTTGATGTAACCTCTGAAATAGGATGACCCCAATCAAGATCGTCAGTGATACCAAGATATTTGGCGGATAGAACCTGCTCCAAAGTTTGGTGGTGTAGTGAATAGTCAAACTTAATCTGATTGTCAGGAAGATGTCGTGACACCCTCATCGAATGACATTTGACCACATTGAACTTCATCTGCCAATCGGCCTCCCACTGTGCTAGTCGGTCTAAGTCATCTTTTAAAATAAGACAGTCAGAATTAAGTACTCAATGTCTAGTATGGGATCTTTAGATCTACTGGGGCCTAACTCGCCCCCGCCCATAGGGGCTTGAAGAAATATATGGGCTGCACGATGCTTCCACGCAGAGCTGAATCCGGCCCGCACACTAGTACTGGTAAACCGCTTAGAGGATCTAAGCCTGTCCGGGAACCGCGGTGCGAGGCGGACCGCCCATGCTAATAAACCCTATTGGTTTCATTGGGCGACAGGGCTTGAGATGTCATTTCATCTCAATCTCGGGTAAAAGTCCCACAAAATTGGAAGCAACGTCTCCAAAATGACCTTTACAGTGTTGACGGGGACGTTAAACCTCAAATCAAACAAAAACAAATACTGGGGCCTAATGGTTTAAGGGAGCCTCGACCTGTTAGGGCTTAGACACTGTCTGTGGTTGGTCTTGAACCATTGAGAGTTTGGGATGAATGCTACAAAGTGCACTGTCCTCGGGTTTGGGATCCATAAATATTATTAGATATCTATAAATAATATTAAATATCAATTATTCATTTAATGATATCAATTATATGTTTAATGATATCTATAATTCCAATAATAGATATCTATTATTCGATTTTAGATGTCTTTTATTCGATTTATAGATATCAAATGTTGAAGAATTTTATGATATCAATAATTACATTTATTGATATCCATAATATATTTTTGATATCCATTATTGAAATTGTGATATCTATAATTCAGACCTGTGAATGATATCTATAATTAGATTATAGATATCCATAAATATAATTATTGATATCATTAAATATAATTTTAGATATCCAAAAATCTCAGAATATTTGATATTTTTTAATACAATTTTAGACGCTTGCGTATATGGATCTTCTAGTCAATAACACTTTAACAAGTAAAATTTGTTGTCTTTCATTTGTGCCCAGTTTCGAAACTTCAGAACACTTGTGACTCCCAGGTGTGGGGGGGGGGGGGGGGGGGGCGAACTCTGAATTTTCCTTTTTACATGGGCTGGAATTCTTTAGGGCACATTGTCAGTCTTGGTATTGTTTCGGGTCACCTTTAGATGCCAGGGCCCAACCTATGTATCAGGCAAAATTCAATGTACCCTCCCCACCCCCCAACACACACATATACCACCACAACCACCCCACAATGGGATTTGTCCTGGGGCCTCTTTCAAAGAAACAAATCGTACGATCCTTCGTACGATTATCGTACGACGATCTTACGATTTTCTTACGATTCTCGTACGAGGCTTTCACAAAAAAATCGTACGATTCTCTTAGGATAAATCGTAGATTTTAGTCCTACGATCGATCGTAAACAATGTGGTTTGTTTGATTTGAGGTTTAGCGTCCCCGTCAACACTAGAGAGCCAATTTGGAGACGTTGCTTCCAATTTTGTGGGACTTTTACCCGATATTGATATGAAATGACATCTCAAGCCCTGTCACCCAATTAAACAAATAGTGTTTATAAGCATGGACAGTCCGACTCGCACCGCTTTGCCTGGGCAGGCTTAGGTCTTCTTAGCGGTTTTCCAGTACTCGTGTGCGACCGGTTTCAGCTCTGCATGGAATGACCATGTAGCCCATTCTATTTCTCCAATTCCCGATGGCCGAAGACCCTTGCCATTTTAGCTTACGATGTCGATTAGTTTTGCACAACGTATTACTTCTTACTTTTTCATTTTCAAGAATTTGAATAACCCCACAGGCTGGTAATTTCAATTCAGTTTGAGCAAGTATCGCTTTATTCCTGAAATTTAAGCATCTAAATAGTATTTATTATTGATTGATTCGTGTTTTTCTACGCGTCAGCACAACGTAGACTCGAGAAAGAGTCTTTAAGGATAGACTCAACCCAACAGATCGTTTAAGTAGGTTTTTATTTAAACTTATTGTCTATCACTTGTTGTCTCACAGCTCTGACAGTTTAAGTACCAATTACTGTTATCATTATCGCCATCGCCATCATTATCATGCATGTTCACATCCAAAATTTAAGTTCGAATCCATATCTAATGGAGGCACGCAGTGGCAACTGTGATCAAAATGCATTTCCGCGGTGAATACTGAAAACTTCCCCAAATTTTGTCGTCACATCTGAAGCGTGACATCCACATGTCATCTAATATTTTCACAACACAGCGTGTACGCCGACGACAAGAATTGTATAGTCTTTCAAAACGCAGTGAGACGTGACTGCACTTTTAATTTTGGACTAGTCCGTGTTTTAGGTAAGTCGCCTTCAGTTGGGATTTTTCATTGGCAGATATGTTTTTACTGAGATTCGTACTGCATCATACTAGTCACTTGCCAACGACTTCTACATAATGACATTATCAAAAAACTTATTTATAATTTTAAAATCCTGTGAAAAAAAGAAATCCGAAACCTGTCTTCCCCTAAAACATGGAATAGTCTTGCCACGCTTGAACGTTGAACTCTCAGAGGTCGTTGATAAACTATACCGCTGTTGAGGTCTTGTTCCTGCAGCGGTTACTAGGATTAATAACCATGGCTTTATGTCATCCAATTCAAATATCTCTCACTTTTTGGCTATAGCTTGCGGCACACTTGAAAAACACATTGAAACAGAGGATAATAAAATGCAATGCAAATCTGCAGCTTCTCGTTCGAAGCAGCCAGTGGCATAGAAGCGTAGAGCAGTTGTTAGATGTATAATTGGCGAGATTGCATGTCCTCTTTTGGTGGAGTGTTGTAGCTCACCAGATTTTGTTGTAGCTCTACTGCTAGAAGATCTGCAATGTACTCTCGGCCTGTATTGCTTTTACTCTTCGAATTTTCTCCGGATCAGTTGGGAAAGTTATCTTATCTTTCACTTTCATGGCTGTAGCCCGTGAAACACTTGAAATACAGAGGATATTGAAATGCCATGCAAATCTGTAACGTCTCGTTGGAAGCAGCCAGTGTCAGACACGCGTAGAGCAGTTGTTAGTTGTATAATTGGTGAAACTGCATGTCCTCTGCTGGTGGGGTTTTGCAGCCCATCTGTTATTATCTCTATCAGATCTAAAATACACTCTGCTTAATCTGTTCCTCAAGATCAATTCATCGGCACTTAAACGATCGATTGGGTTGAGTGTATCCTTAAAGACTCTTTCTTGAGCAATATAGTTCATTCGCCTTGCAACAAGAACAGCGGCCATTATTTCAGAATGTTAGGAACACACAATGCTTTTGTGTTAAGAGGAAAAAAAAAAAAAACTGATTTCCTCTCTTACGATTAATGTTTCCGCTCTACGAAAATCGTACGATTCTCGTTGAGCAGATATATGCTTGAAAATAGTGGTAGGTCTATTGTTTTGAATATATCTAGAGTAAAACTTAATATTTTACTAAGAAAATCGGTACAAATATTGTTGAATAAATGTTAATAATTGCGCGTAAATTGAAAATTAAATTTGTGAATATTTGGATTCTACAGCGACAAAATCGTAAATTCTACGAGTGGTCTGAAGTGATCGTGGATTTCGTCGTAAATGACACGATACGATAACTTTTTTGAAACCGGATTTTTTTCTTGAAAGTCATTTTTGGTCGTACGATTCTCGTACGACCACGATACGATGAAAATCAGTCGTACGACCTTTTTTGAAAGAGGCCCCAGAGTTAGTGACTGTAAGATGCATGCCATAAGGCGCAAATGATATGTATATATCAGGTTTCAACAAACAACATGTGTAACTCATCAAGAGCGACCCTATCATTTACAAAAATGTACCACACTCTATTTTAGATATCCTAGTTCTAATTTTAATTTAGCGACAGCCCCCCAGCTGGTCTTGGAGAGATCGATTGGGCTGCCTGACGTTTCCACGCAGGGCTGAAACCGACAGCACATTAATACCGGTATTAAACCACTAAGACGGTCTATAAGCCTGCTCCTACATATAAATTTGGCAGGGGTTGAGACGTCATTCATCTCAATGCCGGATTGCAGTCCCACAAAACTAGAAGCAATGTATCAAAAAAAAAAAAACTAGAATCGCGCAGTCGATGGTGCACCATCGCAAATACCCGCTTTTTCTATGGACAACACACTTATAAATGCATGTGTACACTGAAAAGGACAATTGAGAAGTTACATTCACAAGCCTTTTCTAAGAAATTTGACCCTTGACCTCACCCCATGACCCCAGGGGGGTCAGATGAAAATTTCGACACCTTCATGCACATCTGCAGTCCCCAAGCAATGTATGTACCAAGTTTGGTCACTGTAGGTAAAGAAATAAAAAAGGAGTTGCATTCACAAGCCTTTTCTTAGAAATTTGACCTTTGACCTCACCCCATGACCCGAGGGGTTCAGATGAAAATTTCGACACCTTCATGCACATCTGCAGTCCCCAAGCAATGTATGTACCAAGTTTGGTCACTGTAGGTAAAGAAGTAAAAAAGGAGTTGCATTCACAAGCCTTTTCTTAGAAATTTGACCTTTGACCTCACCCCATGACCCCAGGGGGTCAGATGAAAATTTCGACACCTTCATGCACATCTGCAGTCCCCAAGCAATGTATGTACCAAGTTTGGTCACTTTAGGTAAAGAAATAAAAAAGTAGTTGCATTCACAAGAAACGTGACAGACGGAAGGACGGACGGACATCCGGACGGACACCCGTGACGAAAATAATATACCCGTTTTTTTTTTTCAAAAAAGCGGGTATAATAATAATAATAATAATAATAATAATAATAATAATAATAAAAGTGTTAGAATCAGAATAATATTTAACATTAACCCTTATCCTGCCGTTCACAATAACCCCTATCTTTGCAAACAGTGTAAATCCTGATCAGATGGCTTCTGAAGAAGCAATCTTATCAGGATCTACAATGTTTGTGATGCAGTTTGTTAAACGGATGACTACAACATATCAAGTAATCTGATTGGCTGATGGCTGATAATGGGTGTGTCTTAAACTATTCAGCAGGACATATTTACAGAATTGCGCCCAGCCCTTAAAGAATTATGGATATCCATAAATCAGATAATTGATATCCATAATTCGAATTATAGATATCAATAATTCTAATTGATTTATTGATATCTTAAATCTCGACTTGATCTGCAGTCGATGGTATACCATCGCAAATACCCGCTTTTTCTATTAATAACACTTATGACTATGTATTAGCTACCCAAAACTACGTGTAAGTTAAAAAAAAGTTGCAAAGAGCATTCTAACTGATAAGCAAAGTTTCAGAAGTGTAACTCTTATAGTTTAGAAGATATGGCAAAGTCATACTTTTTGACCTTTGACCTTGGAGTTATGTTGAGTCTATATTCCAACAGCCATCCAATAACCAAGTTTCAGAAGTATAACTCCAATAGTTTAGAAGATATGGCAAAGTCATACTTTTTGACCTTTGACCGCGGGGTCGAGGTCACACCAAAAGTAGCCCAACATATTCTATATTCCAAGGACCATCCAATAAGCAAAGTTTCAGAGATGTAACTCCAATAGTTTAGGAGATATGGCAAATCATAATTTTTGACCTTTGACCTTGGGGTCATGTTGAGGTCAAGGTCACACCAAAAGTATCCAAATTTATTCTATATTCCAAGGGCCATCCAATAACCAAAATTTCAGAAGTGTAACTCTAATAGTTTAGAAGATACGGCAAAATCATACTTTTTGACTTTTGACCTTGGGGTCAAGGTCACATCAAAAGTTGTCTGACATATTTTATATTCCAAGGACCATCCAATAAGCAAAGTTTCAGAAGTGTAACTCCAATAGTTTAGGAGATATGGCAAACCATAATTTTTGACCTTGGGGTCATGTTGAGGTCAAGGTCACAAAAAGTTGCCCACTGCCATCTACATTCCATGTACTATCCACATGCAAAGTTTCAAAAGTGTAACTTCAGTGGTTGCAGAGGAGATCCATTTACAAGAAACGTGACGGACAGACGGACAGACGGACTGACGCCGGATCGAACTGTGGTACGAAAACAATATATCCGATTTTTCTTCGAAAAAGCGGGTATAATTATTGATATCAATTAATCTATTTATGAATATCATTTATTCAGATTATAGATATCATTTATTCAGCCAATTAATTGATATCAAAAATTCTGATTATTGATATCATTATATAGAATTAATGATATCAACAATTCATAATAATGATATCCATAAATCACTTATATATTTAGATATCTTGAATTTGAATAAATGATATTAATTATTCGAATAATAGATATCAATAATTCGGCCCATTTATTGATATCAATAAGTCTTATTATGGATGTCTATAAATAATATGTGCATCAATACTTGAGTCCCCGTGGAGAAATTTGGATATAGTATTTGAGTTTAGGTGTAAAACCTCAACTGATACAAATAAATCTAATTATTGACGTCCATAAATCGGATGGCATATGCGATAGCAATATAATTATAATACTTATTTTAAATATCAATAATTCTTTGCATTTTAGATATCTATAAACCGAAATATAGATATCATTAATTATAATTATAGATATCTATTATAGATATCTATAATTTAATTTTAGATATCTATATATATGCAATGGAATAATGGATATCATAAAACAAATTTATAGATATCAAGAAATATATATTACATATCATTCGACATTGATTCCATTTTATGATATCAAAAATACTGATAATTATAGATATCTATAATTTGATTTATAGATATCTTTAATTTGGATATAAATATCTATAACAAAATTTTAGATATCTCGAAATTGTATTTAATAGTAAAACGGCACCCCAGATCCGCCATTGGGTCTGGGTAAAAAATTCTTTGTAAGTTTCACAAACTGTATATTCTAACGGCCTCTGGTTACGTGGCATGAACCACGCATGCGTAAGCGGAAGTTGTCTTACTGGACGTGGCAAAGTATTTCTCAAATTTGTTGTCGTGTTTTTCAAAAATTTACATAAAATTGCGTGTCCTTTGTATATTTACCTAAGCCGTTTGAACACCCAAATTCAATGTTGTATGGTGAGTCGATCTTGTGAAGCAATCTAGTGTATTTGTGAATAAAAAAAGTGATTATTTTCTCACCGGTGTTGTGGTTAGTAACAAAGTTTGCATTTGTCATCTGTCAAAAAACGAGTTGAGAGTTTTTTTTTTTATTTAATTTACTAAATAGAAGCTGGTGTTGTAGTCTGGGCGCCGTAATCTGTTCATTGTTATATTTTTTCAAGTTGTACTCTCGGACAGGGTGAAATCTTGCACAGATTTATTTATTGTTGAAAATTCTTGACTGAAATCGACTGAACAATATGTCTGAAACAGAACTCTTCCTGGGGGTGCGTAAATTTACCGGAAAGGACCAGAAAGGACCTGATTACCGGAAAGGACCTGTTTCTACCCAGTTTCCTCCCTATTTCATGATATTTTTTCTTGTATGCACCCTAACTACACTGCTTTCATCGTTAACCACATACTTCATGTTTTTTTGTTTTTTTTTTTTTTTTGCATAAAAAGTTGATTTTTGAAATCAGAGTGCCCAGTGCCTGCCTCAGTCTAATGTGGAACGGATTTCATTGCAGAAGGTCTGTACATATTCTGTATCTATACCTATTTGCTAGTTTGACCATGAAATATTATTTACTGTTTTAATTTCGGCCAAGAAGTGCAGTTGTCAGCTTCTGGCGACAGACTTTACGCTACATAACCACATACGCATACACAGGCCCTGGAATGGTGTGGAAAGGTCAACTGAACTGGTTGACATGACCGTAATATTGTTGAATGGGCTGTTAAACTCTGAGTAATTATTTCAATAACCAGCCATTCCCTTCGTTCCACCCAGTCATGAAAGGGCAGCTTTCAGTTTCTGTCGAAAGAATTTACTATAAAACCCAGCACCAGAAAAGTGGATCGCAAGACTGACCGGCCGCGACATGACCTTTACAGTGTTGACTGGGCTTACCGGTACTAATGTATGTTTTAGCCTGAGCTCTGTGTAAGAACTTCATGCAGTCCCAATATTTAATCAAGCCCTTGGACGGGGGCGCATTTTTGTCATCATTTGTAACATGTTTTCAGTTTTCAATGACCTTAATAATGTTGACTGTGCTTACCAGTTTTCATGTCCTTGTAACTCTGCTCTGCGTTAGAACATCATGCAGTCCTTATATTTCTTCAATTCCCGATGGGTGGGGGCGCTCTTAGTGTGTCAAACTTAAGTCATTTGGATCACGTATTCAGTTTTTTAAAATGACCTTTAAAGTGTTGACTTGGCTGACCAGTACTCATTTGTGGTTTTGCAGCTCTGCGTCTGCATAATATGCAGTAAATCTATATCTTCAATCTTCGGAGGGCGACGGCGCACATTTCGTAAGACAATAAGTAAATAGGAACACATATTCATTATTCATTTTAATGAACAACAGAAATTATTATATACAAGCCAGTGCATGAAAAAATCCACGAAAAGGATTGAGCGGCCAACAAAGACTCAGATTAGCCTTTTGAACAGCCCAAAGGTGGTCTTATTTTATAAGTTATAATGTATAGACATAAATCATGGACTGTTCAAAAAATGTCTTTAAAGATCACTTGAACAGCCCAAAGGTGATTTTGTTTCATAAATTTTATTGCATATTCAAATATACCACCAACGCCCGTCATTCGATAAGGCTAGATCAAAGTCGTTAAAGTATATTACACTTGTTTATAAACTCATTATCTTAGATGTGGATGATCGACTGATCTTATGTGGGGATAATCTAATTATCATAGGCGCGGATAATCTAATTATCATAAGTGTGGATAATAATATTACCATAGGTGTGGATAATCTATTTATCTAAGGTGTTGACAAGACGATGTATTGGTCGTATATTAAGTAGGTGTTAATGGTCGAAATAAATAAATAAATAAATAAATAAAGGTGCTTTATTCACGCTATCAGTGGCTATTGGTTTTTCAGATGTGAATTCTGGGTGTCAATAGGAAATAACGTTCAAACATGAAACCCTTTTCAGAAAAACAAACATGGTTGTGGGTGTTCATTAAAAAGTCTCAATATTGCTAAAATATGATGGGCTCCTACTTATTATTAATTTATAGATTACCACTTCAGATTAATCTTATACTTAAACTAATTAATCAAAAGCAATCAGGAACAATACTGCATCATCATGGGCATAATGCAATGCAACGATGTGTAAGTCTTTTTTTTTCACCAAAAGGTTATCAAAAACTTTAGTAGTTATAGCTATTTAATATTTATTTAAGAATTAACTAGCAAAGAATAAAAAAGATAAAGAAAAATAATAAAAATAGGAAAAAATAGAAAATTATGGGTCCTTTCCGGTATTTTTACGCACCGCTTCCTGGTGGCATGTTCAACGACATTGATTCTCCAGTACCATTTGACAAGGAAAATTGGCCTCTACCTCTCATCAGAGTTGTAAACGTCTGCACTTTGACCTGACGTACCAGAGGAACAATTTCACCAGAGGATCGTGATAGCTCAGTGGTTAGTGCACTTGCCTCTGATGCTAGAGGTCCTGGGTTCGATCCAAGGCAGCGCCGATAAAATTTCGGTGTCTGAACACGCTCCATTGTCATCATTTGCAGGGATGAATGTCATAAAGTGAATCGTAGGCTCGTAAAAGTGCATCGTAAAGTCATGTGTAGGCTTTCATCCTGCAAACCTGGAGTGTATGTAATGTACACCTGTGGTAATGGTCAAATGTGACCGACGCAGTAATAGTAGATAGATAGATAGTTAGTCCTTCTGATCGGGAGTTAACTGGTCTTAAACTGGAGGCCCCTGTAGAGGGAAAACCATCCCCTGCATCCCTGGATTCAAAAAAAACATCGGGGTGCATAAAAATTGGCATAAACACATCCTCGGTTGCATGTTTTTCTGTTGAAAGATATACCGCTCAATACAATGACACTTCCACCACCATAGCGATCGACTTCATGTACACAGGCATCGAGAAGCGTTTTTTTAGACATCGATAGACCCGGAAATGTCCGTCTATACTCTGAAGGCAAAACCACGACAAATCAGCGAACAAGATGAAGTTCCATTGGTGTCCGGTCCAACGTTTATGTTGATGTACCCACTTCATAAGTTCACGTCAATGACGTCGCGTTAGCACCTGGCCAGTCTAGGGACGCATGCATTTGATGCCACATTCTGGAGTCGGTTCATCATTGTCTGCACTGATTCTGTTGTTCGTCCGACCATAAGTTACGGCAGCGGTTGCAACAACGGTTTGGAACCCGTTACATTGGTGTGACGATCGAATATGCCGATCCTGTCTAGCTTTAGGGTGACCAGACCATCAAAGATCGTTTACAGTCCCATACAATTTGTAAGGAGCAAGATGTCTAGTGATAGTAGCATGTGTCAACCCAAGCGCGCAGCAATGTCATATTGACGTTTGTTTGTTTGATTTGAGGCTTATTATCCCCAACAACACTGTAAAGGTCATTTTGGAGACAGTGCTTCCAATTTTGTGGGACACTGAGATGAAATGAAATCTCAAGCCCTGCCGCCCAATGAAACCAATAGGGTTTATAAGCATGGACGGTCTGACTCACACCGCTTTGCCTGGGCAGGCTTAGATCCTTTCAGATCAGCATGAATATTCTGAGAAATCAGAAATGAATTATTGGTTTAGACTCATATTGTAGACAGGTTTTTAATTATTTGGACCCCATATTGATTTATATCAGTCTTTGAATCGACTGCCTATTCGAAACACGCAAAATTGCAGTATGTTTCCTCTGGCTTTCTTTGCCGGATCATTACAGGGTCACTGATGAGGCTTTATTAGCCGAAACTACGTAGTATGACCCATCTTCTTTCTTGTGAATTTTTTTATTGCTCTTAAAGGAACTCATTTTTGATTTTTATTTGCCTTCACTGCAGCTGCTGTTGTGCCGTGTGGCGGCCGTAAAATGTCTCCCTGTACATCAACCAGTGTGCAGTTTATATTTTACTTTTGGTCCTTTCAGATCAGCGTGAATATTCTGAGAAATCAGAAATAAATTATTGGTTTAGACTCATATTGTAGACAGGTTTTTAATTATTTGGACCCCATTTTGATTTATATCAGTCTTTGAATCGACTGCCTATTCGAAACACGCAAAATTGCAGTATGTTTCCTCTGGCTTTCTTTGCCGGATCATTACAGGGTCACTGATGAGGCTTTATTAGCCGAAACTACATAGTATGACCCATCTTCTTTCTTATGAATTTTTTCATTGCTCTTAAAGGAACTCATTTTTTGATTTTTATTAGAACCTCTAAGCCGTTCACCAGTACACGTGTGCGCGTCAGTTTCAGCTCTGCGTGGAAACATCATGCAGCCCATCTATTTCTTCAAGCCCCAACGGGCGGGGGCCATCATATTGACGTAAACCGGCCTCCACCATTCCAACTGCTTGTAAATGTTGATTTTGGGAAAGTCTCGCTATGTTACCGTTTAAAAACCATGAATTGTTAGGTGCTATCCCTGATGTTTACACACAAGACGTTCAATAGGGATAGTTTTTATACTCCTATGTTAATGTATACCATACATACCTATGCACTGATTGCACGTGAAAAACACAAAAACGATATGTATACTTTTATGGTTGGTTGAAATGGTCCGATTTGGTTTCATGGCAAAGGTGGGAGGTCTGCTGCTAAAGATAGGGGCACCATTTATAATAAGTGGACTTTCTTGGGCTCACTATGCAAACCAAAGTTTGGTATAGTTACTTTTTTGACCCAGTATATATAGAGTTAAGTTAGCTTGATAGTGTTGTTCAGATTGTCACTGTCTCACTGAACATCTAAAACTAATCATTCTGAGCAACGTCAGTGACAATTGGTAGCACTTTTGTCACTATTGATTGTACATGAAGCTATTTGGTCCAAACCGCCATATATATACTTCAGTAAGTTTTGGTTCATTAGCGGTTCTATCACACATTAAAAGGGAACTGACCTAAAAAGAGACTAAAAGATACTGAGAACACAAGTTTTTATATCATTAAAGTGTTAATACTTAAAGGCCCTGTTTGCTTGTGGATTTATTCTGATGTTTTTTTTTTTCAATGGTTACGTTCCCCAGAAGGCGCCAATGACAACATGCTAATTTTTATTGGTTTATGGTAATGGGGTCAGGAATATTTAATATTCTAACACTGGTCGCCTATATTGCCAATGGTTAAATCCGGTGATATATTGAGTGATAAATCACTAGGCGAAAAAGCGTGGCGCAAAGAGTCGCCATTTCATGACGTTTTGCAATGTCATTGATTGTTTCCTTGACGTTAGACTGAGTAACATCTTTTTCACGCATAAAGTACGTTAAAAACCATGAATTGTAAGGTGTTATCCCTGATGTATACACATAAGACGTTCAATAGGGATAGTTTACAGGCAAACATGTTGGTGGGATTTCAAACATCGGCAGAATGTTGAGAGAATATGAAGGAAACAACAGCATTTAGTCGACTTTCAGAATGTTAGAATAGAAATAGATCAGCTCTATTGCGTGATTTGTTGAGTAATATATCACAGTTTGTATGCCAGTTGTTAAATCACTTGATTTAATCTACCATACTACTGACCTCCAAACAGTGATACATTACTCAGCAAGTCACTGCTAGAGCTGGTAACTAAGTCAACTTGTACCTTAGTCAACTCGTACCCGTATGCCATCAAAGGTAGCATGTTGCATTATAATGCGTAAGTTGCCTTCATCTACCTCATGTTATTACTAGCTAGTACATGTGGCTGGTGTGAACTCTGATTAGCATGTCTTTCCAGCTGAGTCTCTCAAAGAGCCCCTCCACTACATGTATTTGCTCATGAATTTAAGATAATACCCACTGTCATCTTTCGTTTTTGCAGGTTTATTGTTAAAGTGTGTATGATGATGAACCCCCAGTTCCCTGGCCAGTATGGACAGGGGCCACCTCAGAATTATAGTGGCCAGTCACATCCAGGACCCACAGGCCAGCAAGGGCCTCCTCCAGGACAAATGGGTGGCATGAGACAGCCAATGTATAATGGACAACCAATGACTGGTAAGACATAACTGTAAACATCATACAGCTGACATACATGTACTAAAAAATCAGTCTCACTAAAAAGCTTCTATTTTGTACTGGAAACCCAAAACTGGTAGTTGGCAAACAGTGCAGGCCCATATCAGACACCACAAAATGTGGTGTCTGATCAGGGCCTACACTATTTGTAAAACGTTCAGCCAGTTTCCAAATAGATTTTGAAGAAAACACAACCTGACACCCCTAAATTTTGAAATGGACTCCTGCTATATATATATACATGTATAAGGAGGAAGATTGCATATGGTACAAAAAGTGTTAAACTGTCACCTTTTTACTCTCTCCCATTTTACTTTCCACCTGTTGCTTCCACTCAGAGATAGTAAATAAACTCTTGCTTGCCAGATAAGAATATCCAACCTTTGTTCAGGGTGTATAAATTCTAGCCTCAACTTGTTTATCTCCCCTTCCTTACCCGACCCTGCTGTGCACTATTTGAGAGGTTTGCTGGTAGAGAGTGACGAGGGCCCGTCCATTGGGGCTAGGAGAAATAGATTGGGCTGCATTGTGCTTCCACGCAGAGCTGAAACCAACCACATGATTACTGGTAAACCGCTTAAAGGTGCATTATTGAGCTACCGGGTCTCAAATTTTTTTTTCTGGTTTTTATCTTCAATGCATACTCCTTTGTCATGTGTACACTTTTGGAGCCAAATACAGCTTCAGAACTTTGTGAAAATGGTCGTTTTCATTCGTGTTTACCCTTCGCTCTGAACATGTGTTCGGAA
Organism: Lucinisca nassula; assembly: GCA_963580285.1. Taxonomy (NCBI): domain Eukaryota; kingdom Metazoa; phylum Mollusca; class Bivalvia; order Lucinida; family Lucinidae; genus Lucinisca; species Lucinisca nassula. Next base: position 76,753,779 of record OY757011.1, on the reverse strand, counting down.
TTTCTGTTCTAAAAATAAATCTGTCACTTTACACATACATGGCGACAGTATCGTTTCTGAGTGTCGTTACTTATGGCATGGTATTCAGCGTCATATTTTTTCCGATTTAGGCATGGCCTAAGCAAACAAGGCCAAAAATGAACGTTGCATAACGTCATATATGGGAATTCTATTTTTGTCACGAACTAAAAATAGATCTAACTAGTGTTCGAAACCTAGTTAGGGAATCCCTCTCAAACTCGTTTACCTGTCATCATAATTGTTCGCATTTTTGCATAAAATGCATTCATTTGTAATGTTTTTTAAAAAGAAAAATACCGGCTATATGTATTTTATTTTTGGAAACATTTTTTCCAGATAGCTCAATAATGCACCTTTAAAAGGTCAAAGCCTGTCCAGGCAAAGTGGTGCGAGTCGGACCGTCAGTACATGCAAACCCTATTGGTTTCATTGGGATGTCATTTCATTTCAATGGTGGGTAAAAGTCCCGCAAGATTGGAAGCAACATTTCCAAAATGACCTATATAGTGTTGATGGGGATGTTTAACCTCAACTCAAGCAAACGAGAAAGCGATGACAAAATTGCAACAGAAAGTTTGCGTTTAATGCATAAAAACACTAAAGATTCAATACAGTATGGATTGGTTGGCTTTTCATTGTCAGTCTTGGCCCCGTCAAGCGATTTTGGTACTTATCGCCTATGCGAGCAGCGAAGGTTCAGGCTCATACAAGCAGTGAATCAAGAGAAACCTTCAGACAGAAAGCCATATCCCTGGCCCCTCTGAATGGCTGGGCATACGCAGTTAAAATTTGTTATGACGGAATGCTCGAAGACCCAAATTCGCTTTTCATGCTCAGTCTTATGTGTTTGGCCATAGCTCCAGATAAGAGTGAGTAATGGGGATAATTCATAGGTAATTTTCTATAATCCTTGTCAGAAACCGAAGTTGTGGGTACTTGTTAGAATCGCCTCAGCCTGCACCTCCACACAGTCTGAATCAGTCTGATCAGTCTTGACTGTTCACATGATCCTTGTAGATCTTGTAGGCTATCCAGAGAATGATACGCAAATACTATTCCCAGGTTTTATCAATGTACCGACTGGTCTGAGTGTGTTGGTTGCACAGGGTTTCTTGTAGGTTTTGCCCTGATAGACTTAACCCTTGTCCTGCTGAGCCCGGATATGCCTTATTTTTCAAACAATGAAGATCCCCATCAGATGGCTTCTCAAGAAGCCATCTGATCTGGATCTGCATTGTTTGTCATTCCGATTGTGAATTTGTTGCAATAATTTGCATTAAGTAATCTGATTGGTTGATAATCAGTAGTGGGTGTGGCATATTCAAATATTCAGCTGAACAAGGGTTAAATGCACTTTACCTCACTTAATATGGAAACACTAAAACAGGATATTGGCAAGCAACATAGGCCCAGAAAGGATGCTACAGAATATAGAGGATCTTACATGAGTGTTCATGTGTTATTGAATTTATTAAACGAGTTGTGGAAAATGGATAAAATTCGAGGCTTTGCCGAGCATTTTATCCCTTTTCCTCAACGAGTTTAATAAATTCAATAATGCATGGGCACAAATGCAAGATTCTATTTAGCTATTTATCATATGACATTTAAAACGCATTTTATTCACGATTATTTACAAAATATCAATATCCGCCATTAGAAAACGCGACGTCGTTAAGGACTTCGTACATGAAACGTTACGGAAGGTATGTAGCTAATTTGCATATTTAATCAACTAGTGGATTATCAAAAATACTACATGGCGTTATTACACTCTCAGACGCGACGTCATATGATAAATAAGAATCTTATATGGGTTTGAGGGGTGGATAGAAAAATCCGTCCCAAGGGTCACTATCCGGCATTACGAGGCTTGCAGAGTGATGCCCGACAGTGATCCCGAGGGACGGATTTTTCTATCCACCCCTCACACTCATATAGGATTCTTTTTCTTGCATACCTTCCATTTCTATTCCGAATTTTTAATGCTGCTGTCACTTCGGTTACTGACGTCTGCCATTTTGTGATGACACTGCAGGAATGTTAAGTGACGTCACGGATCGTGCATGACGTCAACCTTAACAACAGCGCACACAAGGTTGTAATCAACCAGTGCATTTATCAAACACGTGATTATATTCGATTTGGGTCGGAACACCAGGGTCAGAACATAAATTTCTATCCCAGGGTAAAATCGCGGATTTCCTTGTCTGGTGTGCAAGAATGTGTCATCTGATCAGGGCTTTCACTGTTAGCAAAAAGTTAAGCCATGTTTGTCACACCTGCCTTTAAGCATGGCATGATATAGCTATTTAGCCTATAATTAGGAGTAAGATTTCCCCATCATCCATAGGTCAGTACATCAACATTTTGTGTCAGCCTAAATTTTCAAGTCTTGTTTGAAGTTGTTTCTCTAATACTGCAATTACAGGCACCACAGAGCCTTTGGTGAAATTCAATAATAAGTAAATTTTTATTATACATGTCTCTTGTTCTACTTGCCATGGATGTATGATGCTGAGATCTTGAAACTAATTCAACCTGACAGCCTTAACCCTTCTCTTGCTGACTATTCAGTTTAGCCACACCCATTTCTGACTTTGAACTAATCAGATTACTTGATGTAATTTATTCCTAGAAGTTCATAAATTGAATGTCAAACAGTGTAGATCCTGATCAGATGGCTTCTTCAGAAGCCATCTGATCTGGATCTACACTGTTTCCAAAGATAGGGGTTGTCGTGAAAAGCATGATAAAGAGTTAAATTTCAAAATGTAACATGTATAGGCAGAAGATTCCAGTCAGTAGAAAATGTTAACCCATGTCATGCGGGAAACCCCTAAAGGGGTACCTTGGCAAACAGTCCAGGCCAAGATCATATCGGGGCATGCCCTAATTGCTGACAGAATTTTTCTAAAAAAATACAATAAAAACGAAAAAAATAGGCCTACCACTAAGGCTGACACGATTAATCTTATAATCGATTAATCAATCGATAAATTCCACAAAATGATTATCATTTCTTATTTGCTTTTAATCGATTACTTGATAGGCACAATTTACTACCCAAAGTTATGCCTAAAATAGCTGAATGAGTGGCAAACAGTGCAGACCCTGATGAGACGCCGCATTATGCGGCGTCTCATCTTGGTCTACACTGTTTGCTCAGGCCTGTCTGTTCAAATATACATATGGTAAAGTGCAACATATGGTAAGAGTCATGCTCAGACAGAAAGCCAGACAGGTAAAATAATGACAAAAACAGCGATTACTAATCGATTATCGATCACAATGACAGGACTGATAATCGATTATCTTTTCAGCTCCGATTAGCCAGCCATACCTACCACCCCTTACATGATAATTTTGGACTTGTCCAACAGCAATGGAAGAATCCACTAGTATACAATGGGTTAAACCCTTTTTTTCAGGTCCAGGACAATTTGGAGTTCCCAACAAGAGTGTTCCAATATCAAATGGTCCCCATCTAGGACCAAGTCCAGCACAGTTCCCTGGTGGTGGGCCTCAAGGAGACCAGCCAAGGTAAGTTTCATGAAGGCCCCATCAACCCCGGTCCATTGGGGCTTTGGAGAAATAGATTGAGCTGCCTGGTTCAGTTCAAGAGATGTTATTTGTCTTGCACTCAAATTTTAAAATGGCATTTTAAAGTTGTGAGCAGGAGCCGCAGGACAAATTTTATGCTCCAGTAAGTTAAGTATGAAAAAAAGTTTCGTTACCTGGCCAAAGTAAGTTAAATTCCACTATTAAGACATGCCTCATATTTTTCAGGCATTTGCAGGATTTCAGGCTTTTAGAGCTTGATTTTTTTCTTGATTTCAGGCTTTTAGATTCTGATTTTTGTGTATATAGTGAGTTTAAAAAACTATTTAACCCTTATTTCTGACTGTAAGTCAACCAAATTACTTTATATTTTCACAAACCCCATTACAAACAGTGTAGACCCTGATCAGATGGCTTCTTCAGAAGCCATCTGATCAGGATCTACACTGTTTGCAAAGGTAATTTAGTTGTGTCTTGTTCAGCAGGATAAGGGTTGAAGCTGCAAAATCGGGCCTTTCAGGCATGGAAATGCGTGGTAAGTATGAGGCCTGTTAAGACCAGTCAAAATTAAGACAAACTTCTTTTACAGACATACACAGAAAGTTCCGCTTCTTCTTTCTGTGATTTCTGTACTCGGTATCCTCCAGAAAAAGACCACTTTTGGTACTGTTCAAAAGTGGTCTTAAAGACCACTTTTGAACAGTCCCAAAGGTGGTCTTAATGCAGGAATTTTACTGCATTAGCCATATATTGAGCCAGTCAAGCATAGCTGTTACTTCAGATATGTCCCCCTATATCAGCCATACAGTGCTCTAGATAAGCTTTTGGTACAATGTGTATTTTACCCCCTTCTCTTTTAAGCTAAATACTTAAAGCCCATTTATACTTACCTTTTCAGTGTAGCATACAAAATTGATTTTTTAGAGGAGGGGTGGGGAGGGGTCAGAGGAAAGGCATATTGGCATTTCATGTGCTGGCATTTCACATGAAATGCCAAGCTTTCTTTTCTCTGAAAAACACCAAATAAAAGTAGAATGCATAAATTTGTCATCTGTGCAGTGTTAAACTCATTCTGATTCTGATATAATATGTTGCTACTGCTTACAAGAAGAATCAATGTGAAGGTATGAAAATCCTGTCTTTTTAAGTTTGCTGAAATTTTTAATCCCTAAATTTGATTTCAATGCTGAAATACAAATTTCCATTGAGTATTTTAGCCCACAAATTAAATTTCAGTGCTGATTTTCAAAAATTCAATGCTGAAGTACCCTTCGAGAGCTCTAAGCGAAGATTCAAATCGGTCTCATTTTCCACTCTGTAGCAGTATAACTTTCTTGAACATCTTGTGTAACTTGGTGTGAATGGACATACAGATACAGAATAACCAACCTTTGTACAGATACAGATGTCACTTCAATGGCTCAACACCTTTGGGGACCATGAAATTGTGTTCGAAACACGGTTAATTCGAGCCACTAAGGGTTACTGCCAGCAGCCATAGAGGGGTTTATTTAAGGGACATCTTTTCGGTGTTCTAAAATAAAAATGTATGCTGTGTGTACTCAATAGAATCGCCTCATTGAGGCGATTCTAATGAGTACACACAACATACGTTTGCAAGATAAAAGTCGAAAATCTCCTTAATTGTCCCATTCTTTTTCTTATGAAGAGGAATTCCCTAGTGTCTCGAATACGGGTTTGACTTATTCATGGTAAATGAGCCATCAGTGTTCGAGCAATCGAAGGTCGACTGTAGCTCACAGTGCTGACTGGTAGTCTTTGCTGTGTGCTGTGTTCACAGTCGGCCTCGATAGCTCAGTCATATGCACGTCTGACTGGTTACAGGAGGTCACAGGTTCGATACCTGCAGGGCTTGGCAACTTTTTGTGGAAATTTATCATGAAATCTTTTCTACTGTCTGTCTTCTGGTAGTTAAGGGGAATGGGAACACCTTCAGGGGAGGCAACTCCTGCAAAAGTGTTTTTGTCTCCCATGTCAATAGGGGTCAACTCTTAAAGGAAAGAATTTGCTCCTGAGGAGCAAATTCTTTTCTTGAAGGGTTGACCCCTTTTCCCATGGGACAGAGCTTATAGAAAATGGAACAGGAAGTTCCGATATGTGTCTCCCTTTGAAAAATGGTGGAAAAAATCTGCCATGTGTTCCCATTCCCCTCAAGTCTAAGGGACAGATTATTTTTGCTTGATATATCAAGACTAAAGAATTATTGAGAGTTGAATTTAAAATCTGTCCATTTGTTTTCGCAGGGGCCTCAATATCACTTCAAATAATTGTGAATAATTAGTTTGAATTATCAAGGTACTGCATCCATATGTTTTTTTTTTGTAGAATGGGAGGTCCAGGGATGTTTCCTCCAAGAGGTCCAGCACCCCCTGGTCCTGGTCAGACAGGGATGCCCAGAGGACCGGGGCCACAGCCAATGGGACAGGGTCCGAGACCACCAGTTTCTACCAATCAGGTAACTACCTAAACATTTCAATGTTATTTCAGATCTTTTAGTTTGTTTTGTACAGATTCACTTTAAGGACATTTTTGTGGAGAATGCAAATGATTCAGAATGACTGCAATTACATGAATTGATTTTACTTACAAAATTTTAGAAACTGTATGTCTGAATTTTGGCAAGTGTATGCCTGTTTTGGTGTTATTCACTAATACACAAAAAATACTAAACATCTTTAATGCATCCTCGTGACTTGAGCTGACTTAGAGCTGAAAAGATAATTGATTATCAGTTGTATCATTGTAATCAATGGTTGATTAGTTACCACTGAAAATTTGGTCAGACTGGGATGATCAAATAGTGTAGACCCCGATGAGATGCCGTATTATGCTGCATCTCATCAGGATCTGCACTGTTTGCCATGCATCCAGCTATTTCAGACACATTGGGTGTTAAATAGAGGATCTTACATGAGTGTTCATGTATTATTGAATTTATTAAACGAGTTGAGGAAAAGGGATAAAATGCAAGGCTTTGCCGAGCATTTTATCCCTTTTCCTCAACAAGTTTAATCAATTAAATAATAAAAATGTGCACAAATGTAGGATTCTATTTATCATATAACATCTAAAACGCATTTTATTCGTGATTGTTTTACAAAAATGTCAATATTCCACCATTAGTAACGCGACAACGTTAAGGACGTCGTATGTGTAACGTTATGGGGCGTATCTAACTAAGGACGGGTTACAGTTTAGCCATATTTGTGCCTACGATGGATCTGGATGAAACTTATATGCAATATAGTCCAACATATGCTCGTTCATATGACAACAATATTTAATTAACCATGACATGTGCAGTCATGTGACTTCCGTTTTTCTACAAGTGAAGTAATTGTCAGTATTTGGTGATTTGCCAAAGTAATATGACATTTTTTAACAATTAACCGCATTAAAGTGTGCTAATCTACATGTCCATATCATAATCTATGTTTCTTGTATCCCGTGACACAATATTATGTACAGTATGTGCATAAGAAATTTATATTTTGTCGAAGTTATATTTATTTATACCCCAGGCATACGAAGTATGCAATGGGGGTATATAGTTTTTGTCTTTTCCGTCTGTCTGTGTGTCCGTAAACAATTATTTTGTGTCAAAGATATCTCAGGAACTGCTTCACATAGAAACTTGAAATTTTGCACACATGATCAGTGTGACTACTTGTATTGTGGGAAAGAAAATAAGGGCCAAGGGGTCAGGCCTTTTAGAGTTATTTCCCTTTGTAGTTCTTGCTGTTTAATAGTGTATATTTTTATTTTGTGTCAAAGATTTCTCAATAACTACTGTACATAGAAACTTGAAATTTTGCAAACATGATCAGTATGACTAGTTGTATTGTGGGAAAGAAAATAAGGGCCAAGGGGTCAGGCCTTTTAGAGTTATTTCCCTTTGTAGTTCTTGTTTCAGCTGAGGTGATGGCACTGGCCGGGGGTATACGTGCCCCACTGGGCACTTTTGTCTAGTTAGTATATGTTAGAAGTGCTTAATAATACGGAATGTATTTTGGATTCTGAAATATATATTTAAAATGTTGGCAGAAAGACAACAACAGTACAATATATCATTACAACATACAGCAGATTTGATTGGATTTTGGTGACTTTTCAAGTTTACAGCAACCCAAAAACAGTCATTTTGAGGCCAAAAATGGATTGTCTGTACTCTATCTCAATAACAAATTGATTAATTTTAATCAAACTTGGAACAATATATCATTACAACATACTGGAAATTTGATTAGATTTTGGTGACCTTGACATAAGTTTCAAGGTCACAGCCCCCCAAACAGTCAATTTTGGGCCAACAATGGCTTGTCTGCACTCTATCTCATTAAAGAATGACCAATTTTCGTCAAACTTGGTACAATATATCAATATAACATACCGCAGATCGGGTTAGATTTTGGGGACCTTGACCTTTTTCAAGGTCACAGGACAGGCCCTCAAAGACAATCAATTTTGGGCAAAAATGGCTTGTCTGCACTCTATTTCATTTATAAATTGCTTAATTTTAGTCAAACTTAGTACAATATAACAATACAACATGATGCAGATTTGATTATATTTTGTCAACCTTGACCTTTTTTCAAGGTCACAGGCTCCCAAAAACAGATGATTTTGGGACAAAAAAGGCTTGACTGCACAATTTCTCGTAAACAAATTGATTAATTGCATTTCTTGGAATGTGTGGCCGCCGTAAAAAGTCTCCCTGCCCTTCATCATAGTGTAGTTTACATTTTCTTGTCCTTTTGGGATCAATGATTCCATTGTTGAATTTTGAAAATATTTAAGGGTCACTGATGAAGCCCAATTGGTCAAAACTAGCTAGTGTGACCCAGAAAACATGTACACTCCATATTTTCCAGTTCTGTTGTGTATTCCTTGCTTCCAAAGGATAACCCTTTCTGCAACTTATTGTCTGCACTCTAAGGCCAAGGTCTCCCGAAACCTGTTCTTTTAGGGCCAATAATGGCTTATCTGTAACCTATATCATTTAAGAATTTATGAATGTTGGTCAAAATCGGTACAATATTTGATTGCAGTATACCAAATTTGTCTGGTGATCTGAGCTTTTTAATGACTGTTTTTTTGTGTGTTTTTTTAAGGTCATAGGCTCCCACAAAAACTGTCAGTTTTTGACCAAAATGGCTGGTTTGCAGCTTACATTTTGTTGACGTTAATCTAGTTATTAAAGCCAAATGGGTGTTTAAGATACATTTATGGTGAGGGGACATTGTTTTCCTCTGAAACATTTTTATTTATACCAGCATTCAGGGTACGTCTGCAGAAAATATGAAATGTTACATACCCTGTAAACAATATAAGACAGAAACTGGTAATGGAAGGTAAACATGAATGTATGTCATACAAGTAACATGCACAGTATGTGACAGCAGTTACATGATAGACCTTTAATTCATCAATGAAAAGCATTCCCGTGTGCCCAGCAAGGAATGATGGTCGTGCTCATACAGATGGCCAGCCGCTGTCCTTCTGTATATGTAGACTATATTGACTTTTTTCCTGTGCGAGTATGCACAGTACTTTGATTAAATTGATTTTTTCACCTTATTTTATCGATAAAAGTTTATTTTTCAACATCCTCCATATCGTTAACCGCCTAAACATCAGCATTTTTGAAAGCATTATTGTTTCTGAAATAAAGTGGTGTATAGTTTTCTCTGGTTAACAATGTGGACGACCATGCAATTTTCCTTTGAACACCACAGGGGTCTTCACTTTTTCCATAGGCGCAATGTTACACATGACAAGTAGTGCATGTATTCAACCGGAAATTTTGTTACAAAAACGCATGCAGATGAAAAAGTAAATATTTGTCCAACAAACCAGAGATATTTGGTCACCTTATGGGTGTATTTTGATCAGTTTTTGTTGACTTCAAGAATTAGCTCTTTCAGTAGGCACTTTGCAATAGAAAACTGTAACCCGTCCTTTGCATATTTAATCCACTAGTGGATTATCGAATTTATTACATGACGTTATTACACTCTCAGACGTGCCGTCATATGATAAATGGTATTTATCAAATGATTAATTACTAGCAAGCTAGTAACAATGGTCGTTTTTTTGTTTTTTTTATGTGAAATGTATTGATCTATAAATTGATTATCCAGTTAACCCAGTTTGTACCGGAAACCCCAAAATGAGTACCATGGCAAACAGTGCAGCCCCAGATCAGATGTCGCAGAATGCAGCATCTGATCAGGGCCAAAGCCATTTCCCATATAAAGTTTGAAGAAAACACAACCTGACACCTCATAATTTTGAAATGGACTCCTGCTATATAAAAGGAGGAAGATTCCATTTTGTACAAAAAGGGTTAATGACACAGATTCTTCCCTTGATTCAGCAGACCGTACAAGATAAGGAGTACTATGAATAATTTGGAGATAACTGTCTTATTTCCCCATTACAACCTACGTTCTTGTTAGAATTGTACACTTCAGAAACTCCAGGATTAATATGTTAAAACATGTACACCACAACCTCTTTATAACACTATTGATGGGGTCCAAAGCAGAAACCATGTTAGTTAAACAACTGTGTTATATCCAAACAAAAATGTATAGATTATATAGAAAAATAACCATTTATGGTCATTTTTCTATATAATCTATACATTTTATAAATGGTCATTTTTCTATATAATCTATACATTTTTTGGGATCCATCTTGAAACTGTGCAATATTCAAATCCATGTTTTAATGAATTGTGTTATAAAGAGGTTGTGGTGCGTTATGTTTATTTTTTTTTACCTTTTACTGTTGTTGATTAAGGTTTCGTTTCAAATTTTCACTCTTTTTTTCTGCAGATGACTAACCAGATGGGCAGCATGAATATATCAGGACCTCCACCTAGAGGACAGCCTCCTATGGTGAGTCAAGAAATTAAGAAACTGTCATGTGACCAATTGAGTAGTACCTTTGCAGTACATGAGACAGCCTTCTTGTATCTTAATCCACAGAATCTTTGTAGTGTACACCTAGTGGCTCAGTTGGATGAATGTCAGGCTAGTGACTATGAGGTTGCTGGTTTGATACTCGGAGGGTCTGGCAACATTGAGATTGCTAGCCTCTGTAGCTCAGATATGTTTACAAAATCTGACAGCAGACTTGGGCATTTAAAAAATGAATTGGCAAGTATTTTGAGTAAATTTTAACCATATGCACACATACCCTTTGGTATTAGAAGCCCCCTTGGTGTAGTGGTTACGCTACTCGCCTTGTAAACCAGGGATCACAGGATCGATCCAGGGCTTCTCCAGACTTTCTGACGAGTTTATAAACCGAGGTCCCGTCTCCGTATGACCTTAGCTTTTGGCGGGACGTAAAAATCAAACACTCAATCACACTTGGGTACTGCCCCTTTGAAAGGGAATACACCTCTATTTTCTACCATATCTACAAGTTAGACAACTTTGACGACTGCTTCCAGAAAACTAAACCACACCAAAAAAGGGTTTTGCTCTCTAAGGAAAAAATTAGTCCTTACGGGTTAATATTTCATTTTAGAATAGACCAGACTGCATGGTGCTTCCATACAGAGCTAGAGCTTAATCAGACTGAATATGAGCACTAGAAGGTCTAAGCCTGCCTTGGCATCCCTGCATATAACTGTTAGCGGTTTCTTTGGACATTAGGGCTTGAGATGTCATTTCAATTCATTGTCAGGTAAAAGTCTCACAAAATTGGAAGCAGTGTCTCCAGAATGATCTTAATGGTGTTGAAAGGGATGTAAAACCCCAACACACAAAAACAATTTAGAATAGACCTATCATATTAATTATTTGCCACTATGCTATGGACAGCTATGCATGAGCAAACAGTTTAAAGCCAGATTAGACACTGCAGAACATGTTGTTTCATCAGGGTCTACACTGTTTGACAGGCATCCAGTTATTTTTAGGTGCAGCATCATGTTGTAAATTGAACTTATTCAAATTTTGGAACAAATATGGTAAAGAGATGGTGTTTGAATATCTAGGGTGAATACAATACATGTACCTTACTCTCAATTCTTTTTTTCTCTTTTCAGGGTAGCAATCCACCATCAAGCGCCCCACACAGTTACACTCAGCCTGGAAGAGGGCCAACACCAACCAGTATGGGGCCTGGCCCAGGAAGTATGGGATACCAGCCAACTAGTATGGGTCCTCCTCCTCCAGGGATGGGTGCAGGACCACCTGTTAGTTCAGGCACAGTACCACCCACAAGTATGGGAATGGGACCGCCCACAAATATGGGAATGGGGCATCCTCCAACCAGCATGGGAATGGGGCCTCCTCCGTCTAGTATGGGTATGGCCCCACCAACTAGTATGGGAATAGCCCCACCTACCAGTATGGGAGCTCCTCCAACCAGAATGGGTGCTCCTTCTGGTATGGGTCCTCCCAGCGGAATGGGACCTCCACCATCAACCATGGCTGGCCTTCCTCCTACAAGTATGGGAATGAGGCCACCTACAAGCATTGGCCCCCCTCAGACATCAGGCAGCATGGGACCACCGCCGACCAGTATGGGCAACCCCAACTACATTGGTGGTCAACAAGAAATCAGTCAAGGCTACAATGCACCACCCACAGGTCTAGAAATGAGGCCCCCATCACAAGGTTATGGCCCACCACCATCTGAGATGAGACCTCCCTCACAGCCAGGTTTTGGTCCACCACCAACATCTGGGTTTGGAGCACCTCCAACATCTGGATTTGGCCAACCTCCGACATCCGAAATGAGACCATCGTCACAACCCAGTTTTGGTCAGCAGCCAACTTCAAATATTTCAGGACCCAATTCTCCAGGTAATAAATTTGGTGTTAGAGCTTCCGTAATGATCCCAAGTATTGGGACAGGTGGGCCTATGCAAACAATGCAGACCCAGATCAGACTGAAGGAGCAGTCTGATCAGGGTCTTCACTGTTTGCCATTCTGTCAGCTCGCCATTCTGTCAGCTCCTTTTGGACTCCTTGCTTGATCATTAAACAAAATTGTTAAACTTTTAAGGAGAATTACCACAAGTCCTCAAGGTGTCCCAATTTTTAGCTCACCTGACCTAAGGTCATGGTGAGCTTTTGTGACTGTGAGAAGTCCGGCGTCGTCGTCCGTCGTGCATAAACTTTTTCTTGTTAACACTCTAGAGGCCACAGTTTTGGTCCAATCATCATCAAACTTGGTCAGAATGATCATCCTGACAATATCTCGGTCAAGTTCGAATATGGGTCATGTCAGGTCAAAAAGTAGGTCACCAGGTCAAATCAAAGGAAAACCTTGTTAACACTCTTAGAGGCCCCAGTTTTGGTCCGATCATCCTAAACTTGCTCAGAATGATCATCCTGACAGTATCTCTGTCAAGTTTGAATATGCGTCATGTCGGGTCAATAAGTAGGTCAGTAGGTCAAACCATAGAAAAACCTTGTTAACACTCTGGAAGCCACAGTTTGGGTCCAATCATCTTCAAACTTGCTCAGAATGATCATCCTGACAATATCTCAGTGGAGTTCAAATATGGGTCATGTCGGGTCAAAAAGTAGGTGAGTAGGGCAAATCATAGAAAAACCTTGTTAACACACTAGAGGCCACAAATTTGGTCCAATCATCCTCAAACTTGCTTAGAATGATCATCCTGACAATATCTCGGTCAAGTTCGAATATGGGTCATATCGGGTCAAAAAGTAGGTCACTAGGTCAAATCAAAGGAAAACCTTGTTAACAACTTGCTCTGGATGATCATCCTGACAGTATCTCGGTCAAGTTTGAATACGGGTCATGTGTGGTCCAAAAGTAGGTCAGTAGGTCAAACCATAGAAAAACCTTGTTAACACTCTGGAGGCCACAGTTTGGGTCCAATCATTTTCAAACTTGCTCAGAATGATCATCCTGACAATATGTAGGTCAAGTTAAAATATGGGTCATGTCGGGTCAAAAAGTAGGTCAGTAGGTCAAATCATAGAAAAACCTTGTTAACACTAGAGGCCCCAGTTTTGGTCCAATCATCCTCAAACTTGCTCAGAATGATCATCCTAACAATATCTCGGTAAAGTTTGAATATGGGTCATGTGGGGTCAAAAACTAGGTCAGTAAGTCAAACCGTAGAAAAACCTTGTTAACACGCTGGAGGCCACAGTTTTGGTTGAATCATCATCAAACTTGCTCAGAATGATCATCTCTACAATATCTTGGTCAAGTTCGAATATGGGTCATGTGGGGTCAAAAAGTAGGTCAAATCATAGAAAAACCTTGTTTACACTCTAGAGACTGCAATTTTTGTCTAATTATCATCAAACTTGCTCAGAATGATCAGCTTGACAATATCTAGGTTAAGTTTGAATATGGGTGATGTCGGGTCAGAAATTAGGTCAAATCGTAGAAAACATTGTGAACACACTAGAGACCACAGTTTTCGTCTGATCATCATCAAACTTGCTCAGAATGATCATCTTGGCAATATCTCGGTCAAGGTTGAATACAGGTCATGTTGGGTCAAAAAGTAGGTAAAATCATAGAAAAACGTTGTGAACACTCTAAGAGGCCACAGTTTTGGTCTGTTCGTAATCAAACTTGCTAAGAATGATCAGTTGACAATATCTCGGTTAATTTCGAATATGGGTCATATCTGGTCAATAAGTAGGTCAGATCATAGAATAACCTTGTGAACACACTAGAGGCCCCAGTTTTGGGCCGATCATCATCAAACTTGCTCAGAATGATAATCTTGACAATATCTGGATCAAGTTTAAATATGGGTCATGTTGGTTCAAAAAGTAGGTCAGCAGGTCAAATCATAGAAAAACGTTGTGAACATTCCTAGGGGCCAAAGTTTTGGTCCGATCATCATCAAACTTGCTCAGAATGATCATCTGGACAATATCTCAGTTCAAATATGGGTCATGTCAAATCAAAAAGTAGATCACTAGTTTATTTTGTCATAACTTTTGAACCATTTGAGATAGAGCCTTCATATTTGGCATGTAGGTTCCTTGTGACAAGGGCTTCCCACTCATATAAAAATATTTGACCTTTTACCTTGACCTGTGCCATACTTTATCATAACTTTTGAACCATATGAGATAGAGCCTTCATATTTGGCATGTATGTTCGTTGTGACAAGGCTTTCCCAGCCATTCAAAAGTTTTGACCCATCACCTAGACCTTTCACCTACTTTGTCATAACTTTTTAAGCATTTGAGATACAGCCTTCATCTTTGGCATGTAGGTTCCTTGCGACAAGGGTTTCCTATTCATACATAAAATGTGACCTTTACCTTGACATTTGACCTACATTATCATAACTTTTGAACCATTTGAGATGGTGCCTTCATATTTGGCATGTATGTTCCTTACGAAAAGGTCTTCCCACCAATACAAAAAATTTGTCTTATGACCTTGACCTTTGATCCATTTGAGATAGAGCCTTCATATTTGGCATGTAGTTTCCTTGTATCATACAAAAATGACGTGACCTTGACCTTGACATGTGACCTACTTTATCATAACTTTTGAACCATTTGAGGTAGAGCCTTCCTCTTTGTCATGTATGTTCCTGGTGGCAACGACTTTCACCCACACAAAAATTTTGACCTGTGACCTTACCTTTGACCTTCTTTCTCATAACTTTTGAACCATTTAAGATAGAGCCTTCATATTTGCCATGACTTGTGACAAGGGCTTCTCAACCATGCAAAATTTTTTACCATGACCTTTGATCATTTTTGTCATAACTTTTGAATCATTTAAGGTAGCACCTTCATATTTGGCATGTATGTTCCTTGTGAAAAGGTCTTCCCACTCATGCCAAAAATTTGAGCTGTGACCTTGACCTTGATCTGTGACCTACTTAATCATAACTTTGGAACCATTGAGATAGAGCTTTCATATTTGGCATGTATATTCCTTGTGACAATGGCTTCACATCCATACAAAAAGTTTGATCTGTGACCTTGACCTTTGACCTACTTTATCATAACTTTTGAACCATTTGAGATAGAGCCTTCATATTTGGCCTGTATTTTCCTTCTGACAAGGCACCTTACTGTATTACCTACCATTTCATTGCTACAGTGTGGATCAGGTGAGCGATCTAGGGGCATCATGGCCCTCTCGTTAGGATTTTTACGGTATCTTGTGAAAAAAAAGGTCATGGCATGTGGCTTGAAAATGGTCAGGTGAGTCTGTGCATAGACACTGTTTCCCCAGATCCTTTAGTGATTGCAGGCATGTAGGAGAGTTCTTGAGGTAACTTCATGCAAAAGCTCCCACATTTGGCCATTCAGCTATTAACCCTTTTTTTACCAAATGTAATCTTCCTCCTTAAATAGAAGCCCCTGTGGCGCAGTGGTTAAGCTACTCGACTTCTAAACCAGGGATCGCAGGATCGATCCCGGGCTTCTCCAGACTTTCGGATGAGTCTTTAAACCGAGGTCCCGTCTCCGTATGACCTTAGCTGTTGGTGGGACGTAAAACTAAAATCACTCACTCACTTCCTCCTTAAATATAGCAGGAGTCCATTGCAAAATTTAGGGCTGTCAGGTGCAAAATTTAGGGACAAGGTTGGGCGGTCAAAACCAGGGGCGGTTTTAACCAGTGGTTTTAACCGGTTAAAACCGTCCTGGTCAATACTCCCAAAGTGGTCAATACTGGTCGATTGAAATATTGAGTGGTCAATTGAATAAATTTAGTGTTAAAAAAGCAAAGCTACTGAAACTATTTTGAAGTTTTGCTCTCTTTGCTGAAGGCTGATCATTTGATAGAGGTTTAGGTTCAGATGATATTTCTTCAAGTGACCTCTTAGCAATAATTTCTGGCTTTTTAGCCCAAGGCATTTTTGTCTATGACTCATCAGTCTTAAGACCTTAGCACTAACTTCAACACCTTGCACTGTTTTTTTGTTGTTGTTATCTTCCAAAACAGTGAAGAAGTTCCAAATTGGGTCTTTAGGTTTCATTCATTTTCGACACCTTCAGTAATATCTTGATGATAAGATACTATCCATGTTGCAAATTTCACACATTTAATATGAATAAAGCCTGGTGTCAGTTTATAATACAACTATTAGGGACATGTAATTGGTCAATTTAGAAATCAGATCTTTGCCACACCCACTGCAGTGGCATGGGTGAGACTGTTTTGACAGCAATTTACAGGTGTTGCAGATACTTTTAAATATTCAAAGACATCAGTGAATCTTCAAATATTGTTTGGTTAATAAATAAAGGTCCTTTCATAAATCCTTCAAAATGCATGATACATTCAGCTTATTCATATTCCTGTAAATCAAAATATGAACAATCAATCTAACCTATAAAGGAAAAAAAAATAATTATAAAGATTGTTTGATTGAAAAGAACAGGCCTGTCTACAGTTCAGTGAGCCAATCGACCAGCAATAATGTCTTTTGACTTTTGATGAAATAAAAGATACCTCAAATAATTAGTTATTAATAAAAACTATTTTGTCTTGTTCAGTGATGAAAATATAGTCTTAACATCATGTACATGATGTAGGGGGAAAGCTTTTAAGACAAGTTTAGCAACAAGACAGAGGTATATACTCCAGTGATTTAATTGACCACCAATCGACCAGTATTGACCGGTTAAAACCGGTTTTAACCACTGGCCCGGTCAATACTCATATTGACCGGCTTTTTGCCAACCTTGTTTAGGGATGTCAGGTTGCGTTTTCTTCAAAATCTATTTGGCCAGCCTCGCTTGCTCAGTTGGATGCGCGTCATGACTGGTGATCAGGGGGACGCGGGTTCGATATCTGCCGGGGTCGGCAACATTCTTTCGTGGAGATTGATCAAGAAATCTTTTCTACGGTCATTCTCTCCCTTCAGCTGATTCAAGAAGGGCAGTTGTTAGTTTCTGATAAAGACTATGCACTGTACTGGTTAACCGCTTGCGTATATGCTTGCCGAGGAAAAATGTGGATAGGTAAACTGACCAACCAGCTCAAAAATGACACTAAAATAGTGTTGACTGGTCTGTTGAACTTCAATACAAACAAACAAAAATCAAAATCTATTTGGAAACTGGCTGGACGTTTTGCAAACAGTGTAAGGCCTGATCAGACACCACGTTTTGCGGCATCTGATCTGGGCCTGCACTGTTTGCCAACTAACTGTTTTGGGGTTTCTGGTACAAACTGTGTTTAAACCTGCTATAATTAAAACATTTTTCTTTGAAATCATTCTGTCTTTTTTTTCTACACTCTAAAGCGCCACCATTGTGTGACTGTTCAAAAGTGGTCTTTTAAGACCACTTTTGAACTGTTCCAAAGGTGGTCTGAATAAAAGAACTTATGTAGTAAGTTGTGCACACTCACTTGAAGCACCTGGCCCATTATGATTGGGCTGCTTGGTGCTTCTGCCCAGAGCTGAAGCCAACTGAACTTCAGTACTGGTAAACAGCTCCAGCTTAGGTCCAGGAAAAGTGATGCGAGTCTGACCATTCCTTAAATCCTTGTGGTTGGTTTGAGATGTCATTTCATCGCAATTTCAAGTAAAAGTCCCATAAAATCAGAAACAATGTCTCCAAAATGAAATAAATGGTGTTGATGGCATGTAAAACCTCAACTCTAAAACTTTTTTTCTGGGTAAATAAGTAAAATAACATGTAGTTTTATTCTGTTATTAAGATTCAGAGAACATCTGTGTTTATGCATAACTTTTAATTTTAGCCAATTTGGAATGTATAGAGAAAAATGACTATTTATGCATGACTATTCAAGGTTGGCTCAAGCCTGGCCCAGGTAACATTAAGTTCCCAAGTTGAGAAACAAAGTAATGTGTCCTTTTTCCAGGTACTCCAGTTTTTCTCCAGCACTAATTAACAGATGGCATGGTAAAATAATAATCTTGAAAGGGCTGTAAAAAGAAGAAAAAAGCACTGTTTGCCAGGTTACCCATTTTGGGGTTTCTGGTTCAAAAGGGGATAACTTGACATGTTTATATTTTTGCAGCCTATGGTCAGCAGCCACCAACATTTCCTCCCTCCTCTCAGTATGGTGGTGCCCCAGTAGGACAGACGGGATACCAGCAGCAGGATGGGTACATGAGTGGAAGTATGCCTGGACAGGGAAGTTACCAACAAAGACCAGGCATGCAGCCGGGCCCAGCTATGCAACCACCTCAGCAGAAAAGGCTTGACCCGGACCAGATGCCGAGTCCAGTAAGTACCTTTCAAATAAGTAAACGTAGGCCTAATAGTGGTCTTGGCGTTGAAGTTTGACTTCATATTCAGATGTGAATACTCCGCGGTTAGTAAGGTGTAGTATTCTTAAATGACACTAGACCCTAAATGCACAACGGTTATTTTTCGCTACCTTTTGTGCCTTAAGCAATGTTGAAGTTTCCTGTATTCACTTAAACATGGGTCACACATAAGTAATGCATTGTGTGTGTTGTGTAGGTTGTATATTTTAAGGGGGAGGATGCTCCTGTCAAAGTTTCTGCCATTTTTTATGAGACTTGCGTAAAAATCCTAAGTAAGGGGAATGGACAGGCCTAAGCAAATAGTGGAGACCCTGAAGGAGCAGTCTGATCAGGTCTCCACTGTTTGCCATTCCATCAAGACTTTTAATTTGTTAAAATTTTTGGAGAATTATAGCAAGTCCTTAAGCTGTCCCACGTATTAGGATTTTTATGATACTGTTTGTTTTTTTGTAACTATCTGAAAATTTGGTATACTCTTAAAGGAAAGAATCTGCTTCTTTTTCAGACCCTTTGTGATATGGGAAACTTTTTAAAAAAAAAAAAAATTGTCTCCCCTGCAGGTGTATTCATTCTTAGAACATCATAGATGAACCCCTTTCGGAGAAAACCTCTGCTAAGGGCTTTGGATCGGGTATGAGGAACAGGTCAACAGACTAGCAAAGGCTGGCCTGGGTAGCTCAGTGGGTGGTGAACAGGAGGACGCGGGTTTGATACCTGCCAGAGTGGGCAACTTACTTTCATGGAGATTGATCATGAAATCTTTTTTCCACCTTCCGCTGATTCAAGAAGGGCAGTTGTCAGTTTCTGGCGAAAGAATGTGCACTGTACTGGTTAACCGATTGCATATAAACCTGCCCAGGAAAAGTGTGGATAAGTAAACCGGCTCTAAAATGACCTAAATAGTGTTGACTAGGCCATTAAACTCCAATACAAACAAACAGACTAGGAAAAGTTTTGAAATTTTAGATATAAAAACTAGAGTTGCATGTTTTGTACTAGCAAAGCAGCGAACACCAATGTGCTGATCAGACTGCATAGATTTGCAGGCAGATCTTCACTTTTGTTGATTTTGGTTTGTTTGTATTGGAGTTTAACAGCCCAGTCAACACTATTTCATGTCATTTTTTAGCCGGTCAGTTAACCTTTTGCCAGAAACCGACAACTGCCCTTCTTGAATCAGCAGGACACTTTTATTGATTGCAAATGTCATAAAACAGGTTTTCTCATGACATGGCTCAGAACATGAATGTATTCAAGATGATGTAGCAGAACCCAATCAATATAACCATTAACCTAATGAAATAAACATGTGAGCCATCTGTTATGAACATTGACGACAACATGTGTCTGTTCTGCCACATATATGATAGGAGAAAAGTCTTTTCCCCCTCTGCACAGCCTCTTTGTATGGTTTTCATGTAGAGAATAGCATGTCACATGATGTGAATGGCAAAGGCTTTAGTCAGCTTACATATGAGCCAAAGAAATGCGCAATGGTCTCGTTAGACGCTTATGCATGAGCCCGCACAGGCAAAGGTTAGGTAAATTTACCAGCTCAACGTAACCATAAAAGTCTCGCCTAGAACATTAAACTCAAATCTACTTTATCCGATAGTTTTGGACATTCCATTTCTAAATTTGGGGCATCTATATGATTATCTTTCATATAAGTTGTTTTAAGGAAACAGTGTAGACCTTGGCAAACAAAGTGGTGCAAGATCAGACACTGCATGCTGCAGTGTCTGATCTTAGACTACTTTGTTTGCTTGGGTTTGTCTTCATTGAGTGCTAGGCATTTATGTGTATACACCTACTATCTCGTGTTTGATTTTAGTAACAGATGTTCCATCATATAAGCCCACTAATGGGAAAGATATGTCTTTAGGGTTTAGTTTATACTATTAGTTTGATTGTGATGAAAGCTTCAAGCTTATTTGAATCACTCTCGAACACACATTCCAGATGTTACCAAGCGTGCGAGAGAGAGGCAGTTACTTTAACCCTCCTGCTACCCATTTACGCCTGTGTGGAGTGTGGCAGTGGCATTACGTGTGGCAGTGGCATTACGTGTCTTGCCCAAGGACACACCTTGCCTCTAGTGGCAGGGTTCGAACCCACAACCTCTCGATCATAAGTCGAACGCACAAAGCACTGAGCTATTAACCCATTTTGTATCGGATACCCCAAAATGGGTACCCTAGCAAACAGTGCAGGCCCAGATCAGACGTCTGATCAGGGCCTACACTATTTGCAAAAGGCTCAGCCATTTACCTAATCAATTTTGAAGAAAACACAACCTGACAACCCTTTATTTTGAAATGGATGCCTCTCATATATAAAGATTCCATTTGGTACAAAAAGGGTAAAGGATTAGGGCTGGCTAATCGGAGCTGAAAAGATAATCGGTTATCATTCCTGTCATTGCGATCGATAATCGATTAGTAATCACTGAAGATTTGGTCATAAGTTTACCTGTCTGGCTTTCTTTCTGAGCATGACTCCTACCATATGCTGTACATTGTACTTTGCCATATGCATTTGAACAGACAGGCCTGAACAAACAGTGTAGACCCAGATGAGACGCCGCGGAACGCGGCGTCTCATCAGGGTCTGCACTGTTTGCAACTCATCACCCTATTTTAGGCATAACTTTGGGTAGTATATTGTACCTATCAAGTAATCGATTCAAAGCAAATCAGAAATATTAATCATTTTTGTGGAATTTATCGATCGATTATACGATGAATCGTGTCAGCCTTATAAAGGTAATAATAGGTATGACACAGACTAACAAGAATCTTTAAGAATCTTGAAATGTAAGAAATGGAAACTAGAGGCATCATACTATCCAACCAGTGAGCACAGAGATGCTGATCAGACTGTCTGTGTGCACAGGCTGATCTGCGCCTTCATTGTTTGCAAAATGAAAAAAAAAAAGAAAGTTGAGCCCCGCCAAGCGACTTTGTGTCTTCGAGCATTCCGTCATGACAAATTTTAACTGCGCATGCCCAGCCATTCAATGGGGCCAGGGATATGGCTTTCTGTCCGAAGGTTCCTCTTGATTCACTGCTTGTATGAGCGAGCAGCGAAGGTTGTGGCGAGACTGCGCGGATGCGCAGGCTCGCCTGAACCTTCGCTGCTCGCATAGGCGATAAGTACCAAAATCGCTTGACGGGGCCCAGTTAAAAAGTTTTTTTCCATGATGTGGCTTATATTGTGTAACAAGTGTTCTGTCATGCTTCATTTCAGTTACAAGTGATAGAGGATGACAAGCGAAATCGTAGTGGTGTGTTTACTACAGCTGGTAAAGGGCTGGTTCCCCCTTTAGTGACCACACCCTTCTTAACTCAAGATCAGGGTATGTGAAATACAGATAAGCTTGAATACACAGTTTGGAAATGCCCAGCAGAACTTGCCAATCAGAAATGCATGTACATAGAGGATCTTTTGTAAGTGTTCTTGTATTATTGAATTTATTAAACGAGTTTGGCAAATTCAGTTATACATGAACATGATTGCAAGATTCTTTGTATCATATGACATTTAAAACACATTTTATTCACGACTTTTAACGAAAATGTCAATATCCTGTCATCAATAAACGCAACATGGTTAATGACACCGTACATGTAACGTTACAGGGTGTATCTATCTAATTTGCATATGTAATCCACAAGATATGACGTCATATGATAAATACAGTTATAAAAATGTTCTGTTATTGGCCTTCTCCTGCTGTTTTGACCATACAGTGCTCTCCTTTCAAGTTTTCCATGCTAGTACTTAATTCACTGCAGCAATACTTCAGTATTGGAAAATACTTTTAATAGTCAACCCTTTTTATATCCAGGGTTCGCACTAGCGGTCGCCAAAGTCGCCAAATGCGAAAAGAAAATAAATCTGGCGCAAATCTGTGTCATTTGGCGAAAACTAGTGGCGAAAAAATATATAAAAAAAACGTGTATTTCACACCTTTTCTTCCACCTATTTAAAGGTGCATTATTGAGCTGTCGGAAAAAAAGTGCTTAATTTTTTTTTACATATATCGGGTATTTTTTGTTTAAATAATACAAATGAATGAGTTTTATGTAATATTGCGAACAATTATGATCACAGGTTAAGTTTTATGAGACGGTTTTCCTAACTATGCTACGAACACAGTTAGTCTATTTTTAATTTCGCGACAAAACTACAACGCGCGTGAATAATGACGTCATGCGGTAAATACCTAGAAAGGTATGCAGGGATCATCTCAACATCGTTACACACAATTGTTGTGACAGAAATCGTAGATCGTAGTATAGTGAAATTCTTTTAAACTTTTTATGCGAATTCCAATGTGTAAAATGGAATGAAATTCCGTCTTTCTCTCTCTCTCTCTTTCTCTCTCTCTCTCTCTCTCAGCATGCCATGGCGTACACGTTCCCCAGTGCTCTCTCTCTCTCTCTCTCTCTCTCTCTCTCTCTCTCTGAAAGTGCTATGGCCAACATGTTGCTAAGTTTTTTTCTCTCACTCATTATGGGCTAAATGTTGAAACAGTGGGTCAACATCGGGCAGACAGCGATACGACGTCGCCATGTCGTATCGCTCTCTGTCAGACGCACCGTTCATGCGATTTACTCTCTCTCTCTCTCTCTCTCTCTCTCTCTCTCTCTCTCTCTCTCTCTCTCTCTCTCTCTCTCTCTCTGTGGCCTTCATGTTGCTCATTCGTCTCTCTCTCTCTCTCTCTGGCCTTCATGTTGCGCATTAGTCTCTCTCTCTCTCTCTCTCTCTCTCTCTCTCTCCGTGGCCTACATGTTGCTCATTGCTTTCTTATCGTGGCCTACATATTGTCCATTCTCTCTCTTTCTCTCTCTCTCTCTCTCTCTCTCTCTGAAAGTGTTTTTGTTTGATTTGAGGTTTAACGTCCCCGTCAACACTGTAAAGGTCATAAGATCATTTTGGAGACGTTGTTTTCAATTTTGTGGGACTTTTACCCGACATTTGGATAAAATGACATCTCAAGCCCTGTCGCCCAATGAAACCAATAGGGTTTATTAGCGTGTACGGTCCGCCTCGCACCGCGGTTCCTGGACAGGCTTAGATCGTCTAAGCGGTTTACCAGTACTAGTGTGTGGGCCGGATTCAGCTCTGCGTGGAAGCATTTTGCAGCCCATATATTTCTTCAAGCCCCTATGGGCTCTGAAAGTGCCATGTCCAACATGTTGCTCAGTGATTTTTTTTCTCTCTCTCTCTCTCTCTCTCTCTCTCTCTCTCTCTCTCTCTCTCTCTCATTATGGGCTAGCGCACAACATTGGGCCAACATCGGGCAGACAGCGATACGACGTCGCCATGTCGTATCGCTGTCGGCCCGACGTAGGCGTAGTTCAGATGATTCACACACACACACACACACACACACACACACACACACACACACACACACACACACACACACACACACACACACACACACACACCATTACCTACATGCTGCTCATTAGTCTCTCTCTCTCTCTCTCTCTGGCAGCGTTGTCAAACTTAGTTGCAGAGATGAATGCCTTGACCTGCTCCATCCTTCGAATGAGGATGTAAGGTGAAAATCTTGATCCTGCCCAAACAGCACCAAAAAGATTGTTTTTCTTCTACACTGTTTTTGTAGAAGTAAAAGCCATACAGGGCTAATGTTATTTGTTAACGGTATAAGACGGAAAATAAATATTCTATGTATATATCGTCGGGCCGACGCTTGACCGACATTCTACGCTGACTGGGTGTCTTCCATTAAAGTTAAAGACCCCTACCTCAGTTTAGTTTTGTATTGGACTAACGGCCCAGTCAACACTATTTTATGTCATTTTTGAGCCGGTCAGTTTACCTGTCCACACTTTTCCTGGGCAGGCTTATACGTAAAGCCACGGTCACAAATCACTATTCGATCCCCGCCCGACTACTCGGGGACTGCGATGGGGTGAGATTGGGCTGGAGTCCGGTCGGCGTCCCGCCGGATGTTGGGGCGTCGGTGGTGGTCGGGAGGGGCCCGGTTAAATTTTAACTCGTAGTTAAAATTCTCCACGAAAACTCACCGACTTCTAGGTCGGTGGCACATCGATAAAAGTCGAGCAGAGCTCGTACCGACGTCGATGTCGATGGCATCGGCTGGCATCCGGTAGTCGTAAAGCGGACCCCGACCAATCAGATAATCGGGCAGTAATCGGCCGAGGCCCGACAGATGATCAAGCGGAATCCGCTGGACGAATCCCGGTTTCGACTGGCGCCGCTCGATCGCTGATTGACGCTCGACTATATAAGGGCCCGATCTCCGATGGGTGCCAGTTTCTAGCAGACCAGTAGGGAGCATTGTACATAAACGTTTGATAACTGCCCATGCAAAGGACGGTACACGATCCATTGCTTCATCCACCATCAGCGGTAGCAGTTCTTCTCCCGCACACAAGGTTGCAAAGACCACATTGGCACGGTGCCGAGCCCTAAGCAGCCACTCCTGTAACCTCCGGATCCTTTCCTGGGGTGACGGTAGGTGCAGTGGTGGGATAAGAGGCATCTTGTTCCGCTTTTCTTCGAAAGTTTTCCTCGACGTCAAGAAAAAGGATGTTCACCCACCAACAGAGCTGACCCATTTGTTGTATAGGCAGGAGAGGATGCAGTTTATATACCCCTGAACAACTGGACAATTCCCGGCTGGGGTAAACCCGTCCCTTGTCCGGCGGCCGGGAACTGGGCGGACATCTGCGGAACATCGACCGATGCTCGGGGACTAGTAACAATCGCCGGGTATACGGTCGGTAACCTGCAGTGCACCGGCCTATTTCCGCCCGGCGTATACGCCGATGCTTCCCCGCAAAACTTAGGCTGACACCGCCCGATTCCCGGCGGATGTCTCTCTAGGCCCCACACGGCATACTTTTTGCCAAAACCGAGCCAGACACCCATTTCTCGGCTTGGACCGCTCGGCCGACCACAACGTATAGTATAGCTCGGCCGGGGTACGCCGAATTTGTGACCGAGGCATCAGCAGTTAACCAGTACAGTGCACACTCTTTCGCCACTGACAACTGCCCTTCTTGAATCAGCGGATGCCCAGTGGTAGAGAATGGCCGTGGAAAATATTTCAAGATCTATCTCCACGAAAGAATGTTGCCGACCCGGCAGGTACCGAACACGCGCCTTTCTGATCACCAGTCAGACGTTCATCCGACCGAGGTACTGAGGCCGATGATTATCATACGAGATATTTTGGCCAGCAATAATCAAGTGTATATAAATAAGTGCAGATAACTCCATGTCAACAGACATACAACGTCTAAACAACGTCCAAGTCAACATACATACAACGTCTAAACAACGATGCATTGACGCTGACGCAGCAAAGTCGATGCAACAACGAAATTGACATAGCGTGTAGCATCGGCTCCGGAACTTGTTACTCAAAAGTACCAGATTAATGTGGAAAATGATCATACCGACGGTAACGGGCCTCCGTGGCCTAGTGGTTATGAGTGCTGACTCTTGATCAATAGGTCTCTCACCGCTGTGGTTCGAGTCTCGCTCGGGTCATATGTGAGACGCCAAGTTCTGCAACGGAAGGTAAGGTGGTTTTTCTCCGGGTACTCTGGTTTTCGCCCATCTCTGATTAACGATCGCTCGATACGGGTGAAATAATCTTGAAAGGGCCGTAAAACCAAAACAAAAAAAAAAAAAATAAAATAAAAAAATACGGACGGCAGGTAATGACCTTATTTGGCGTTATTACGTAAAGCTAGAACCTAAAACCACTTCCCATCACGTGAACAAGTCCGTGAAATTAAGACCCCACTAAACCCCATTTTATATAAAGAAAACTGGGGTTTACGGGGAATAACATTAATTTCCTTAGTTCTGCTCCAAGACATAGGCTGTGGGTACTCGTTAGAACCGCCTCAATGAGGCGGTTCTAACGAGCATCCAAAACCTATGTTTGGAGTATAAATAGGAAAAATATCACAAATCTTCATCAGAAAAAGATGCCTTTTTTAAGGTTTGAGAAATTTACTATATCCCACGGATGTGTTATCCTAATGCCATATTAAATGAACTTATTTTCTCTGAAATTCTTGTGCCGACATTTTGGAAAGCTTTGAAAAGGTTTGAGGGTCACTGACGAGGCCTTATTGGCCGAAACTAGCTATTCTGGCCCAGAAAACATGTACACTCCATATGTTCCAGTTTTGTGGTGCATTCCTTGCTTCCAAAGGATATACACTTTCGGATGAGTCTTTAAACCTAGGTCCCGTCTCCGTATGGCCTTAGCTGTTGGTGGGACGTAAAACTCAAACACTCACTCACTCACTCACTCCAAAGGATAGCCATTTCTAGAACATATTTAACGTCACTATAGCTGGTGTCTGGGAATGTGTGGAGGTCGTAAAATGTCTCCCTGCCCAACATCATAGTGTAGTTTATATTTTCTTGCCCTTCCAGTGGTGAATTTTGAAATTTTTGAGGGTCACTGATGAGGCCTAATTGGGCAAAACTAGCTAGTCTGGTCCAGAAAACATGTACACTCCATATTTATCCCCACGTTTTTCGAAGAAAAGTGGGGATATTGTTATCGCCTCCGTCTGTCCGTTCGTCCGTCCGTCCGTCTGTCCGGCTATCTCCTCCTACACCGTTCATTGGAATTCAACCAAATTTGGTGTGTGAGTTACATACATGAATGGCTTCTGCAAGAGCACATTAATTTTTGGACCAGCCCCCAAGGGTCCCGTGAAGCGGTCAAAACGTGGGGATTTGCGATGGCGCGCCATCGACTGCGCGATCTAGTTTACAGTTTTGTGGTGTATTCCTTGTTTCCAAAGGACAACCCTTTCTAGAACATATTTTAGAAGTAAGAAGATGATAGAAAGTACAAAAAGGGGACAGGGAATTATTGAAAGGTTGTGTGAGTGCTTTTCAGTTTAGACAACATGTACGATAGAAGTTGGTCTTCTGTCTTTCTCGACTGGTAGGCGAGTATCTCTAGCAATGTTAATAATAAGACGATTCATTACGATAACAGGTCCGTGCAATGAACGCCCCTTTAAACCCAACTTTATAGAGAGAGAACTGGGGGTTACAATATTTTGTAACTGGGTATACAATTTGCTGCGTCAGCGTCAATGCATCGCAGTGATGTTGCATTGACGTTGACACGACGTTGTTTAGACGTTGTATGTCTGTTGACATGGAGTTATCTGCACTTTATGTTTACATACACTCGATTATTGCTCGCCAAAATATCTCGTATGAAACTCGTCGGCCTCAGTACCTCAGTCGGATGCGCGTCTGACTGGGTATACAATATTTTTCTCATTCCTGCTCCATGACATACGCCGTGGGTACTCGATAGAACCACATCACTGCGGCAGTTCCAACGAGCACCAACAGCCATGTTTGAAGCATAAATGAGAAAACTATCACAATTTTTCACCAGAAAAGTAAATATTGTTAAGATATGAAAGAATGCACAAAGTCATACGGGTGTAACATCGTATTGGCTAATAGACGATGATAATCAATTTGAAAAAAAAAAAAAATAATAATAATAATAAAATTCTTTCATGGGAGAGCAGAAAACAAACTGTAGTAACAATATACATGTATTTTCTACAAGATGTGCCTTTTATAGCTAATGGTACAAGTCTACTGCACTATATGTGTGGCAGATAGTCGACGGAAAACAGAACCCTGACACCAAACATAAACATTAAGTCGGAATAGGCCTCATGAATCATCAGTGTTTGGGTAAAAGTAGTTATATGTAGAACATAGAAGTGTAGGCAATGATCAGGAATCGACACAATTTACCCACAGCTCCCACCAGAGTTACCAAAGGGGAAAGAAACACAAACATGAAACAACAGACCCTAATGGAAACATCAATAGCGGAAAGCCAAAAGGACAGTTACTTTTCCACAAAATGGCCAATTCGATATCCAAAACAAAATAAAATAAGCGATACAAACACTCAAAGACAAACCATAACAAAAATAAACAACGACAGAAGAACCGCCTTGGAGCGGTCAGTGAAACGAATTCCACTGGGCTGGACGAGAGAGGGGCTTTAATCTTAAAGAATTTATCTAACCTGTTGTTTATGAGTGAAATGTATCTCTCGCTAAGCACTTTATTCATAGAAACAAAGTTGTTTTCGTATATACAATATTTTGCTAAAACAGAGAGAGAGAGAGAGAGAGAGAGAGAGAGAGAGAGAGAGGGAGAGAGAGAGAGAGAGAGAGAGAGATGTAATTGACCACTTCTGCTTTACCACCGTGTGAAAATAGTATTTTACGATCCTCTAGCGATATTTCTGGATTTACATTTGTGGTCAACCATGATTAAAGTTCAGTCTAAAACGTTCTTACTTTTGGGCATCTAAGAAATAAATAATGGATTTTTTCTGGTTGTTCATTACAGTAACTACAACCCTGATTTTATTAATTTTAAATAGAAATGAATGTGTTACTAAATTTTTATTATTGATTTTGTATTGAAAGACGCGTAGTTTTGTCTCGTGAAATGTCTTTAATGCTCTTTTTCCACTCTATCTCCTATCTCCGTTTGCCATTTTGTTTGTGCAATGTATTCGTTTACTCTAACCAAAATATCATAAATAGTCTACTCCCTTTCTTTGAACTAATCAAGTCTTGAAAGTATATGTTACAAACTACATTTTGTTTAAATTTAACAGCAAATACACGATTCATGTGAATCTGATCTTTTCATACTTGAGAAATACTATTTACTACATGGTGGTAGTCTAAAAATGTGGCCCTTATATCATATTTCGCCTTTAACTGTTCAAAACTATAAAATACCACTTCCTCACTAGTAAGATCGTAAATTGCTCTTATGCCCATATCGCACCTATTTCTTAAAAACAATTTCCCATTACCAATGTGGTCTTTGTCATAATGGGCATATAAGAATTTGCTTTAGGTTTTCTACGGGGACAGGTTTACAAAATTCCGACAAGCAGAAAATCCTTCAAAAAATGGATTTTTGTAGGTTGAAACTAAATTTCGCCGCATAAGATTTGGTTTGGACATACCTTATGATCACAAAATACTCAACAGCCTGGGAGCGCAGATCTTGTGACACTCATGTGATTCTGCTTGTTTATGACCTTACCAGATCATGATTAAATGGTCAACAAGTAGATCTTATCTTGGGTTTAGCATGACCTTTGGCTAGGTGAATCACATGAAGCTTCTTCGCAAGCTACTGGTACATGGATTAACTATCCAGTGAATTAAGTCTTTTCTGATTGAGAGAAGTCAGACAGTTGCACTTGAATGTGAGTACTCAGATGAGGTTCCAGTTACTTCAGGTGTACCACAAGGATCAGTTCTAGGCACAATATTATTGTTATTATACCTTAACGACCTACCCGACAATGTGTGGTCCCGGGTTCGCCTATTTGCTGGTGACACTGGGGTGTACCTGACCATAATTCTCCCTGATTATTCGGTCACCCTCCAGAGGGACTTAGACCGCCCCATCATAGAATCTCACTGGGCCATGGAATCAAAACATAGAAAGGCGGCATAATGCTGCGTTTTACCAGATCTGCACTTCTTGTTTAAAATGCTGGTATTTAAGTGTTAAACTAACAGTTTTAGATTACAACTAGGATGAAAATTATTTTAGCTGCCCTTTATATTACAGCGAAAGTAACCTTTTGTGAACGGAAAAGAAATTTATGAAAGTACTTTTATCTCAGGACATCTTAAGTTTCCTCAATACATTTGCACAAGAAAAATATAGATGAAAGATTTGCAAGTTGATTTTCCCCAAAATATAATCATGATTTCCGTTTAAAAATCCATGTCCCACAAGAAAAAGGTTTGGAGGTATAAACGGTTATTACAGCAAGTACTTTCTTGCATTAGCAACATCCCTGTGCCTTTGAAAATAAATGAAATTCTGTATTTTTCACTTTTACCAGGAAAAAAGGAAACCGCTTTATAGACTTTTTAAAAGTTACTAAAACAGCTGCATATCAATAGTTCACATCAAATACTAACGAGTCGGTCAAAGCTTTCTATCAAAAAGGCTACCTGAATTGAAAACCAGATTTTTTTGACATGTTTTTTCTCGATGGGCGCCATCATCTCCTTTTCTTGCGGTAAATCTGAAATGCTGAGATTTCATCAATTATGCCTTCCACATTTTATTTTCTCCATCATCAATGAAAATACCTTGAAAAGTCAGCTATGTAGCCTTCTTCCTGCGTATACCATAATGAAATCGCCTAGCTTGGAAGCCTGTCATCACTGATAAATTAGTGTAGCTGTCAAATTGAAGAGATTTCCATCTTGCCAAATGCAAAAACGTATTCATACGCCTTGGAACTAATTTCCCACCAAAAAAACAATAGTACACCATTGCTTTAAATTTAAAACATAATATTCATATTTGAAACTGTCTTGCGCCTACTTTCACATACTTTCTAACATAATTTGTTCGTTAATTCATGAATAGTATGCCTTCATTTTTGAACTAGTTTCTACGTGTAACATTGTCCTGTTTGTGTTGTTCACCCCTGTTCCCAAGTAAACAAGTTGAAAAGGGTAGATTTCTTTTTTAACTTCTTTCAGCAAAACATATTAAAAGTATTGGGCTTCTATGAAATTTTACCAACCCGCACATTGGTAAGTAGGTGACACAACAGATCATTAATTGGATTAGATAAATATGTCCAAACATCAATTATTTGTTTATGGTGACTCATGTGAACAGAAAACAGCGTGTTTTTGTTAATGGTGAATCTTCAGTATGGGCGCCAGTTTTGTTTGGAGTCCCACAAGGGACTGTTCTTGGTACTCTATTGTTCTCCCTGTACATCAATGATATTTCCTCTGACATTGACTCAGAAATAAGACTTTTCGCAGATGACTGTGTTTGTTACCGGGAAATTAGAGATACAGATGACTCATTGAAACTTCAGGCTGACATAGATGGATTAGGATGTTGGGCCCGAAAATGGGGCATGAGATTTCAGCCAGTTAAATGCAATATTATGCAGATAACAAGGAAGAGATCTAATGAAGTTGAGGCTTCTTACACTTTAGAGGGAACGGTCCTCGAAAATGTGAATTCCATTAAATACCTTGGTGTGACAATCACTCACGATTTGAGATATGCAATATGTGTACAAAGGCGAATAGAACTCTTGGATTCCTGAGGCGAAATCTTCATCAGTGTCCCCAGGATGTGAAAGAGACAGAGACTTGTTCGCCCAATCTTGGAATATGGTAGTTGCATCTGGGACCCAAGCGGAGTGGTCCTAAATGAAGAAATTGAAAAAGTTCAGAATAGAGCGGCTAGATTTGTAACTGGAAATTACTGCTTTGAAACTGGGAGCATGACTGGAATTCTAGGAAAATTAAGATGGGAGTCTCTCAAGAAAAGGAGAAGAGACAGTAGGCTCATACTCTTATACAAAGGTCTAAAGGGTGCTGCCAGCATTCCAACAGATGACCTTGTTCCCCCGGCTAGGCACTGTAGACAGTACCATTCAATGACGTTTCAGACCCTTACTGCAAGAACGGATATTTATAAAGAATCGTTCTTCCCCCGAACCATTAGAGATTGGAATGCCCTTCCGGATTCTATTATTTCGACGGCGGAAGGTGTTGATGATTGTGTAGCTAAGTTTACATCTTTGGTTAGAGCTAGGGACTAACTTCCGATATCACAGGTCCTGGTGTATGAATGTCATTTGACGTGTCACCAGTAACAATTCTGATTCTGATTCTTATGTAACAAATCAATGGGTAAAAATCACTGCTATAACATAGCAGTTATAGGAAATGATCAGAAGCCTTTTGCACAAAAATCCTGGTGCTGAACAGGCTGCTTTCATTCTTTCAGTTCAAATATGGGGATAAACTGTTTTTATCTTATTTTTTTTTTTTTTTTTTTTTTGGTTTTGGATTTTATTCCAGTATCAAATCATCCACCCAGTAAACACAATCAATAATACAGTGAAACTTTGGTGCAGTGATTCATAAATTGTTATAAATTGCATGAATGAAATATATAAAATGAAATACTAAAAGCACCAAAGAAGGTCAATCATTTTACAAGCTAAATGCAAGAGATTGCAACACCTCAACCCAATCAGTGATCTTACTGCCAACTTGGTAGAACTGGTCATTTTTGGCTACCATACACTGAATTTAAAAATAGTACAAGGTGAAATAATAACATTTTTGGGGGGTGGGGGAGGAATCATTAATTTTCAGTACTATTTAGGTATTTTACTTGAAATTCCACTCTTGCAGTGCCTAAAGGCAACCTTTAGCCACAATTCTATGATAGTATTTTACACATTTTTGTTCTGTGGATTAAGATATCATTTTTGCAAAACCATGGAAAAATGCAATAAATTACTAACATGGTGACTTTCCAATAAAAATATTTTGCTTTCAAATTCTTACATTTACATGGACTACCATCTGATGAAAAATCTGTTTGGGTAACTATTTGCAAATATGATTTTTTCAGTACCTCAAATGTAGTGAAATAACTGTATTGAGGAACCTTAAATCACCTTCTTTAAAGTAGCTTTTTGTTGTCTGTGGCGTTACTAAACCGTACAAATGTGAAATGGTTAGAATATATAAGATAAAAATTGCAACATGTGTGCACGTGGCCGATTTCGAAAAAAAAACAAAAAACAGAAGACCATCATGAAAACATGCCTATGCAATTTTGACCCT
The DNA here is from genome assembly GCA_963580285.1 of Lucinisca nassula. Classification (NCBI taxonomy): domain Eukaryota; kingdom Metazoa; phylum Mollusca; class Bivalvia; order Lucinida; family Lucinidae; genus Lucinisca; species Lucinisca nassula. Next base: position 76,720,200 of record OY757011.1, on the reverse strand, counting down.
CTTAAACTCCACTTTAATCCAGTAGAATGGGGTTTGTATGGGTGTACATTATTTTTCGCATTTCTGCCCAAAACATAGATTTTTGGTACTCGTCAGAAACCGCCTGGTCGAGACGGTTCCAACGAGTACCCAAAATCTATGTTTTGAGCTGAATTATGAAAAATAGCAGAATCTTTTATCTGAACATTTTCATTTTTTGGGTGGAAATATGTTCAATTTATTTGAAAAGGCATGTTTTCGTAATGCAAAAAAAAAAAAATAATAATAAAAAAAAAATAATAATAATAATAATAATAATGGCCTCACTCATAATCTTAAATAACTGGAGTATAGTATGCATATTACAGGACCTTCGTTTGAATAAACTCTCGTCAAAGGAATAAACACTTCTCAAAGCATAAACTAACGTCTATTCTAGTTGTAAGTTTCACAAAAACGAAGTAGAAACTATTTCAGCTCACTGAAAAACAAACTTTATTTCGTAAACAAAAACAACAAAAAGAAAAAAAAAAGAAAAAAAAAGAAGAAAAACTTCCCATCACGAAAGGAAAGTTCCTTCCGTTGAATAGACCAATAGGGGACAGACTTTCTTCCAAAGTATTTTCAGTAATGAAACAAAGCGAAAGCAACGACAAAGAATTCTCAAAAGGAAATATGGCCCTGGTGTAGATTTCACATCTCCATCTGTTTCATGCAAAAATAGATTGATTTACGATCAGCACTAGCATTATAATCGATCCCTATGTGATGAAACCAAACATGATAATAACCACGGCCTTTCCTTCCAAACGATGTCAAAATGGTGTCAGTAGTTTCCAAATTTGCAATTTTGTGACGCAAGTAACCGTACAGTTAATTCAGCATTTTTTTTCCAAGTTGCCGTACTTAAAAAAATCCAAGTTGCCGTACTTGAAAAATCCAATATATATATTTCATCAGCCTAAATACTTTTGTAAGCCTTCATGAATGACGGTTAAACAAATAAAGCTCTTATATCTATCTCAAGACAGGGACATGGATCATTCACACAGAGCTCTTCGGCAATAACAAAACGATCCGGGATTACGAAATTTCCTTAATAAAGCAGACCTTGATTCGAGAAATTCAAGGAATACTAGGTTTTACCAACCTCCCTTTTTTCATTTCCAATATACATATGATCAGTAAGACAGACGATGTGAGCGGAAGATTGCGATTGAACTGGACTAGTTTGTTTGTAGGGGTCCCAGGGGGTGGCAGCATATTCTAGTTTAGGTCTAACTAGTGACTTGTATGCTGTTGCCTTGATGTCCTTTGGGCATGCAGAGAGATTCCTGCGTAGGATAGGAAAGCAGCTGTCTGTCGTAGATAGCATGTCATAGTCTAGCTACTAGACCTTGATGTCATATTTACCAATTACCAACCTTCATGTGTGTTTTTATCAAATATGAAACCTTGTTAGACTTTAATCTTGTCTCAGACACCAAGGTCTAGTACAATGCGAATTTTACCTCGCAAGATCCTTGGTAAATGATTGATTACAGCTACAGTCATGAAATGTTTATTGCCTTTCTGTACCCCTTACCGAACACCAACTGATAAGGCAAACTGGCATTTTAGTCAGAGTATATCTTCCCAAGATCATATAAGGGGTAGAAGAATATTACTTTTTAACTTTAAAATATGATATCCGACTAGAAGCTAGTCTAAGCATGTCAGTGTGACTATTTCACACCAGTGTACTGTCTATAGCCAGGTTTTTTGCTTTACTTCTGGCAATGGATGTTGTATGATGACTCCATTATCTTGCTTTTGTTGCCGATTCTGATGTACTCAGACTAAGTCTTGTCTGGGTGAAAACGCATCTATCAGTCTCTCTCCCATGCTTGTAAATAATTAAAGTCCTCTTGAGCGACAGCAACTCGGTACAACAGGCAGTGATCAGCGAACAGGGGAGACGCGTGGTGGCAAGTCGTTGATTTATATGAGGAAGAGGAGAGTGCCGAGCACTGTACTCTGTGGAACACCAGAAGTAACGGGCGCAGACGAAGAAATCCTCAATTACGACTTTCTGGTATCCATCAGCAATGAAATTGTGCGGAACCTCGTGAAAGGCCTTACTGAAATCTAGTAGGATGACATTTATGCGCTGTGAGTTGTTCATTCCGCCGGCTTGCTATCAGCTGGTACTCACATGACCCCCCCCCCCCCCCCCAGCAGGGAGAACAACCCAATGTACAACGAAAGAGCCGATTACTGTGCAGAGTCTCATCCTGCAAACCTGGAGTTTATGTAATAAACTGAGCGTGACAGCTCAGTGGTTAAGCCCAGAGTGGTTAGTGCACTTGACTCAGATGCCAGAGGCCCTCGGTTCGACCCGGCGGTGATTATTTCGGTGTCTGAACACCATTTACAGCGATGAATGTCAAAATGCGCACCGCCCTTTGGATCGGAACGTTTAACTGGAGGCACCGGCCCCCGCCCATAGGGGCTTGAAGAAATATATGGGCTGCATGATGCTTCCACGCAGAGCTGAATCCGGCCCGCACACTAGTACTGGTAAACCGCTTAGAGGATCTAAGCCTGTCCAGGAATCGCGGTGCGAGGCGGACCGCCTATGCTAATAAACCCTATGGGTTTCATTGGGCGACAGGGCTTGAGATGTCATCTCATCTCAATGTCGGGTAAAAGTCCCACAAAATTGGAAGCAACGTCTCCAAAATGACCTTTAAAGTGCTGACGGGGACGTTAAACCTCAAATCAAACAAACAAACTGGAGGCGCCCTGTTCAGGGAGAGTCATCCCCTATGCAGGTTAACTGTTTGTTTGTTTTGGGGTTTACGGCCAAGTCAACACTGTTAAGGCCGTTTTTGAGCCTGTCAGTTTACTTTTCCTGGGCAGGCTTATACGTAAGAGGTAACCAGGAGAGTGCACATTCTTTCGCCAGAAACTGACAACTGCCCTTCTTGAGCCAGCGGAATGGAGAGAATGACCGTAGGAAAGATTTCTTGATCAATCCCCGCGAAAGAATATTGCCGACCCCGGCAGGTATCGAACCTGCTTCCCCATGATCAGCAGTCAGACGCGCATCCGACTGAGCTACCGAGGCCAGCGCAAGATTGATGTGTGCTGTAAATCTGCAAGTAATGGTAAAATGTGGCCGATCCCAGTATCAGTGAGTAGGTCCTGGTGCACGTTTGTTTGTTTGGTTTGAGGTTTAACGTCCCCTTCAACACTGTAAAGATCATTTTGGAGACGTTGATAACAATTTTGTGGGACTTTTACCAGACATTGAGATTAAATGACTTCTCAAGCCCTGTCGCCCAGTGAAACAAATGGACGGACTCGCATCGCTTTGCTTGCCCAGGCTTAGATCTTCTAAGCTGTTCACCAGTACTCGTTTGCGGGTCAGTTACAGCTCTGCGTGGAAGCATTATGCAGCCCATATATTTCTTCAAGCCCCGATGGGCGGTGCGAATATGGATAGTGTTTCTCTTTTGTTTCGGTATTAAAAAGTTCTTGCTCGGCTCCCATGGCGGGGCTTGAAGAAATAGGTGGGCTGCATGATGGTGCCAGGCAGAGCTTAAACCGACCGCTTAGGAGTATTGGTAAACCGCCTAAAGGATTCAAGCCTGCCCTGGCAAAGCGGTGCGAGTCGGGCCGCCCATTCATATAAACCCTATAATATTGGTTTCATTGGGCGACAGGGATTTTTTTTTTTTTTTTTGGTTTTACGGCCCTTTCAAGATTATTTCACTCATATCGAGCCGATCGTTAATCAGAGGTGGGCGAAAACCGGAGTACCCGGAGAAAAACCATCTGACCTTCCGTTGCAGAACTTGGCGTCTCACATATGACCCGAGCGAGGCTCGAACCACAGCGGTGAGAGACCTAATGATCAAGAGTCAGCGCTCTTAACCACTAGGCCACGGAGGCCCGTAAGCGACAGGGAATGAGATCTCATTTCATCTCAATGTCGGGTATATAAAAGTCCCACAAAATTGTAAGCTAGGTCTCCAAAATTACTTATACAGTGTTGATGGGGACGTTAAACAGTGTTAATTGGGACGTTAACCCTCAAATCAAACAAATCAAAAGGTTATTGCTAGTATCGTCTAATTCTAACAAATACCCACATCATACATGTACTCTCACATGTATGCGGTTTTTGTGTATCTTTGAAACGACCCCATGTCAATTCTCATCGATTCAGAAATTCATCCTTAGATATTGACGGTAAAATTATCTTCTTGCCTGTAAATTGATGCGTTAGCATTTGATAACAGATTAACATGCATGATAGTATTGTGTCAGTGCAGTTGAAAGTCAAATACTTGTAATTTGGACTAAAAATTCTACTTTCCTCAGATGAACCGGAGGTCGCCATCTTATTGTTCGCCGCTGTGATGTTGCCCGGCTTTTTGTCACGTGACAGGAATATTTTTAGATTGAAATTCCCAAAAACAACAAATAAACAAAAATGAAAACGACGATTTTCACAAAGTTCTGAAGTGGTATTTGGTTTCAGAAGATTACAAATGACATAGCTACATGAATAGAAGAAATAAAACCGAAAAACACGCTTTTCATTTTTGAAGCCCGATAGCTCAATAATGCACCTTTAATAGACGACAGGACTGACAAATCAATTTCCCGTCTGACCGGAACAAGACCGGGCAACTGCACTTTGACCTTATGACGCCCGGTCGGGCAAGTGCAAAAAAAATCGTCTATAACTGTCAGTCTTTTTGAGTCGTTAAATCCGGTAAAACTATACCAGAAAGTAAATCGCAATAATTGCTGCACTGTCAAATCAAAGACAAACCATTTGTGTATTTATTACGGTTCAAGTATGACACTATTGCTAATCCCTGTCATATAATTGCCACCCTGCGGTGCGTGTCGATAAGGTGTGAAAATATGGTCAAGTTATGTCAATCATAAAATTTAATCCACAATCAATGATTTACTCACTCCTCAGACAATTAGCTACATCTAACGGTAGATATTTGCGTAATAAAATGGACTTTTCTACGATCTCATGTATGATTATGTTTAGGCGCCAAATAGCAGACGCTGAGCCAGAAAAGTCGAACGCTGTTGTTGGTTATTGACACGGAGCTTCTGTGTATAATTCGGGAGCTGTGCAAAGCGCTGGTTTTCTATCCACTTCTATTCACAACCGTTTAGCTTTCGAGAAAATATTTTTTACCTGTTTCTAACGTTTTTTTTATGAAATAGATACACACATTAAACACGTGTTGGGGTGCTGGTGTCGGATGACGTCTTTTAACGATCCTGTGCAGATAAATGGTAGCGGTGGTTTGTGGGCGGCGATTTATATCAATTCAAAAAATCTCCGATCGGCTCTTTCCGTACGGACATTGCCGGAAAAAAACATGTAGACCATGACCTCGGCTATAAGACGGGGTCATTTTTGGGGCTCATTTTGGAGGGAAAAATCCTCGTCTTATAGCCGAATTTTTACGGTATTGTGATCATGTGATCAACCAAAATGGCAGCCTCCCTGATATAACAACGCTTACTTGTTGGAGCAAAAACAAAAGCATTTAAGCAAGGTTTTGTTGCATTTTAGGGAGAGAAGGTAATGCCGCTGGAACTCGGAAAACTCAGGCTATCTAAACAATTTTGGTCTATGGATTTTGCTAAGCTATCTGTCGGCAAGACAGCATAGATGACTGGTTTAAAGTGTGACCGTGCTGGTTTGATCGAAAAACCTGGGGTCTTTAGGCGCATCTACTCTTGGATAATGCACCATTACAGCCCATTACACACAGCCATAAAAGCCACAAAAGGACAGTCTGTGCATTTAAGCTTTAACCCTTTATGTGCCAAAGAAAATTGTAGAGCAGATGACAATCTTTTTATCCATGTTCTGCATTTTGCGAAGAAGTTTCTTCAACTGGCTCAGGTTTTAAGATTTTGGCACACAAAAAATTAGATTGGCGAAAGTGATGGCGAAAGAAAAAAAAATCCTAGCGCGAACCCTGATATCCGACATTCAATATAATGAGATTACTTGTTATAAGAAAATTTCATTGGAACAAATCCTAAGCTGAAGATGAGATGATTAATGGAGGTATTCAAGATATTGTAACTACTTATACTCCAAGAAACAAACGTTGTGGATATTTGTTAAAATCGGCTCATCAAGGTGATTTTAACAAATATCCACAGCATTATGGGAGAAAGTCCTTTATTACCTATTATACTATTCCTTATTGGGATTCTTTATTGCGGCAAATTGTAACCGAACAAATACACTCGAACTTCAATGGCTCGAACACCTTTGGGACCTCGAAAATCTGTTCGAGACAGGGGTAGTTCGAGCCATTGAGGTTACTGTCAGGAGGCATAACGAGATGCTTTTAGATATCTTTTCGGTGTTCTATAATGAATATGTATGCTGTGTGTACTCATTAGAATCGCCTCATCGAGGCAATTCTAATGAGTACACGCAGCATACATTTGCAAGATAAAAGACTAAAATCTCCTTAATTATCGCACACTACTTCTTATGTGGAGGAATTCCCTAGGGACTCTAAAACGGGTTCGACCCAGCCATGGTGGACGAGCCATCGGTGTTAGAGCCATCGAAGTTATACTGTACTGTCGTTATAGCGAGGACCCTCTGCACATGCACTAGTCTATACAAACATCACTCATTTCCTTTTTAGTTGCGAAGGTTTTGAGCCTTCCCTTCTGTATGGAATCACTTCAACAACAATCTTTTATGTAGATTGATAATGAAATATTCTAGACAGTCATTTTCTTCCTTCCATTGATTCAGGAAGGCAGTTTCCTGTTTCTGGTGAAAGAATGTGCTCTGTACTGGTTAACTGCTTAACCCATAAGCTGCCGAGAATAACAACATCTGTAAATGTCGTCTGCTTAATGTCGTCTGCTGAATCTTCTTGCAACTTTTTAAAAATCTTTTTGTACACAGGCAAACAGTGTGGGTCCAGATCAGACTGCTCCTCCAAGAGCAGTCGGATCTGGGTCCACACTGTTTGCAAAAATGACTTTAAAGATAATGGGCAGACGACAAAGCAGACGGCAATTGTCGTGATTGGCATTTTATGGGTTGTCAAAGCCTGTCCAGGAAAAGTGTGGTTAGGTGAATTGACTGTCACAATTTGACCTAACTTTATATTGACTGTGTTGTTAAACTTTGAAATAATCAATTTCAGTATGGAGGTTTAACCCTTTTTGTACCAAATGGAATCTTTCTCCTTATATATAGCAGGAGTCCATTTCAAACTTTTGAGGTGAAAGGTTGTTATCTTTAAAAATTTATTTGGAAAATAGCTGAACTTTGTGCATGATTAGATGATGTGTTCTTCAGCGTCTGAGAACTGGCACCTGATCACAACTTTGGTGACATCCTGTTTAATATCCTGTAACTTTAGCCCCTATGACAAATTAGGTCTGCAGTCTTAAGGACACAAATTCTGGGTCCAGTTGTTCAAAGCATCGTTTGCTCGACATGTTTGTTAGTGGGAAAAACGTTAACTGTCCTAGCAAGTTAAATATACTGTGGTATTTTTGCTGAAAAAAATGTGAGCCGCTTTTGCAAAAGCTGCTCGCATTTTTTTAGCAAAAAATATCTGTGTATTTGCCCAATTAAATGTTCAAAGTTTTCACGTTGTCATTAGTTTAAACAACTGGCCCCTGGTCTTTAAGAGAAGAGCCCTGTTGACATGATGGGAGACAAAAATATTTTTGAGGAAGATAGAGTTGCCTCCTACGAAGATCTATCAGTTCCCCTTAGAAACCCAAAAAATCATATATACATGTATGATGTAGATTATAAATGTCATTTTCAGGAAACTGCAATCCTGCTTTTATGAGATCAACCATGTACAATATACCATGTACCTCAGACATGTTGAAGAACAGTCATATACCCCTGGCATTGACAATATCACCGTTTGCCAGACTTCAGGCTGAGGAGGTAAGTGCTGATAAGAGGTGAGTGTTTGTTTGAGTTTTACGTCTCACCACCAGCTAAGGTCATATGTAGACGGGACCTCGTTTTAAAGACTCATCCGAAAGTCTGGAAAAGCCCGGGATCGATCCTGCAACCCCTGGTTTAGAAGAAGTGTAGCATAACCACTACACCACTGTGACTTCTACTGATAAGAGGTGGTTCTGTGTCCTGGGTTTTTGCCCACCTCTAATTAGAGATAGGCTCAAAATAAGTGATATAAATAATCCTGAAAGGGCTGTAAAACCAAAACCCCAAATTTTTTTTATAAAGTTGAGGTGTCTAAATTTGTGAGGACATCATTATTGATGTCAGTAGGCTGTGTCATTGCATACTGAAAATCTAGGATGCTCTAAAGTTTCATACACACAGGCGAAGCCCTCCTGACCGAGTAGTTTAATATAGGTCTTCTGAGGAAACATAGGAAAATAACAGCTGGCAGATTTTTCTGCCATTTTTCAAAGGGAGACAACATTCGGGACTTCCTGTTTGCTTTTCTATAAGCTCTGTCCTTCGGAAAAAGGGATCAGCTCTTAAAGGAAAGAATTTGCTTTTAAGAGTTGACCCCTATTGACATGGGAGACAAAAATACTTTTGCAGGAGTTGCCCCCACCTGAAGGTGTTCCCATTCCCCTTAAGGTACACTACAGCCTCTTTTATAACACATGGCTTGGCTTCAAAGCAGAAGCCATCTGTGTTAACAAGTCCTGTTATTGTTTGTTGAGACAGTCGTTTTGGTCTCTAGGTGCCTCTTAATGAAAACCCTACCCCTTTAGGGTTTTCCTGCCTACAATGGGTTAAAAGATGGTGAACTAACTGCTCTTCTCTTTTTCAGAATCCACCTCCTATAGTAGATCTTGGAGAACTTGGTCCAGTACGATGTAAAAGATGTAAAGCTTATATGAACCCTTACATGATGTTTATAGATGGTGGGCGGAGGTTTCAGTGTGTTTTCTGTGGAGCAGCTACAGATGGTAACCTTCTGACTTTATGATAATTTTACCTAGCTTAACCCTTAAGTTGCCAAAGAAAACTACATCTGAAAATGTGGTCTCACGATTCTAGAAGCGTTCTCGAAGCCTTGCCTGATAAACTTGATATCAAGACATGAACCTGGTATTCTCTATTTATTAGGCGCTATGGGAGGAATTCCCTAGGAACACAACAAGAAGTTTGAATCGGCTATGTTAGAAAAGCCACCACTGAAATTTCACTATATATACACCAAAACCACTTTATAACACTATTTATGGGGTCCAAAGCAGAAAACGTGTTAGTTAAACAACCGTTAAACGTGTTAGTTAAACAACCTAACAAAAATGTATAGATTATATAGAAAAATGACCATTATATATATTTTTGGGATCCACCTTGTAACCGTGTTATATCCAAAACCGTGTTATAACATCGGGGCTTGGAGAAATAGATGGGCTGCATGGTGCTTCCACACAGAGCTGAAACTGACCACACATGAGTACTGGTAAACTGCTTAGAAGGATTAAGCCTGCCCAGGCAAAGTCGTGTGAGTCGGACCGTCCAGTGCATATAAGCCTTCTGGTTTCATTGGGCAGCAGGGCTTGAAATGTCATTATGCCCCCAACTTCGAAGAAGTTGTGGGGGCATATTGGTTTTGCCCTGTTCGTCCGTCCGTCCTTCCGTCCTTCCGTCCTTACGTCCGTCCCACTTTTTACTGCATAGCATAACTTTAGAACCATGGGTGCTAGGTTTTTGAAATTTCATATATGGATTCCTCATGAAAAAATAATTGACCCGTGTTTTTTTTCTCGTCAGGATTATGCCCCTTTTTTGAGTTATGCCCCTTTGCAAAAAATACTATGAAATCTTGTAAGCAAGATATCTCAAAAACTGTTTGAGCTATTGCCCTGAAACTTTACATGCTGGTTGGGGATGATGAGTAGATGAACTGATTAACTTTTGAAAAAAATCCGAAATTTTTTTCTTGAGTTATGGCCCTTTGAAATTTTTCGCGTTTTAAGTTTGTAAGCAAGATATCTAAAAAAACTATTTGAGGTTTTTCCCCGAAACTTCACAGACTTGTCGGGGATGATGAGTAGATGAACTGATCAACTTTTGAAAAAAATCCGATCTTTTTTTCTTGAGTTATGGCCCTTAGATTTTTTTCGTGTTTTCAGCTTGTAAGCAAGATATCTCAATAATTGTTTGAGCGATTGCCCTGCAACTTTACAAGCTGGTTTGGGATGATGTGTAGATGAACTGATTAACTGTTGAAAAAAAATCCTATATTTTTTTCTTGAGTTATGGCCCTTTGAAATTTTTCGCGTTTTAAGTTTGTAAGCAAGATATCTCAAAAACTATATGAGGTTTTTCCCCAAAACTTCACAGACTGGTTGGGTATGATGAGTAGATGAACTGATTAACTTTTGAAAAAAATCCAATTTTTTTTTCTTGAGTTATGGCCCTTTGATTTTTTTCGTGTTTTCAGCTTGTAAGCAAGATATCTCAAAAATTGTTTGAGCTATTGCCCTGAAACTTTACAGGCTGGTTGGGGATGATGAGTAGATGAACTGATTAACTTTTGAAAAAAATCCGAAATTTTTTTCTTGAGTTATGGCCCTTTGAAATTTTTCGCGTTTTGGCATCCTTCCGTCCTTACGTCCGTCCCACTTTTTACTGCATAGCATAACTTTAGAACCATGGGTGCTAGGTTTTTGAAATTTCATATATGGATTCCTCATGAAAAAATAATTGATCCGTGTTTTTTTTCTCGTCAGGATTATGCCCCTTTTTTGAGTTATGCCCCTTTGCAAAAAATACTATGAAATCTTGTAAGCAAGATATCTCAAAAACTGTTTGAGCTATTGCCCTGAAACTTTACATGCTGGTTGGGGATGATGAGTAGATGAACTGATTAACTTTTGAAAAAAATCCGAAATTTTTTTCTTGAGTTATGGCCCTTTGAAATTTTTCGCGTTTTAAGTTTGTAAGCAAGATATCTAAAAAAACTATTTGAGGTTTTTCCCCGAAACTTCACAGACTTGTCGGGGATGATGAGTAGATGAACTGATCAACTTTTGAAAAAAATCCGATTTTTTTTTCTAGAGTTATGGCCCTTAGATTTTTTTCGTGTTTTCAGCTTGTAAGCAAGATATCTCAATAATTGTTTGAGCGATTGCCCTGCAACTTTACAAGCTGGTTTGGGATGATGTGTAGATGAACTGATTAACTGTTGAAAAAAAATCCTATATTTTTTCTTGAGTTATGGCCCTTTGAAATTTTTCGCGTTTTAAGTTTGTAAGCAAGATATCTCAAAAACTATATGAGGTTTTTCCCCAAAACTTCACAGACTGGTTGGGTATGATGAGTAGATGAACTGATTAACTTTTGAAAAAAATCCAATTTTTTTTTCTTGAGTTATGGCCCTTTGATTTTTTTCGTGTTTTCAGCTTGTAAGCAAGATATCTCAAAAATTGTTTGAGCTATTGCCCTGAAACTTTACAGGCTGGTTGGGGATGATGAGTAGATGAACTGATTAACTTTTGAAAAAAATCCGAAATTTTTTTCTTGAGTTATGGCCCTTTGAAATTTTTCGCGTTTTGGCATATTGGTTTTGCCCTGTTCGTCCGTCCGTCCTTCCGTCCTTACGTCCGTCCCACTTTTTACTGCATAGCATAACTTTAGAACCATGGGTGCTAGGTTTTTGAAATTTCATATATGGATTCCTCATGAAAAAATAATTGACCCGTGTTTTTTTTCTCGTCAGGATTATGCCCCTTTTTTGAGTTATGCCCCTTTGCAAAAAATACTATGAAATCTTGTAAGCAAGATATCTCAAAAACTGTTTGAGCTATTGCCCTGAAACTTTACATGCTGGTTGGGGATGATGAGTAGATGAACTGATTAACTTTTGAAAAAAATCCGAAATTTTTTTCTTGCGTTATGGCCCTTTGAAATTTTTCGCGTTTTAAGTTTGTAAGCAAGATATCTAAAAAACTATTTGAGGTTTTTCCCCGAAACTTCACAGACTTGTCGGGGATGATGAGTAGATGAACTGATCAACTTTTGAAAAAAATCCGATTTTTTTTCTTGAGTTATGGCCCTTAGATTTTTTTCGTGTTTTCAGCTTGTAAGCAAGATATCTCAATAATTGTTTGAGCGATTGCCCTGCAACTTTACAAGATATCTCAATTACTGTTAGGGACAAGCAGTGTTAGGGTCAAGCAGTTGGGGGCATTGTGTTTCATAAACACTGGCTCTAGTTTCCTTTCAGTGTCGGGTAAAAGTCCCACAAAATTGATAGCAACATCTCCAAAAGGACCTAAATAGTGTTGACGGGGGCATTAAACCTCAATTCAGATGAAAAAACCATGTTATAATGAAGTTGTGATGTATATCTTTAAATTGTTTAGAGGATGGTCCAGTTGTTCAAAAGATGCCATTATCTAACGTATCATTTCAACTTTGATCATTTGATATGGGGAATATACTGATATTTTTGCCGAAAAAATGTGTTGCAAGCTTTTTCTTTTTTTTTTTAGCAAAAATAATACTATATTAGATATTGTACTTGCTGGAATATTTAACAATTTGACCACTTACAAGTTCATTAACCCATTTAGTACCAGAAACCCCAAAACGGGTACCCTAGCAAACAGTGCAGGCCCAGATCAGACGCCGCAGAATGCGGTGTCTGATCAGGGCCTTCACTTTTTGCAAAAAGTTCAGGCATTTTCTGAATGAATTTTGATGAAAACACAACCTGTCACCCCTAAATCTTGAAATGGACTCCTGCTATATATAAGGAGGAAGATTCCATTTGGAAAAAAAAGGGTTTAGCTAATAATGCTTTGAACCACTGGACCCAGATGAATTATCCATTCTCAATTTTCATCCGAGATGAGTAAGTTATGTCAGTTTGATTGTTTGTTTTCAGTTCCGAATGAGTATTTTGCTCACCTAGACCACACAGGTAGACGTACAGATTGTTACGACAGACCAGAGTTGTGTCTTGGTTCATATGAGTTTGTTGCAACTAAAGATTACTGCAAAGTAAGGATAAAATTTTATGTACTTTCTAGTTTAATAGGATACATAAACGAGCCTCCGTGGCCTAATGGGTAAGAGTGTTGGCTCGAAACGTTAAAATGGTGAAGGGGAATAGAGGATTCTGGCGTCTACTCTTAAAGGAAAGAATTTGCTCCTCAGGAGCAGATTCTTTCCTTCATGACTAGACTTCTTTTTAGAGGAAAAAAATCAGAGGATAAAGAATCAGAAAAGTCTGTATAGTTGGCTCAGTCAGATGGTGATCAGCTCACGTTTGATACCCGTCTTCTACCGTAATATGCTTTCATGGAGTTTGATCACAAAATATTGTCTGCGGTCATTGTCAGTTTCAGGTGAAAGAATGTGCTCTGTACTGTTTAACAGCTTACGCATACACTCGCTTAGGACAAATGTGCTTTTACGTAAACTAGCCAGCTTGAGATGGCCTTAGTTTTATTGACTGGACTGTTAAAACACCAAACCAACTAAAAAAAGGAGTTGCATTGCTTGAAAAAGTCTGTTGAATTTGAAGGATGTAAATCCACTTGTATAATCAAGTTTTCTTAATGTTTACAGAATAGTGTTCTGCCAAATGCCCCAGCATTCATATTTATGATAGATGTGTCCTACAACAGTGTAAAAAGTGGCCTTGTTCATTTGATTTGTGAGAGATTAAAAGAAGATATTCTGCTGAATTTACCAAAGTAAGTAACAATAAAATTCAACAGTTTCAGTGGTTGGATCGATCCCAGGCTTTAAATCAGTCTTTAAACCGAGGTCCCGTCGCCGTATGACCTTAGCTGTTGGTGAGACACTCAAACACTCACTCACTCGCTTAAATGTTTGAGTTCAGCTCAGTGTTTGTATGTATGTTCTAGCCTTGGTGGTCCAGTAAATTGCACTTCAGGGTCGGTTCTTCAAAGCACCGTTAACTTAATGAGCTCATTAGTGGTCAAATTGTTAACTGTCCTGGCAAGTATAAGACCTAATATAGTGGTATTGTGGAAAAAATGTGAGCAGCTTTTGCATTTGCAAAAGCTGCTCACACTTTTTCAGCAAAAATCCAAGTATACTTGCCATATTAAATGATCAAAGTTTTAACGATTTGTTAACTTCTGATGTCATTAGTTTGGAACAACTGGCCCCTGACTGTTGATCTTAATGTTAACTGTTCTAGCAAGTACAACATCTAATATAGTATGATTTTTGCTTAAAAAAAATGAGAGCAGCTTTTGCATTTGCAAAAGCTGCTCTCATTTTATCAGCAAAAATATTTGAACATTTGCCATATTAAATGATCAAAGCTTTGACGATATCGTTAGTTTTGAAACACTCACTCCAGAAGATCGCCGGTTTGATCCCCATTCGGTTGGCAACATTCTTTCATGGAAATCGATCTTGAAACATTTTCCGCTGATTTAAGAAGGGCAGTGAACAGTTTCTGATTAATCCCTAATTGTTAAATCTGCCCAGAAAAAGTGTGGTTAGGTAAATTGACCAGCGTGATATGACATAGTGTTGACTGTTAAAATCCAAATCAAACCAAACATGTATATGGTTAAACAATAGTGTTATATCCAAACCAAAAGGCCCCGCCCATCGGGGCTTGAAGAAATAGAAAGGCTGCATCATGCTTCCACGCAGAGCTGAAACCAACCGCACATGAGTCATTTCATCTCAGTGTCGGGTAAAAGTCCCACAGAATTTGAAGCGATGTCTCCAAAATGACCTATTCAGTGTTGACGGGGATGTTAAACCTCAAATCAACAACATATCCAAACAAAATGAATAGGTTGTATAGAAAAATGACCTTTATGCATTTATGGTCATTTTTCTATATAATCTTATATTTTTGGGGTCCTTCCTTAATCGGGAATATATTCAAAACTGTTGTTATGAGCAGTATTGTAGAGATTTATGAGTGGTTATTTCATTATGTTGTGTGGTGTTGTACACTGTTTTTGTTGGTAATATTTTGGAAACGGGGTGAAAATGATCACTATTCTTCTTGATTGCAGTTTCTTTAAAACTTGAAAAAGAAGAAAGAATTATTTTTAACCCTCATCCTGCTGTTCATGACAGCCCCTACCTTTGCAAACAACCGGCCCCGATAGCTCAGTTGGTAGAGTGTCCGCTCCGGGGAACGGGAGGTCACGTGTTCGATCCTGGGCCGCGACATACCAAAGTCGTTAAAAATGGTACTAGCTGCTCCTCGCTTGGCACTCAGATTTACGGGGTAGAGCTAGGACTGGTCAACCCAGTGTCAGGATAATGTGACTGGGTGTGGTATCCTGCAATGTGTCTGGGACATGATACTTCAGTGAGGGAGCACTATAAAAGTGAGCATAGAGCTCCCTGTCGCAACCAGACGCCGTCGTGATATGACTGAAAAATTGATGAAAGCGACGTTAAACCCGAATTCACACACACCTTTGCAAACAGTGTAGATCCAGATCTGAAGAAGCCATCTGATCAGGATCTACACTGTCATTCAGTTTGTGAATTTGAACAAAAGAATTTTATCATGTAATATGATTGGCTGATAATCAGAAATGGGTGTGGCTAATTAAAATATTCAGCAGGATTAGGGTTAAGTTGATGTCTTTCAGCACCAGTTATCAAAAGCGTATACAATCATATGGAGGAAATTTACTTTCAGGTGTATGAGATTATAAGCCAAACAGATAGTTATTTAACCCATTGTGTATTAGTGGACGCTTCCATTGCTATATGTTGGTCCATTTGGCATATAAGGGGTGTCAGGCCTATTTTTAGCTCACCGTCACGTAGTGACGAGGTGAGCTTTTGGGATCACTTTTCGTCCGTCGTCCGTCCGTCCGTGCGTGCGTCCGTGCGTGCGTCCGTCCATAAACAATTCTTTAAACAACATCTCCTCCTAAACCACTGATCTGATTTTGACCAAACTTCACAGGAATGATCCTTAGGTGGTCCCCTTTCAAATTTGTTCAAATGGTTCCGGTCCGTTGCAAATCTAGGTCATAGGAGCCAAAAATAGATTTTTTTCACCAAAAACTTAAAAAATCTTCTTCTCTGAAACCACAAGGCCCAGGTCTTTGATATTTGGTATGAAGCTTCATCTAGTGGACCTCTACCAAGATTGTTCAAATTATAGTGCTCGGTTCAAAAATGCCCCCGCTCCGGGGCCCTTTGGTTTTTACATGGGCTTATATAGGGAAAATCTTTAAAAAATCTTCTTCTCTGAAACCGTAAGGCCCAGGTCTTTGATATTTGGTATGAAGCTTCATCTAGTGGACCCCTACCAAGATTGTTCAATTTATAGTGCTGGGTCCAAAAATGCCCCCGCTCTGGGGCCCTTTGGTTTTACATGGGCTTAGATAGGGAAAATCTTTAAAAATCTACTTCTCTGAAACTGCAAGGCCCAGGTCTTTGATATTTGGTATGAAGCTTCATCTAGTGGACCCCTACCAAGATTGTTCAAATTATAGTGCTGGGGCAAAAAATGCCCCCACTCCAGGGCCCTTTGGTTTTACATGGGCTTATATAGGGGAAGGCTTTAAAAATCTTCTTCTCTGAAACCGTAAGGCCCAGGTCTTTGATTTTTGGTATGAAGCTTCATCTAGGGGACCCCTACCAAGTTTGTTCAAATTATAGGGCTGGGGCCAAAAATGCCCCCGCCCCGGGGCCCTTTGGTTTTACATGGGCTTATATCGGGAAAATCTTTAAAAATCTTATTCTCTGAAACCGCAAGGCCTAGGTCTTTGATATTTGGTATGAAGCTTCATCTAGTGGACCCTTACCAAGATTGTTCAAATTATAGTGCTGGGGTCAAATATGCCCCCGCTCTGGGGCCCTTTGGTTTTACATGGGCTTATATAGGGAAAATCTTTAAAAATCTTCTCTGAAACCGCAAGGCCCAGGTCTTTGATATTTGGTTTGAATCTTCATCTAGTGGACCCCTACCAAGATTGTTCAAATTATAGTGCTAGGGCCAAAAATGACCCCGCCCCGGGGCCCTTTGGTTTTACATGGGCTTATATAGGGAAAATCTTTAAAAATCTTCTTCTCTGAAACCGCAAGGCCCAGGTCTTTGATATTTGGTATGAAGCTTCATCTAGTGGACCCCTACCAAGATTGTTCATTCAAATTATAGTGCTGGGGTCAAAATTAATATGCCCCCACTCTGGGGCCCTTTGGTTTAACATGGGCTTATATAGGGAAAATCTTTAAAAATTTTCTTCTCTGAAACCATAAGGCCCATGTCTTTGATATTTGGTATGAAGCTTCACCCCACAAGGCCCAGGTCCTCCCCCCCCCCCTCCCTGAGCCCTGGGCCTTTTGGTTTTACATGGGCTAATATAGGGAAAATCTTTAAAAATCTTCTTCTCTGAAACCGCAAGGCCCAGGTCTTTGATATTTGGTATGAGGCTTAATCTTGTGGACCCCTACCAAGATTGTTCAAATTATAGTGCTGGGGCCAAAAATGCCCCCGCCCCGGGGCCCTTTAGTTTTACATGGGCTTATATTGGAAAAATCTTTAAAAATCTTTTTCTCTGAAACCGCAAGGCCCAGGTCTTTGTTATTTGGTATGAAGCTTCATTTAGTGGACCCTTCAAATTATAGTGCTGGGGCCAAAATTGCCCCTGCCCCGGGGCCCTTTGGTTTTACATGGGCTTATATAGGGAAAATCTTTAAAAATCTTCTTCTCTGAAACCTCAAGGCCCAGGTCTTTGATATTTGGTATGAAGCTTCATCTTGTGGATCTCTAACAAGATTGTTCAGATTATAGTCCTGGGGCCAAAAATGCCCCCGCTCCGGGGCCCTTTGGTTTTACATAGACTTATATAGGGAAAATCTTGAAAAATCTTCTTCTCTGAAACCATAAGGCTTAGGTCTTTGATATTTGGTATGAAGCTTCATCTAGTGGACCTCTACCAAGAGTGTTCAAATTATAGTCATAGGGCCAAAATGCCCCTGCCTTTGGGCCCTTTGGTGTTACATAGCCTTTATAGTCAAAATCTTTAAACATCTTCTTCTGTGAAACCACAACGCTTAGGTCTTTGATATTTGGTGTGAAATGTCATTTAGTGGACCTCTATCAAGATTGTTCACATTATAGGCCTTGGGCCAAAAATGCCCCTGCCCGAGACCCATTGGTTTTACATAAGACTTATATAGAGATAGTCTTTGAGAATCTGCTTCTTTGAAACTGCAAGGCCCATGCTTTTGATATTTGGTATGTAGCTTCATCTAGTGGACCTCTACCCGGGCCCTTTGGTTTTACATAGGCTTATAATATATAGAGATAATCTTTGAAAATCTTCTTCTCTGATACAGCAAGGCCCAGGTCTATTTGGTGTGAAGCTTCATCTAGTGGACCTAGCCCCGGGGCAATTTGGTTTTACATAGGCTTATGCAGGGAATATCTTTAAAAAAATCTTCTTCTCTGAAACTGCAAGGACCAGGTCTTAGATATTACTGGACCTTTGCCAAGATTGTTCAATTTATAGCCTTTGTTGATATTTGGTATGAAGCTTCACCTTTTTAGACCTCCCTCAACATTATGCACATTATAACCCTGGGGTCAATAATGGCCCTTTCCTGGGCCCACTTGTTACTCTATGGATCAGGTGAGCGATCCAGGGCCATCATGACCCTCTTGTTTAGCTCACCGTCACGTAGTGACGAGGTGAGCTTTTGGGATCACTTTTTGTCTGTCGTCCGTCGTGCGTGCATGCGTCCGTGCGTGTGTGCGTAAACAATTTCTTTAAACGACATCTCCTAAACCACTGATCGGATTTTGACCAAACTTCACAGGAATGATCCTTAGGTGGTCCCCTTTCAAAGTTGTTCAAATGGTTCCGGTCTGTTGCACATCTAGGTCACAGGAGCCAAAAATAGATTTTTTTTCACCAAAAACTTAAAAAAATCTTCTTCTCTGAAACCACAAGGCCCAGGTCTTTGATATTTGGTATGAAGCTTCATCTAGTGGACCCCTACCAAGATTGTTCAGGTTATAGTGCTGGGGCCAAAAATGCCCCCGCCCCGGGGCCCTTTGGTTTTACATAGGCTTTATAGGAAAAATCTTTAGAAATCTTCTTCTCTGAAACCACAAGGCCCAGGACTTGGATATTTGGTATGAAGCTTCATCTAGTGGACCCCTACCAAGATTGTTCAAATTATAGTGCTGGGACAAAAAATGCCCCCGCCACAGGGCCCTTTGGTTTTACATTGGCTTATATAGGGAAAATCTTTAAAAATCTTGTTCTCTGAAACCACAAGGCCCAGGTCTTTGATATTTGGTATGAAGCTTCATCTAGTGGACCCCTACCAAGATTGTTCAAATTATAGTGCTGGGGCAAAAAATGCCCCCGTCCCGGGGCCCTTTGGTTTTACATGGCCTTATATAAGGAAAATCTTTAAAGTCTTCTTCTCTGAAACCGCAAGGCCCAGGACTTTGATATTTCGAATGAAGCTTCATCTAATGGACCTCTACCAAGATTTTCAAATTATAGCCCTTGGGCCAAAAATGCCCCCGCCCCAAGGCCCTTTGGTTTTACATAGGCTTATATAGGGAAAATCTTTAAAAATCTTCTTCTCTGAAACCACAAGGCCTAGGTCTGTTTTATATGGTATGAAGCTTCATCTAAAGGACCCCTAACAAGATTATTTAAATTATAGTGCTGAGGCCAAAAATGTCCCCGCCCCGGGGCCCTTTGGTTTTACATAGGCTTATATAGGGAAAATCTTTAAGAATCTTCTTCTCTGAAACCGCAAGGCCCAGGACTTTGATATTTGGTATGAAGCTTCATCTAGTGGACCCCTACCAAGATTGTTCAAATTATAGTGCTGGGGCAAAAAATGCCCCGCCCCGGCACCCTTTGGTTTTACATGGGCTTATATAGGGAAAATCTTTAAAAATCTTCTTCTCTGAAACCGCAAGGCCCAGGACTTTGATATTTGGTATGAAGCTTCATCTAGTGGACCCCTACCAAGATTGTTCAAATTATAGCCCTTGGGCCAAAAATGCCCCCGCTCCGGGGCCCTTTGGTTTTACATAGACTTATATAGGGAAAATCTTTAAAAATCTTCTTCTCTGAAACCACAAGGCCTAGGTCTTTTATATTTGGTATGAAGCTTCTTCTAAAGGACCCCTACCAAGATGATTCAAATTATAGTGCTGGTGCCAAAAGTGGCCCCACCCCGGGGCCCTTTGGTATTAAATAGGCTTATATAGGGATAATCTTTAAAAATCTTCTTCTCTGAAACCACAAGGTCCAGGACTTTGAAATTTGGTATGAAGCTTCATCTAATGGACCTCTACCAAGATTGTTCAAATTATAGCCCTGTGGCCAAAAATGCCCCCGCTCTGGGGCCCTATGGTTTTACATAGACTAATATAGGGAAAATCTTTAAAAATCTTCTTCTCTGAAACCACAAAGCCTGGGTCTTTGATATTTGGTATGAAGCTGCATTTAATGGACCTCTATCAAGATTATTCAAATTATAGCCCTGATACCAAAAATGTCCCTGCTCCGGGGCCCTTTGGTTTTACATAGACTTATATAGGGAAATCTTTAAAAATCTTCTCTGAAACTGCAAGGCCAAAGCCTTTGATATTTAGTATGGAGCTTTATCTAGTGGACCTCTACCAAGATTGTTCATATTATAGCCCTGGGGCCACAAATGCCACTACCCCGGGGCCCTTTGGTATGACATAGATTTATATATCCCCGGGGCATTTGGTTTTGCATAGGCTTATGTAGGGAATATCTTTAAAAAAAATCTTCTTCTCTGAAACTGCAAGGCCCAGGTCTTTGATATTTGATGTGTAGCTTCATCTAGTGGACCTTTGCCAAGATTGTTCAAATTATAGCCTTTGTTGATGTTTGGTATGAAGCTTCACCTTTAAGACCTCCCTCAACATTATGCACATTAAAGCCCTGGGGCCAATAATGGCCCTCTCTGGGGCCCACTCGTTACACTATGGATCAGGTGAGCGATCCAGGACCATCATGGCCCTCTTGTTTGTTTTTATTTTATTTTTGACGAAAAATTCTGTTAGCAAATAGTGCAGGTCCTGATCAGACGCTGCATTCTGATCTGGGCCTACACTGTTTGCCAAGGTAGCCCGTTAGGGTTTCCCGCATTCTATGGGTTAAAAGTGTATTGTTTCATAAAAACCCTTCATAGCTAATGTATTGATACATTTCATTCTGTGATTTTAGGGAAGTTGGAGCAGAAGAAAGTGATATTCGAGTTGGTTTCGTCACCTACGCCAAGGAAATTCACTTCTACAATGTAAAAGGCTCTTTAGCACAGCCTCAGATGTTAGTGGTTTCAGATTTGGAGGACGTGTTTGTACCTCTGTTAGATGGATGTTTAGTCACCTTGGCAGAATCAGAGGCTGTTATAGACAGGTAAGTGAAATGACAAAACCTGTTAAAAGATTAGTGCAACCAGTAAAGACCCTGCTCAGACAGTGCATCTGTGCAGCATGATCAGTTTGTTCACATGAATCTTCTGTAACCACTGAACTCTGTAAAGGGAGATAAAACCTCCCGAGAAAACAGACTTGTTCAGACTTGTTTCCATTAACCTGACCAACTGTATCCCCCTGACTGTGTTTTTATGCCCCCCCCCCCCCCCACCCACCCACCCACCATTCAAAGAAAGGTGGAAAGGGCGTATAATGTTTTTGTCCATCCGACTGTCTGGGTCTCCTTGCATGTCTGAGATGGCATTAGCAATTTGTGTTTTAAGTTTTCTTAATTGCGCAAGGCGGGGTTATTGGTTTCCTTTGGACACATTTCTAATTAATCATCATAAACTGTTCATCATTACATGTCATGCACCTATTGATCATTACAAATATGACAGGAAAAACATGGATTTGTCGTTTCTAGTAACATTCTGCACAAATAAATGTTTGCATACTACCCTGTTTTTACAATCCCTAGGAAAAGATTTCCATATATTTGGGATGTATTAAGTGGAATTTTCTTATTTAATATTAAAAATGTTGGCTGGAGATTGTATGTTGTAAGTTTTCATTAAAAATGTATGTTCTATGTTCTCATTAGAATTTTAGTGAGGTGATTCTATTTAGTACATACAACATACCTTGCAGGTGTCCTGTTCTGGAGTTTCCTGTATAAAATAGGATAACCCATAAGATGCCAATCACAACAATTATCATCTGCTTTTTTGTCTGCCGGTAACTTTAAAAGTCACTTGCAAATAGTGTGGACCCAGATCAGACTGCTCCTCTAGGACCAACTAGAGGAGCAGTCTGATCATAGTCCACACAGTTTGCCTGTATGCAAAAAATATTTTTAGAATGTTGGCAAGAAGATTCAGCAGACGACATAAACAGACGACATATTCAGATGCATTTTTTCTCGGCATCTTAAGGATTAATGTGTGTTTTATCAATTACAGCTTACTGAGCCAGATACCACAGATGTTTGGGGAGTCCCGAGAAACTGAAATAGTTCTAGGTCCAGTGATACAGGCTGGTCTAGATGCTCTCAAGTCTGCTGAAAGGGCTGGAAAACTGTACATATTTCACACATCATTGCCTATAGCTGAGGCTCCAGGAAAACTGAAGAACCGAGATGACAAGAAGTTATTGGGTACTGATAAAGAAAAGGTAAAAATTACATTAAATTATATAGTGTCTTTCTACAGTCCTCTGTGCTGGCCTCGGTAGCTCAGTCGGATGCACGTTTGACTGGTGATCAGGAGAACGCGGGTTCGATACCTGCGAGGTTTGGCAACATTCTTTCGTGGAGATTGATCATGAAATCTTTTTTACGGTCATTCTCTCCCTTCCCCTGATTCAAGAATGGTAGTTGTCAGTGTGGATCGGTAAACTGACCGGCTCAAAATGACCTAAAATAGTGTTGACTGGGTCGTTAAACTCCAATACAAACAGTGTCTTTCTACAGACCACCGATGCCTTATAATTATGAACATTGACTCTTAAACATTATTTAGAAGCCTCCGTGGTGTAGTGGTTACGCTACTCCCCTTGTAAACCAGGGGTCGCAGGATCGATCCCGGGCTTCTTCAGACTTTCGGATGAGTCTTTAAACCGATGTCCCGTCTCCGTATGACCTTAGCTGTTGGTGGGACGTAAAACTCAAACACTCACTCATCTTAAACATTAGATTCTTTGCTACTGTGAGTTGGAACCTCTGGGTACTCCAGTTTGTATCCACCTCTTAGTCTTATTAACAATTGGCTCGACTAAGACATAACCTTGTGTTGTCTTGGTTGTTAAACTCCAAACCAAACAAAGGAAATGCAAACTGGTCTGAGTGTCGGCAGGCTGCAAAGGTCTTTTACATTTTGATCCCATTTACGATTATTTCTCTGCACTGTAATACAGGAAAAAAAATTAAATAGAGGATCTTACATGAGTGCTCATGTATTATTGAATTTAATTAACGAGTTGAGGAAAAGGGATAAAATGCGAGTTTAATAAATTCAATAATACATGAGCACGAATTTAAAACGCATTTTATTAACAATTGTTTACAAAAATGTCAATATTCCGCCGTTAGTAAACGCGACATCTTAAGGACGTTGTATATGTAATGTTACGGGACGTATCGAGTTAATTTGCATAATTAATCCACTAGTGGATTATCGAAAATATTACATGGCGTTATTACACTCTCAGACGCGACGTCATATGATAAACTCTGTATGATAAGGTAAGTAATTTGTGATAAATGAAGGAAAGTTTAGGTTACTTCTCCATAAAAATCTATGTTGTGGGTATTCATTAGAACCGCCTCGGCGAGGCGGTTCTAATGAGTACCCACAACAAAGATTTAAAAGGAGAAACAAGGAAAACTATCCTTCAGTTATCACAAAATGCTTGCCTTGCCTGTTAAAAAAAAATAATAAATAAATAAACTTTGTATAGGTAGTACAGTGAAACTTAAGTGATGAACTGGTTGTTGAGTCAAGTCCCTGAGGCATCTTGTGATAGCTCCAGATAATAAATATTTAGGGCGCCGCTGCATGATGCTTCCAAGCAGAGCTGAAATAGACCGCACATGAGTACTGGTAAACCTCCCAGAAGATCTAAGCCTGCCCAGGCGGAGTGGTGAGAGTCGGACTGTTCATGCATTTAAACCCTATTGGTTTCATTGGGCGGCAGGGCTTGAGATGTTATTTCGTCTCAAAGTCGGGTAAAAGTCCCACAAAATTGGAAGCAATTTCTCTAAAATGATCTCAATAGTCCTGACGGGATGTTAAACCACATATCAAACCAAACCTCTGTTTCGAGCAAGTTTCCAAGGTCCTAAAGGTATTTGAGCCATTGGACTTAAGGGGAATGGGAACACCTTCAGGGGAGGCGCCAAAGTATTTTTGTCTCCCATGTCAATAGGGGTAACCTCTTAAAAGAGCAAATTCTTTCCTTTTAGAGTAGACCCCTTTTTCAGTGGGACAGGGCTAATAGAAAAGCGAACAGGAAGTCCCGAAAGTTGCCTCCCTTAGAAAAATGGCGGAAAAATCGGCCAGGTGTTCCCATTCCCCTTAAATGCACTGCCTTAACACATAGGAAGGAGTACTGCAGGTAATAATATGTTAAATAGGCTTCATTTACACACTGATTTGTGTTATAGGAAATAGCAGCATATCTTTCATTCTTTCAGACAATATTGTCACCACAGACAAGTTTTTACAGCAAATTAGCGCAGGACTGTGTTGCAGCTGGCTGCAGTGTAGACCTGTTCTTATTCCCGAACTCATACTGTGATGTTGCTACCATGTCTGATATCTGTCGCCTAACCAGCGGAAACATGTATAAATATAGCTACTTTCAAGTAAGTAACATTTTCCCTTCGATACCAAAACCAAGCCCAGCTGTTCAAAGCATTGTTAACCCTTTTTGTACCAAATGGAATCTTCCTCCTTCTATATAGCAGGAGTCCATTTCAAAATTTAGGGGTATCAACTTGTGTTTTCCTCAAAATCTATTTGGAAATTTGCTGAAAATTTTGCAAATGGTGTAGGCCCTGATCAGGCTGATCTGGGTCTGCACTGTTTGGCAACTACCATTTTTGGGGTTTCCGGTGCAAAATGGGTTAAGTTCTGTGAGGTCGTTAGTGGTTAAATTGTTAACTGTTCTAAAAAGTACAGTATCTAATATTTTGGTTGTTTTGCTGGAAAAATGTGAGCAGCTTTTGCATTTGCAAAAGCTCCTCACATTTTTCCAGCAAAAATATTAGCAAATTTTCACCATATTTAATTATCTGGGGCCAGTTGTTCAAAGCATCGTTAGCTTAATGAGCTCGTTAATGGTCATATTGTTAACTCTTCTAGCAAGTACAATATCGTAAATTTTGGAATTTTTGCTGAAAAAATGTGAGCAGCTTTTGCGTCCGCACAAGCTGCTCACCTTTTTTTTCAGCAAAAATTTCAGCATATTTGCCATATTTAATGATCAAAGTTTTAACGACACGTTAACTAACGACATAGTTTTGAACAACTGGCCCCAGAATTTTAACAAAATGTTAACTAACAACATTGTTAGTTTTGAACAGCTGAACACTGATGTGTATTGGCAAACTACATGTGTGGGATGCCAAGCTATGCAGCTGTAGGTCAGGTGTTTTTTACCAGGAATACCAGTGTTTGCCTACCTCTGATTACCGGCCCCGATAGCTCAGTTGGTAGAGTGTCCGCTCCGGGGAATGGGAGGTCACGGGTTCGATCCCGGGCCGCGACATACCAAAGTTGTTAAGAATGGTACTAGTTGCTCCTCGCTTGGCACTCAGATTTACGGGGAAGAGCTAGGACTGGTCGACCCAGTGTCAGGATAATGTGACTGGGTGTGGGATCATGTAATGTGTCTGGGACATGATACTTCAGTGAGGCAGCACTATAAAAGTGAGCATTGAGCTCCCTGTCGTGATATGACTGAAAAATTGTTGAAAGCGATGTTAAACCCGAATTCACACACACATGCCTACTTCTGATTTATGATTCACTTAAAATAAGAGAAGGAATATTGAGAAAACCATTAAAACACAATCAAAAAGAAAAAGACAAAACCCTTCACTCTCTTCACTCATATTCAGTAGGTCTCTTGGAGATTGATCATGAAATCTTTTCTACGTTCAGTCTCTCCCGCTGATTCAAGAAGGGCAGTTGTCAGTTGAACTGTGCACTGAACTATTAACCACTTGCATATAAGCCTGCCCAGGAAAAATGTGGATAGGTAAACTGACCATCTAAAAATAACCTAAATAGTGTTGACCGGGCCATTAAAACTCCGATACAAACAATTCAGTAGGTCTCTGACTGTTGTGTTTTGAGCCAAAAATGAGATGTCCAGGTTTGTAACAGATGGTCAGGGTTTTTTCTGTGAGTACTCTTGTTTTCCCCCCACCTGATTATCAGTTGGCTCATACAAGTGAAATAGTCTCGAAATAGTTGCCGGATCCAAATAAGACTATCACTTAATATCCAGACAGTTCCTAACCCTAACTCTTACCCTGACCCAAACAAGATACACCTAAAATTCATTATAACACTGTTCTTTTTACTATAACACTGTTAATTATAACTCTGTTATGGATATACCATAGTGATCCTAAGTATTGGGACAGAAAGGCCTAAGCAAACAATGCAGACCCAGATCAGACTGCTCCTGAAGGAGCAGTCTGATCAGGGTCTACACTGTGTGCTCTTCTGTCTGCACCTTTTGGAGTGAGTGGGTGTTTGAGTTTTACATCTCACCAACAGCTAAGGTCATACGGAGACGGGACCTCAGTTTAAAGACTCATCCAAAAGTCTGAAGAAGCCCGGGATCAATCCTGTGACCCCTGGTTTACAAGGTGAGTAGCGTAACTACTACACCACGGAGGCTTCTTTGCACCTTTTGGACTTCTTGCAGGATCATGAAACAAATTTTTTTAGAAGTTTTAGGAGAACTACAGCAAGTCCTCAGGGTGTCTGAATTTTAAGAATTTATATGGTAACAAGGTTTAAAGATAGATCCCAAAAAGGTATTGATAAAATAGAACAATGACCATTTATGATTATTTCTTTATACAATCTTTACATTTTGTTTGGATATAACACAGTTGTCCATTTCAAGGTAAAGTGGATATCAAATCGGCCATTTAAATTATTTATCCCTTTAGATTACACAGCACTTACAACTTTTTCCCTCTTTCGCTATACATTTAACAGATATTTACATTACGGTTCATTGGTGCATGTACTCTTGGGATTAAACAAGTTATCGTTTGATGGGCACATGCGTTCTTGGTGAAACTAACATGTGACAAGTGCCAGGTATCTAACATGGGTAGCAGTGCTGAGGGTGCAAATTTACTAATATCGTGGTATTTTGCTGAAAAGTAACAATGAATGGGGATGATTAAAGGTGTATTATTATATTTTCTGTCATTTTTATGACCTATTCATATATATTAAACGTCAAACTGTTTGAAAGAGATGGTTTGATCGAAAACGAAAGTAGATCATTTGAGGGTTAAAAGTGGTACTCTCTCCCTTTGACTCTCTATATTCCAATATGACTAGAGACAATTTATATTTGTGTTCAAAATACACGTGTATTATCGATAAAAAATACAAAAACATTTGGGAAAATCTGTCTTTGTATACAGAAGCACTATTACCCAGACACCATGCGTCCCTGAAATTAGGTCTCAAGAATTTGCGTAGTGAATACTGACAGAATTTTCTTTTCAAAAACACTTAATCTTTTTGATATCTGCTTGAGAGTCCGTGTAGTAAATAGCTTTGTTATGTACATAGATTATAGTCATTTAAAGGGCTCAAATTCAGAGTGCGCATGTGGAAGGGAGCAGTAATTTATTGAACCAAAACAACAAACTTGAGGATATCCGAATGCCTCATTATAATAAATTATGCAAAAGCAAACACTGCAAACAAAGTTGTTTGTGCACAGACCCTGTGAAATGAAATGTAGACAATGTTGAGAATAATATGTGTGGCTTGAAATCTCTAATGTACATATAGACTCATTCATGTTGATGTGTTACAGGCTGATCTTGATGGAGATAGATTTATAGAAGACCTAAAGAACAATATTCAGGCACAGAAAGCCTTCGATGCCATTATCAGAGTTAGAACTAGTCAAGGTAAGACTTAAATTATTACCAGTAGCTAACTTGTGGCCATGTGATGAATTCCCAGTTTTGCCAGACTTTTGGATGAGTATTTGAACAAAGGTATTATCGCCATATGACCTCTGTTGTTGGTGAGACAAAACTTAAGTTCGCCAACTCGGATACCTCGTTTACCATGGTCAATTTACCGGCCCCGATAGCTCAGTTGGTAGAGTGTCCGCTCCGGGGAAGGGGAGGTCACGGGTTCGATCCCGGGCCGCGACATACCAAAGTCATTAACAATGGTACTAGCTGCTCCTCGCTTGGCACTCAGATTTACGGGGTAGAGCTAGGACTGGTCGACCCAGTGTCAGGATAATGTGACTGGGTGTGGTATCATGTAATGTGTCTGGGACATGATACTTCAGTGAGGCAGCACTATAAAAGTGAGCATTGAGCTCCCTGTCGCAACCAGACACCGTCGTTATATGACTGAAAAATTGTTGAAAGCGACGTTAAACCAGAATTCACACACACACCATATTCAATTTGAACTTGTTCTGTAGTCCCTAGAGAATTTTTCCAATAGCTTCAGATATTAATATTATGTCATAAACCTTTCTAGACTTTTCTGATTCCACCTTGAAAAGGTATGTTGTGTGTACTCATTAGAATCACCTCAATGAGGCGATTCTAATGAGTACACACAACATTCCTTTATCCTACAGAAGATTGAAAAGATACCCACATTATCTCTCCTGGCCTAGCAGTGTGATTAACCCTCAGTAGTTCGAACTACTATCTCGAACAAATTTTCGAGGACCGAAAGGTATTAGAGTTAATGAAGTTGGACTGTAATATTATTACCATACGTATCAAGATATCTTCACAATTCACTGTGTCAGAAATTGAAGTTCAGATGGGGAAATGGCGGAACGAGTGGCAGACTCATAGTATAATTCTGTTTCTGAAAGTGTTCTTTGCAAGTGTTGATAATTTTTTCTGGAAGAAATTTGTGATAAGCAGAGATTTAGAATGTCTATCTTGAAGATTGAGGATGGCAGGCTCAGGCAAGCAGTAATCCCATGACAGGTCATATTTCTACATTGAAAATAGAAAAATAGTATCTAGACTAATGATTCATGTTACAAAGAGGATTTTACACTCCTGGTCATATGAATTGAACACAAGTTTATGATCCTGTTTATCATATTTAATGATTTTGTTTAGGTTTTATTTCACAGCCCCGCCCTTTGGGGCTTGAAGAAATAAATGGGCTGCATGATGCTTCCACGTAGAGCTGAATCCGCCCGCACGAGAGTACTGGTAAACCGCTTAGAGGATCTAAGTCTGCCCAGGCAAAGCAGTGCGAGTCAGACCATCCATGCCTATAAACCCTACTGGTTTCATTGGGCGACTGGGCTTGAGATGTCATCTCATCTCAATGTCGGGTAAAAGTCCCACAGAATTGGAAGCAACGTCTCCAAAATGACCTATTTAGTGTTGACGGGGGCGTTAAACATCAAATCAAACAAAAACAAATAGATTTTATTTTCGAAGAAATTCAAAAAAAAAAAAATCAGAAGAAAATAGGATTGTCACAGCAGCAGCATGAGGTTTTATGCCAGTAGCCGTGTTTTATTTACACCTGATCATATCGTTTTGTGATGTGACGTTATCCACTTAACCACAGCAATGTAATGTAATTATGCTAATGTTAATACATGCCCTATGAAAACTCAAGAATCTTTCCATTTCAGGTATTCGACCTGTAGATTTCTTAGGTAATTTCTACATGTCGAACACGACAGATGTTGAAATGTGTGCAGTTGATTCTAACCAAGCAATCACGGTCGAGGTAAAACATGACGATAAACTGAATGAATCAGAAGGAGCTTATATACAGGTGGCTGTGTTATTCACGAGCATTAATGGTCAGAGGAGACTTAGGATACATAACCTATCAATGAACTGTTGTATGCAACTTGCGGATCTCTTCAGGAATTGTGAATTAGACAGCACTGTCAATTATATCGCCAAATATGGTAAGTTATGTAACTTCACATAATTTAAAGGGAATGGGAACACCTTCAGGGGAGGCAACTCCTGCAAAAGTATTTTTATCTCCCATGTCAATAGGGATCAACTCTTAAAGTAAAGAATTTGCTCCTGAGGAGAAAATTTTTTCCTCAATAGGGGTCGACTCTTAAAGGAAAGAATTTGCTCCTGAGGAGCAAATTCTTTCCTTTAAGAGTAGACCCCTTTTTCAGTGGGACAGAGCTTATTGAAAAGCGAACAGGAAGTTCCGAAAGTTGTCTGCCTTTGAAAAATGGCAGAAAAATGTGCCAGTTGTTCCCGTTCTCCTTAACTTCTTTCTTTTCTTATTGTTACCCTGGCAGGTGTTCTGGGTATGCAAAAAATGGTTGGGGACACAGAAACAATTAGTCTAATTTGAATACAGTGAAATTCCGCTGTTAAGACCACCTAAAATTAAGACTAATTCTGCTTTAAAAAGCTTATTTTGAAGGGTGCAGCTATTCTTTCTTCATGTTTTCTGCAAGAATGTCCTCTGGTCAAGGACCGCCTTTGGGACATTTCAAAAGAGGTCTTAAAGACCACTTTTGAACAGTTCCAACGGTGGTCTAAATATAGGCATTTTACTGTAGTTTGAATACGTTTTGGATCATAAAAATTACATAAGGGTAGTTTTAACTACTGAGGGTTAATCATAGTGTCGGGTCAGGAGGGATAATGGGAATGACTTGAGGATTTATTTTTCGACCTTCTATAAAAGTAATGGCATGTTGTGTGTACTCATTAGAATTGAGGCGATTATAATGTGCACATACAACAAAACCCTATTGGTTTCATTGGGCAGCAGGGCTTGAGATGTCATTTCATCTCGGTGTCTGGTAAAAGTCCCACAAAATTGGAAGCAGCATCTCCAAAATGACCTTTACATTGTTGACAGGGAGGTTAAACCTCAAATCAAACAAACAAACAAAAACCAGTTTGCTTGTTGGTCATTTAAAAATTGTAGTTCTTATTCTGAAACTTTCCCTGTTCATTGAAATAGTATTACATGATTAAATAACATTGCACATATAATTGGAAAAAAATACAGTTGAATTTTACAGCTCAAACAACTTAGTGACCACGAAAATTTGAGACAGGGGTAGTTAGAGCCACTGAGGGTTGATTTTGGAGCCAGGTCAGGAGGCATAATATGGACATCTTTTTGATTTTCTTCCAAATAGAAGTATGTTGTGCGTACTCATTAGAATCGCCTCCTGGAGGCGATTCTAATGAGTACACACAACAATGAGGCGATTTTGTGTACACACAATTACACTTTTTCAAGATAAAATAAGAAAAATATTCCAAATATATTAATATTTGCAGTTGTGGAAAAAAAATTAATAGGGACTCGAGAACAGAGTTCCAAACAGTCATGGTCGTTCAAGCCATCGAAGTTTCTCAAAGCAGCCTGAAAAAATATTGATATTGTTGTTTCTTTTCAGCTATTAGAAATGTATTGAACAAGAATCCTAGGGAGACCAGAGAACACATAATGAACCAAGTTGCTCAGATCTTGGCGTGTTACAGAAAGAACTGTGCTAGTCCCTCATCAGCAGGACAGCTGATATTACCAGAGTGTATGAAACTATTGCCTGTGTATTCAAATTGTGTAATTAAAAATGATGGAATTCAAGGAGGTAAGTTTTCTTTACATTTAAATTCTCATTGCATTTCATTATGATAACATGCCCATGTGACAGAGTGCATTTTTTTCTCATCTCCAAAATGGCTACTTTTCTGATGAAAATCTGTGACATTTTTGTTATTTTTTCTTCAAACATAGGTTGTGGGTGCCCGTTAGAACCGCCTCACTGAGGCGGTTCTAACGAGTACCCACAACCTATGTCTTGGAACAGAAATAAGAAAAATAATGTATACCCCGTAAACCCCAGTTTTCCCTATATAAAGTGGGGTTTAGGGGGGTGTTCATTTCACGGACGTGTTCACGTGATGACAGAAAAAAAAACTAACCATTTGAGTGTTAGGATTACATTACAAATACAATGATTCACTTGAAGTCACATGATCATTAACCCATTGTATACTGGTGGACTCTTCCATTGCTATATGTTGGTCATTTGTCATATGAGGTGTGTCCGGTCTATGTTTTCGTTTTTATGCCCCCGCATCGTATGATGCCGGGGGTATATAGTTTTTAGGTTTTCCGTACGTGCGTCCGTGGGTACGTGCATCCGAATGTACGAAAGTGTGTACGTACGTACGTACGTAATCCTGTTAGACTCAGGTTAAGGTTTTGGGTCAGGGTAGAACTTGAGCTCATATTTTTCAAACCATGCAATGGATGTGGTTTATATTTAGTATGATGATAGATATGGGTCCAAAGTTTTATCCAGCAATACCCCCACACCTACCTATGGTCTCAAGGTCAAGGTCACAAACTTAAAATTTTTTAATGTTTAAGACTCCGGTTAAGGTTTTCGGTCAGGGTAGAACTTGAGCTCATATTTTTTAAACCATGCAATGGATGTGGTATGATGATAGATATGGGTCCAAAGTTTTATCCAGCAATACCCCCACACCTACCCATGGTCTGAAGGTCAAGGTCACGGACTTAGAAATTTTTAATGTTTAACACTCAGGTTAAGGTATTTGTACCACGTTGAACTTTAACTTTTATGATTCATTTGGTTCATATTTGGTTTAATGATAGATGCAGGTCCAAAGATTTATTCAGTAAGACCCCCACCCATGCCTATGACTTCAAGGGCAAGGTCGCAGACATAGAAATTTTCTAAATTAAGTATGTTAATAGCTTATATTTTCCAAACTCTATAATGGATTTGCTTCATATTTGGTATGACAATAGTTGCAGGTCCAAAGTTTCATTGAGCCATACCCCTCACCCCTTAACTGAAGGTCAAGGTCACAGACATAGAAATTTTTTATATTATATTTTTTGAGAGCTCATATTTTTGTCGCACCTGCTTTAGCAGGAAGACATAGGCGTGCAAGTTTCCGTCCGTCCGTCCGTCCGTTCGTCCGTCCGTCCGTCCGTCCGTCCGTCTGTCAACATTTTACACTGGATGTCTTGTCATCGCAACTCCTCCTACACTTTTAGACCGATCATTTGGAAACTTTGCATGTGCTTTCGCCATGGTATGAGGATGCGCATGTGGTTTGGACTTAATCTTCGAATCAATTTTTGTCACTTTTTCCATATTGTGAACTTAGTCATTTTTAGGTATGCGATACGTACCTCTTGTCATCGCAACTCCTCTTGCAGTTTTATACCGATCATTTTGAAACTTTGCATGAGCTTTCACCATGGTATGAGGATGTGCATGTGGTTTCGACATAATTTTCAGAATATTTTTTTCCGCTTTTTGCACATTATGAACTTAGCCATTTTTAAGCTTCATTTGATATACGATAGGTACCTCTTGTCATCGCAACTCCTCCTACAGTTTCATACCAATTATTTTGAAACTTTGTGTGTGATTTTGCCATGCTATGAGGATGCGCATGTGGTTTGGACTTTATCTTAGGATAAATTTTTGTCACTTTTTCCACATTGTGAACTTAGTCATTTTTAACCTTTGATTGATATATGATAGGTACCTCCTGTCATCGCAACTCCTCTTGCAGTTTTATACCGATCATTTTGAAACTTTGCGTGTGCTTTCGCTATGGTATGAGGATGCGCATGTGGTTTGGACTTTATCGTCGGATCATTTTTTTTCACTTTTTCCACATTGTGAACTTAGTCATTTTTAACCTTCAATTGATATATGATAGGTATCTCTTGTCATCGCAACTCCTCTTGCAGTTTTATACCGATCATTTTGAAACTTTGCGTGTGCTTTCGCCATGGTATGAGGTTGTGCATGTGATTTCGACATAATTCTCAGAATATTTTTTTTTCACTTTTGCACATTGTGAACTTAGCCAATTTTAAGCTTTAGTTGATATACAATAGGTACCTCTTGTCATCGCAACTTCTCTTACAGTTTTATATTGATCATTTTAAAACTTTGAGTGTGTTTCTACCTATGGTATGAGGATGTGCATGTGGTTTTGACTTTATCTTGGGATCAATTTTTATCACTTTTTCCACATTGTGAACTTAGTCAGTTTTTTACCTCACATATATAGGCTATGGATTCTTCTCAAAGCCCTATATTCATTTCTTCTGCCTTAAATAAACTTTTATTTTTTTGTGTGGGGCAGGTGGGGAGCAGGTGCGACATCAACTTCACCGAAGTTGAATTTCTGGTTTTAACCATGTGATGGATTTGCTACATATTTGGAAATTTGGAATGATGATAGATAGTTTCATTCAGCCATAACCCTGCCCCTGCCGCATGACCTTAAGGTGATGGCAGGGGGGTGAGGTAGGTCCCTGGGCGGGGGCATTTGTGTTGTATTGACACATTTCTAGTTATTCTATTTTTGACGGAAAATTCTGTTAGCAAATAGTGCAGGCCGCGTTCTGCACCGTCTGATCTGGGCTTGCGCTGTTTGCCAAGGTACCCCATTAGGGGTTTCCCACATGTAATGGGTTAAGTGAAGTCAAAATGAATCCCGGTTTCTCTCCAATATGATTGGACAATGGTGACGTTCTGACAACAACAAAGGTCTTCCACTGCCGGGGGCAAAATTACATGGAATGGTTTTCTTGTTTCACTTTCAGTCTGCAAACCAAAAAATCAATTTCACCAAATAAAATAATGTAAATATTAAAGTAATAAAGGTAATTCATTTAATGTTCTTTGTAGTATGAACAACATCAGGGGCCAGTTGTTCAAAGCATCGTTAGTTTAACGAGCTCGTTAGTGGTCAAATTGTTAACTCTTCTAGCAAGTACAATATCTAAAATTTTGTTATTTTTGCTGAAAAAATGTGAGCAGCTTTTGCATCTGTAAAAGCTGCTCACATTTTTCAGCAAAAATTTTAGCATATTTGCATATTAAATGATCAAAATTTTAACGATACGTTAACTAACGACATTGTTAGTTTTGAACAACTGGCCCCCAGGTCAGCAAAGTTTAGGGTTCATTTCATTCTTTAACCCATAAAATGCTGGAGCTATGATTAACACAGAAGATATTTTTCTTTGATGTGTTCATTTTGGTATTATTTTAGGTCAGGATATATCAACAGATGATCGTAGTTACCTAATGCACCTAATAAATTCAATGGATGTCAAGTCATCATCTGCTTTCTTCTACCCAAGACTCTTGCCTTTGGTAAGTTGGTAGCTTTCTTGCATTTACAGTAGAACTTCAATGGCTCGAACTCCGATGGCTTGTTTACCATTCTTGAGCCTGCAGGGAATTCCTCCAAATACGATACAGGGATAATGTAGGGAGATTTTCTTCTTTGCAAATATATGCTGTGTGTTCTCAAGAATAGCCTTGATGGGGCAATTCTAATGAGTACACACAATATACATTTATAATATTGAACATCGAAAAGATATCCCCCAATTATCTCTAAAAAGATGGGCTGCATGATGCTTCCAAGCAGAGCTGAAACCAACCCGCACATGAGTGCTGGTATAGCGCTTAGAGGATCTAAGCATGCCCAGGCAATGTGGTGCGAGTCAGACTGATGCCCAGGCAATGTGGTGCGAGTCAGACTGTCCATGCTTAAAAACCTTATTGGTTTCATTGGGCAGCAGGGCTTGAGATGTCATTTCATCTCAATGTCTGGTAAAAGTCCTGCAAAATTGGAAACAAGGTCTCCAAAATGACCTTTACAGTGTGGAAGGGGAACCTCAAATCAAACAAAACAATTATCTCTAGTTTGCTTTCTTGTACACGTTTGGCACAAATAGTAACCCTCTGTGGTTCGAACTGCTGCTGTCTCGAACAAATTTTCTTGGTCCCAAAGGGATTTGAGCCATCAAAGATCGACTGTTTATAAAGTACATAAAAAAATGTATTTTCTTAACTCATTAATGCCTGGTAGTCTGTTCTATTTGTCAATGGGGCAAGTCCATTAATCATTTTAGTGTCGTGCCTTCTTCAAGCATGGTGCGATAAAGGCGTCTGATTTTCCATACATTTGTTTGTCAAACCATCACCATTTGCGTAAACCCTAGTGTCAACCAAAATGTTTGTCCATGCCTGGACAATATAGATTTCGATGGAATTCTTGTTTTAGGGGAGGGGTCTAGTTGATTTTATTATCATTAGTTTAACAAAGAAATTGCTGTATCATTTAAACAAAGTGTTGACCAAATCAGATGCTTCATGATGCAGCATCTGATCTAGGTCTACACTGTTTACCATTGGCCTCTTTAGGTGATACTGAGCATAAATATGTTACGTGGGTCTTGACAATTTTTGCTGTCTTTTCTAAAGGCAAACTGCTTCTGCAGAAAAGAATTTAGCTCCCTTTTCAAAGAGGAAGGCTCATTACTGTTGTTCAAGTCTATCTTGACTCGTATGTGAAATGTCTGACTTAATAGCAAAATTGAAAAGTTACAATAATGGCTTCCAGAAATAATTAACCTTTTGTTTATATCCTCTGACTCTTTTTGTTTTCTACACCAAGGCTGACCTGTTATTTATGAATCTGGAAGAGCTATCAAAGCTACAAACCCACCTTCGATCAGGCAGAAAATAATTTTTTTTCCGTACTTTCCAGAGATAAAAAGGACATTACATGTGAAACGTCTGCACAATGTCTGCCCAGCAGATGATTCATATGAAGTGTCAAGCCTTAGTATCCCCTCGCACAACATAGTTTTGAGGGGGGATATAGCATTTGTCCCATACGTACGTATGTACGTACGTACATACATACGTACGTATGGGACAAATGCTTTTGTCATCGCTCTAGCGCCTACATTTCTTGACCGATTTTAATATAACTTCACACGAATGTTCCTTATGACAATATCTCGAGCGAGTCCGACTTTCAAGTTCATGACCTCAAGGTCAAGATTACTGTGGCTATTTTTAGACAAACTTTGTCAGTGCTCTAGCGCCTAAATTTCTTCACCAATTTCAATATAACTTCACACAAATGATCCGTATAAAAATATTTCAATCGAGTTCGACTTTCAAGGTCATGGACTCAAGGTCAAGGTCACAGTGGCTATTTTTAGAAAAACTTTGTCATCGCTCTAGCGCCTACATTTCTTCACCAATTTCAATATTACTTCACACAAATGTTCCTTATAAAAATATCTCGAGCGAGTTTGACTTTCAAGGTCATGGCATCAAGGTCAAGGTCACTGTGGCTATTTTTAGAAAAACTTTGTCATCGCTCTAGCGCCTATATTTCTTCACTGATTTCAATATAACTTCACATAAATGTTCCTTATGACAATATCTCGAGCATGTTCGACTTTCAAAGTCATGGCCTCAAGGTCAAGGTCACTGTGGCTATTGTTAGAAAAACTTTGTCATCGCTCTAACACTTTCATTTCTACACCAATTTCAATATAACTTCACACAAATGTTCCTTATGACAATATCTCTTGCGAGTTCCACTTTCAAGGTCAAGGTCACTGGGGCTTTTTTTTTAGAAAAACTTTGTCATCGCT
This sequence comes from Lucinisca nassula, assembly GCA_963580285.1. NCBI lineage: Eukaryota > Metazoa > Mollusca > Bivalvia > Lucinida > Lucinidae > Lucinisca > Lucinisca nassula. The sequence continues at coordinate 76,682,495 of OY757011.1, read as the reverse complement.
CTAGCGCCTACATTTCTTCACTGATTTCAATATTACTTCACATAAATGTTCCTTATGACAATATCTCGAGCATGTTCGACTTTCAAGGTCATGGTCTCAAGGTCAAGGTCACTGTAGCTATTTTTAGAAAAATTTGTCATCGCTCTAACACTTACATTTCTTCACCAATTTCAATATAACTTCACACAAATGTTCCTTATTACAATATCTCTAGCGAGTTCCACTTTCAAGGTCAAGGTCACTGTGGCTATTTTTAGAAAAATTTTGTCATTGCTCTAGCGCCTACATGTCTTCACTGATTTCAATATAACTTCACATAAATGTTCCTTATGACAATACCTCGAACGAGTTCGACTTTCAAGGTTAAGGTCGCTGTGGCTATTTTTAGAAAAACCTTGTCATTGCTCTAGCGCTTACATTTTTTCACCAATTTAAATATTACTTCACACAAATGTTCCTTATAACAATATCTCGAGCGAGTTCCACTGTCAAAGTCACTGTGGCTATTTTTAGAAAAAATTTTGTCACGGCTCTAGCGCTTACATTTCTTCACCGATTTCAATATAACTTCACACAAATGTTCCTTATGACAATATCTCGAGCAATTTCGACTTTCAAGGTCAAGGTCACTGTGGCTATTTTTAGAAAAACTTTGTCATCGCTCTAGCCACTACATTTCTTCACTGATTTCAATATAACTTCACACAAATGTTCCTTATGACAATACCGTGAGCTAGTTTGACTTTCAAGGTCAAGGTCACTGTGGCTATTTTTAGAAAAACTTTGTCATTTTATCACCAATTTCAATATAACTTCACACAAATGTTCCTTATGACAATATCTCAAGCTATTTCGACTTTCAAGGTCAAGGTCACAGTAGCTATTTTTAGAAAAATTTTGTCATCGCTCTAGCGCCTACATTTATTGATGGATTTTAATAGAGCTTCACACAAATGTTTCTTATGATAATATCTCGAGTTGCTTTGACTTTTAAGGTCATGACCTCAAGGTCAAGGTCACTGTGGCTATTTATAGAAAAACTTTGTCATCGCTCTACCTCCTACATTTATTGACAGATTTCAATATAACTTCACACAAAAGATGCTTATGATAATATCTTGAGCAAGATCTACTTTCGTGGTCATGGCCTCAAGTCAAGGTCACTATGGCTATTTTTAGAGAAACATTGTCATCACTCTAGAACGTACATTTATTGATGGATTTTTAAACAAACTTTACACAAATGTTGCATATGATAATGTCTCAAGCAAGTTGGACTTTTGCCATTTCAGTGTTTTCCACACACGAAGTTGTTTAGTGTAAGGGGATTTGTATCACATGCGATGCCTTGTTTTCTTTGAAAAATAGGGAAAAAAAAAATATTTACTTTGAAAATACTTATTCTCTTAGTGATAGCATGGTAGCTCAGTGATTAGTGCACTTACTTATCATGCTAGAGGCCCCTGGTTCGATTTCCGGCAGTGGTAATAAAATTGCTGTGTCTGAACATGCTCAACCGACATTATTTGCAGGGATGAATGCCACATAGTGCAGCATCCTTCCGATCGGGACATTACCTGGAGGTCCTCTGTGCAGGGAGAACCATCCCCTGTGCAGGTTAAAGATCCCTACCATAATTACATGATTACCGTATAGGCTTTCATCCTGCAAACCTGGACTGTATGTAATGTACGACTGCATGTTATGGGCAAATGTGACCAATCGCAGTATCAGTAGAAAAAAAAGAAATGAAAAATAAGCAAAAATACTTAGAAATACCATCAGCTAGTCATGATCAGTGCTTAAAGGGTAAAATCTGAAGGTTTGTCAAAACAAACAACAGTGCACATGTTTAATAGCTGCATATTGTTTTCTCTATGCAGCATGACTTGGATCCCAACTCCACAGAACTGCCAGCTGGCGTCCGGTGCTCTGCTGAACGATTGCAAGATGATGGAGTTTATTTATTAGGTGAGTGTATATCTTTAAGACTTTATCTAGCACTTTGCCTAAGTGACTGGATACAGGCTGCAGTTTAAGGATTTTAAAAGCATTCTTTTAAGCGGATCAGATACACCTTTGGGACAAGTTACTCTTGAAAATCTAGTCTTCCTTGTCAATAGAGGTCTGCTCTACAAGAAAAAATTTGCTCCTGAGGAGCAAATTCTTTCCTATGAGAGCAGATCTCTTTTTCAGAGATTCTGTGTTCACAGGAAAGCAAAAAGGAAGTTCCCAGAAGTTATCTCCCTTGTAAAGAATGATAGAAAATAAAGGGAGACAAGGCAATTACCAGGATGGAAAATCGCTCTTCTTTTACTGTTTTGGTTCATGCACCTTACTTCTTGCGAGGGATATTTGACCACTAGCGTAGGTGTGTAGGGTATACACTGGTTTTGAATGATGAAAACCAACACAGAACTGAATGTACATTGTATCTGAGCAATGTGATTTGTTCTCTCAGTCAGCTTGTGTATTTCTTGGCAAGCTGTTGAAACACTTATGAAAGATTCTAACAAGTGCATCAGTTTGGTGAAACAAGAAATAGGATATAGAGGATCTTACATGAGTGTTCATATATTATTGAATTTATTAAACGAGTTTAGGAAAAGGGATAAAATGCGAGGCTTTGCCGAGCACTTTATCCCTTTTCCTCAACGAGTTTAATAAATTCAATAATACATGAGCACGAATGCAAGATTCTATTTATCACATGACATTTAAAACGCATTTTATTCACGATTGTTTACAAAAATATCAATATTCCGCCCTTAGTAAACGCGACGTCGTTAAGGACCTCGTACATGTAACGTTACGGGACGTATCTAGCTAATTTGCATATTTAATCCATTAGTGGATTATCGAAAATATTACATGGCGTTATTTCACTCTCAGACGCGACGTCATATGATAAAAAGAGGATATTCATTGCAACAGATAATGTCAGTATTTTATGATAATTGAAGGACAATTTTCCTTATTTCTCAATATAACCTATGCTGTGGGTATTCATTAGAACCGCCTCACCGAGACGGTTCTAATGAATACCCACAACATAGATTTATATAGTTTTTGTTTGTTTGATTTGAGATTTAACGTCCCCGTCAACACTGTAAAGGTCATTTTGGAGACGTTGCTTCCAATTTTGTGGGACTTTTACCCGACATTGAGATGAAATGACATCTCAAGCCCTGTCGCCCAATGAAACCAATAGGGTTTATTAGCATGGACGGTCCACCTCGCACCGCGGTTCCTGGACAGGCTTAGATCCTCTAAGCGGTTTACCAGTACTAGTGTGCGGGCAGGATTCAGCTCTGCGTGGAAGCATCAAGCAGCCCATATATTTATTTTAAGCCCCTATGGGCGGGGGCCTAGGTTTATATAGACAATTGACAAAAACTATCCTTCAATTATCACAAAATATCAACCTTATCTTTTGCTATGGGATAATTCTGAGATAACGTGTTTTAGTTCTGAATAGTTAGATCATTTGGAAGCAAAGAATACACAAATAAATGAAAATAGCAGACTCGGTTTTATTGAGTCTGTTCATGGCCAGCACTGAAATGTGCAACACCGGCCACGCCCTTTAATACCGGCTTAAGCAGAACTCTATTTTCAAAATGATTCTAAATGAACTCAATGATTCCAAAGGACCAGGAAATACAATCTGCACTATGATGATGTACGGGGAGACTTTTTACAGCCGCAACACGGCACAACACCAGCTGCAATGAAAATAAATAAGTTCTGAACAGCTAGATCATTTGAAAGCAAAGAATACACAAAATAAACAAAAATAACAGACTCGGTTTGATTGAGTCTGTTCATGACCAGTACTGAAATGTGCAACACCAGCCATGCCATCTAGCACCGGCTTAAGTAGAACTCTATTTTCAAAATGAAATCAATGTTCCCAATACCTGCATCAGCCTGTGTACCCGATCAGCAACTTAATGTTTACTATTTAGATAGAACGAAACATCCAGTTTCTAAATCTAGACTGTCAACACTCTCGGCCAACTGTGGATCTGAGCAGACTGTTTTGTGTCTTACCTGGTTAAAAACATCAAAACGTAGGTTTTCTTGTGAAAGTCTCATTTAGGTTTTACATACACATGCAATTTTTGTCCTAACTTATAATATATACTATTAAAAGCTTAATGATTTGGATACCTAGAAGACTGCTATAATTCTCTCAAAATTTTAACAATTTTGTTTCTCACTCCAGCAAAGTGTCCAAAAGGTACAGACGGAATTGCAAACAGTGTAGACCCTGATCAGACTGCTCCTTCAGGAGCAGTCTGATCTGGGTCTGCACTGTTTGCATAGGCCTGTCTATCCCAATACTTAGGATCATAATGGTGCATGCATTTATGTCCTAGTCTATAACCTATACATGCATTTATGTCCTAGTTCATATAATACATACAGGCTTTTGTGTTTCACAGAAAATGGTGTATCTATGTTTCTCTGGCTTGGCCACAATGTTGCTGCTGATTGGGTTCAAAAGGTGTTTGGTGTTCAAAGTGCAGCTCAAATTGATATTGATAAGGTAGGTATAAGATCTTGTCACGCTATGAAAGATTGAGTAAACTATTCTTGAAGAATCGTAACCTTAAATATCACCTCTCTTATCCAATTTTATTTGGAAAACTCCAAAATCGCACATTGGCGAACAGTGCAGGCCCAAATCAGATGCCGCAAAATGATCTGAGCCTTCACTTTTTAATTTGTTACAAATGTATTCATATCATTTTATGTCCTGACACTAACCACTAAAGGACGTTATATGATGAAGCATTATATGACATTATATGATAACACTATCCACTATAGGACGTTATTTGATGAACCATTATATGACTGTATATGATAACACTATCCACTAAAGGACGTTATATGATGTTATATGATAATACTATCCACTTAAGGACGTTACATGATGAAACATATTACGTTATATGATAACACTATCCGCTAAAGGACGTTATATGATGAAGCATTATATAACATTATATGATAACACTATCAACTGAAAAAGACGTTATATGATGAAGCATTATATGATGTTATATGATGACACTATCCCCTTAAGGATGTTATATGATGAAGCATTATATGAGGTTATATGATAACACTATCCATTAAAGGACGTTATATGATGTAGAGCTGAAAAATCAGCTTTTGAAACTCTTATGAAAGATTCTGAGAGTGCATCAGTTTGATGAAACAAGAAATCTGAAACATTTCAAAACAGAAACTTAGATACTACAGTCAGCCCTCTTTATACGGACATTCGTTATAACAACCATTTCAATATAATGAATTCTTAGCTTAAGGCTTAGCCTCGATTCCGAGCGACGTAGGCTTCCCTCGGGTTGGAAATGCCCTAATCAAATCCATAGTCGTGAAAGATTCTTGTAATTTAATACTCCAAGGAACAAATGTTATAGATATTTGTTAGAATCGCCTCACCGAGGATAAAATCAGAAAATCCTGCTGTAAATATCCAGATATTTGGCTATTTGGAGCTATTGCATGAATTTTCTAGGGTCTGCATAGAATTAGTTTGAATTAACCATAGTAAATTAGACATCTGTGTTCGAGTTATTGAAGTTTAACGATATATTATTTTGTCTTGTTTTCAGTGTCGACTATTAGATCTTGATAATGATGTGTCACAGCGAGTGAGAAATGTTGTACAGCAAGTTAGGACCAGCAGAAACAGATATATGAAGGTAACGCATTAAACCTTATCCTGAATATCAGCCAATCAGATTACTTAATGGGCTTGAAGAAATAGATGGGCTGCATGATGCTTCCATGCAGAGTTGAATCTGACCGCACACAAATACTGGTAAACCGCTTATAGGATCTAAGCCTGCGCGATTGAATGGTCCCTGCTTATAAACCCTATTGGTTTTATTGGGCGACAGGGCTAGAGATGTCTTCATCTCATTATCTGGTAGGGTAAAATTCCCATGAAGTTGGAAGCAATGCCTCCAAAATGACCTATACAGTGTTGACTGGGATGTTATACCTTAAATCAAACAAATAAACAAACTTGATATATGGGCCCCGTCAAGTGATTTTGGTACTTATCGCCTATGCGAGCAGCGAAGGTTCAGGCGAGCCTGCGCATCCGCGCAGTCTCGCCAGAACCTTTGCTGCTCGCTCATACAAGCGATGAATCAAGAGGAACCTTCAGACAGAAAGCCATATCCCTGGCCCCTCTAAATGGCTGGGCATGCGCAGTTAAAATTTGTCATGACGGAATGCTCGAAGACACCAATTCGCTTGGCGGGGCTCATATTATATTCATTCATTTAAGGAACTGCATGAAAAACAGTATAGATCCTGATCAGATGGCTTCTGAATCTACACTGCTTGCAAAGGTAGGGGCTCTTGCAAACAGCAAGATAAGGGTTAATATAAAGAATGGAGCAGCAACAGGTCAGGAAGTTATGAGGCAGTTTTGAAAAAAACTAATGGCTCTATGGATGATCAACTTCAAATGTGATAGGGAACTTGGCCTCGGTAGGTCAGTCAAATTGGCATCTGACTGTTGATCAGGATGTAGTGGGTTCTTTACTCGCTGTGTGTGGTGGGCAGCTTTCTGTAATGGAGACCGATAATGAAACCTTTCCTACGGCCATTCCACTGATTCAAGACCGATAGTTGTCAATTTCTTGCGAAAGGATGTGCACCCTTGAGGTAAAAAGTTGATCTATAAGCCTGTCCAGGAAAAGTATGGTTAGATTAACTGACCTGCTGAATATGACCATTAGTGTTGACTGGGCTGTAAAACTTCATATAATCAAGTAGTACTTGAGTGAGCTGATAAGAAATGGGACTGGTTGGGGGAATAACCAGGTTATACAGAAAGTCCGAACTCTTCTTATTGGCACCATTACAGATGTGAGTAATGTGAGTCACTGGCCACACATAGTAAAATGGCTCTGCTTGCCATTTTGCAAATTAATCCGATTTTTTACCGGAAACCACTAAACGGGTAATTGGCAAACAGTGCAGGCCCAGATCCGGCACCGCACAATGCGGCATTGATCAGAGCCTACACTGTTTGCAAAAAGTTCAGCCATTTTCCAAAAAATGTTTTTAGAAAACACAACCTGACACCCCTAAATTTTGAAATGGACTCCTGCTATATATAAGGAGGAAGATTACATTTGGTACAACTTCGGTAGTGTGAGTCCATTTGTCCGGTTGAATTATTGTTTTAAAATTTGTTTTTGAAAATGGCTGAACTTGTTACAAACAATAAAGGCCCTGATCTAATGAGTCTTTAAACTGAGGTCCCATCTCCATATGACCCTAAATGTTGATGGGATGTAAAACTCTTAACACAAACATTAATGATGCTCTTGTCAAAAATAAATATGGACCTAACTTTATCTTTTCAGTTAACCATCGTTCGTCAGCGAGACAAGTTGGAACCCTGGTTTAATCATTTCTTAGTGGAAGATAAAGGAGTGAATGGAAGTGCATCTTATGTAGACTTCTTATGCCACATTCATAAAGAAATACGGAACTTGTTAAGCTAGAGGTGATAGGATTTTATTGCAATGTGATTTATTCTGGCGCTCTGATGTGATAATTGTTCAAGACTTGATGGCTAACCAAAGTGTTCTGTATGTGTTTGTATGAACTGAAATGGCAAAGCGAGTGAAGTTGCGAAATGAAAGCTCTTATAAGGACAGTCATACTGTTCTAAGGCAGTCCTGGGGCCAGTTGTTCAAAGCATTGTTAGCTTAACGAGCTCGTTAGTGGTCATATTGTTAAGCGTTCTAGCAAGTATAATACATGTATCTAAAATTTTGCTGAAAAAATGTGAGCAGCTTTTGCATTTGCAAAAGCTGCTCACTTTTTTTAGCAAAAATATTAGCATATTTGCCAAATTAAATGATCAAAGTTTTAAGGATACATTAACTAATGACGTCGTTAGTTTTAAACAACTGGCCCCCAGAATGCTATGAGAGAATTGGAAGGTCAGTAGGCAATGACAGTCTAATTGCAATGAGGTTGTAGGAGTCACTTTGAAACTGAAGTTTCGTTTGAAATGACAGTCTTATTGCTGTGAGATTACTTGCTTATAGTTGAGAGGAGGACATGTGTTTAAATAGAACTGTCTTTTCATAGCTAAAGATATGGAGAAGTAATGAGGCTAATTTTTGGTCTAATTTTTGTTATGCCTTTTCTGGTCGAAGGCAATATAGTGATCTGCGGCCAGTTGTTCAAAGCATCGTTAGCTTAACGAGCTCATTAGCGGTCAAATTGTTAACTGTTCTGGCAGGTACAATATCTAAAATTCTGTTATTTTTGCTGAAAAATGTGAACAGCTTTTGCAAATATGTTATTTTTGCTGAAAATTGTGAAGATTTGCAAAAGCTGCTCACATTTTTCAGCAAAAATAATAGCATATTTGCCATATTAAATGATCGAAGTTTTAATGATATGTTAACTAATGACTTGTTTGTTTTGAACAACTGGCTCCTGGTTTCCCATCTGTTTGTTTGTTCATATGCATCATCCCAAGCATTGACCGTAATGCTAAAGTCAGTCAGAATTATCTCCCACATGTTCAGCATAGCTTTCCCCATAAAAACATATACATGTATTGTGGATTTCCTCATGGAGGTGATTCTAGCTAGTACCTACAACTAGGGCTGGCTAATCGGAGCTGAAAAGATAATCCATTATCAGTCTTACCATTGCGATCGATAATCGATTAGTAATCGCAAAGGTTTCTTTCATAATTTTACCTGTCTGGCTTTCTGTCTGAGCATGACTCTTACCATATGTTGCACTTTACCATATGCATATTTGAACAGACAGGCCTGAGCAAACAGTGGAGACCCAGATGAGACGCCACATAATGCGGCGTCTCATCAGGGTCTGCGCTGTTTGCCACTCATTCAGCTATTTTAGGCATAACTTTGGGTAGTAAATTGTACCTATCAAGTAATCGATTAAAAGCAAATCAGAATTGAGCCCCGCCAAGCGAATTTGTGTCTTCGAGCATTCCGTCATGACAAATTTTAACTGCGCATGCCCAGCCATTCAGTGGCCAGGGATATGGCTTTCTGTCTGAAGGTTCCTCTTGATTCACTGCTTGTATGAGTGAGCAGCAAAGGTTCTGGCAAGTCTGCGCGGATGCCCAGGCTCGCCTGAACCTTCGCTGCTCGCATAGGCGATAAGTACCAAAATCGCTTGACGGGGCCCAAATGATAATCATTCTTGTGGAATTTATCGATCAAGCCCTACCTACAACATAACTTTCTAACAAGAAAGAACGAAAATTATTCCTTAATTGTCCTCATTACAGCTCCTCGTCTGGTCTTTTGCTCAATTTGGATGACATGGAAATAAAGTACACTTTGGTATTTTGCCAGAGTAGGGTTCAGATAACTGTATATTGTGCCAACATAAGAAATGCAGCTGATAAAACAATTAATGGTAGAATATCTTATTGTTCTGACTTTTGGTTCAGAACAGCTTTAGACTGAAATATTTTGAATGGATTCAAAGAAGTGTTTGCACTTCTTGTTGTGTTTGCCTTTCTCGTTATCTAGATTTGCATTGAAACCTTTTAGTAGAGCTCAAGATAAAGAGGCATAACTAGGATAATTTCAGGATAAATTTTTATGCCCCCGCCATCCGAAGAATGGTGGAAGGGCATATAGCGTTGCACCTGTCAATCCGTTCGTTCGTCCGTCCGTCCGAAACTTAAACACAGTCAATAACTTTCTTATTTTTGGATGGATGTAGAAAGGGTAACCATTATGAGACGATGTGTCACATGCAAAACCCAGGTCCGTACCTCCAAGGTCAAGGATCAAAAACGGGCCTCCGTGGCCTAATGGATAAGAGCGCTGACTCTTAGTCATTAGGTCTCTCACCGCCGTGGGTTCGAGCCTCGCTCGGGTCACGTGTGAGACGCCAAGTTCTGCAACGGAAGGTCAGGTGGTTTTTCTCCGGGTACTCCGGTTTTCGCCCACCTATGATTAACGATCGGCTCGATATGAGTGAAATAATCTTGAAAGGGCCGTTAAACCCAAACCAAAAAAAAAAAACCAAGGATCAAAAAAAGGGTCCGAAACTTAAAAGCATTCAATAACTTTATTAATTCTGGATGGATTTTGAAATTACTTGGCAGAAATGTTGGCCATCATGAGACAATCTGTCTCGCACAAAACCAAGGTTCTTACCTCCAAGGTCAAGGTCATACTTAGAGGTCAAATGTGAAAAAACGGGTCCAAAACTATACATAGACATATTTTCAGGCGGGGGCATCCCTGTCCTATGGACGCATTTCTAGTCTTATTTCTCCATAAAAGTGTACGTTGTTGGTACTTGTTAGAAGCACCCACATCATGCATTTCTAACAAGCAATAAGAGAAATTATCCCTTAGATATCAATGTTACGCCTTTTTACCTGGAGCTAAATATTCGGTTCAAAAATAAATTTATCTCATGGTATCTTTTGAAAACATAACTGGTTTTGTGTATAAAACAAAAGTTAATGTGTCCAACGGCCCTATATTTCTCACAAGATTTACAGGCTTTGTAAATTTCCTGAAAATACTATGGATAAATGATTGTAAATATATGAATATCTGCCATAACATCGATAAACAATCAACCAGATTTATTTTAAACCAAACCACCACATAGTAGTCATTTGTGCAGTTTAGAAAGTTCTTGAATGCAGTTAACCCATAAAATGCCAATCACGACAATTGTCGTCTGCTTTGTCGTCTGCCGGTTACTTTAAAGTCATTTATGCAAACAGTGTGGACCCAGATCAGTCTGCTCCTCTAGGAGCAGACTGATCTGGGTCCACACTGTTTGCTTGTACGAAAAAATATCGATGAAAAGTTTGCAAGAAGATTCAGCAGATGACATAAGCAGACAACCTTTTCAGTTGTAGTTTTTCTCGGCATCTTAAGGGTTAAATAACAGTGAGGCGATTCTAATTAGTACACACAACATACATTTATTTCGAAGAAAATTGAAAAGATGTCCATATTATACCTCCTGACCCGGCCCTAAGATCAACCCTGGGTTGCTCGAACTTCCACTGTCCCGAACAAATTCACATGGGCCAAAAGGTGTTCAAGTCATTGGAGTTAGGCTGTAATTAGTTGTTTATGCTATTGTATCAAGTGCCCATATTGTATAGTTTAAAAAGTTGCATAAATCAAGCTATTACAAAATCTTTCATCAAAATTTAAATACCCATGTCTCTCATGTCTAACTGGAAATATATTATTAGCCAGTGAACTACATTTCATGATGCATTTTAAATGGTATAGGTGAAAGGGGAATGATCAAGTGTTATTTACTGACATATAAATGGATATATATCTCGGTGTTTCGGATCTGGGTCCAGTTGTCCAAAGTATTGTTAGTTAACCCATTTTGTACAGGAAACCCCAAAACGGGTACTCTGGCAAATAGTGCAGGCCCAGTCAGATGCCGCAGAATGCGGTGTCTGACCAGGGCCTACACTAGTTGCAAAAAGTTCAGCCATTTTCCATATAAAATTTGAAAAAAAAAAAACACAACCTGACACGCCTAAATTTTAGAATGGACTCCTGCTATATACAAAAAGGGTAAATGTACTCATTAGTGGTCAAATTGTTAACTGTTAAAGTAAGAACAATTTTAATACTCGGGTGTTTTTTTGCTGAAAAAAATCCGAGCAGCTACTCATATTTTTTCAGCAAAATATTTATCAGTATGCCATATTTAATGACTAAAGTTTTAACAATATTGGAACACCTGGGAAATTTTCTGCCATTTTTCAAAGGGAGACAACTTTCGGGACTTCCTGTTTGCGTTTCTGTAAGCCCTGTCCCACTGAAAAAGGGGTCTACTCTGAAAGGAAAGAATTTGCTGCTCTGCACCTCCAGGGCAAATTGTTTCCTTTAAGAGTTGACCCCTATTGACATGGGAGACAAAAATACTTCTGCAGGAGTTGCCTCCCCTGAAGGTTTTGCCATTCCTTTTAACTAATGACATGGTTAGTTTTGAACAAATGGCCCCTTGGACCAGTTCTTCAAAGCTTAGTGTCATTTATTAGCCTTGGTTAAAACTTCAGGCGTTCAGTATGGAAAAAGCTTTCATAAAAAAAGATGTGAATATCTTTTGCAGTCTGCTCACAATTTTTCAAGCAAAATACCATTATAAGCTGGGACTGTTAACATTTTTACCATTAACAATTTGGTTAAGCTAATGATGCTTTGAACAATTGGACCCGTTTAATGGGTTCTGGTGATATGGTAGGGGTAATGTAATCTTTCCATTACCCAGTTATATACATGTATAATATACTGTCTGGTACTCATTGTACATCTTCATTGTGTTTGCCAGCTGGATACCAGCAAATGAACTTGGATGAAATACTGAAACTGCCATCATTTGCTTTCAGACTACCTTTTTTTTTTCACCAACTTTGTATAATAAACTGACTCTTAAACACTAGGTCTCTCGTTGCTGGGGGTTCAAGCCTTACTCGGATCCCAAAATGCGAGATGCCAAGTTCTGCAGTGGAAAGTCATGTGGTTTGTTTTTGCCGACTATTAATCAATGACTGGCATGTTATAAAAGAAATAATCTTAAAAGGGCCATAACACCAAATGTTACACATACACTTAGCAGGGAAGGCAAATCTTTCTTAAATTTTGTCACCCTTACAATTCATTAAGAGTAGACCGATTTTCAGGGAAGGGGTAGGGCAGGAAGCAAACAAAGTTAGCAGTTATCTGCTGTGTTAAAAATGCCACATGGTTTGCATTTGCCCCTCATCCTGCTCTGGTCAATCAATAATGTTCTATTAATGAATTTAGACTTTCGGATGAGTCTTTAAACCAAGGTCCCGTCTCTGTATGACCTTAGCTGTTGGTGAGACGTAAAACTCACTCACTCACTCTATTAATGAATTTATCTTAAACAATTATGAATAATGTTCTTCTTCTGCTTGAGATTTTGAACAAATATGAATCAATGTGGCTACGTCTAAAACGGTTTATCTTTGAGCTATGCCCCTACTACGACTATGGAGAATATAAGGGGAATGGATACACCTTAAGGGGAGGCAACTCCTGCAAAAGTATTTGTCTGCCATGTCAGTAAGGGTCAACTCTTAAAGGAAAGATATTGCTCCTTAAGAGCTGATTCATTTCTTTAAGAGTATACCCCTATTGACGTGGGAGCCAAGAATATTTTTGAAAGAGTTGCATGAAAGTGTATTCCTTCCCTTTGAAAGAAAAATTGTTGCTATAGTATCTGTGGTTAAGTTAAGTCTGCCCAGAAAAATTGATGCAAGTTGGACCTTTCTTAAACCCTAACAGTTTCTGTGGGTGGTAGGGCTTGAGATGTCATTTCTTTTCAGTGTCATCCAAATGCCCCACAAAATTGGAAGCAGTGTCCCCAGAATGACCTAAATAATGTTGCATGGGACATAAAACCTCAATACAAACAAACAAACATGTAAATTAGTATAGTGAAATGTTGATAACTCAAAACATGGGTGGCTCAGTTATGGCTAATAGAAACTCATTCTTTTGTCCTCGGTGAATTTTAGCCACAGCTCCAGATATCCGTATTTAGAATAATCTATGGAGGGTTTTTTTTTTTCAGATTTTATTTTGAAGAGGCATGTTATGTGTACTCAATAGATTCTAATGAGTACACACAACATTCCTGTATTCTGTAGGAAATTCAAAAGTCAACCTCCTTTCCTCATAGGCTGACTTTTAAACCCAATCTCAAACAATTTTTCATGGTTCTAAATGTATTTGAGTTATTGACGTTTACTGTATTATTCCAAAAAAATGAATTAATTTAGCCACACCCATTCCTGACTATCCACCAATCAAATTACTTGATTTTATGTTTTTGTTCAATTTAAAAACTGCATGACAGACAGTGTTGGTCCTGATCAGATGGCTTCTGAAGCCATCTGATCTAGATCTACATTGTTTGCAAAGGCAGGGGTTGTCGTGAACATCAGTGCAAGGGTTAAGATACAGTAGGTTGTGTTGTCTGTGCATGTCTTACACATTCTAGAGTACAATCCTAATTTCCTAGTCAAAAGCAAGCCTTGCTAGATCATTAAATTAACATTACTGACTGTGTTAGAAACATTAATGCCATATTTTATATTACTGCTGTATTTTATGTAATAAATGACGTTCCGCAAAGGGATAACACCTTTGTGACTAATGCAGATAACTTAATGCTGCATATGAAATTTATGAAACAACTCTTTGTCGGGCTCATCTTGCTATTAACCCATTTAGTACCCAAAACCCAAAACGGGTACCATGTCAAAGAGATCAGGCCCAATCAGACGCCGCAAAATGCGGCATCTGATCAGGACCTTCACTGTCTGCAAAAAGTTCAGCCATTTTCCAGATACATTTTGAAGAAAAAACAACCTGACACCCCTAAATTTTGACTCCATGTATACATAAGGAGGAGATTCCATTTGGTACAAAAAGGGTTAAAATACCATTTCATTTTAGAACACAAGTAACGATAGTGCACTAACCCTGGCAGAATGCGGTGTCTGATTTTAACAAATTTGTTAAGCAGTCCAGCACAGAGTCCAAAAAGTGCAGACAGAATGCAAACATTGTAAACCCTGATCAGAATGTTCCTTCAGGAGCAGTCTGATCTGGGTCTGCACTGTTTGCTTAGGCCTGTCTGTCTCAATACTTAGGATCGTTACCGTAGTTACAAATTCTGAACGCATTTATTAGATAAAATACAGTATTACTTATATTGTCTCAGAAACTCATCATATTTGTAGGAGTGCTATAACAATGTTATATATATGTATATTTATCAACTTAACCCTTATCCTGCTGAAAAATTAATTTAGCCACCCCCATTTCTGACTTTGAACCAATCAGATTATGTGATGTAATTTCTTACATAAAGTGTAGAGCCTGATCAGATGGCTTCTTCAGAAGCTATCTGATCTGGATCTACACTGTTTGCAAAAGTAGGGGTTGTCGTGAACAGCAGGTTAAGGGTTAAGACTATTTAAAACAGCATTGCATCTTTACACCATATACCTGTACATACAAGTCTGTCAGAATTGTACAACATATAAACCCTTCCACTGCTTATCATGACTAGAAGATGACATTTTCAAACTGTATTTTTCTTCTTTTTCATGGAAAACGAGGCGTGACATTACATTAGAATTGTCTTCAAAGCGCATTTATCTTTTTCAGTGAAAATGAAGCCTTGTTTGATTTGAAGTTTAACGTCCCCATCAACACTGTATAGGTCATTTTGGAGACGTTGCTTCCAATTTTGTGGGACTTTTACCCGACATTGAGATGAAATGACTTCTCAAGCCCTGTCGCCCAATGAAACCAATAGGGTTTATAAACATGGAAGTCACTTATGAAGGAAAAGGGCGAAAAGGAAATAAATGTTAGATCCCCTAAGTAGTTTACCAGTACTCGTGTGCATGGAGGCATCATGCAGCCCATCTATTTCTTCAAGCCCCAATGGGTGGGGGGAGGGAAAATGAGGCCTGAAATTACATGTGAATCATCTTCAAAATGTATTTTCTGTTTATTTTTCAGTAAAAATAAGGCCTGACATTGCACGTGAATCGTCTGCAGAGTTAAGCAATTTACGAAGCAGTTGAAGGTTTAATATGTTTAATGCGCAGCAGGAAGTTTTTGCATAAGCATGTGAAGGTAATGAAGTTCATTTCATATGCACTTCGGTTATGAAAGTTTAAAACCAGTCTAAATTTTATAACAGCAAGTGTCGAGTTTATCCCTATTGTAACACATGTATATGCGATGTTTCATTGTGAAGAGTTATTATATAACATGCATGAATGGTTATTTGATAAATGTAGTTGAGATTATCAGTGCTCTAAATAGGCCAAGATTTGAGGGATGTAAGTTATTTTGAGGCACATTTGGCAGAACCAACTCTTGTCAAAATTGTCTCTCATCAAAATAGGTGGCAGCTATTGGCAAACCGATATATACTCAAAGGAAAGAATTTGCTCTCAAGGAGCAAATTCTTTCCTTTGAGTGTAGACTCATCAAGATCTTTTCTGCGGTCACTCTCTTCTTTCCGCTGATTCAAGAAGGGCAGTTGTCAGTTTCTGGCGAAAGAATGTGCACTGTACTGGTTAATCGCATACGTAGACGCCTGCCCAGGAAAAGTGTGGATAGGTAAACTGACCGGCTCAAAAATGACCTAAATAGTGGTGACTGGGCCGTTAAACACCAGTACAACAAACAAAACAAAGACTAGTAAAGTCATTTGCATATGGGGCTCGTGTACGAGGAAGCAAACAGGCAGAAGAAAAAAGACATCTCCCATGAAGAAATGGTGGATTAATCTCCGCATTTCCATTCAGCTTATGCACAGTTGCTCTGTATGAATGATATTTTTTTCCTTGAGAATTCTGTTCATTCATCATGAACGGCTCCCGCCCATCGGGGCTCTAAGAAATAGATGGGCTGCCTGATGCTTCCACGCAGAGCTGAATCTGACCGCACACGAGTACTGGTAAACCGCTTAGAGCATCTAAGCCTGCCCAGGCAAAGCGGTGCGAGTCGGACCATCCATGCTTATAAACCCGATTGGTTTCATTGGACGACGGGGCTTGAGAAGTCATTTCATCTCAATGTCGGGTAAAAGTCCCACAAAATTGGATGTGACATCTCCAAAATGACATAGTGTTGACGGGGATGTTAAACCTCAAATCAAGCAAACAAAAGAATTAGATTCTATCTGTTCATTCATCATGAGACCTGTAGACATTCAGAAGGATTGCCTCTCCAGCATGTCTGCCAAATTTTAGTTATTATTAGCTCTTCGAGTGGGGTGGGGGCACAAATCCAAAGACAATTTTGAACAATGACTGAATTAAATGTTCATACTCAGTAGTTAAGCTGTCACAGTTCTAGCATCAAGTGAACAAGTCATTGAAATAAAGACCCCTAAACCCCACTTTTTATAGAGAAAACTGGGGTTTACGTGGGGTAAACATTATCTTCCTTATTTCTGCTCCAAGACATATGTTGTGGGTACTCGTTAGAACCGCCTCAATTAGGCGGTTCTAACGAGCACCCAAAACCTATGTTTGGAGTATAAATAAGAAAAATATCACAAATTTTCATCAGAAAAATTACCTTTTTTCGAGGTTTGAAAATGCACTATATCACACGGATTTGTTATCATAATGATTTCATTTGCATAAGTTGTGTTTCAGGATGTCTTTCATCTCCAGATTTTGGCCTGTCTAGATTAGCTACACAATGTACTTGTTAAATGATTGTCAGTCTTTTGCAATGAAAAAAATATATAAAATAAATACTGATAGATAAAAGGTGTTTTTGTCTTTTGTTTTCTTTATATACGCCCTTATGAAAAATAGGACATATTATGTTATTGGGTATGGCATCTGTCTGTCTGTCCATAACCTTTTTTGGCTCCTACAGTTACATCAAATCTCAAGCTGAAACTTGATTTAAAGGAGCAGTGCATATCGTTAGCTCAACTGAGCCAGATGCTCAAGTGAGCTATTAGTATGCCAATGCTCCTGCGTCTTTCATACGTAAGCGTCTGTTCACAATATTACACTGGATGGCCAATCTTGATCAAAATTCATGTGAAACATCAAGTGGGGGGAGATGACTCAGAAAAGCGAAGGCTTACGAAAATACTATATTGTTGCAAATTATATTGTATTGATACAACAAGGAAAGGCTGCATAAGATTTTGGGGCTGATCCGATTGGAATTCTGGTCGCCATGGCAACACAAAGCTCCCATAGTCTTTCAATGGGAAAAGCTTAAAAAGATCTTCTCTGAAACCATTAGGTTAAGAGGTAAGGTATTTGGTATGCAGCTGTTTAGTACATGTAGTTTTCTACATGAATCTTGTCGGCCATGTCCCAAGGGTCCAAACTGGCCACACCCGGGGCTCATTAGTTCATGGGAAAAGCTCAAAAAACCTCTGAAACAATGAGGCCCACAGCTTGCATATATAGTATGTAGCAATGTTTAGTGGTCTCCTACATAAATTCTGCCGATCAAGCCCCTGGGGCCCTTAGTCCAAACTGACAACACCCCAGGGGATCATTTGTTCATGCTAAAGAACCTTAAAAAATCTTTTCTGAAACCATGAGGCCCAGTGCTAATGTATTTAGTATGTAGCAATGTATACTGGTCCCCTTCATAAATCCTTCCCATCATGCCCCTGTCGTCCAAACTGACCCCTACCAGGGGGTCATTTTTTTTTTTTTATAAAGAGTTACATAGCTAAAGAATCCTAAATTATTATGAGGCCCAGAGGTAACATAAATGCACTAAGTATGCAGTAACGTTTAGTGGTCTCCTACATAAATCCTGTCAATCATGCCACATTTGCCATGCACTGGGGTTCATTAGCTCTGATAGACTTATAATGGGAAAAACTTAAAAAATCTTATTCTCTGTAACCATGAGGCCTACGACTTACATATTTATTATGTTGCAGTGTTAAGTGGTCTCCTACATAAATAAATTCTGCAAATCAAGCCCCTGGGATACAAACCAGCCACACACTAGGCTCGCTCTGTAGCTAAAGAACCTTCAAAAATCTGAAACCACAAGGCCCAGAAGCAAGTTATTTAGTATGTTGCGATTTTTTAGTGGTATTCTACATAAATCCTGCTAACCATGCCCCTGTGGTCCAAACTGGCCACGCCCTTGGGTTAATTAGCTCCTTAGACTTACAATGGGAAAACTTAAACTAGAGGACCAGTGGTCCTGTAAACGCTCACCTGACACCTGGTCCTGGTGTACATTTTAATGTTTTTATATATGTATATAGCCTCAGAGCAGGGGTACACAACTTGTGGGGACAAAATTTTGATGTCTAACAATGTGATAAAACTTTCCACCTATTCCTACCTAACCGATTTTTTTTCGGTCCCAGACCGAAATTCAGAAATTGGGACCGATTGGAAACGGCCCAAAGCCCCAAAAAATCGGTCCGATACTGGTCCAACATTTAGGAAATTTTCGCTGATTCAGTCAAATATTTAGGATATCAAATTCTGTAAACTTAAAACTTACTTAGTTCAGATGTCAATCCGTTAATTACACATGATTAATCCAATAATCGCCTCGTCAATTTGTGTTTCTAGGTCAATGGCTTCATGGGTCTGGAGAAGAAGATTTTGGAAGGCTTTTTACCATATATGGGTGTGGCAGCCATCTTGGTCATATGACCCAGACCCTGCGAACAAACTTTCGTTCCTTCATCCTACTGAGGCTCCAAATGAAATTTGGCTTTGATTGACCTTTCAGTTTTGGAGAAGAAGATCTTTGAAAATGGTGGACGGACAGACGACGGTCCAAGGTCATTTAATGACCTTGACCTTTCTTATCCATAAATCTTCATGTATTGATTTTGTTTACCTGAGCTACCTATTTTTGTGTCTTAGTCTTCAATGGTTTCCTAAATATTCATTATTTTCACTTTTTCCCATGCAAAAGCCCAAGTCTGCAAATTTGACATAGCCATAAAATAGGTCAAGGCCATCCCAGGGTCACCATTTTTACAAACTATGATGGGCTCAAGTACCAGATGCTACAAGCCAACTTTCAAGGTCATTGACTTCATGGTTCTGGAGAAGAAGATTTTTGAAGGCTTTTTACCATATATGGGCATGGCTGCCATCTTGGTCATGTGACCCAGACCCCGCGAACAAACTTTCGTTCCCCCATCCTACTGAAGCTCTACATGAAATTTGGCTTTGATTGGCCTCCCTGTTTTGGAGGAGAAGATCTTTGAAAATGGTGGACGGATGGACGGACGACAGACCATGGCTTTCCTATAAGCTCACCTATGAGCCTAAAGGCTCAGGTGAGCTAAAAATCAATTATTTTCACTTTTTCCCAAGCAAAAGCCTAAGTCCGCAAATTTGACATTGCCGTAAAATAGGTAAAGGTCAACCCAGGGTCACCATTTGAACAAATTATGATAGGCCCGTGTACCAGATGCTTCCTGCCAAGTTTCAAGGTCATTTGCCTTACGGTTCTGGAGAAGAAGAATTTTCGAAGTGTTTTTACCATATATGGGCATGGCCACCATCTTGGTCATGTGACCTGGACCATATGAGCAAATTTTCATTTGTTCATCATATAAAGGATCCATATCAAATTTCACTTGAATTGGGCCAGCGGTTTCTGAGAAAAAACTGTTTGAAATATGGAACCTGGTTAATCTTGGTCCCAGGTCACTGAATGATGACTTTTCTTACCCATGAATCTTCATGTATTCATTTACTTGACCTGATCTACCAATTTGGTGACATTGTCTTCAATGGTTTCCTAAAAATCCATTATTTTCACTTTTTCCCATGCAAAAGCCTAAGTTGACCAATTTGACACTGCCATAAAATAGGTCAAGGTCAACCCAGGGTCAGCATTTGTAAAAACTATGACGAGCCCGAGTACCATATGATATATGCCAAGTTTCAAAGCCATTGGCCTTACGGTTCTGGAGAAGAAATTTTTTGAAGGCTTTTTACCATATATGGGCATGGCGGCCATCTTGGTCATGTGATCTAGACCATACTGGCAACTTTTCATTTGTTCAACTCACAAAAGCTCCATATTGAATTTCACTTAAATTGGCTCAGTAGTTTCTGAGAAAAAATGTTTTTATTTGAAATATGAAATCGTAGTAACCTTGGTCTAAGGTCAATGAATGACCTTGACCTTTCTTACCCATAGATCTTCATGTATTCAGTTACTTTACCTAATCTACAAATTTTGGTGACACTGTCTTCAATGGTTTCCCTAAATATCCATTATTTTCACTTTTTCCTATGCAAAAGCCTAAGTCAGCAAATTTGACATTACTGTAAAATAGGTCAAGATCAACCCAGGGTCACCATTTGAACAAATTATGATAGGCCCGAGTACCATATGCTACATGCCAAGTTTCAAGGCCATTGGCCTTACGGTTCTTGAGAAGAAGAATTTCGAAGTTTCTTTACCATATATGGGCGTGGTGGCCATCTTGGTCATGTGATTGTTCAACTCCCAAAGGCTCCATATTGAATTTCACTTCAATTGGCTCAGTAGTTTCTGAGAAAAAATGTTTGAAATATGGAACATGCGTGACCTTGATCTAAGGTCAATAAATGACCTTGACCTTTCTTACACATAGATCTTCATGTATTCAGTTACTTTACCTTATCTACTAATTTTGGTGACACTGTCTTCAATGGTTTCCTAAAAATCCATTATTTTCACTTTTTCCCATGCAAAAGCCTAAGTCGGCAAATTTGACATTGCTGTAAAATAGGTCAAGGTCAACTCGGGGTCAGCATTTGTACAAACTATGGTGGGCCTGAGTACCATATGCTACATGCCAAGTTTCAAGGCCATTGGCCTTACGGTTCTGGAGAAGAAGAATTTTTAAGGCTTTTTACCATATATATAGGCGTGACGGTCATCTTGGTCATGTGATCTAGACCGTATTGGCATTTTTTCATTTGTTCAACTCACAAAGGCTCCATATTAAATTTCACTTAAATTGGCTCAGCAGTTTTGGAGAAAAAAATGTTTGAAATATGGATCCTGAATGACCTTGGTCTAAGGCCAATGAATGACCTTGACCTTTCTGACCCATAGATCTTCATGTATTCAGTTACTTTACCTGATCTACAAATTTTGGTGACACTGTCTTCAATGGTTTTCCTATAAATCCATTATTTTCACTTTGCCCAATGCAAAAGCCTACTTCGGCAAATTTGACATTGCTGTAAAATAGGTCAAGGTCAACCCGGGGTCACCATTTGTACAAACCATGATGGGCCCGAGTACCATATGCTACATGCCAAGTTTCAAGGCCACTGGCCTTATGGTTCTGGAGAAGAAGATTTTTGAAGGCTTTTTACCATATATGGGAATGGCGGCCATCTTGGTCATGTGATCCAGACCCCGCGAACAAACTTTCGTTCCCCCATCCCACTGAGGCTCCATATGAAATTTGGCTTTGATTGGCCCTGCAGTATAGGAGAAGAAGATCTTTGAAAATGGTGGACGGACGGACGACGGACCATGGCTATACTATAAGCTCACATATGAGCCTAAAGGCTCAGGTGAGCTAAAAAACCTCTGAAACCATGAGACCCACAGCTTATATATTTTGTATGTAGCAATCTTTAGTATCCTGCCAGCTGTGTTCCCGGGGTCAAAATTGGCCATTGTTAATATAGAGCTAGAGTTGATATACCGGTAGATCTATGTAGCTATAATAGAAGTGAAGGCAATGATCAGAAATCGATACACTTAACCCACACCTCCCATCAGAAACACCAAAGGGAAAGAAACACAAACATGAAATAACTAGACCCTAATGAAAACCTCAATACCAGAAAGCCAGAAGGACAGTTAACTTTCCCACAAAACGGCCAATTGACTATCCAAAACAAGAAGATATAAGCGATACACACATTCAAAGACGAACTATAACAAAAATAAACAGCAACAGAAGAACCACCTTGGAACGGTCAGTGAAAAGAATTTCACTAGTGGGCTTAAATTGATTTTACGTGGCCGCAATCCTCGTCCTTACTTCTGTCGCGATTTAGACAATTTATTCAGTCCACATGAAGACTTCCTAACTCATCAGTGCAAAACTTCTGAGAACACAAAAATCAAACAACCACAGAGATGAAACAACTGTGAGGACTCGACAGCAAGAAATAACTGCAATGCTGGAGCAAAAGAAAACCAACAGTTAAGACTGATGGGCCCGACCAGAGACCTAGCATCAGGTATCAATCAACATAACATAAAATAAAATTTTAATTTTAGTAATTCTTTACGTTGGAGGCATCATAGAATCTGAGGCCTGACCCACCGGCGTGCAGTTAAAGAGGGAAGCAAAGTTATCAACCTAAAATGTTCAGATTCCCACCCCTAAATCATAAATATTCTTGTTCCTTATGGTAAGACATCCAATGACACAGACAGGGGTGGTGGGGTGAGGTGGGGGTGGTAACGCAGTCATGGTCCACCCCTTCACTTCATAAAAACCTATCTCTCGGAAACCGTTAAGACCCCCACCCCTAAATCATATATAGTCTTGTTCCATATGATATGACACAAACCTGGGGCAATTCATAAAAGGCTTTTTATCTCGATAACTGTTCTGATCACCACCCTAGAAACCACTTTCTGATAAGACGCATCCATCTGAAAATGGGAGATATTAGTAAGGTGAATTTGGAGTTTCATTACCTTGGTGGGTAGCATATTGAAGGATTCCATTAGCATGTTTGGTACTCAAAGTAGAAGTAAAACAAAGATCAGGAATCGATACAATTAACTTACTCCACCCATCAAAGACACCAAAGGGAAAGAAACACAAACATGAAGCGACCAGACCATAATGGAAACCAAAACAAAGGATGGCCATAAGGACAGTTACTTTCCCACAAAATGGCCAAATGGCCATCCAAAATAAAAAGACACAAGTGATACACACAGTAAGTAACAAACAACAACCTAAATAAACCGCCACAGAAGAACCGCCTTGGAACAGTCAGTGGAAAGAATTACACTGGGGAGCTTAAATCGATTTTACATGGCCATTATCCTCGCCCTTACCTCTGTCGTGGTATACACTATTTTTGTTTAGTCCGCATGAAGGCTTCCTAACTCATCAGTGTAACATCTCCGAGAACATACAAATAAAAAAACTACAGAGATGAAACAAGGTTAAGGACTCGACAGCATACAACAGAATTGCTGGAGCAAAAGAAAACCAACAGTTTGACTCCGTGGGGCCTGACCAAAGTCTGAGCATCAGGCGCCAACCAACATAAAGAATACTAAAATAAAATAAAATTCCATATATGTTTTTACGCTGGAACCGTCATATAATCTTAAGCCCGACCCACCGGTGTGCAATCAAAGAGGGAAGTAAAGTTGCCAACCGTGATTGGGTTAACCACCATGCATGATGTCTGTTTTATAACATTGATGTTGTACCCAATCTTTATACAGAGACGAACAATTTTACGAAATTGGGTACTAAAGTCATTACACGCATGTATTTTTCTAAATTTATATACTAAGTCACCATAGAATTCGGGTTCCGATAGGCCTTGTAGCAGAAGTGTTTTAAGTCCAACATTGAATTTTGAAACCAAATCAGAATGACGTCTATAAAACTTAGAAAAGGCTTTACGTAGTTTATGATACCAATATCCCTGATTAAGAGGTTTAGCGAGGAACATCACCGTCCAAAAAAGGAAAATTTACAATCTCGAAATAAAAATCATCACGTTTATCATAAATTACGCAAGAAACAAATCCATCTACAATAGATAAATGTAAATCCAAAAAGGGGGCCTCAGTATCAGAGGAATTTGCCTTGTTTAACTGAAGTTCTAGGGGATAAATCTGACTGATCAAACCATCAAAGTAAGTATTGTCAATAATTAATAACTCATCTAAATATCTAGAAGTAGAACTAAAAGCTTCAATAATTTCAGATTGGTTATCAATGGAAAGCGACAACATGAAGTCTCTTTCATAACAATACAAGAACAGATCAGCCACAAGAGGTGCGCAATTCGTACCCATCGGAATACCCACAATTTGTCTAAATAACTTAGTACCGAATCTAATATAAATATTGTCAAGTAGAAAGGTGAGGGCATCACACACTTTCTGACATGACCAAAGTGTATAATTCTTATGCTCTTTAGAAGTGAAAAATGCATTTCTGACATTACATGCAAGATAGAGAGAATCTTCTCTGTATTCAATTAAATTAAATCAATTCAATTAAATCTCTGAATTCAAGTCTGAATTGTTAAATTTGTCAGGTGAGCAGTTTAGTTCAGATACATTGAGCCTATTGTTTCATGCTTAGTCCACCAAATATATGCAAAATTATGCCCCTTTGAAAATTCTGAATCACAACTATAGTTTAAATCAAATCAAGTTACACATTGATGAAAAGCAGCATACATTTCAAGGTAACACCACTTTTGAAAGCAGCTCATATTTCGAGGTTACAGTTCACCAAATATAAGCAAAGTTATATCCCTTTGAAAATTTCTGTAAGCTTTTAATTTCTGGCTAACTCCTTCAGTTTACATCCAATCAAACTGTAACTTGTTTTTGTTTTGTTGTTAGATCATGATGTGGTACAGGGAAATTGAGTGGGAATGCATATTGTACACTAAATATTAAGTTATCTCCGTTCATTTCTGGCTAACACCTATTGAAGCATAGTTTCACTATGATGCGGAACTGAAAATTTCCAAAAACTTTCCATTTCTGGCTAAGTATTCTACAGCACATGTTTCAGGGTTACTAATAACTTCTTAATCAGGGTTATCGGTACCATAAACTACGCAAAGCCTTTTCAAAATTTTATAGACGCCATTCTGATTTAATTTCAAAATTCAATATTGGACTTAAATCTCTTCTGCAACAAGGTCTATCGGAACCCGAATTTTATGGTGACTTAGTATATAAATTCAGAAAAATATATAACAGCAATGACTTTAGCACCCAATTTCGTAAAATCATTCTTCGATAAAAAAAAAAAATGGGTACAACATGGATATTATACGACAGACCGCATGCATGGTAGTTAACCCAATCACGGTTGGCAACTTTGCTTCCCTCTTTAATTGCACGCCGGTGGGTCAGGCCTCAGATTCTATGACGGTACCAACGTAAAGGCTTATTGAGAATTAGAGAGATCTAATTCAAGGTAATGTTGGTTGGCGCCTGATGCTCTGTCTCTGGTCGGGCCCATCGGAGTCTAACTGTTGATTTTCTTTTGCTCCAGCATTTCAGTGGTTTCTTGCTGTTGAGTCCTCACCGTTGTCTCACCTCTGTGGTTCTTTGATTATTTGTGTTCACGGAGATGTTGCACTGATGAGTTAGGAGGCCTTCATGCGAACAGAACTAATTATTTGTCTAAATCGAGGCGGAAGGGCGAGGATTGTGGCCACGTAAAATCGATTGAAGCCCCCCAGTGGAAATCTTTCCACTGACCGTTCCAAGGTGGTTCTTCTGTGGCGATTTATTTATGTTGTTGTTTGATACTTACTGTGTGTATCACTTGTGTCTTTTAATTTTGGATGGCCATATGGCCATTTTGTGGGAAAGTAACTGTCCTTATGGCCTTCCTTTGTTTAGGTTTCCATTATGGTCTGGTCGCTTAATGTTTGTATTTCTTTCCCTTTTGTGTCTTTGATGGGTGGAGTAAGTTAATGGTATCGATTCCTGATCTTTGTTTTACTTCTACTTTACAGTCCAGCAAGTATTAGCAGAATTATGCCTTCTTGTTTCTGGCTGACTCCTACAGATAACATTAGATGAATGCCATTGCCCATCGGGGCTTGGAAAATAGATTGAGCCACATGGTCTTCCAAACAGAGCTGAAACTGACTGAACACGAGTCCTGGTAAGCTGTTTAGATGGTCTAAGCCTGCCCTGAGGACGACATCTCCTTAATGACCCAAATAGTGTTGACGGGAAATAAAACCTCAACGCAAACAAAAATATCGGCCCTGTCTGAAAATGTGCTTGTGCAATATTTCTAGTCTTAATCTCCCTTCTCCTGATCCAAGAAGGGCAGTTGTCAGTTACTAGCGAAAAAAATAGCCATCGAAGATGGCAAATCCCCCGACCTAAAGCCAATATGGCCTTCAGAAGACTGTTCACCAATAGAAAGTGCACCAGAATTAAACCAGCACTATATCACAAAAGTATTCGAGTTATGACCATCACAAGATTATACTGTCAGAGGAGATAACTAAAAAACCAGAGCACTCAGAATTGTGGTTCTTGCGCATGACATGCCTGCTTAAGCTCATGTATTTCTGTACCATCAATATGTCTCAAAGGGTATTGGAGATATGGTGATCACAAGCTGGTCATACTGTTATATTGGAAGGGTAGATAACTCAAATACCGCAGCACCAACAGTTGTGGTTCTTGCACATGACATCCCTTCTGTACCTTGTATACAATTGTGCAAAGTTCCTTCAATATATCTCAAAGGGTGTAAGAGTTATGGCCATCACAAGGTTATATTGTCAGGGGAGATAACTAAGAAAACCAGAGCACCCAGAGTTGTAATTATTGAGCATGACACAGCTGCTTAACTTCGTGTACATCTGCATCAAGTACCACCAATACGTCTCAAAGGTATTGGAGGTACAGTGATCACAAGGTGGTCATACTGTTATATTGGAAGGGGAGATAACTAAAATACCATAGCACCCAGAGTTGTGGTTCTCAGGCATGAAGTGCCGTCTCGACCTTGCATACAATTGTGCCAAGTACCATCAATATATATCAAAGGGTATTGAAGTTATGGCCATCATAATGTTATATTGTCAGGGGAGATAATTGAAAAACCTGGGCACCCAGAGTCGTGGTTCTTGCATGTGACACACCTGCTTAACCTCATGTACAATTGTACCAAGTACCATAAATATACCTCAGAGTATTGGAGATGTGGCCATCACAAGGTAGTGATTCTATTTTATTGGAAGGGGGAGACAACTCAAAAACCATGGCACCCAGAGTTGTGGTTCTTGTGCATGACACACCGTCTTGGCCTTGTAAATAACTGTGCCAGGTACCATCAATATATCTTAAAGGGTATTGGAGTTATGGCCATCACAAGGTAGTCACTCAATTTTATTGGAAGGGGAAATAACTCAAAAACCATGGCAACCAGAGTTGTGGTTCTTGTGCATGACATGCCATCTCAGCCTTGTGAACAACTGTGCCAGAAACCATCAATATATCTCAAAAGGTTTTGGAGTTATGGCCATCACAATGTAGTCATTTTATTTTATTAAAAGGGGAGATAACTCAAGAAGTATGCCATCCAGAGTTCTGGTTCTTGCGCATGACACACCATCTCAGTCTTGTGAACAATTGTGCCAAGAACTATCAATGAATCTCAAAGGGTATAGGAGTTATGGCCATCACAAGGTTGCGTCTACGGACGGACAGACGCCAGGCTGATCACTATATCCCCCAAACCTATTCGGTCGGGGGATAAAAAGTGTTACAACACTGGTTTAAAACTGCTTAGGATGAAGCCTGCCCAGAAGTGTGGTTAAGTTAACTGACCACTGACCTTAGTCATAATTGGTCAATGAAAACTAATACAGTAAAATTCCTATATGCAGACCACGTTTGGGACTTTTCAAAAGTGGTCATAAGCAACAGATTATATATGGTTTAATGGTGGGGATGTGTACATTTCCTGAGATATAGTGTACTTTTCCTAAGATATAAGCCCTTTTAAACAGTGCAGGGGTTAGGGTATGGCCCGCCAAGAATATATATGGTTTAGGGGTGGGGATCTGAATGATTTCTGAGATCCGAGGCCCTATAATGAAGTGGTGGGGAGGGGAATAACCCCTGCAGACCCCCCCCCCCTCCCCACAAGTTGGTGTGACTCTGAGTGTCTACCGGTAGTAATAAGGAACAAAAATGTGTATGATTATGGGATGTGGATTTGAATGGTTTCCAAGATAAATGGCCTTTTATGAAGTGAAGGGGCGGGGCATGGCCCCAGCACAGAGACCCGAGGTTGGTGTTACTGAAAGAGTTTTATCATAAGAGAAAGAATATATATGGTTTATGGGTATCTGAATCATTACAAAATACGCCTATACAAATACATTGTAGACGTTACCCCCGAAAAACACTAAAATTTTCAGGTGAAAAGTTGCGATATTTTACTTATTTCTGCTCAAAATATAGATTGTGGGTACTTGTTAGAACCGCCTCAGCAGAAATCAGAAAAATAATGTTTACCCCTGTAGACCCCAGTTTTACTGTATAAAAGTGGGGTTCAAGGGGGTCAAAATTATAAAGGCAAGTTTTCATGATGTGGCTTCTGAGATATATGGCTTTAAATGAAGAAAAGGGGCGAGTCATGGCCCGCGGCACCCCAGGTTGGTGTCACTGAATGCAACTTACATATATATGGTTATGGGGTGGGTAATTTTAAAGATTTCTCAGACATTAGGCCTTTTATGAAGTGGAGGTGGTGGGGCATGGCCCACGTTGGTGTCACTGAAAGTGTCTTATTATCAGGAGAAAGAATATATATGGGTTAGGGAAAAGGATCTGAATGGTTTCAGAGCTACATGGCCTTTTTTATGAGGTGGAGTGGGTGGGGCATGGCCTGGGCTCATCCTCGGGGACCCCCAAGTTGGTGTCACTAAATGGGTCTTAGCATAAGGAAAAAGAATATATATGGTTTAGGGGTGGGGACCAAATGGTTTCTGAGCTACGTGGCCTTTTATGAGGTGGAGAGGGTGGGGCATCACCCCGGCACAACCTGGGGAACCCACAGTTTGGCATAAAAACAGATGGCGGAGAGAGGTTGACTCAAGGAACATTTCAACAAAAGTTTTGTCAAAGCATCTGCAAATGCTTGGCAGTAAATAACATTTTTCAATTTTGCCCATTATAAGTCTATGGCAACTGTAAGCATAGCAAACAAACTAAAGAGCCGATTTTCATAAAAAAAAAAAACAACAAAAAAACTTTTAATCCCCAAACCCAAGTATGCTACAGATAAAATTTGGGCCAAATTGGCCCAGTGGCTTCAGAGATGTTGTTTAAAGTGTTGATGCAGACAACGACAGACGACAGATGATGACGACGGACAACTGCCAATCCTGTAAGCTACCATGGGGCCTTCGGCTCTGGTGAGCTAAAACAAGAGGCCCATGGGCCACTATGCTCACCAGAGCTCAGGTGGGCACTGCCAAATTGCAGCCATGTATTTTAACATGATATCATTTTAATCTGCCAAATGAACCCCCATATCCAAATGAGCATCCATGTGGACTCAGTATATGAAACATTAGGCCTTTTATGAAGTAGAGGGGGTGGGGCATGGACCCAATGGAGCCCTGGTTGGTATCACTAAATGTGTCTTATCACAAAGAACAAGAATATATATGGTTTAGCAGTGGGGATCTCATACCTGCCAACTTTTCAAATTTTTCATGGGGGAGATTCTGCGTGTCTCGGCATTTTTCGATGGAATAAAGCGCGGTGATTATTTACCCCAAAATTTCCATGGGGGAGATTTTTTATTCAAACTAGTAGACACATTCCAGTCCACTAGTACATAGTACAATCAGAAAAATTGCATGTTTACATTTTATGTATTATCCAATAAATCACTGGTATAATACTTAAGCTTCAATAATTAACAGTATTTGCAATAACTAAAGATTGTCTGAATACATGATCTGTCTGAGATAAGGTTCTTTTACTCAGAAACAGTTTTCATGCAATTGCACGGAGTGCTTAATGTCTGACTATAACAGCCTTTATTTTGCAAAACAATTGTTTCTGAAGTGTTAGAACATTCATTACCAAATAATAATACAATTCTTAGTTTGAGAGATAAAAACTACGATTTTCGTAGTCACGAAAATACGTGACATTGCTCATTCATAGGTAAATATTTATTTTTATTACATCTGGGAGATATTAAATAATTGTTCAAACATACTTACATGAAAAGATCAGCAAAGGGCATGTTCATGCTCATACAGATAGAAAACTGTTGGCAACTTGCATTTGTTTGTGGGTACCGGGTAATATATCATTGGGTTAAAAATAGTCAATACAGCTAAAAATATACTCAGGGTTTTCCATCTCCAAAATAGATAGGGAAGAAATCCAAGATATTCCAAATGACTATCCACAAACAATATGGCTGATACAAATACCAAGCGTGAGAAGGTGGAAAAATCGTGATTTTTGCCTTATTTTGGCAACAAGATCGTGAGGTCAAAATGCATGGAAAAATCGTGAAACTCACTCCTAATGCGTGAAAGTTGGCAGGTATGGGATCTGCATGGCTGGAGATATAAGTGGAGGGGTTGGAGCATGCCCTGTCGTTCCCAGGAAAGCCCAAGATTGTTGTCCCTAAATGTGTCTCATCATAAGGACCAAGTATATATATGGTTTAGGGGTGGGAATCTGAACGGTTTCCAAGATATCCTTTCATGAAGTGGAAAGGAGAGGACTGGCCCCTGCAGACACCCCTACAGTAGGTGTGCTAATAATAAGGAACAAGAACATATATGAATATGGGGTGGGGATTTAATGGTTTCTGAAATATATGGCCTTTTATGAAGTGGAAGGGCGGGGCACATTGCCTCAGCACAAACAGACCCCCAAGTTGGTGTGACTGAATGAGTCTTATCATAAGGAACAAGAATATATATGGTTTAGGGGTGGGGATCTGAACTATTTCTGAGATATGTGGCTTTTAATGAAGTCAAGCGGTGGAGCAAGGCCCGGGCATGCCCCTGGGACTCACAAGCTGGTGTCAATGAATGTGCCTTATCATAAGGAAGATGAATATATATGGTTTAGGGGTGGGGCTCTGAACAGTTTCTGAGATATAAGGCCTTTTGTGAAGTGCAGGGGTGGGGCAAGGCCCAGGGAGACCCCCAGGTTGGTGTCAATGAAAGTGTCTTATCATAAGGTACAAGAATATATATGGTTCAGGGGTGGGGATCTGTAAGGTTTCCGAGATATTGTGATATTATGAAATGGAGGGGGTGGGGAATGGCCCCAGCACATCCCTGGGGACCCCCAGGTTGGTGTCACTGAATGTGTCTCATCATAATGAACAAGAACATATATGGTTTAGGGGTGGGGATCTGAACAGTTTCTGAGATATATGGCCTTTTGTGAGGTGAAGGGGTGGGGCATGGCTCCGGCACACCCCGAAAGACCCCCAATTTGGGATCAATGAATGCGTCTTATCATAAGGAGCAAGAATATATATGGTTTAGGGGAGGGGATCTGTAAGGTTTCCGAGATATTGGGCCTTTTATGAGATGGAGGGGCGGGACATGGCCCCGGCGCATCCCGGGGGGCCCCAAGTTTGATGTCACTGAATGCGTCTTATCATAAGGAACAAGAGTATATAGGGTTCAGGGGTGGGGATCTGAATGGTTTCCGAGATATTGGGCCTTTTATGAAGTGGAGGGGGTGGGGCATGGCCTCGGCACATCCCGGAGGACCTCCAGGTTTGTGTCACTGAATGCGTCTTATCAATAGGAACAAGAATATATATGGTTTAGGGGTGGGGATCTGTAAGGTTTCTTAAATATAAGTCATTTTATGAAGTACTGGGGGCGGGGCATGGCCCCGGCACAACCTACTGGACCCCCAGGTTGACATATAAGCATATGGCTGAGAGAAGTTTACTAAAGGAACATTTCTATGAAAGTTTTGTCAAAATATCTGCAAAGGCTTTGTAGTTAATGCCATTTTTCAATTTTCCCCATTATAAGTCTATGGAAAATCTAAGTTGCCATAGCAACCAAACTAAAGAGCCGAATTTCATAAAAAACACAAAACCTGTAAAGGCAAATATGGTGAATATTTCCATAAACTTTCAGCCTCATAGAGCATACGGTTTCTGAGGAGATGATTTTTTAAGTATTTTTTTTTCTATTTTTTGCATTTTGGTTTCCATGGCAACCATTAAAATTGAGCAGTAGGCCTAAAATCATATGGTAGATACTAGATTGCTTAAGGAACATTTCTATGAAAGTTTTGTTCCAATATCTGCAAAGGCTTGGCAGTTAATGCCATTTTTCAATTTTCCCCATTATAAGTCTATGGGAGCTCTAAGTTGCTATAGCAACCAAACTGAAAAGCCGATTTTCATAAAAAACACAAACTTTTAATCCCCCAACCCAAGCATGCTACAGATAAAATTTGGGCCCAATCGACCCAGTGGTTTCAGAGGAGATGTCGTTTGAAAGTGTTGACGACGCAGACGCAGACGCAGACGACGACGACGCCGACGACGACGGACAACTGCCTATCCTAAAAGCTCCCCCGGAGCCTTCGGCTCTGGTGAGCTAAAAATGGATGTGGTAGTGCAATTAAACCTTATTTAAATATTCAAACCTGAGACAGGCTGTATGCAAATCTTACGTTTCAACCATGCTGACTCACTCAAGGTCTAGGTCACAGTTGAAGATCAACAGTTTTGATGCTTCCAAGTGGGATTTGAAACCAGGACCCATTGATCAAAAGTTTGGAGCGCCAACCACTTGGCCATGCGGTTGCTTTTACAACAAAAGGTATTTAGAAGCCTCCGTGGTGTAGTGGTTACGCTCTCGCCTCGTAAACCAGGGGTCGCAGGATCGATCCCGGGCTTCTCCAGACTTTCGGATGAGTCTTTAAACCGAGGTCCCGTCTCCATATGACCTTAGCTGTTGGTGGGACGTAAAACTCAAACACTCACTCACAACAAAAGGTCCTACCACTCTGTCATTTCTGCAGGGGGGTTAACCTCCAAGACGCTGAGAAAAACTACATTAGAAAATGTTGTCTGCTGTCAGCCGAATCTTCTTGCAAACTTTTTAAAAATATTTTTGGACAAAGGCAAACAGTGTGGGCCCATATCAGACTGCTCCTGATCTGGGTCCACACTGTTTGCAAAAAAATGACTTTTAAGGTAACAGGCAGATGGCAAAGCAGACGACAACTGTCGTGACTGGCATGTTATGGATTAAAGCATTTTCTTGTTCATGTAGGAGCACAAGAAGACAAGAAAACATTCCAAATATATCAGTCTTTATTGTAAATAACTGTACAGACTATAAAAATTCTCAAAATTTACATCCATACAGGGATGACCTGATTTTAAAGTTTTAGTTTATGATACGACAGCAACATCCAATCCACAGAATACAAAATAAACATGCAACAAAATTGATAACGTAAACAAATCAAATGGCGATTATGCCACAAGGAGTGCCAAAAATGTTAAAGACCAAGAAAGGCACCAAGAATATTTCAATAATTGCACAGCAGATATTATATTCATTTTTTTTTTTCAGAGAAATTGAAACTTAACATTTCATGTGTTTCATGCAGATGATTCACACAAAATCTTGGTACTATAACATTTTTCTTTTTTTTTGTACTGAAAGGAATCTTCCCCCTTATATAGTGTGGGGGTCCATTTTGAAATTTAGATGTCATGTTCACTTCTAGGAATTCATTTAGACAATGGTTGAATTTTCTACAAACAGTGAAGACACTATCAGATCCTACCATGAAGCTCACCAAATACAGCTGATTACAAATGAGTCCAGCCTTGAGTAAATGGTTTCATGTGGACATCTAATGCTCTAATTAGACTGCAAGGATGTGCAGGCTAATCTAGAGCCCTTGCTGGTTGACCTGTTTATTAAGAACATTCTTTCATGACCAGCTAAATGTACGATTGGTCACATGGGAGCAGAGTATTTCAGTAACCTCTATTAATAGCAACATTAACATTAACCCTTTTTGTTCCAAATGGAATCTTCCTCTTTATATATAGCAGGAGTCCATTTCAAAATTTAGGGGCGTCAGGTTGCATTTTCTTCAAAATTGATTCGGAAAATGGCTGAACTTCTTGCAAATAGTGTAGGCCCTGATCAGACGCCGCATTCTGCGGCGTCTGATCTGGGTCTACACTGTTTGCCAGGGTACCCGCTTAGGGGTTTCTGGTGCAAAATGGGTTAATAGCGACATTATCATTAAAGGGGAACTAGTTAAGTAGACACACACACACACAAACACAAAGTAACTAAAAATAAATAATAAATACAGAAATTTACAACTAAAAACTAAAGCAAAAAAAGTAATATAAACAAAACACAATAATAGCCATTACGAAAACACGCCTATACAAATAAATATACAAACCGCCGAAAAAAATGAAACATTAAGATGAAAAATTGTGAAATTTTTCTTATTTCTGCTCAAAATATAGATTGTGGGTACTCGTTAGAACCGCCTCATCGAGGCGGTTCTTACGAGTACCAATGAAGCGGTTCTAACGAGAACCGTCAATCTTTATTTTAGAGCAGAAATAGGCGGTTCTTATGAGTACCCACAATCTACATTTTAGAGCAGAAATAAGAAAAATAAGGTTTGCCCCTGTAAACCCTCCATTTTACTATATAAAATTTGGGTTGGAGGGGGGTCAGAATTATATAGGCGTGTTTTCGTGATGGTAGTCTGAGACTGTTGAAGCAAACGACAAAACAATTTGAAAACAAGCCACATCAAAGAAACAAATTCTATGACACTGCGTCTTAAGAAAACATCAGCCTATGTATCTAGCGCATTGAGAAGTACTCCACAACTGGGATTGGACAATGAAAATGAGGTCAATTTTCATGAAAATCCATTTACAGAATCCCCGAGTTATAACGGCAGTATTTGTTCCCTATTACTGTGCCGTTATAATGAATTTGTCATTATAAAGAATCCCAGTTAGGAGTATGATAGGTTATAAAAGGTCTTTTCCACATCATTGCTCCAAGAAACAAATGTTATGGAAATCTGTTGGAATTGCCTCGGTGAGGCGATTCTAACAAATATCTATAATATTTGTTTCTTGGAGTATTAAATTACAAAACCATTTTAGACTTTGGATTCGATTTGTGCATTTCCAATCCGAGGAAAGCCCATGTGGCTTGGAACCTAGGCTAAGCCTTTAGCAAAGCAGTCATTCCATTGAAATTGCCATTATAACAAGTTTTGCCGTTATAACGAATGTTGGAATAAAGAGGGTTGACTGTACTAGTTAGAGATATAGTGAGTCAAACAGCCAGTGCCAACACTGACACAAATTCCGACGCTAGTGGGATCTGCATCTCAGTTTAGGGAACATATTGAGGAAAATAATCACATAATTACTGCTTACCTGGTGCAATGTAATTGTATATCAATCCTTCCATAAAATTAACTGGCCATTTATTATAGAGGAAAACTGTTTTGGGCAAAACTGTATGAGCACATACTGTCTTTTGCACATATAAAACAAGCCCTGAGGCAATTCTAATGAGTACACACAGCATACATTTATATTATAGAACATCCAAAAGAAGTCCCAAAATTATCCCCATGATGTTTCCTGGAAGTAGTCCGCAGTGGCTCGAACTACCCCTGTCTGGAGCAGGTTTTCGTGGTCCAAAATGAGTTCAAGCCGACTGTCGACTGTACTTAGGCTGCCCTATGTCAATGATGAAGATAGGATGTAGATGATTGAGATTTGTCATGTAAAACTATGCTTTATGAAGCGTGCTCAGTGAAGCCTCTGACCTGCATATTTCCAGATTAGAAAGAGAAACTAGGATAATTTGGAACAACTAATTTTGTTTCTCATCAAAAAGTACTTTATGGCTACTCGATAGAATCGCTTCAATGAGGCCATTCTAACAAGTGCCCACGCCATTAGATATGAAAAATTATCCTTTAATTAACCCATTTTGTACTGGAAACCCCAAAACGAGTACCCTGGCAAACAGGAAGGCCCAGATCAGACGCAACAGAACGCTGCATCTGATCAGGGCCTACACTGTTTGCAAAAAGTTCAGTCAGTTTCCAAATGAATTTTGAAGAAAACACTCCTGCCATATATAAGGAGGAATATTCCATTTGGTGCGAAAATGGGTTGAATTAACAATTATCTGTTTTATTCCTCCTTATCCTGAATTATGCTGATCAGCCTGCACATCTGAACAATCTCACCTAGTCTTTGTTGGCCGCTGTATGCATGGTCATTGGCAGGGAAGACCATATATGCTAAGTACATGTACCATAGGCGTATATACCCTAATATTAGGACACCTCAACTCCTTACAATGCTTAATCTGGAACCTGAACAAGTACAATTTACTACCCGATATTTCTAATAATAGTGCTATGAATGGAAAACAGTGTTGACACTGATGAGACACCGCATTCTGCAGCATCTCATCTGTGTCTACACTGCTCAGGCCTCTGTCCAAACACATTTACCCTAAATATTCGGACACCTCAACTCCTTACCATACTTGTTCTAGAACCTGAACAAGTACAATTTACTTCCCTATATTGTGTCTAACAATAGCGTGATGACTGGCAAACAGTGTCTACACTGTTTGCTCAAGCCTCTCTGTCCGAATAAATATACTAGCTGAAAAAAAAGAAACTGTGCATGTAAAAAAAATTTTTTTTTTTATAATTCTAAAATTCATTTATGCTTGAAACTTTACACAAACATGATTTGTATACTCCTTAATAAAATTGATTGGTAAATATGGTCCTTGCATGTGCATTTCGTCGTCCTTGTGCAAGTACAGGATTAAGCATATTCGTGGGTAGCAATTAAATTGTGAAAGTCTTTACAATCTTTTTGACTTGTGTAAAACCGTTTTATCCAAGTGAAACAGAAAAATGTTATTTTTAATGTAAAATTAATTTTAATTAAAAATATACCTACCCATCACTACAATTATAGCCTTTTCACCAGACGCAGGTCTGGGTCAGTCTGACAAAAAAAATCTAGCCAGAAATGCCACCGGCATGTCCCTTTTCCCGTGACCTCCCTAGTGTCGAGTCCTGATTGGTCGCTGATGTCACATGACCTATCAGACCAATAGGCAGACGATACAGGTCACGTTACCGCGGTTTTCGTGCCGAGAGGCCATTATTTCTTTCAGGAAAACAAATATTTCAGGCGGGGCTGGGAGGCGGGACATGCCATTGTAGTGATGGGTAGGTATATTATTAATTAAAATTAATTTTACATTAAAAATATCATTTTAATATCAAATATAACTACCCATCACTACAATTATAGCCTGAATTCAAAGCAAGTGGAGGGTTGGATGAAAATTAAAGTTATACATACCTAACTCCTCTAAACTTGGTTGTTTATACCCCTTTTAAAACCATCCAATGATGGTAACGTAAGGGAGTATCCACCATGACTGCAAGGGATCCAAATCCAAAAATCACATAAGTGGAGAAGATAAATGGAAAGGAACCGGAGTCAAAATAGAAGGTTCACACCTATTCAAACAGGCTAACAAACAACCAATGAAAACAAAATCACAAAATAATTACTGCTCATAATAGATTGAGAAGCTACTAAACTACCCAAGGAATGAGTACCACTACGAATGGGAACCAAGCTTCTTAGGTGAAGGGATGAAAAGTAGAGTTGGAACGTCCATACGCAGTAAGAAAAACATTCTGAAGAAAAAACGAAGTTCCAATATGCCCAAAATGTAGAAGGTTATAACCTCCTACTGTATTCTGGAATGATAATAGGGCAGAAGTGAAATAAGCATATAGAAGCTTTATCACTTTACAAATCCACTTTGCAATCAAGGATGGAGAAATATATCCAAAACCCCTTGATTGGAAAGAAAAAATTCTCATGATAATCTCGAAACGCTTTAAACGTTCTGATGTACACAAAACATTCTCATTAGACTACGATCCAAGAATCCTGGAAATGACAGGACAAATAATAGTTTCAGACAAGGTGATTTATAGCCTGGAACAAAAATAGGTTACCTGAAAACAACCCTCTGCAATTGGCAAAGCATGACTATAACTTCTACGAACTGAAGCAAATGTCAAATGAAATACAGCCTGACTATCAAATGAACAAAAGAAGCTGAATTCACCGGATCGTAAGGTGGTTTAGAAAAGACCACAACACTCATGCAAGATTCCATTTGGATTCAAAGTCCTGGAAACCTGTCGGCATAGTGCAAACCCCTTTAATAAGCTGGTGATGGTAGGGTTTAATGAAATGTGTGAAGCCGACTAAAATTTTAACGTGTTTGAGATTACTGATCTGTACCCTTCCTTAGATGAAATAGAAAATGAAGGGTAGAGAACAGACAGAAAAAGAAATCCAGTAAAAAACCTCCATAGAGGGATTGTCTGGATTTATTTCCCTTTCCCTACACCAACTAGAAAATACCTTCCATCTTCCAGAGTAAAACTTGAGAGTGGAGCTCTTTCTATATTTGAAGATACACTCGGCAGAGAAACCAGAAAAGTGTCTACCTCTGGTTAGATTCCTGACAACATCTGGATGTGTAGGTAAAACATTTCTGGATTGAAATGGAATGCTTGACCCACACATTTTAGATACTAGATCTGGAACTACTGGAAGACGGGTTGCAAGTCTTGAGACTAGGCTCAGAATGACTAAAAAACCAAGATCTCTGAGGCCATAGAGGCGTAATCAGAATGGCTCAGCTTTTTGGACGCTTGAATTTTTTACCTAGAACTAGAGGAATTCAGTTGAATGGTGTAAACGCATATGTAAAAGATCCCCCCAATCTAGAGATTTTAAATCAACTGTATGTTCCAGGTGATCTGAAACTGGAGACACAATGGAAGTTGATTGGAGAACCGAGTTGTTTGGACGTTTGATTAAAAAAGGCCCAATAAAGGTTCTCTCCATTTGAGAAAACGCCCTGTAGAGAACGGATGGTGAACTGGTCTATAGGGGCGATCCCAATGACATAATCTGCCCTGGAGGTGTCCGACAAGGATAGACATACCTTCCTGAAGACACCAAGTCAGAATCTTCCATGCAAAAGCCAACAGGGAAGAGGAATGAGTCCCTCCCTGTTATGGAGAAAAAACGACACTATGGTCATTTGTCTGGAGTAACGATAATGAAGCTGTTCCTCAGTTTGGAGCTATGAAGATCTAAAGTTTCAGAATGTATATATATATACATACATTTACACATATACATATATATACACATTTATATAGCCCCGCCTAATCTAGGCCCCACGTTCCCTGAACAACTAATCCCTGAGGTTCGAAGTGGGAAACCAACCTGAAAGGCTGGCATGCGAAAAGCAAATAGGGAATAGCCTCTAAAAAGAGGAGACCCCATTTGATACTGAGGGATTCATAAACAGTAGAGAGCAATCTTGATAATGGAATTTATTGCTCCTATAGACCATATGGTATTTCCAGTGATACATTAGCAAAAAACTGGAAAGGTCTAAGATGAGATTGTCCAGGGAAACTGGATCCAATTACGAAGTTTCTAAAAGGGTTAACAAACCCCTGACATAAATCGAAAGTTTTTAAGAGGTGAAAAAATGGAGAAGTATCTTTGAGATAGAATCAATTCCAACTTCTCGATAAAGTGGATGAAATCTAAATTCACAATAACCTGTACACGTTAGGAAAAGGTATGATAAATAATATCTGGAAAGATGATGACAAAATCCATCATCGGAACACTACACGAGATTGAGGCCTAATTCCTTGATGAGAGCTGCTTAATTAATTTCTATTAAGTTGGTGAACAGGGAAAACATGGATCCGTTGACAATTCCAAAAAAGGAAAAACGGACTGATACACAAAATTCCATCCAAGGTGAAACGAAGGTATTTGACCTGTGGATGGAGATGTGAAGGTAAGCGTCTTTTAAAACTACGGAAATCGTCCATGAATTTGGGAAAATTGACCTGACTAATCGAGGACGAAGTTTCCATTTTGAAATGATCGACTCGCATCATCTTGTTAAGTGTGAGAAGTCGATGATGAGTCGATTTTCCCATTTTCTTCTCGACCAGAAAGATCCGCCTGTAGAAGCCTGGGGAAAGGAGAACTTTTTCTACTTATACGGCTTTCTTTTGGAGAAGAACCCTTTCCTCTTCCAATAAAAAATTTCTTTTCTTGATACTATTTACCGGAAATAGTATTTGCATGTGAGAAAGAGAAAGGATTCCTAACAAACGCAATCCAGTAACCCTTTCTCAAAACGCATAAAACCCAAAATATATTTGATAACAGAAGCCACGGCTTGATAGAACTGAAATAGCTCGGCTCCTACTGGGAGAAGATGAAGAGGAAGGGAAGGAAGAAAGTCATTTGTTAGACTTGGGTCTTCCTCTATTGGGAGGTTTCGTTCCAGTCCGACCTCTGGAATGAAAGGACCGTGTAACCCGATCTGAGAATGATCTATTAGTAGATGGGGACTGACTGAGATCTTCTAGTCGAGGGTGATAAGCACTTAAAAAGTCATCGGAAGTAGTCGAAGAGCATCTCTTGGTTGCGGTACCTGAACTTGATACGCTCTCCGAAGACTTCAAAAAAGAGTAGTGCCCACGGTCTTGAAGCTTGATTCTGAAAACGTTTGGAAGACATGGTCCGGCTATAGTTTTAGAATCAAGAGGCGCGGAGGCTCTAAGTTTTCAATTACTATGCTCAGTAAAAACTGAACAAGTTATCAAGAGCAGAGTTGCGCCAAACATGCAACATGGTGGTAGACAGAGCAAGTGCTAATCTCCCATAACCATGGCATGTAAAAAATGACCGGGAAATAAACAAAAGCATTAGAATAGCAGCTCTATGGTCGGAATGCTCTTGTTTGAAGGCAGAGTGGGTAGAACTAGAATACCAGTCATAATGAGGACCCACTTAAAAATTGTCCTGGTAAGAGGCTCCAATGTTAGAGTGTCGAAACAGGAAGTAATGCCAATTTCCCTGACGTCATATATACAGAGACTGAATCTGGGTCGAATTTTGGAATTTCATAAGATCAAAAAATTGATGCTTTTTGTTGTTTGAACCAATGTTCAAAGATAACAACTGAAGGGAGGGTTGTTTCCGTAGAATCTTAAATTAACTAATCAAAATACTTAGATCTAAATATGTCCTTCTCATAATAGCTAATTAATAAGGACGAAAGAAGACCAACCTCTGAGTATTGATATATCCCCAGAGGGAAAAGCTCTAGGCCCAGATTCAGCTCTAGGCCCAGTAGGGGCAAAACACTTGAGGCTCAATTAAACTTCCCCACTGTTTTACCCTTATTTGTGTATAGTGCACTGAACATGCGAAATTGCCGAATCAAAATTGAGCATTCAAGGAGCCGTGAGATGGCAATGACCGTCTTACAAACATAGTAGAAAGCGTAATATTGTCCCGCCCTCGATGACTTCAGTACGGGTCACAGATTGAGAAATCTGCGATGAATTTATGCATCACTCTACACTCGGAATGGAAAAAATGCTATCTAATAAAATAGGACCTAAAAACGACCCAGGCCGAACCGACCCATGGCCGAAACGACCCACCGAAATAGGCTGAAACGACCCAGGTCCAAATTCGGGCCGAAACGACCCAGACCGAAACGACCCGGCCGAAATCAGTATGTTTTACAAGGGAAAACAATCCAATTTACTACCGGTGTATAGGAAAACACAAGTTCCGTTACTTTTATCAGGAACCGTTTTAGCCGGAATTAAGATGTCCGAAATAGTAAAGTGGAAATCAGACCTGAAAATCGGTAAGATTCCGCAAAAATCAGAATGGTGGGCATATCTGCCATATAAAAATTACCCCGAGGAATAAAAAGCCTTAACGGGAGAAAATTAATGATTATGATAACAAAAAATTACCATAATAAGAGGAAAGAAGCATATGACCAAGGTAAACTAAGTACCGAAGGTCCGGAAAGGTTACCCGATAAAAACCGGGATCGGAGCCGTACCAAAATTCGTATGTAACATGGATTCGGCAAAAAATTTGGGCATAGGTTCCCCGCACCCCGGATTCCCCCCAATTATGAGCAGGGTCTCTACGGGGTGGTCGACGAACCTATCCTAGTCAACCCAGGCCCAAATGGGAGGTGGGGACATAGACTGGCTCATCTTGATTCGGCAATGGTGACCCACACAAATTGGATGGATTCTGTTTAGAAGATACTATAGAAAGGCCGCAAAGGGACCTGAATATTATCCATCTGCATCGTGGGATTTATAAGTGCTAGACGAAGACGGGTCTTGCACATGTTCAAAACTAAAATAATGCTGAGAATTTCTATTCAGCAATACAACGTCTTCCGATACCGGAAGTGGAAGGAACACGCACAAAATCCGTCCTCTTTTCTGGCAATTTAAGTTTCCACAACGCCTACTTCTATTAGAACATTACCAGGAATAATACGAGCGTATACCCTGGCACATAACGTAAAAAGAAGTGTGATGCTCATCAAAAACCAAAAACGGTTGATTACATGATAAACAAAACTTCCAAGTGAAAATTCAAAATGGCGGACAACCAATACACATGTAATGTCGGCAGAAAACACACGAAATAAAGTCCCTAAGAATTTCGGAATAAACAATAAGCTTAAAAAGCCTAAGTACGTTGTGGAAACTCAAGGTAAGTGCAAAATCAAACAAGAATAAAACACTTATCCGTTTATCCATTCTTCCATGGAATGTAGTTTTGTCACGATCCGACCCTTGTGAGTCTGAAAAAATAATGGCCTCTCGGCGCGAAAACCGCGGTCACGTGACCTGTATCGTCTGCCTATTGGTCTGATAGGTCATGTGACATCAGCGACCAATCAGGACTCGACACTAGGGAGGTCACGGGAAAAGGGACATGCCGGTGGCATTTCTGGCTAGATTTTTTTTTGTCAGACTGACCCAGACCTGCGTCTGGTGAAAAGGCTATAATTGTAGTGATGGGTAGTTATATTTGATATTAAAACAAAATTTATTCCTGCTGAATGTGTCGGTAAGCAATGCCTAGACTCAACAAACCTTCAGCGCAACCAAGCGGTTGGGATGATTCGGGCTGGTGTATCCCAAAATGAGGGTAGCAGATGGTTTGGGGTGCATAGGAACACGATTTGTGCTTTATGGAGACGTTATCAGCAATATGGTAACACCAGGGACCGTCGCAGATCAGGACATCCACGTGTGACGCCATTACGTCAAGACACTTAGATCCGTGTGAAGCATCTTCGTAACTGATTTCAAACTGCTGCTTTGACGGCTAGAAGCGTTCCTGGGTGAGACACATTAGTCCAAGAACCGTCAGAAACCACTTGCGTGAACGGAACATTCGCCCTCGGCGTCCAGCACTCCGTCCAGTCCTATAGCGATGAATATGCTTAATCGTGCACTTGCACAAGGACAATGAAATGCACGAGCAAGAACCTTATTTACCAATCAATATTGTTAAGGACTATAGGCATCATGTTTGTGTTAAGTTTCAAGCATAAATGGATTTTAGATAAGAATTATAGAAAATTTATTTTTTTTATACGTGCACAGTTTCTTTTTTCTGCTAGTATATGATATTTACCCTAAATATTTTAACACCTAGATTCCTTAGTATACTTGTTCTAGAACTTGAACAAGTACAATTTACTACCCGATATTGTGTCTAACAATAGCTTGATGAGTGGCAAACAGTGTAAGATACTGATTAGATGCCGCATTCTCCAACATCTCATCTGCGTCTACACTCTTTGCTCAGGCCTCTCTGTCTGAATACATTCGGTAAGTACGGAAGACATGCAGGCTTATCAAAGTCTTCACATTGCACGCATCTAATGATGCACCTCAAATATCACAATCAGAGCTTATGAAAACTGTCAAGGCTGATCTATGTGAA
The DNA here is from genome assembly GCA_963580285.1 of Lucinisca nassula. Lineage (NCBI taxonomy): Eukaryota > Metazoa > Mollusca > Bivalvia > Lucinida > Lucinidae > Lucinisca > Lucinisca nassula. Next base: position 76,638,137 of record OY757011.1, on the reverse strand, counting down.
TGTTGTTGAGAGAATGTTGAGTGTAGTGTCTTTCAGAGGTAGCGTAATCTGGTCAAAATAATGGTGGAATCTGAAATCAAAAAAATAGATTAATGAGAGTTTGGTATATTATACATAGATACATGTTTTGTTTGTTTGAATTGAGGTTTTATGTCCCTATCAACACCATTTAGGTCACATAAAACATGTACAGTCAAAATTCCTATATTCAGACCACCTTTGGGACTGTTCAAAAGTGGTCTTAAACCACTTTTGAACAGTCCCAAAGGTGGTCTCTTATTCAAGACTGCCTTTGAACAGTCCAAAAGGTGGTCTCTTACTTAAGTACTAGAGGATACTGAAAGTAGAAATAAACATGAAGCCTTTTAAATATGTTTTCAAAAGAAAAATTAGTCATTTCAGCAGGTCTCGATACACTGTGTATAGGCAACTAAAATTGGCCAGCCTCGGTAGCTTAGTCGGATGCGCGTCTGACTCGCAATGAGTAGGATGTGGGTTCGATACCTGCCAGGATTGTGGAGATTGATCATGAAATCTTTACTACGGTCATTCTCTCCCTTCCCCTGACCCAAAAAGAGCAGTTGTCAGTTTCTGGAGAACGAATGTGCACTGTACTGGTTAACCACTTAGGTATAAGCCTGCCCACTGCCCCAGGAAAAGTGTGGATAGGTAAAATGACCACCTCGATATGACCTAAATAGTGTTTGACTGGCCCGTTATACTCCAAAACAAACAAAAAACAGGCAAAAAGAAGCCATCAGAAGCAATCTTATCTGAATCTACACTGTTTTCAAAGGTAGGATGTATCCTGGTTCCACAGGACAAGGGTTAGACTACATTGAGCCAGTCAGTTAACCAAACCAGACTTTTCTTTGGCAGACTTAGTACTTCCAAGTAGTTAACCAGTACTGAGCACATTCTTTTGCCAGCAACTGACAACAGACCTTCTTGAATCATGGAAGCAGGAGAATGTCCATAGAAAACATTTCTTGATAAATGTACACAAAAGAATGTAGCCTGACTTTAATAGCAAGAATCAAACCTACAACTGCCTCATCACCAGTTATTTGTCTGAGCCACCAGGTTCTTTATTTTTCTGATGGTATACTGCTAAATATTTTGTCACAAATAGTGGAACTTCAATGGCTCGAACACCGATGGCTCGTTTACCATCGCTGAGTCGAGCCCGTTCTCAAGCCTGTAGGGAAATTCTCTACATAAGAAATAGGCGGGGCAATTTAGGGGATTTTCGTCTTTTATACTACAAATGTATGCTGTGTGTACCCATTAGAATCGCCTCAATGAGGCGATTCTAATGAGTATACACAGCATACATTTTCATTACAGAATACCGAAAAACATGTCCAAAAGTATCTCATTATGCGTCCTGGCAGTAACCCTCAGTGGCTCGAACTACCCCTGTCTCCAACAGATTTTTGAGGTCCCTCAGGTGTTCTAGCCATCGAAGTTTGACTGTATATTATAATCTGATTTTATCATTACAGACAGGACTGGTCTATAAAAGGCAACAGGTATACCAGAGTCATTCTTTGTCTGACTGCTGAAAGGTTAACATCAACTCTATCCGTCTGATTGGCTGTAAACTGAGATGACTCAAACACAAATGACCCAAATACCTAGTTCTTGAGTCGTTGAAAAATTCTTTCTCCAGGGAACAAATAGTTAGGGATAATTTAGGGTGACATTTATCCTTAGAGAGGATTTTACATGTGTTTATGTATTATTGAATTTAAAAAAATGAGTTGAGGAAAAGGGATAAAATGGGAAGCTTCACATGAGTTTTTAATCCCTTTTCCTCAACAAGTTTAATAAATTTAATAATACATGAGCATGAATGCAAGATTCTATTTCATATGACATTTAAAACGCATTTTATTCAAGACTACAGAATTTATTGCATGGGGTTATAACATTCTCAGATGCGACGTCATATGATACATCTTTACTTATTACCAAAATGTATGTTTCGAGGACGTTCTCAAGAATCCCACAATATGCCATTATTTGAAACATGATATCCCCAACTTATCACTATTATGTCTCCTGTCTCAAACTACCCCTATCTCCAACAATTTTTCATGGTCCAAAAGACCTTGGGTTTTCGAGCAATTGGAACACGAAAACCTCTTCTTAATGCTGCCTTTATAAAACAGTTCTGGATAAAATATGGTTTAAAGATGAATCTCAAAAATATATACACTATAAAGAAAATGTTTCGAAAATATATACAGTCGAACTTCAATGGCTCGAACACTTTTGGGACCTTGAAAATCTGTTGGAGACAGGGGTAGTTCGGGGCCACTGAGGGTTACTGTTAGGAGCATAACGATATACTTTGGGACATCTTTTCTGTGTTCTAGAATAAAAATGTATGTAAATAAAAATGTATGCTGTCTGTACTCATTAGAATCGCCTCAATGAGGCGATTCTAATGAGTACAGACAGCATACATTTGCAAGATAATAGACTAAAATCTCCTAAATTATCACCCACTGTTTCTTATGTAGAGGATTTCCCTAAGGGCTCAAGAACGGGTTCGACTCAGCCATGGTAAACGAGCCATCGGTGTTTGAGCCATCGAAGTTCTACTGTAGATAATATAGAAAAATCATCATTTATGATCCTTTTTCTATATATTTTTGTTTGGATATAACACAGTCGTTTAACTAACGCAGTTCCTCTTGTTTTGTGTTTTTTTTTTGTTTGTTTGTTTTGGTTTTACAGCCCTTTCAAGATTATTTCACTCATATCGAGCTGATCGGTAATCAGGTGGGCGAAAACTGGAGTACCCAGAGAAAAACCACCTGATCTTCCATTACAGAACTTTGCATCTCGCATGTGACCCGAGCCAGGCTTGAACCGAAGTGGTGAGAGACCTAATGATAAAGAGTCAGTGCTCTTATCCACCTGGCCACTGAGGCCCGTCAGTTCCTGTTATGAAACCCAACTAGTGTTATCGAGATTCTGGTGTACTTTTCTTCACGTCATAGAAATGTTTCATTACCGTCTTTTTGTATTAGCTGTCTGTCTCATCTGTTCTGTCCGGCTAATCTCCCTGAGTGTGGGCAGGTAATCTAGCTGTAGCGACCTGTGGTGGTTGTGGACAAACAAGGGTAGGTTCTGAGCCACGTTCTCCTCAGCACGCCTCTCCCCTGATTTTTGGCTGAAAAAGATTTTGAAAGTTTGAAATAGAAAGCAAAAGAAAAACTCATAACTCTGTTATAATAGGGATTATCAACTAAATGATAATCCCATTTATTTGGTGCGAACAAATTGAATGGACTGTCATTAATGTGTCATGATTGCAGCTTCAGGGTGGCTTGACCTCTCATTATTTAGGTTTAAACAATGTGTGATCGCAATTTCGATCTCGTCATCCACCATGACAGTTGGTCCAGGTTACTGGACGCTTGCACCGTGTTTGTTATTCAGCAGTCAAGCGTCTTAAGGGCCAAACTATGGTTTGGCGTCTTGGGCATGCTCAGGGAAACCTTCCTTTTCCGTTTTCAAATCCAGCAAAAGAAAGTTGTATTTTTTAAGAGGAATCTAAAACTAAAAATCCAGCAAGAGAAAGTTGTCGGGACTCGGTTGAGATATGTTTCATAATAAAAGAAGAAGAGGGTGTCCTTTAGCTATAATATAAGAATTTCCATTGATTGACCTCGAACAACAATAATATTATCGGTACTTTCGTTTTGCAACCGGAAATGATAAAATGCGTTAGTGACGAGGTACAACTAAATAGGGAAAAAGTGACAACTAAGACAGTTCACCGTTACGAAAATATAAGGAAAAGTGACACTACGGCGGCATAAAAATCGCCATTTTAATTGCAAAATATACATGGGTGACAATGGTGGCCCTGCGAGTTTTTGGTATCTTATAAAGCTTGGGGAAAAATGTTATTATGGAAGATAAATAGTATGCAGCGAAGAAATTAAAGGGCTAAATATGATTTCTGATATAAGGACGGTCGGCAGGGAACTCTTCAGTAAAAAGAAACAAAGAATGGATATCTTTCCCGCCAGTTTCTCATTTGGTGGAGGTGAAAGCTTCGGTTTTTATTGCTAAAATTTGATCATTTTTGAACAGTTAAAAGCAAAATCTTTGCCAGAGGTGTGGGACTGATTGAAAATATTTCTTGTGTACATTTGGTAAGGTCATATAGCAGAATACCTTTGTTTGCACCTCCGAAAACGGCGGACCTCAGTGGAAGTGACTTCACGCCGATCGTCCTTATATATTTTGTACCACAGGGACGCCCGGTATCTGTTTATTTTGAGTGCAAATCTTGGGAATTTATCTGTAGATAGATTGTAGACAAGATGGTGGCCGATATTTACAAACTGACCGGGGAATTTCCACAGGGGTCATGACCTTTGGCACTCATTGTGTAACGCTAAATTAACTTAAAATACCATATTTTAAGTAAATACGCTTTTAGAATTTTCTTTATATTTTTGAAGGGATTATGCCTCGACTTTCGGGTATAATAGCGTCAGTTTGGGTTGTCAGAGTTAAACAGCGCAGGCATTGCGGGATAGCTTGACGGCTCGGCTGACCAGCTATGTTATTTTTAAATATGCAAATGACCATGTGTTTGTCGAATGTTAGTTTATTTATGAACACCTGACCTACTTTTGAGCCGGACATAGCCGCTTGAATCACAGGTGTGATATACCGGTATTATCGATAGTAACCTGTCAATTAAACATATATTGGGAATTCAATGACCACAAACAATATATTTTCTAAAGGTAATTTTATTGACTTTCAAAACATATTTGAAGCCACAAACCTCATCTGATTCGATTTGACAGAGTGGCTGGACCTTTTGACTCTTGTCCGCTATGAACTCTGCACATATCACCATTAGGTCTTGTATATTATATTGTGCAAATGGTACAAGCTTAAGGCTGTGGTTGCCTTTTGGTAAATTCCGATATAAAAGGAAAATTTGGGCTATTACTCGTCTCTCCTTTAGACTCTGATCAGCTCAGATTCAAGCTTGACGGGAAGTTTTATTTTGTTTAAGCAATGCCATTTGGTTGCAGCATAGCACGCCAGACTTTCGAGACTGTCGCTACTTTTTTGGAATTCTGGGTAGCTAGACATGTTTCTGAGGGACGATTCATATGTTATCTTGACAGTTTCCTGCTTGGTACTAGGGAGTCCATTTTGTGGGCAATTTATAAATGTAACATGTGGTTTATCAAAGATACACTGTCACCTTCGCATCACAGCAGATATGAAGGAATTTGAACTTTGGGTACAATTTTTCAAAAAAAAAAAAAAAAAAAAAAATTATGGTATTTCCGTTTCTCATGACCGGTTCTGGATGTCAAATGAGGACTTACAGCACTGCACCATTCGTGCAAGGGGTTTGAACTCGGTTTTGGTGCCTACTTTGTAGGTAATGAGATAAGACCAGTGGTCCAGTGGATAATTTTTCCATCTTTGGAGCATCTTCTGTTATTTATTTTTGATTTATAAAAAAAAAAAAAAAAAAAAAACAGTAGTGTACTGGGAACTGCACCCTGCAGTACACCACATTCTATTCAAAATTACAGACCAACCTTACCAAGTCACGGAAGGCAATGTTAATCGAGATATTTCCATGACATATTAAAAATGTAGAGTGCCGAGCACTGAACTTTGCAGTACACAACATTCTTTTCAAATCTACGGATCAACCTTACCACTCACGGAGGGTAATGTTTAATGAGATATTTCCATTTATGTATTTATTTATTTATTCATTTTAATTTATGCATTTATTAAAATGTAGAGTACTGAGCACTGCACCTTGCAGTACACCACATTCTAATCACACATACCCACTCACGCAGGGTAATGTTGGATGAGATAGTTCTAATCAGATAAACAAACTAGATAAATATTTAATTCATCTTTAGAATTAGTTGAGACATAACTGCCCTCCAACAATATCGTGCATCCCACTTGCAATCAATGCATCTATATGTTGCCTTGGTTGTCAAACAATATATGATGTGGAAGCCTGATGGTAGTCTAGACTTCTTTTGCCTCTGGAATGGCCATTCATTAAAGCACTGTCAGCTCAGTGGCATTCTTGTGACAGCTGTAGAAAATAAATTAGGACTTCCAAAGCAACTTTATGCTGCACATTCCTTTAGAATTGGAAGGGCTATTAATTTGGCAGCTAAGGGTATTCTAGTATAGCCATAAAAGAACTTGGTTGATGGAAAACTGGGGCAGTAGCATAGTACATACTTTTTTAAATTGTCTGTTACAGATATATTGATTATCGGTGATTCCCTGGTTTCACACCTTGCTGAAAGTGTATCAGCTCTCAGACCTCCAGCTAATGCAGTGATTGTTAGCTAAAATTTTTATTAGGGTTCAGCGGTGCACTGGGATCACTACGACACCGAGCTCCAATGGTTGCTGCAGTTTCATTCAACCCTTGTGATGATAATTATTCACCTCGGGGGCAACAACCTTGTTGAGTGGTCCCAAAGCCAACTTCTTAAAGACTTTTAAACGCTAATTTGCATACATGGCTTCTATCTATCCCGAAGCCCAAACGGTATGATCAGACATCCTCCCTAATTGTCAGTCGTGGCTGGGGGCGGACAACACTCATGAAGGGCTTAAAAAGCTGGATCAAAGGAGGCGTATAAACCAATCGGGTAGACAGCCTGCTTTAATTGTAGTGACCGAACAATCAAGCATGTGCTCGATTTCAATACAACAGGGCTATTTAAGACGGATAGGGTTCATCTCACTGCTGTGGGCAATATCATATTTTTAAATACATTTGAGGATGGATGGATGGATGATTTATTTAAAGACGCTCAACCCTAACAGGGCATATAGCGTCTAGAAAAATATATATTATGCATAAAATACAGTAAGGTTAAAAATTAAAATCTTAATAATTACAGTTTATTAAAAAGTCCGGTTTCTTTAAGAAAATTGATTATTTGGTAAGATTGTACATCATTAAAAAGTTCTTTCATCGTTGAAACATTAAAATATTTTGTTCGTATATGATGAAATTCTACACATGAAATGAGAAAGTGTTTCACTGTGAACGGTTCGTTACAAGATATACAGAAAGGTGCTTGTTCGTTTTTTAAAATGTAGGAATGAGTCAGCCTTGTATGTCCAATACGGCATCTAGTGATCTTTGTCTGATCTTTTCTACTGTAATTCGTAAAAGAGCATTTGGTATTAAAGTAAGGTTGTATTTTATTCAATTTATTGTTATTTTCGTTTTCCCAAATAGATTGACATTTATTCTTTATATACTTATTGATGTTGGATTTAAAATCTGAAAAAGGGATTTTTAAATTTGTTATATTTAACGATAAGGCAGATTTAGCTTCTAAGTCGGCTAACTCATTCCCACGGATATTAACGTGACTGGGAAGCCAGCAAAAAATGATCTCCTTCGAGTTGGAAAGGAAGTGATATTTTCGTAAAATTTGTTGAATCAGGGGGTTTCTATGCTGTTGATCTTTGAGAGCTTTCAATACAGAAAGGGAATCTGAATAAATGATAAAATGTTTTTCGTATTGGTCTCGAATATAATAGAGGGCAATATCGATTGCTTTCGCTTCAGCGGTAAAAATAGAACTATTATCGGGTAATCTAATGCTATCAGTGAAATTCGGACTAATGACAGAACAAGCAACTTTCTCATCTTGCTTCGAACCGTCAGTGTAAATGGAAATGTGATGTTTAAAATTGGATTTGATTTCTAAAAATTCATTTTTAAAAGTATGTGAATCGACTTCCGATTTCTTATTTTTGTGCAAATCTAAAATTATCTTTGGATGATTTAATGTCCAGGGTTCTTTTGATGGTAATGAGAACGATTGAACATTTTGGACATTAATATTGGCCTCTTTGATTAAAGGTCTGATTCTTAAGCCAAGAGGTTTAATAGCAGATGGTTTGATATTATAAAATCTTTCATAGTTAGGGTTAAAAACACATTCATATGCTGAATTGCGTGGATTTGCGGCTAACTTAGTAACATATTGAAGAGACAATTTCTCTCTTCTATACATTTGAGGAAGTAGTCAATCAATTTGTTACAGACCCTTCTTCCCAAATGTAAAATCCTAATATGTAGTTAGAATAACAGGACAAGGATAAAAAGGCTATATTCATAAAAATGTTGACTTGCTGAATTGGGGGACAAATTTATGTGGGGCATCATAAATTTGCTGTGGCGGAATTCAGCATTCGATAGGGGGGACGCTTTGCTTAGACAGCTGTTTGGTTGTAATGAAACTTTACGCCTTGAGCCTAGATTCCAAATACTGGTTGCTGGGAGCAAGGCTGAAGTTTGTTTCTTTCAGGACTTCTACTTGGACTGGGTGGCATCTCCTTCATGGAAGTGGTCCGCCATAACCTGAAGATTTGTTCTTGAGCCTAGATTCCGGGTACTGGTTGCTGGGAGCAGAGCTGAGGCTTGTTTCTTTCAGAACTTCTTGAACTGGGTGGCGTCTCCTTCATGGAAATGGTTCGCCATAGCCTGAGGAAGTGTTCCCCCCAGGGTCATACTAAAAATTTCTAAATTGCAAGTCATAAGTAAGGTTCGCACCTGCAGCCGGGGCTATTTGAATATATGTAATATGGGATGGATTACATGGTATGCATTGCATAATGCAGAAGATGGTATGGAATGCGTGTCATGGAATGCATTTTGGAGTGCACATTACGGAGTGCTCACTGTCAAGATTAGTTGGAGTGCATAAATTGGAGTGCACAAGAGTTGGGATAGAGTGGAGCGTACAAATAGGATGTGCGCAATATCTGGATTTTTACATAATTTGGAGCATACAGTCAGGATGTGCGCAATATTTAGAATGCTAAAAAATTGTAAAGCATACAAACAAGATGTATGCAATATTTGGAATACTTGGAGCGTACAAATAGGATGTGCGCAATATTTGGATTGTTACAAAATTTGGAGCGTACAAACAGGATGTGCGCAATATTTGGAATGTTAAAAAATTGTGGAGCGTACAAACAGGATGTACGCAATATTTGGAATACTCTGTTACAAAATTTGGAGCGTACTATAGGAAGTGCGCAATTTTTGGAATGTTACAAAATCTTGGAGCACACATTTGGAGTGTGCGCATATTTTGGAATACTCAAAATTCAAAATTGAACTGCACAATATTTTGAGTGCAAACAAATTAATAATTTGGTGCCCGTTTTCGTGCGAGCAAGGTTATATGCTGTCACTGCGTCCCCCCTTCGACATGAATCTACTCGGTGTCCAAATACTGCCAATAATGTTTTATTAACTATGTGAAAAAGGAGATAAATAAAAGTAGTTGTATCTATATATATTTTGTTGTATGAGTGAGCATCCTTAATAAATGATTCTTATCTTTAACCTATTGAGTACCAGAAACCCCTAAAGGGGTACCTTTGCAAACAGTGCAAGCCCAGATCAGATGCCGCATCTGATCAGGGCCTACACTGTTTGCAAAAAGCTAAGCCATTTTCCAAATCAGTTTTAAAGAAAACACAACCTGACACCCCATAACTTTGAAATGAGCATGTTCTTTATATAAGGAGGAAGATTCCATTTGGTACAAAAAGGGTTAAGTTAAATAAGAAATGTAGAAATCATGTACATGTTTGCTCATCTTGGCACAGGTAAAAAAAAATCCAGTACAAACAAAAATAGCATGTGAAAAAAAATATTTTCAAAAAATTATTTAGAAACAAAACTGAGCATGTGTAAAGCCAGTTGATATGTCGATCTGTAAAGATCCACTCAACACGATACAATGCGGCAGATCAGGTTACTGTTTACTATGGCTTATTTGAATTCATTCTTTAACCCTTGTTCTGCTGAATATTCAAATATGCGACACCCACTACTGATTATCAACCAATCAGATTACTTGATGCAAATGATTGCAACAAATTCACAATCTGAATGGCAAACAATGTAGATCCAGATCAGATGGCTTCATCAGAAGCCATCTGATCTGGATCTACATTGTTTCAAAGATAAGGCATATCCGGGATTAGCAGGACAAGGGTTAATACCTCTGCATCTGCTTGTTCTAAGAGTTGACCCTTATTGACATGGGAGACAAAAATACTTTTGTAGGAATTGCCTCCCCTGAAGGGTATCCATTCCTCTTATATACTTTTGAGCAGGCGGCCCCCGCCCATCAGGGCTTGAAGAAATAGATGGGCTGCACGATGCTTCCACGCAGAGCTGAAACCGACCGCACAAGAGTACTGGTAAACCACTTAAGAGGATCTAAGCCTGCCCAGGCAAAGCAGTGAGAGTCCGTCCGTCTATGCTTATAAACCCTATTAGTTTCTTTTGGCTTGAGTTTTCATTTCATCTCAATGTCGGGTAAAAGTCCCACAAAATTGGAAGCAACGTCTCCAAAATGACCCATACAGGGTTAATGGGGACGTTAAACCTAAAATCAAACAAACAAAACAAAACTTTGGAGCAGGTTGTATAAGAACTAAAGGAAGACAAAGAATATCTTACCTTGGCTGATTTCTCTCAACTAGTGAAAATTTCTCACTTCCTCTCAGTACTGGCAGGACATAATCTTCACTGTAAGCTGGGTTGTCCTTACATAGTTGTTCAACTTCACCTTGAACCCTGTCTATCTCCTGGTACAATCTAGACACACTCCTCACCTCCAGTTCTGTGCAGTAACACCTACTAACATCACAGTCTAGGTTACAGGCCGTGTGAAAATCTGGTAAACTATCATCCAGACCTGGCTGTACTGAACCATATACCTTCCTCCCACATGTAGTTCTAAGAGAACTCTTCACTTTAAGACTTTCCTGTGTGTCCATAGTGTCTAACATTCCCACTGTATCATAAAATCTTGACAATGCTGATAATGTTTTAACACTGCACCTATTTTCTGCATTGTTAGTTGTAGTCTTTACATCAGTTTTTGTGTCCTCTTCAGACTTGTCAACAACTGCTTCCACAGCATCATTGACTTCACTAGCATCGTTTGATGCTTCACTGTCATACAGATCAGTCTGAATCCGTTTTCGCTTCTTTCCTTTTCTTTCAGAAGCGCTGTCTGTTCCTGCTGAGATCACATGATCAGTTACCTTGGTTACCAGGGGAAGAAGGAGGGGAAGATTGTTAGACATCAGATTTTGACAAAATGTCCTGTATATTTCACAGATATTGCAGGTTTCCAGGAGATTTGTAATTGTTGGCATCTGAAAATGCAATTCACACATTTAGTACCAGAAACCCTAAAACGAGTACCCTGGCAAACAGTGCAGGCCAGATCAGACGCCGCAGAAAGCGGCGTCTGAAAACTTACCACAAAGAAAACAAACCTGCACTCCTATAATGTGGAAAAGGACCATTCCAACTTTATTAAGTGGGAGATTTCATTGTCATATATGGGTTAAAAAAATGTTGCAGACGCTGACAGGTATCGAACCTGCGACCTGATCAACAATCAGATGCATATTTGACTGAGCTACCAAGGCTGACATTGACTATAGTAGAAATTTTCTCTACCTATGAATGCAAACAGCAAATTCTGCCAAAAAATTAACTTTACAGACACATTACCACCACCATGTACTAAAGCTGTTTCAGTTTTTGTTTACATGAAGAGACAGTCCAACAATGGGACGGGTGTGAGACAGCTGATCAGAGTTGTGGTTGGTTTCAAAAGCCTTATTGTAGGTTTGTCACATTTTTCATTAATACTGATTCATTAATATAATGTTATTGATCAAGTAATTTCATATTGGCCCAGTTACAGGTTCTCAATCAGCTGTATTGGCCCTCAGCCTTTGGCCCAGTTACAGGTCTGAGGTCTGCTGTATTGGGCTGAGCCTGAAGGGCTTGGACCAATACAGCTGTCCGAGGACCTGTTACTTGGCCAAATCAATACAGGATATTCAATTAATAATATATAGCAATAAATTACATCCAGACAAGATATGAAACAAGAGGCCCATGGGCCACTATGCTCACCAGAGCTCAGGTGGGCACTGCCCAATTGCAGCCATGTATTTTAACATGATATCATTTTAATCTGCCAAGTGAACCCCATATCCAAATGAGCACCCATGTGGATTCAGTATATGAAACATTAGGCCTTTTATGAAGTAGAGGGGGTGGGGCATGGATCCAATGGAGCCCTGGTTGGTATCTCTAAATGTGTCTTATCACAAGGAACAAGAATAATATATGGTTTAGCAGTGGGGATCTGTATGGCTGGAGATATAAGGCCTCTTAAACAGTGGCGAGGTTGGAGCATGCCCTGTCGATCCCAGGAAAGCCCCAGATTGTTGTCCCTAAATGTGTCTTATCATAAGGACCAAGTATATATATGGTTTAGGGGTGGGAATCTGAACGGTTTCCGAGATATGAGGCCCTTTTATGAAGTGGAAAGGCCCCTGCGGACACCCCTACAGTACGTGTGCTAATAATAAGGAACAAGAACATATATGATTATGGGGTGGGGGTTTGAATGGTTTCTGAAATATATGGTCTTTTATGAAATGGAAGGGCGGGGCATATTGCCTCAGCACAAAGAGACCCCCAAGTTGGTGTGACTGAACGAGTCTTATCATAAGGAACAAGAATATATATGGTTTAGGGGTGGGGATCTGAACAATTTCTGAGATATATGGCTTTTAATGAAGTCAAGTGGTGTAGCATGGCCCGGGCATGCCCAAGGGACTCACAAGCTGGTGTCAATGAATGCGTCTTATCATAAGGAAGATGAATATATATAGTTAAGGGGTGGGGCTCTGAACAGTTTCTGAGATATAAGGCCTTTTCTGAAGTGCAGGGGTGGGGCAAGGCCCTGGGAGACCCCCAGGTTGGTGTCAATGAATGTGTCTTATCATAAGGAACAAGAGGGGTGGGCATCTGTAAGGTTTCCGAGATATTGTGATATTATGAAATAGAGGGGGTGGGGCATGGCCCCAGCACATCCCTGGGGACCCCCAGGTTGGTGTCACTGAATGTGTCTTATTATAATGAACAAGAACATATATGGTTTAGGAGTGGGGATCTGAACAGTTTCTGAGATATATGGCCTTTTGTGAAGTGGAGGGGTGGGGCATGGCTCCGGCCCACCCCGGAAGACCCCCATTTTGGTGTCAATGAATTTGTCTTATCTTAAGGAGCAAGAATATGTATGGTTCAGGGGTGGGGATCTGTAAGGTTTCCGAGATATTGGGCCTTTTATGAAATGGAGGGGGTGGGACATGGCCCCGTGCATCCAGGGGGGCCCCCAGGTTGATGTCACTGATTGGGTCTTATCATAAGGAACAAGAGTATATATGGTTCAGGGATGGGGATCTGATTGGTTTCCGAGATATTGGGCCTTTTATGAAGTGCAGGGGGTGGGGCATGGCCTCGGCACATCCCGGAGGACCCCCAGGTTGGTGTCACAGAATGCGTCTTATCAATAGGAACAAGAATATATATGGTTTAGGTGTCGGGATCTGAATGGTTTCCGAGATATATGGCCTTTTATGAAGTGGTGGGGGATGGGGCATGGCCCGGGCATGGCCCCGACACAACCTGGGGGACCCTCTAGTTGGCATAAAAGCATTTGGCTGAGAGAAGTTTATTCAAGAAACATTTCTATAAAAGTTTCGTCAAAATATCTGCAATGACTTGGCAGTAAATGCCATTTTTCAATTTTCCCCATTATAAGTCTATGGATACTCTAAGTTGCCATAGCAACCAAACTAAACAGCCGATTTTCATAAAAAACACAAACTTTCAATCCCCCCGCCCAAGGATGCTACAGATAAAATTTCGGCTCAACTGCCCTGTGGCTTCAGAGGAGATGTTTAAAAATGTTGACACCAGACATACGACGACGACGACGATGACGACGGACAACTGCCTATCCTATAAGCTCCCCCGGAGCCTTCGGCTCTGGTGAGCTAAAAACACAACTTGGTAATGATGGCAAGGGACAGGCAATATAAAAGTTCTGTTTCCTTATTTTTTTTTAGTTTGGTTTTACGGCCCTTTCAAGCATATTTCACTCATATCGGGCCAATCGTAAATCAGAGGTGGGCAAACACCTTAGTACCCAGAGGAAAAACCACATGACTATCCCTTGCAGAACTTGGCATCTCACATATTACCCGAGCCAGGCTTGAACCCACAGCGGTGAGAGATCTAATGATAACAAGTCAGCGCTCTTATCCACTAGGCAACGGAGGCCCATTGCTTAGTCTAACTACTTACCTTCATATTCCTGAGAAATATATCATGCACATTTTCCACCTGACCCAGTGTCAACCCCACAAGTGAACTGACACTTAGCCCATGTACACTGGGGTACAGCTTGGCATCTTCTTCCTGTTTACCAGTGGGAACCAGTTCAGTCTGTTTCTGATTAAACATTTGAGCAAATGCATCAACAGAATTAGAATTGTCATCTTCAATTAACCGTCTCTGTCGGTTTGTACGAGGTTTCAGCATAACAAAATCGTCATCATCATTATCCCCAAAAGTGGGATTACAACCCTGAGACTCTTGGGAGCTTTCAACTGTTTCTTCTACACTAGGCAATGCTTGTTTAGTCTCTATTGTATTTGGTTTAGCAACTGATCGGATTGTCTGAGACAGACTTCCTCCAGATTCTAATATAAACTGCAGCGACAGAAGACTTCTTCTCACATCACATCTGAACAGCTGTAGCAGCTCAGAAAGCATGGCAGGATCTACACGCAGCCCTTCCAGCAGACATATCAACTGTACATAACTACATAGGGAAGTCTGGAAAACAGAATTTCTAATTTGAACATTATTCACCAGACACAGAGATACATGTATAAAGCATATGTTGAGGACAATTGTCATTTACAGCGATATGATCTTGTTCTGACATCACAAATATTCTTAAAAAAAAAAAAAATATCAGAAAAATTCTAAAAAAAAAAACAACATTGAAAATACAGTAAAACCTTGATGGCTAGAATGTCACAAGGGTGGAAAAAGAACATGGCTTGACTGGGACTTGCACCAGGGCCTCTCCCATACCTTGCAAACACTCTATCGACTGAGCTACTGAGCCACATGGTCAACCTGTTACATTTTACTCCTGTCTAATGTGATTCCTCTCGAATCTCTCAATCCTATTGACTTATTTTTCATACTCTTTCATGCTCTCCAGTGCCATGCTGGAGCCACACTGAGCCACCAAATGTCACAGGGGTAGGAAAAGAACACAGCTTGACCGGGACTCGAACCCAGGGCCTCTCACATACCATGCAAACACTCTTCCAATGGAGCTACCGAGCCACACAGCCGACCTGTTGCAAGAATACAGACGGTTCATTAACCATGGCTGTTTCAAGAGCATTCTGGAGTTCCTAGGGAAAATTTCCAGACTGCAGATGGTAATACATTTGGGATAATTTAGGGAGCATTTTTATATTTCATCTTGAAAATGCATGTTGTGTGTACTCATTAGAATTGCCGCGATGAGGCGATTCTATTGAGTAAACATGGCACATCTTTATTTTAGAGAAAATTGAAAAGATATCCCTTGGGCAGATTTGAATTCCCATATATAATGCGTTCGGGGCAGACAGGTTTAATTTAACTCTTTTTCTAATTTTTCAGAGAAAATAAGGCCTGACATTACCTGTGAATCATCTGCACTACAGATGGTTGTGATTAGCCCTTGGTTAATTTGTACATTTTCATTCCAATACCTTCAAAATTAAACATCCGGATCCATTTGTTCCAAACTAACGATGTCGTTAGTATTAAAGCATATCGTTTAAAGTTTGATAAAGTGATATGGCAAATGTGCTATTATTTTGCTGAAAAAATGTGAGTAGCTTTTGCAAATGCAAAAGCTACTCACATTTTTTTCAGCAAAAATACCACAGTATTTGATATTGTACTTGTTGAAACACTGAGAACAGTCAACAATTTGACCACTAACCCTTATGACACTGAGAAAAACTACATCTGAAAATGTCGTCTGCTTATGTCGTCTGCTGATTTTTTTTTTTTGCAAACTTTTTAAAAATATTTTTGCATACAGGCAAACAGTGTGGGTCCAGCTCAGACTGCTCCTACAGGAGCAGTCTGATCTGGGTCCACACTGTTTGCAAAAAAATAATTTTAAGGTAACTGGCAGACGGCAAGGCAGACGACAATTGATGTGATTGGCATTTTATGGGTTAACACAGCAAAAATCAAAAGCCTGCGAAACTTACTACAGGTGGGTGTTTAAACATCAAAGTTTCATATCTGCCGTCAAAGTGAGCTGTAAATCTAGGGCTGGTAGTTGTCATGATAATGGGTATCTTGGTGGTGGCCATGAAAGTCTGGATAGCTGAGTGAAAACCCTTGTCATCTTCAAATACTAGGTCAACCTGGAATACACATGCAAAACACTTCTGTCATGCATTATAACAATTATTTAGTGGCTAACACTGTGCCATCAAAATGAGACCACAAGTGTCATAGCAAGACATGGTTAAATGGGTAGCAGTTGCTGCCTCTCTCGCGCGCGCATGATAACATCTGGAATGTGTGTTCGAGAGCGATTCAATAAGCTCGGAGCTTTCATCGCAACCGAACTAAAATAAATTAGTATAAACTAACACAGGCTAACTGGCATGTAATGTAATGATACCCTTCCTTGAAAACCCTGTTTCTCATTAAAATTCTTTTGCACTTCTTCGGCAATAAAATCCCCTTTAAAATTTTAATATGATAAACACAATGTGATCATTCCATATGAAATTCATGGAACTTGCCAGAAGCTTGTTTCATAGATTTCATATGAAATGTCCACTTGTGAAAGGTCCTCTATTTACAACACTGTTTATTATAGCTATTCATAACTTCATAATGATTCTGGATATAAACACAGATGAAAGATTGTTCCAGAAAACAAATGATATTATAGCTATGGGTATACAGTAAAATTTCTATATATTAAGACCACCTTTGGGACTGTTCAAAAGTGGTCTTTAAGACCACTTTTGAACAGTTCCAAAGGTGGTCTCAGACCAGAGGACACTGTATGCAGAAAACACAAAAAAAAAAAAAATAACTGCAACTTACTAAATAAGCTTTTTAAGGCAGAGTTAAGACTTAATTTTAGGTGGTCTTAATAGCGCAATTTTACTGTATATGACATAAAAAGTTCCGTGTAATATCTATAATGGTATACTTCGATTTTGGGGTTGATTGTTTATCAAATAATGCTTAGTTGAAATGAAACATTTTGTATGTCATTCAGGCTTGCATAGTAAGCAAACTAATCTGCTTCTAAAATCTGGATAATGGTAGTCACCTCATCGAACAGGATCATAGTGGTACTGGAAAGATTTAGACCTTGAACCAAGCCATTGGAGCTCTCATCAATATCAAGAAATGTTGGTTTCAGCGTCTTTGGTTTCTTCTCTTTGTTCTCATTCTTCTTAGACCTCTTCTTCTTTGGGGTTTCCTCTGCAACGTAAATTGATATTCCCTCTAAACTACAAGTCACAGTCAATATATAGAGTTTATTACTCAGCCCATTCTAAATATGGGATTTATAAACCGGGGAGGTTGAACATCCGATAAAGCAACAAGTGCGCTTGCGCATGGTTATCTTTATCGAATGTTCAACCTCCCAAGGTTTATAAATACTAGATTTAAACTGGGCTGCGTCAATAAACTGTATATTACATGCATTTTGATAAAGCTGATGGATCATTTTGCACAGTTCATTCTTAACATAAAGTCCATGCAAACAGTAGTGGGTGCAGTGACACATAAGCTGAATGAAACAAACTGTATAGACGCCATCTTGAAAGCACTTTTTTTTTGTAATGAATGAAAATAGAAGAACTCAAAATCATTTTAGTGATAAAAAAAATTATAAATGCGGTAGTACAGCAATCAACCTAACGCCTCATTCAGCAGATATGTCCATGTAATCTTTTATTTTAATGCTGCCATCGACTCCAACGTCATACCTTCTAAACGTTATTTACATCTTCTGAGACGCCGTTGACCTTTGACCGTGAAAGGTTCTCGAAAATGTGGATTCCATTGAATACCTTGGTGTGACCATCTCACATGACTTGAGATGGAATACTCATATTAGCAACATGTGTACTAAAGCTAGTAGAACACTTGGCTTCTTGAGGCAAAAATACTCTTGATCAAAGATCTAAAAGGTGCTGCCAGCTATCCAACAGATGACCTTATCACCCCTAATAATAGGAGTGGCAGAAAGCATCACTCTGGCATTTCAGGTGCCCTCTGCAATGACTGACATCTACAAGGGATCCTTCTCCCCTCAGACAATTAGAGATTGGAATGCCCTTCCAAATTTGGTTATTTCATCCGCAGAAGGTGCTAAGGATAATGTAGCAAAGTTCACTTCTTTGGCCAGAGCTAGGGACTATCTTCCTTTTTCAGAGTTTCTGGTAAATGAATGTCATTTGACGTGCCACCAGTAACGATTCAGATTCAGATCTCTGGGGAATCTTTTCTTTCCTAGGGATTCAAGTGTCTGCAGTTCTGGGAATCTTTTCTTTCCTAGGGATTCAAGTGTCTGCAGTTCTGGGAATTTTTTCCTAGGGACTCAAGTTTTTGCTTGTTTGATATAAGGTTTAACATCTCTGTCAACACTGTATAGGGGATTTTGGAGATGTTGCTTCCAATTTTATCGGACTTTTACCTGACATTGAGATGAAATGACATTTCAAGCCCCGTCACCCAATGAAACCAATAGGACGGTCTGACTCGCATTGCTTTGCCTGTGCAGGCCTAGATACACCAAGCAGTTAACCAGTACTCATGTGCGGTCAGTTTCAGCTCAGCGTGGAAGCATGATGCAGCCCATCTATTTCTTAAAGCTTCTGAGTCATCAAAGAGAAATTTTTCTGTACATACCTCTCTCAGCAGATTCTCGTTTCCTCTTCTTACTTTTCTTCTCATCAACATTTATCCCAGTTTCTGCATGTGTTTCTTTCTTCTTGTTAAACAAGTTGGTAAAAGCTGTGGGCATCTTGGCAGGTTTGGGTGTTGAAGGCCCAGCAGTACCTGGGTTCTTAATGGGTGTTCCACAGCCCTGACGAGAGACCTGGTGTGACTGAGTGGCTTCCTGGAGCTGGGACAATATTCTCTTACCATTCCGAGAGGACGATGCGCTGACCTCATGAACCTGCAGTTTTTAGTTAATACAAATGCAAGACTTAAGCATGATTAATTTATATAACCAGGTGGGTATTTTGTGACAACTGAAGGATAATTCTTCTCAATTTTCCATCAAAAGCTATTTTGTAGGTATTCATTAGAACCGCCTCAGTGAGGCAGTTCTAATGAATACCCATAACATAGGTTCACTGAGGCAGCCACAACAAAGGTTTATTAGAGAAATGAAGAAAATTATCTCATTTATCACCAAATACCCATCTTAACTGTTGTTACCAGCTGCTTATCTATAGTATTCCTATGCAAATATACCATAAGATGTTTAATTTAAATTTAATGCTTTATTTATTTAACGAGGATTACTAACAGCTCGAAGGTCACTAGTGGGTCTCCACTTAAATACCAGAAAAAAACTAGAACGGAGCTTGTCATGATGCTGATTAAACCTTCCACCCCTAGTTTCTAAAGTGGACTCTTCCATCCCTGAATTTGGTCACGTCCATCCTTGTAAAAGAAGGATTTAGTCAAAACCATCAACAATAACATTAACCTGTATAGACGTCTCTTTTTGAACCCTCTCATCTGATTCTTCTCAGTTTGCATTGGTATTTATACCCATGTACAGGATTGAAGGAGTAAAATCAACATTTGTTTTCAACAAAAACTTACATAACCAAATTTTTCAGGTGTTGATTCTTGTATTTCCAACAGCGTAAACATGTGTGACTAATTATCACAATTTACTACCTAAATCAAATTTAACCGATTTCATAGCCGGCCACGGTAGCTCAGTCGGATGCGCGTCTGACTGGTGATCAGGAGGATGCGGGTTTGATACCTGCTGGGGGCATCAACATTCTTTCATGGAGACTGATCAAGAAATCTTTTCTATGGTCATTCTCTCCCTTCCGCTGATTTAAGAAGGGCAGTTGTCAGTTTCTGGCGAAAAAATGTGCACTGTACTGGTTAACCGTTTACGTATAAGCCTGCCCAGAAAAAGTGTGGATAAGTAAACTGACCGGCTAAAAAATGACCTGAATATGGTTGACTGGGCCATAAACCCCAATACAAACAAACAAACAAATAACCAATTTCATAGGGAAACCCCAAACATGACATTGGGAAACAGTGCAGGCCCAGCTCAGGCACAACAGAATGCAGAGACTGATTACAAGTAGCAATTTCATTGTTTGCAAACAGCAAAATGTCTCTGACATATTCTGAAATAACCACGGTTTCAGTTTATCTCAAACTTAACTTATCAAAAACATCAGAGCTGATCTATTTTGATTCTAACATGCTAAAAAACAACAATAATTTTGTTGCTTTCTTCAAATTCTCCCAACTTTCCACCATTGTAAGAAGAAATCCCTCCAACATTATTGACTGTATCACAAATATTTGTCTTGTTGTAATGTTTTTAATGCATCTAACATCAGAATCTTCAATCATCATAAAACAACAGATTTTTGCATCACATTCTTCTGTCCAGCAATTTAATGCCGAATAAATCAGTTCCGTTCCAATGCCCATATAAACACACTGTGTTAGAATATGTTATTAGAACTTCTTGAAAAAAGCATTTATGGATTATACACTTTAAATCAGAATTTCAGAAACCAACTTCTCAAAACAGGTGGAACAGTGCTTTAACTGTACATGATATAGTTAAGATCTGCACCACTTCTGAGATGAACAATATGTGACAAAGATCAGGGCCTGTGGATAAAAGAGGATGTCTTTCAAGAAGCGTGTAACTCTGGAATATGTACATTCCATACAGCATGTTTTGAATCTTACCTTAATTCCTTATGTCTGGGCCAGAACAGAAATAGTTTTACAACAGCCATTAGTAGGGTTTGACATTAACCCAAGACCAATGGACATTGTATGGTGAAAAACTGGTCAGGTCTAGTAAGGTAAGTGGCTGGCTCGTCCGAATGGTCCAGTTGAAAATCTGTCACTGCATTTATTAGACACTCATTTACCATAAAATGTTTCTGTTTTTAGTTTATTACTGTAGTTTTACTATGGAAATAATTAATAATAGATATAATCTGATGATTGTGGAACTAATGAATCAGTTTAGTTGATTTTCATCATTCATTTGGACAATTTGAACTTAGATCAGGTCCAGTGCATCCCAAAAGTTACAGGACCACCTTGTCCAGTTATTTAAAAAGTTAATGTCTAACCTTGATTGATCCTGTAATAAGCATTTTCTTACAAATTAAACTTGCAAGAAGCATGTGGCCCTGGATTTGGTTTGCGCTTAATGACCCAGTCAACACCATTTTGGTCATGTTAAGATGCTCAGCTCACCTAACCACACTTTACACAAGTGGTTAACCAGTAGTGACATTCTTTCACCAGAATTTGTGGCCCTGGAAAAAGTATGTTTCATGCAGCATATTGTGTATCTTACCTTAAATCCTAATTCCTGGGCAAGAGCATAAACAGCAGTAGTTTTACCACAGCCATGTGGTCCTGTAATGAGCATTGTGTTGCAAAGAGTATCTTCAATATCACTGTCATCACTGTCCATATCAAAGTCACTGTCATCATCCCACTGATCATCTGCGTCTAATAATAATAAAATATAAATCTGAGGTTCAAAATTTTCATGACACTGGCCTGATGGAAACAACTTTTTGCCTTGAAAATGGCTATGTGCCAAATATTACTCCATCCTGTCTGTATTGCACTTTGGAAGAAGGGGAAAAAATGCATGCCTTAAATCAATGACATGAATTCCACTGAAGGCAATTTCCGGCTGTAACTGTAATTCTTGAGAAATGAACTTGAATATTCGGGTGGACCCTAGGGTTGAGGAAAATGTTGGCTGACTGACAAATGGATAAACAGATGGATGAAAAACCATATTGCACCATGCATGGCATCAGGCATGACAAAAACTGTCAAAAAATCTTACATACATATAAAATAGGAACTGAAAAGGTATTTAGTGAAAGATTCATATTTGCACAGAAGGTGCACATGTAATTGGCTTAAGCTGAACTTTTTGACTTCCCTACTTCAATGATACTGCCGACAATAGTCTACCTAACTCTAGAACTTCTGTAGATATTACACCATGTGCTGGTTGTAAGTTAATTGAACTTTAACTCTCTCATTAAGACATGTTTTTCCATTATTAACAACAGAAGCTTCCCACCTGCTACTGTCCATGTGACTGTTGTAGACCATGTACAAAATCCAGATAATAGTTATTTACAGCTATGTCGCAGTGTTCTATCTGTAATACATGGACTGGGTTCATGAGCTGGGGCATCGGCAATCAGTGGAGACCGTGATCAGACACTGCAGAACACAGTGTCTGATCAGGGTCTGCACTTTTTGCCTCAAGTACAGGAATTTAAGGCTTAAATGAAACAGTGTAAGTTCCCGTTTAGGACCATTTTCCCAGCCTACACCCCTAACAGTGTCTTCAGTGCTTTCATTTTTTTCATGTTTTTTGTTACTGAGGGCTTAGGTTTTCTCAATGCAACAAAAAATATACAGTAAAATTCCTATATTTAAGACCATTTTGAACAGTCCCAAATGTGGTCTCTTACTAGTTGACCCTGTGTGTAAAACACATAAAGAGGAAGGACTGAAACCTTCGCAATAAGCATTTAAAGGCAGTGTTAATTTTAGGTGGTCTTAATAGTGGAATTTTACTGTACTTTTTTTGTTGTTTTTTAACGAAAATCAAGATGGCGAATAATGCCGGCTTTACCTTCTGTTTTCTGTAGCTTCCCCTTGTTTTTCTTCATCAAAAGTTTTCTGGCCTTCTTAGCCTCCCTATCCAGTACATGTTTCCATTCAGATAACCAGTTCTTCATTTTTTTCACTGGGCCACTGTTCCCTATGACTTCTGTTGAGCTGCCAGGCTGGTACTTGTCTGTCCATAATAAAGTGTTTACTGAAAAAAAGAGCCATAGAGTCCTATTATGAAAGCAGACTACATGATATCTTAGTAAAATATGGAAGGTAAAATCTTGATTTATTGTAGAAATAAGAAATAGGGAAAAGGAAAAAAAAAAAAAAGACTTTTCTGTCTTAAGTATCGTAATTACACAAACTACCACCTACCTTGGTCTCAGTTGGATGGGCGTCTCACTGATGATTAGGTGGCAGGTTTTATACCTGCCATGGTTCTGTACCTGCCATGTTGGTAACACTCTTTTGTGAAGATTGACCATGAAATCTTTTCTACAGTCATTCTTACCTGCTGATTCGAAAAAGGCAGCTGTCAGTGTTTGATGAAAGACTGTGGAAGCTACTGATTAACAGCTTATGTACAAGCTTGCCTAGTGGCAGGAAAGTGCGATTAGATAAGTTGACTGGCTCAATATAACCTAACGGCCCCCACCCATCGGGGTTTGAAGAAATAGATGGGTTGCATGATGCTTCCACGCAGAGCTGAAACGGACCCGCACACGAGTACTTGAAAACCGCTTAGAGGATCTAAGCCTGTCCAGGTAAAGCGGTGGGAGTCGGACCATTCATGCTTATAAACCCTATTGGTTTTATTGGGTGGCAGGGCTTGAGATGTTATTTAAACTCAATGTTGGGTAAAAGTCCCAAAAAATTGGAAGCGATGTCTCCAAAATGACTTTTACAGTGTTGACGGGGACATTAAACCTCAAATCAAACAAACAAACAATATAACCTAAATAGTGTTGACTGCATTGATAAATGTCTAACAAACAAACAAAAACTCAAATCCTCACCACACGTAAGGACTTACTGCTTTTTTCTTAAAATATACTTAACACCATCAAAAATACCACTTGTACATATTGTGCTGTTCTATGCAATCAGTATTGACCTTGATCAGACATTGCATTCTGGCATGTGATCCAGACCTACACTGCTTGCCAATGTTCTTTTTTTTCTTCTTAACATTTCAGTCTTGAAAGACTGAAATTCTTGTTTTTTTTTTTAAATTCTACAGGCATCCACACTATTCAACATATTTCTAGTTTCTTCTATGAATATTTTACCCATTTTGTACCGGAAACCTTAAAACGAGTACCCTGGCAAACCGTGCAGGCCAAGATCAGATGCCGCAGAACGCGGCGTCTGATCAGGGCCTACACTATTTGCAAAAAGTTCAGCCATTTTCTAAACAAATTTTGAAGAAAAAACAACCCAACACCCCTAATTTTGAAATGGAGTCCTGCTATATATAAGGTGGAAGATTCCATTTGGTACAAAGAGGGTTACTTTTGGTGTATACCAGCAAGTGACCTACCCAATGTCTTTTGCTCTTCTTGAGGAGTATCTTCCTTTGTTTGCTTCACTTCTACTTTTTCCTCCTTCTGTAGTTTAAGGCGAGATTTTCTACTTCTCTTCTTCTTTTCTGGCTCCTGATCAATCACTGTTATCACCTCATGCTCTGCTGGCTGCACTTCTGTTCTATCTGTATTGGAAACAACAATCATCAGTGAGCAACAATACCGCAAAAGGAACAAAATTGTGACTTTACTGCTGCAAATACTGGTCAATCTTCCCTAACTGATCTACAGTGACACTTCGACTCAAACGCTGATTGCTTGTTTACCATGGCAGAAGTGCCGGGTTCGGTAGCTCTGTCGGCTGCACGTCTGATTGATGATCAGGACGCGGCCTGGATACCTGCCGGTGTCGAAACATTCCTTCGTGGAGATTGATCATGAAATCATTTCTATGGTCATTCTCTACCTTCCCCTGATTCAAGAAGGGCAGTTGTCAGTTTCTGGTGAAAGAATGTCCACTTTACTGGTCAACTGCTTACGTAAAAGCCAGCCCAGAGAAAGTGTGGATAGGTAAACTGACCGGCTAAAAAATAACTTAAATAGTGTTGACTGGGCCATTGAACTCCAATACAAACAAATTACCATGGTAGATTTGAACGCATTCTTGAGTCCCTAGAAAATGCTTTCTGATAAAACATAGTTAGGTAAAATTGAGAAAGATTTTTCACTGTGAAAAGTTATGTTGTGTACTCAATAGAATTGCCTCGATGAGGCAATTCTAATGAGTACAAACATCATACCTTATTTTCATATAAGCATTATGCCTCCAGATACGACTTTAGGAATAACCCTCAGTGTCACAAACTATCCGTCTTGAACACATTTTCACGATCCCAAAGATGTTCGAGCTATCGACGTTTCACTGTACGTTCTATTAATTTCTTAACTCTTTCATCTGTTACAGATACTTATGCAGTGTAGATTCAGATGAGAGGTTTCATCCTGATCGGAATCAATAGTTTGTCATAAAGTTAATGATTATTGACTGAACACCCTATTTAAAAGAATGGACATGTCCAATTTAAAAGATCGAAGAAACCACTTATGAAACTAGGGGGTGAAAAAGTTAATACACCACAACCTCTTTATGACACTATTAATGGACTCCAAAGCAGATACCGTATTAGTTAATCAACTGTGTTATATCCAAACAAAAATGCATAAATTATATAGAAAAATGACCATTTATGATCATTTTTCTATATAATCTATACATTTGTTGGGTTCCATCTTGAAACCGTTTAATATTCCAAACCGTGCTATAAGGAACCGTGTTATAATGAGACTGTAGTTTCTTGCACACCAGACAAGGAAATCCGTGATTTTACCCTGGGATAGAAATTTATGTTCTGACCTTGGTGTTCCGACCCCAAATCGATTATAATCGCGTGTTTGATAAATGCACTGGTTGATTACAACCTCATGCGCGGCGTCGTCATGCGTGACGTCACTAAACATTCCTGTTGTGTCATCACAAAATGGCGGACGTCGGTAACCGAAGTGACAGCAGCATTAAAAATTCGCAATAGAAATGGAAGGTATGCAAGAAAAAGAATCCAATATGGGTGTGAGGGGTGGATAGAAAAATACGTCCCTCGGGATCACTGTCCGGCATTACTCGGCAAGCCTCGTGATGCCGGACAGTGTCCCTCGGGACGGATTTTTCAATCCACCCCTCACACCCATATAAGATTCTTATAGTATCTACAAGTTCCTCATGCAACTAGGAACAGTTCAGAAAAGACTATGTATGCAGAGGCTGATCGGAGTCTTTGCTAAGTTTTACATTTACCGTTTCTCGTACCAAAAAAAAGAAAATGTGATTCCATTTTTTTAAGTGTCCAAATATCTGTGTAAGTGTTAGAACAAGTCTGACCCATTATCCAATGATCTGGAATGTGACAGAATTTTGGTGACCACTTTGTTTACTTCAGAAGGTATGAAAACTTCCAAGAGACTTCTGTTGTTGCACTATTGTTAGTATATGGGTAAGTTCTGTCTCTAGAAGGTTCTAACATTTTGTGTGATATTGTTTAAGAAGAAAGATTTTCTTAACTTGAGTAAAATTTCACCAGAATTTGGTTCATTGTTTGTTTGAATTTAAGTTTTACGTCCCTGTCAACACTATTTAGGTCAATTTGAAGACGTTGCTTCCAATTTTGTGTGACTTTTACCCCACATTGACATGAAATGATATCTCAAGCCCTACCACCCTAACAAACATTAGGGTTTATATGCAGGGACTGTTCAAATGCCACCACTTTGCCTGGGCATTCTTAGACCTTCTAAGTGGTTTTATCATAATGAAGACACGCACCAGTTACCATGTATTATTACCTGAGTGGTCATATTTTTATTACAGGACAGTATCCATTAAATAACAGTGACATTATATGAGCCCCGCCAAGCGAATTTATGTCTTTGAGCATTCCGTCATGACAAATTTTAACTGCGCATGCCCAGCCATTCAGAGGGGCCAGGGATATGGCTTTCTGTCTGAAGGTTCCTCTTGATTCACTGCTTGTATGAGCGAGCAGCGAAGGTTCTGGAGAGACTGCACGGATGCGCAGGATCGCCTTAACCTTCGATGCTCGCACTGGCGATAAGTACCAAAATCGCTTGACGGGGCCCATATGATAGAGCTTGTTGCTGGTTTTCCTTTTTATTTCCTTTCTGCTATGCTTAGCTTGTAACAAATGTAAGAGAAATAAGCCATTAAGGAGAATGGATAAACATGGCATTTTTTTCTGTCATTTTTCAAAGGTAGACAACTTTCGGGACTTCCTGTTCGATTTTCTATAAACTCGGTCCAATGGTAAAAGGTGTCTACTCTTTAAGGAAAGAATTTGCTCCTGAGGAGCTTTCCTTTAAGAGTTGACCCCTGTTGCCATGGGAGACAAAAAATACTTTTGCAGGAGTTGCCTCCCCTGAAGGTGTATCCATTCCCCTTAAAGTGTATCCTGTCACAGGTACCTGTTTCTTGTTGCAACTGTTCAGCTGCCTGTTTTAGTTTCTTCAGAGCCGAGAAAATCTTGTTGACTGGGAAACCAGGGTTGTAACACGACACCTCTCCAACACATGCTTCTTCTATTGTACTGTCTATCGTAGGGTGGTTGATAAAATTCTAAAATACATAACAGCCTCATTATTTTAACAGTACTGTGAAAATCCTAAAAATTGGGACACCTAGAGTTCTTGCTGTAATTCTCCTAAAATTTTAACTAGTTTTTTTCACGATCCAGCAAGGAGTTCAAAAAGTGGAGGTAGACTGGCAAACAGTGTAGACCCTGATCAGACTGCTCCTTCAGGAGCAGTCTGATCTGGGTCTACACTGTTTGCTTAGGGCCATCTGTCCTAATACTTAGGATCAATACGGTAATACTGGTGTCCTAATCAGAAACTGTGTTAGTTATACAGGTGTGTAATATCCAAACAATAATGTATGGATTATATAGGAAAATGACAATATGTGGCCATTTTCCTGAGAAATATACACTTTTTGGTGATCCTGTTATATAATGAAAAGCGTTATGAAATGGTTGCGGTGTTTATGTTTAAATTGAGGTTTAAGTCCCCGTCTACACTATTTAGGCCATTGTGGAGAGGCTGTTTCCAATTTTGTGGGACTTTTACCTGACAATGAGATGAAATGACACCTCAAGCCCTGTCACCCAATGAAAACAATAGGGCTTATATGCATTGGACCGCCCGACTTGCACCACTTGGATTTTGTCAATTTTAATATGCATGACTGTTGAGAACAATCAACACATGGACAAGACTAAAATTAGCTTTCTTTCTTTTTTTCTTTTTCTATGTATACTGTGATCGGTCACATTTGACCATTACTCGGTGTACATTACATACCAGGTTTGCAGGATGAACGAAACACAGTAATCATGTAAAAATGGTAGGGGTCTTTAACATACCTGCATCCTGCATTGGGGGCCGCCAGTTAATGTCCTGATCTGAAGGACTGCACACTTTTTTGCAAATGATCCCTGCAAATGATGCCAGTGGAGTGTGTCAACTGTCTGTGTCAGATGTTTTTCAAGCTCAACTCACTTGAGCATGACATATATATATTTAATGCTCATTAATATGAAAATACAAATGATTAAAGCAATATTCCTAATCAAAGAATTTTGTACTATCTGATCTTGAAATCATATGAATAACCGCTGTCTCAACAGAATGCCTTATGAACATTTACCAAAACATTGGGGGCGTATGATGTTTTAGTGATAAGGAGAACTTTACCTTTATAAGAGACAGGTCACTAGTAACCATCTGTCTGTTGATTAAATCTCCACTATATCTGGATATTGGCTCCAGATAGAATGGATCTATGAATCTCCTGTAACTCAGTTCCACTTTCTTGAGCCGCCATACATCTACTGGTCCTATCAACCCTTCTTGGTCGCTGTAAGCGTCTGGTTTCTTAAATGAAGGAACATTAACAAATTTACCCATAGCCCCAGGTAAGGAAGAGTATTGAGGATTTTTTTCTTATTTCTCCATTAACTCTTTAGTCTTATCCTGCTGAATGTATTTACTTAGCCACAACAACCAATCAAATTATTTGATAATCAAATAATTTGATTGGTTTTTGTGACTAAATGATACTATCTACTATTTGTTCAAATTTACAAACTGAACAACAAAAAGTGTAGATCCTGATCAGATGGCTTCTTCAGAAGTCATCTGATCTGGGTCTACACTGTTTGCAAAGGTAGGGACTGTCGTGTTCAGCAGGATAAAGATTAAAACATGTAAAATACAGTGCAGATTTATACTGTGTATATACGGTAATCATTTAAGTAGTTAAGTGCACATTCTTTCCCCAAAAACTGTCAAATGCCCTTCTTGAATCAGCGGATGGAAGTGAATGACAGACATGAAAACTGCCCTTTTTTTAGTTGTAGACCATTTGGAAAAGCTAGAAGTGTTTTTTTTCAGTTAGCTGGAATCAATTACAAAAGAAGACAGCACATCAAGAATTCCCTTCAATTTTTTTGCAAATTTTCAAAATTTTGTCCCAAGGGTCACTGTGCGGCATCACGAGTCTTGCTGAGTGATGCCGGACAGTGATCCAGAGGACAAGACGTTTCTATCTACCCCTCACACCCATGTATGATTCTTTTTCTTGCATACCTTTAATTTCTGAGGGTGGATTTTCTACAATGCTTTATCTTCGATTGCAGACGTCTGCCATATTTTGTTGACAAAAATAGTTTGACATTAGTGAATGTGCTATGTTGTCAAACATGGTAGCTGTGTAAGTGACGTACTGTTCGACAAGAGCATATCAAACACATGAAAATTTTCAATTTTTATCAGATCTCTGGGTAGGATAAACTGGGTAGGATGAGAATTTCTATCCCAGTGTAAAGTCCAGGATTTTACATAGCTAGTGTGCAAAAATATATGATTCCTGTTGTGAAAAACCTGTCTTTGGATTTTTTGACTGGGTAAAACATGCGCTGGCCTGCTAAGCTACACATACTTGCTGCAAGAGTGTAGATATTTCATACACAGAAACTATAGGTATTATAAATATAAGAGTGAGCGTTGGATTGAAAAACCCACTTATGTGGACGATGCCCCTATACCTGCACGTTAATAAAAAATCCGTTGATGATGTTCCGAGGGTCACAGTCCCGCATCAGGAGGCTGCCGAACAGCGATTCCGAGGGACAGATTTTGTCTGCCCCTCACACCATGTAAGATTCTTTTCCATGCATACCTTTCATTTGCAGGTTCTAAAGAATGCAGCCACTTCAGTTGCCATCATCTGCCATATTGTGATGACAGTCATGACAATAGATTGAGGTTTAGTGACGTCACGTAACATGCCGTGACGTCAACCTTAACGACAGTGCATATGATGTCTTATTCAACCAATGCATATTAAACCCATGAGAATATTCGATTTTTACCATCCCTGGGTAAGAACACCAGTGTAAGAACAGAATTTCTATCCCAGGCTATACCCACAGATTTCCTTATCTGGTGTGCAAGAATATAAAATCCAAGCTGCAAACATAAAGTTGCTAATCAGAGTGCATGGATGCTCAAGCTGATCTTCTTTTTTCTTTGCAAATGCCATAAAACAGGTCTTCTCATGAGGTCGCTTTTACCTACCTGTAAAACATGGCTGACAGTTGGTATTGGAGGATAGTCAGTGGCAACTACTGCTGCCACTGTTTTAGCTGACTGTTTCTTCAATTCCTCTGGTACCCCACTCATCAAGAACTGCATTCTTTGTTTAGCTAACTCGGGATCCAGTGGTGGTTTCTTCTCTTCTGTAGATTTTGTTGATTTACCCATGAAAATAGGAGCTAATTTACCAGCTGAAAATAAAACAAGCAATCTAAGATCAATAGATGCAAGTCCAAACACTGAAAAAAGATCTACCAATTAATCCCTAAAGTCCCCCCAAAAATTGCAAGCAAAAAGTGTTCATTTTTAATAGAAAATCAGGCTTAATTTTTCCCATGTGAATTGTTTGCCATTTGGTACTTTAACCATAGTTGCCTGCTTTGTTGCCTGCTCATTACTCTAAAAGCCATTGTGTTGATTGTTGCAGTGTGGACCCAGATCAGCCTGCTCCAAGAGGAAGTCTGATAAGGGTCTACACTGTATGCATAAAAATCTGCTTGAAAGATCTGATTAAAAAAAGGAGCAGATGACATTTTCAGATGCAGTTTTTCTTGGCATCTTTAGGGTTAAACTGAATTTATGAACTTCGCACCCTAAACCAGAAATTCCGCAATACAGGTCACAGATCAGGCATATCGGAACTATGGTGGAACTTCAATAATTCAATCATAGATGGCTGCTGTACCTTGGCTAATTAAGCCGGCCTTGGAAGCTCAGACAGATGGGCGTCAGACCGGTGATCGGGAGGATGCGGGTTCGTTATCTGCCGGGGTCCGCAACATTCTTTCGTTGAGACTGATCATGAAATCTTTACTGCAGTCATTCTTTCCCTTCCACTGATTCAAGTAGGGCAGTTGTCAGTTTCTGGTGAAATAATGTGTTCTGTTCTGGTTAACCGATAAATAAGCCTGTCCAGGAAAAGTGTGGATAGGTAAACTGGCCAGCTAAAAAATTAACTAAAAATAGTCTTGACTGCGCTGTTAAACTCTGATATAAACAAACAAAACAAATAAACAAACAAAATCTTGGCTAATATGAACTCGTGATTGAGTGTCTAAGACTCTAGAGACACATTCCCATAGCTTCAGATATCCATATATCCAGATATTATAAGAATACTTTCCTGATTTTATTTTAATAGGTATGTTGTGTGTACTCATTAAAATCACCTCAATGAGGCAATTCTAATGATTACACATAACATACCTTTAATTAATTGGGCCCCGTCAAGCGTTTTGGTACTTATCCCCTATGCGAGCAGCGAAGGCTCGGGCGAGCCTGCGCATCCGCGCAGTCTCGCCAGAACCTTCGCTGCTCGCTCATACAAGCAGTGAATCAAGAGGAACCTTCAGATAGAAAGCCATATTCCTGCCCCCTCTGAATGGCTTGGCATGCCCAGTTAAAATTTGCCATGAAGGAATGCTCGAAGACACAAATTCGCTTGGCGGGGCTCAATTATAGATGATCATAAAGGTATCCTCAAGCTCTGATTAAACCTCACTATTTTGAACGATCCCTACCTCGGACTAAAAGGTATTCCAGTTAATGAAGTTCAATTGTATATCGTATTTCCATATATTTCCATAGCTGCAAAATGCTACATTTTATGTAACTATTATTCTTTTTACCTGGCTTTTTAGGGCTAGCAACCTTTTTTGGACTAGCAATCTTCTTTTTGGGACTTGCAGCTTTCTTTGGTTTTGGACTATCTTTAGCAACAGGATTCTTTAATACATCGTCTTTGTTCTTTACTATCTTTTCTGTTTTCTTCATCTTTTTCTTTTTCTTCTTTAAGCCATCGTACTCCTCTTCCTCATCCGACAATATCACAATGTTCTCCAGTGATACTTCTTCCATTGATGGCATTGTTTTACCTACTAGTCTTGAACTTCGACGGTGCTCCACAACCTCACCTGAATCACTATCTGAACTTTTCCGGGCCTTTTTCTTCAACTTTTTGTTTGCCTTGGTACTGTTTTCCTTCTCAATCTTTTCTGATTTCGATTTTGACTTCTTTTTATGCTTCTTAGCTTTATCTATGAGGGCTTTAGCTTTAGACCGTTTCGGCGTGAGCTGAAAATAGACAGAAGTAACAGGCTCAGGCAATAAGGGGTTTAAAGAGATAATTTCAGCATATTTCTCCATAATAAAAGCAACTGCATGATAAACTGCAACTACATGCCAACCAGATGTATTTTTCAGCTACACTTAAACCTGTCATAGTGGCCAACTCTGTAAAACAAACTTACTGTATATTAACCCTTATTCCACTGAATAATTAATTGACCCACACCCATTTCTGACTTTGAACCAATCAGATAACTTGATGTAATTTATTCCCACAAACTCACAAAAGGCATATCAAACAGTGTAGATCCTGATCAGAAGCCATCTGATCTGGATCTATACTGTTTGCTAAGTTAGGGGTTGTTGTGAAGAGCTGGATAAGGATTAAAGCTCAGTTCCCAAAAAGGTAAATGAAGTAAAGTTCACATGAATTAAGCCAATACCTGTCTTAAGCAAGAACATTTTGAGTATGCCTTACCAGCAGAGTAGCAGCCCTTGGCCTCAATATGCACCTTTAGTATTCCAACCCTTAAGATGCTAATCACAACAATTATCATCTGCTTTGTTGTCTGCTGGTTACTTTAAAAGTCATTGGACCCAGATCAGACAGCAGTCTGATCAGGGTCCACACTGTTTGCCTGTATGCAAAAATATTTTATAAAAATAAAATGTACTCTACATGGTAAAGGAGCAATGGGTAAAAAAACCAGAGGCATGCTACAGGTGAGAAATGATTGAGATCAGCCTGCAGGCTGCAAAGATATAGATACTCAAAAGTGTGGGCGGACGACGGATGGATGGACGACGGACGGATGGACGACGGACGGAGGACCCACTATACTATAAGCTCCCCTGGAGCCTTCGGCCCAGGTGAGCTAAAAATTCACAAATACAAAAGGGGCGAACATTCAAGAACCAGAATGGCAAATGGTTGTCCTTGACCTCTATATGCTACCTTTTGTGGTCTATATACAGTACAATTCCTATATTAAGACCATCTTTGGGATTGTTCAAAAGTGGTCTATAAGACCACTTTTGAATAGTTCAAAAGGCGGTCCATGACCAGAGGACACTGTGGACAGAAATCACAAAGAAAACTTTGGTGAAGCCTTCCAAATAATCTTTTAAAGCAGAATGAGTCTTAATTTTAGTTGGTCTTAAAAGCAGAATTGCACTGTAACTGTGAAATTTCATTCATACATGTAAAGGAATAACTGGTCAAAACCATTTATGGTATTGGAGACATACAAGGCACACAACACTGTCAAAAGTTGTCAAATTGCACGACCCGCAGAAAAAGCGAGCGACTGGTCGGTTGATTTCTAAGAGTGCCCTAAAATCACCTTGTCATTCTGTCATTCTGTCAGTCTGTCATTCTGTCTGTCCGTCCGTAACCCGTTTGTGAAAATTGGTGATAGTGACTTAACCGCTTGGAATATTGAAACAATTTTTGGCATACTGATAGATATCAATAAATCTAACCAATGAACTTGCGAAATATTACATTCCATTTAGTATAGCCTCGCTGAGGCGAAAAATGTGAAAATTTTCGAACTGCTTCTCCTCGGAAACCTTGGGCCGATTGAAGTCAAATTTCATATGGAGCCGCTATGGGATGGGGGAAACCAAAATTTGCTCATGGGGTCCAAGTCACATGACCAAAATGGCCGCCAAGCCATATATGGTCTGTCTGTCTATCCGCCCGTAACCCATTCGTGAAAATTGGTGATAGTGACTTAACCGCTTGGAATATTGAAACAATTTTTGGCATACTGATAGATATCAATGAGATCTAATCAATGAACTTGCGAAATATTACATTCCATTTAGTATAGCCTCGCCGAGGCGAAAAATGTGAAAATTTTCGAACTGCTTCTCATCGGAAACCGTTTGGCCGATTGAAGTCAAATTTCATATGGAGCCTCTATGGGATGGGGGAAACCACAATTTGCTCATGGGGTCCAGGTCACATGACCAAAATGTCCGCCAAGCCATATATGGTCTGTCTGTCTGTCTGTCCGTCCGTAACCCATTTGTGAAAATTGGTGATAGTGACTTAACCGCTTGGAATATTTAAACTATTTTTGGCATACTGCTAGATATCAATGAAATCTAACCAATGAACTTGCGAAATATTACATTCCATTTAGTATAGCCTCGCCGAGGCGAAAAATGTGAAAATTTTCGAACTGCCTCTCCTCGGAAACCATTGGGCCGATTGAAGTCAAATTTCATAAGGAGTCTCTTTGGGATGGGGGAAACCAAAATTTGCTCATGGGGTCCAGGTCGCATGACCAAAATGGCCGCCAAGCCATATATGGTAAAAACCCTTCAAAAATAGTCTTCTCCAGAACCACTAGGCAGATTTCCACGAAACTTGATAAATAGCATCTGGGACGTAGGCCCATCAAAAATTGCTAAAATGGTGACCTTGGGTTGACCTTGACCTTCTTTGTGCCTAGGTCAAACTTTGACACATATGCTTTTGT
This sequence comes from Lucinisca nassula, assembly GCA_963580285.1. Lineage (NCBI taxonomy): Eukaryota > Metazoa > Mollusca > Bivalvia > Lucinida > Lucinidae > Lucinisca > Lucinisca nassula. The sequence continues at coordinate 76,602,915 of OY757011.1, read as the reverse complement.
TGGAATATTTAAACAATTTTTGGCATACTGATAGATATCAATGAGATCTAACCAATGAACTTGCGAAATATAACATTCCATTTAGTATAGCCTCGCCGAGGCGAAAAATGTGAAAATTTTCGAACTGCTTCTCCTCGGAAACCATTGGGCCGATTGAAGTCAAATTTCATATGGAGCCTCTATGGGATGGGGGAAACCAAAATTTGCTCATGGGGTCCAAGTCACATGACCAAAATGGCCGCCAAGCCATATATGGTAAAAACCCTTCAAAAATAGTCTTCTCCAGAACCACTGGGCAAATATCCACGAAACTTGATAAATAGCATCTGGGACGTAGGCCCATCATAAATTGCTAAAATGGTGACCCTGGGTTGACCTTGACATTATTTGTGCCTAGGTCAAACTTTGACACATATGCTTTTGTATTGGAAAAGTGAGAATGCATTTTATCCTGCAAACGATTCAGAAAACAGTACTAAAGTATAAGATATATTTTTGCTCCTTACGATAAGGCGCATTTATTGGGGGAACCGTTTTAGGTCCAGGTCACATGACCAAAATGGCCGCCATACCCATTTATGGTAACACTCATAAAGATAAAAGCATCCGGCGGGTCGTGCACTTCAGCTGAAGCACTGGTTTGCACATTAAAACTCCTGATACAAATGAGTATGCAAAATTAGAAGAAGAAAATCTGTGAAAAATTATTGATTCATATGGATGGATGGACAGATACCAGAGGGTAAACATAATATGCCACTACTATTGTGTGACTTGGTTTAAAAAACCTTGCTAAGTTACACATACATTAATAAACCCTTAAGATGCCATGAAAAAACTGCATCAGCCATCTGAAAATGTTGTCTATGTCATCTGCTACACCTTATTGCAAGCTTTAAAAACATATTTTTGCATATAAGCAAACAATGTGGATCTAGATCAGACTGCTACTATAGGAGCAGTCTGATCTGGGTCCACACTGTTTGCAAATGACTTTAAAGTTACCAGCAGATGACAAAAGCAGACAACTATTGTTGTGATTGGCATTTTATGTGTTAAACATTCACACAATGTAACCTCTTTCCAAAGGCCAGCATTTTTTTCTTTTTCAAAAATGATTATCATTACTGATTTGCTATAATCAATTATCTATTGTTACATGATACATGTCAATTTATACCCCAACTCAACTCTTTTGGCCCCCACCCATCTGGGTTTGAAGAAATAGATGGGCTGCAAGATGCTTCCACACAGGGCTGAAAGCGACCGCATACGAGTTCTGGTAAACCGCTTAGCTGATCTAAGCCTGCCTGGGCAAAGCGGTGCGAGTCGGACCACCCATGCTTATAAAATAGAATAAAAGGCAATGATCAGGAATCAATACAATTAACCCACAGTCCCATCAGAGACACCAAAGGGAAAGAAACACAAACATGAAATAACTAGACCCTAATGGAAACATTAAATAGTAGTAAGCCAAAAGGACAGTTACTTTCCCACAAAATGACCGATTGGCTATATTGGCTAAACAAACCTTATTTGCTTCATGGGGCGACAGGGCTTGAGAAGTCATTTCATCTCACTGTCGTTAGTATTGGAAGCAACGTCTCCAAAATGCCCTATACAATGTTGACGGGAACGTTAAACCTCAAATCAAACAAAAACATGCTTCAGCTCTTTATAATACTTGTTCTAAAATTTGTTCAAGTACAATTTACTTCCCAATATTGTGTTTATAACTAGCTGGATGAGTGGCAAATAGGGAAGACTCTGGCAAGAAGCCACATTCTGCGGCATCTCACATCTGGGTCAACACTGCCTGTCCAAATAAATATGGTAAAGTTTATCATATGGCAAGAGACATGATCAGACAGTAAGCCACAAAGGTAAAATTCTGACCACATCTTCAGCGATTACTGTTTGATTATTGATCACAATGGCAGGACAGTAGTGATGTGCAGTATTATCGGTATATCGTGATACAGTTCAGAAAAAAATCATATCACAATACGGTCCGCCAATACCGATATTTACGATATTTTCTGTTTTCATGCATTTTTCATATTTTCTTTCGTAACTGCTCTGTGAATGCAGAATCATTCCCGTGGCTAAAGTTTTTCATATTAATCGATTCCCACCCTTTATGTATAAGCCGGTCATAGCGTAGGCCGAGCTACGATTTCGGTGAATCGTGCACCAGTTGTTGTTGTATACGCCGTTTTAGTGTAAGCTGCCCAGCATTTACAATTTAGCATAATGGATTGAAACCATAACAAACCTACCAACTCATTTAAAAATTATAACGGAAAAGCCGATATCAAGTAACATTGCAGGCGCCACATTGCAGGTTGCAAAAGATGCCACTCACAAATAAAGTGACTGAGGCCTTCAATCTAATACAACATGTTATTGCATTTTCAGATACACCACAACCTCATTATAACACGGTTCGTTATAACACGATTTTGGATATAACACGGTTTCAAGATGGATCCCAAAAATGTATAGATTGTATAGAAAAATGACCATAAATGGTCATTTTTCTATATAATCTATACATTTTTGTTTGGATATAACACGGTTGTTTAACTAACACGGTTTCTGCTTTGGACCCCAATAATAGTGTTATAAAGAGGTTGAGGTGTATTATCTTTATTTCAACTCATAACATTGGGACAATTCTAGAAAGAACCTTGGACTTGGTTTTGTAAGTACATGAGCAGGAATAGGTTAAATGATATATACCCATGAAAACTCCCTTCTTTTTCCCATATATAGTTGGGTTTTCGAAGTACCAGTGTGTTTTCAGATTGCTATATAATATATTGTGATACGTATCATGATACGCAGTAACCATATCGCAATATATCGTGATATGAAAATTCTGACAATACCCATCCCTACAGGACAGATAAATGATCATCTTTTCAACTCTGATTAGCCAGCCCTACATAAAAGCGAGTCATACAAATATATTTCCTCTTTTCACACAGAAGCAACAATAGTGAATAGTCTTCCTGGCAGTGAACTGTCATTATCTAAGTTATGCCTCAGTCACACAGAGTTAACATTGTAAATAAAATGGAGTCCCATGAACATGTCTCTACATTTGACTACTTAAATTTTGCGCAGTGTTAGTCATCATAGGCAGAACTAAATATGTTTAATCGGAGGGCAACTTGTACAGCACTCTACAACAGCTCGAAAATCCTCAGAATTACAATACTCCCTTTCTTTACATTTTTCAGGGCAGGTGAATTAAAAATTTGGACTTGTCCAGTGCAACCAGGCAATGGATCTGTCAGGCCCTGTTGATACTGAAGCAATAAAAAGTGGTTATTATTGAAGCTGGAATGATTAATCAGATGAACCAGCCCTACATAAAAGTGAGTCATACAAATGTATTTCCTCTCTATACACAGAAGCAGATATAGTGAATAGTCTACCTGGCAGTGAACTGCCTTTATCTAAGTAATGCCTCAGTTACACAGAGTTAACATTGTAAACAAATGGAGTCCCATGAACAGGTCTCTACATTTGACTACTTAAATTTTGCGCAGTGTTAGTCATCATAGGCAGAACTAGATATGTTTAATATCAGGGCCACTTACCCAGAAAATTGCTTAGAATTATGGCACTCTCTATACTGTTGAACTTCAATGGCTCAAAAACGTTTTTGACCATGACAACTTATTCCAGACAGGACAGTGCGAGCCACCCAGGGTCAGAAGGCATAAAAAGGTTACTAGTATATCTTTTCAATTGTCTTTTAAAACAGGTTTGTTGTGTTTGCTCATCAGAATCGCCACCTTGAGGGGATTCTAATGATAACACACAACATACCTACAGAAGTTTGTTGTTTGCTCATCAGAATCGCCTCGATGAGGCAATTCTAATCATTACACACAACATACCTTTTCCAGGTAAAATAAGAAAATCCTCCCAAATATATTACTGTCTTCAGCAATGGGAAATTTTCCCAAGCCCATTGTAAACTAGTGGACTTTTCCATTGCTATATGTTGGACAAGTCCATTTATCAAATAAGGGGTGTCAGGCCTATTTTTTCGTTTTTATTCTGGTAGCATATAGAGCAGGCCCTGATCAGACGCCGTGTTCTACGGTGTCTGATCTGGACCTGCACTGTTTGCCCAGTAACCCCTTTTGGGGTTTCCCACATGCAATGGGCTAGGGACTTCAGAATGAGTTAGAAACAGCCGTGGTAAACAAAGCATCTGTGTTTGAGCCACTAATGTTTACTGTATATTCTTAACATTCATCAGGGCAAGCGAATTTTTCAGAAATAAAATATTCAACAGTGTTAATAGTTGTGATAGATACATATTTAAAGTCATTGCAACAGATCAGGTAAGTATTTTGTGATAACTAAAGGACAGTTTTCCTTATTTCTGCATATAAACGTATGTTGTTGGTACTCATTAGAACCGCCTCAGTGAGGCGGTTCTCATGAATACCCACAATATAGGCTTTTATGGAGAATTGACAAAACAATCCTTCAATTATCACAAAATGCATGTACAGTAGACTCTCATTATCACAAACTCTGATATCTCAAAGAGTGGCTTAAGTCAAACTAAATTTTGTGCACTGTCATGTTAGTTTTCCTATATGTCCCTTAGATTTCCACGCCTTTTATCTCAAACTAGTTATCTCAAACCATAGATTCCAGTCCCTTGGAGTTTGAGATAACAAGAGTCGACAGTACTTACATTATCTGTTGCTATGAAGTGTTCAACTCAATTGTCAACATACCTTAACTTTTTTAGCCTTTGTAGACACCCCATCAACTTCATCGAAACTACTGCTACTCTTTTCATCCCTGTAACAAAGACAGATAACTCTTGGGTTGATATTGAACCCTGAAGTGTACATTCTTTTGTCAGTAACTGATAATTGCCCTTCTTGAAGCAGTGGAAAGGAGTGACAGACTAAAAATACGATAATCATCATTAAAAAGGATGTTGACAGACCTGGGATCAAACCATTATCGCTTTATCACCATTAGCTAATGAATGTAAATGTCTGCTTAATATTGTTGTCTCACTAAATAGAGATACAACCAACTTCGTGCACCAAAGCAAGCCAATGGACCTGGCAGTATCTTGCAGCTTCTTGTTCTAAACTGTCATCACCTGTGCTCAGATAACTAAATAAAGGATCTCATTATACATGTATTACTTGCTTTAGACTCTGAACTGGATCAAACACAAGATATAAGATATGCCCACCCCCCTCACCCAGGTTATAAACTCTTTTTCATGCTCAACTTGGCTGAGCATGAAATTTGTAATGTTTGCAAAATGTAAGAATTAAAATACAAACAAAACTGGCAATTTTCCTGCCCAAAACAGCAAAGAAAATTCTTTGTCTTGCATATAAACTTAACATGCAATTGTTGGTATTTAAAGTTTATGAACAGCGACAAATTTCATGCTCAGTTGAGTTGAGCATGAAAATATATTTTATAACCTCAGGACCAGATACATACACGTGCCAGAGTAACTTCTGTTACCTTTACTACATAAGTTACAAGTAAAGACACAATGTTTCTGGCATCAAGTGTGTATATTCTTTTCTTACATGCTTTTCAATGAAATATAGATGTCTCAGACATAGTGATATTGTCACTGTTTCAAACAGTGACTGATATCAATTTTATTTTTCACTGTTTGGGACTACTTTTTTTCAAAATCTAATTCTGTGGTCAGTTTTTCCATTGTCAGATGATTGAAAATTAATGAACTGTAATAGAATTGACGCTACAAAGCCCGTTCACACATCTCGAGGAAGTTAATGAGGTCATTTTTGACGCTGACGTCAAGTATTTTGTCACGCAACGTTAGATCTGTCTGCACCTTCTATGGGAAACTAATCTCTCAATTATTTTAGTAACCATACATAGAAATGACACCCCAGGCTATTTCTCAGGTGCAAACTAAGTTTACATCCAATATTGTACCCAGTAAATACCATGGACACCACTAAATTGATATAAAAACGACCAGGAACAAAGTTAATTTTTTCTCTGAGTGTGAGTGACACGATTTGTGAGAATGTGCATGTAAGAAACAGAAAATTTAAATTTTTTTAAGATCAAATTTTATTTCACTCTTGAACACCAAAACTAGTATTTTCACTTGTGGCTGCGCCACTCATGAAAATACTGGTTTTGGCGTTAATTCGGTGAAATAAAATTACACTGAAAAAAATCAAATATCCTCTATCTATCAGTGCAGTGAACATCAACAAACAATAAATTCAAATTTACCTTTTCAACTTAAGTTTAATTGGTGTCCTGTTTTCTTCATCCATCTCAAACTTTGCTACTTTGTATCGATTTCTCAAGGATCTTCTTCTAGTCTCGTAACCAGACTCATCTGTGTGACTGTCTTCACATGTCTCATCACTTTCTGACTTCTGTAACACAACATTACTGTTTATCTTGGTCTTTCTGCCTTTTATTTTGCTCTTTGGAGTTTCAAACACATGGGAGTCATCAGAAAGATTTTGTTTTTCCTTGTCCTTATTTGTGGGTTGTTTTGTTTTTCTTTTAGTTTTGTTTTTTAGAGGTGTTTTATTTGCATTGTTACCATCTGAACATTCTTTGTTACCAGCATTTGTATCAACACTACTGGTTTTTGTCATTGTAAGTCCTGCATTACCAAAACTTAGAACTGCCTGCGTTGTTTTTCCAGCACTTACACTGCTTTTGCTGTTCAAAAATTCAAGCTTCTTTCTTTGTGATTCTTCATCTTTCTCACCCGGAGTCTCAGTTCCTTCAATTACTTCGATAACATCGGGTTTATTAACATTACTTTCATGGTCTTCCAGTGTATTGTTTTCTAATTTGTTTTCAGCTTCTGATGAATTTGGAGCCCGTTTTTGTGTGATATAGTTGTCACAAGAATCATTACTTAATATATTATCAAGCTTATTTGATTTCTTTATTTTCCTGGAGTTTTTACCACCTGTGTTTGGAGAAGACACTTGCTGCTGATATTTTTTTATGTCTTTCTCTTTCTCAGGTCTGTTTGGTGTTGAAGTTACCATCGTAAAGAACTTAGCAATACCTGGTGGTTTTGATTCCATTGTTGATTCTGATTTAGTTTCAGCTTTACTTTGTTGTTTTCCTTCTATTGGAGTGCAACTTTTATCTGCACAAGTACTACCAGAGGATGCAGTTAATGGTAAATTAGTTTCCAGGGAACACTCAGAATTTTCTACAAAGGTGCTTGCCAATTCTTTGTCCATTTCCCCCTTATCTACAGACATATATGACAGCCTGTCTGCTGAATCCTTGTCCTCACCAGTTTTTAAAAACTGTGAATAAGACATTTCCTTTATCTCATTTGCTTTCCTTGGAGCAGTCTCTTTTTCTTCTGTAACAGTGACTGGCTCTTCTTTTTGTAAGTTTCTAAGGAAGTCTTCATAAGATATACTCTTTACTTCTGAATTTTCATCCTCATTTTTCTCATCACATGCCCCTAAAACACCACATTCTTTTTGGAACATTTTCTTACATTTGTCTTTAATCTTTTTCTTGTGCTTTTTTGTTTCATCTTCTGTATTCATTATCTTCTCAGCCATTTCCCTTTTTTCTCCGCTACATTTTTCATTAACATTGTCTTGATTATTCACCAAATTCTTTGTATCTGCATCAGTACCTGTATAAGAATTCTTTCTTTCTGGTGCCTTTTCTCCAGTTTTGCTTGTTGATATGTCAATGAGATTTCTGTCTGCAGGTTCTGATTCTGCATTAGCCGTGTCATTATTTATTAATACATCATCATGAAGATCATCATTCAATTCTTCACCATTTTCACAAATTCTATCATGAGTTTTAAAATCACTATGTATGGGCTCTGTAAATTGTACACTTTTCTTTCCTTTCCTTTTTTCACTGATTTCACACAGGCGATCTTTATTTACATTATATGTTATCTCATGTCCTGCTTCTTCTCTTTGTTTGTGTTTATGTTTATGTTTGTGTTTAGACTTTTTCTTTTCTTTTGCATCACTGCTTAAAGTTTCTTTAAGTAAACTCATCATTTCTTTACATTTCAAGGTTTTTTTCTTGGACAACAATTTAGAATGATCAGACTCTACTGAAACTGTATTATCCTGACCTTGCACATCTTTTTTGTCATTGTCTGACTTTTCAAAACTTTTTGCTTGTTTATTACTCAAACATTCCTCCTCTAACTTTATCGAGCCTTTATGATTCATTTCATGAGGAGTTTCTGCAATTTTTTCTTTTGTTTTTCTTTTCAAACCACTCTTTTCAATACATTCAATCTTTGTATCAGCAACAGAAACATTCTCATCACAATGTTCAGGAGATTGCTCTTTCTCTTTTCCTGAATTCTCTGTCAAATTCTCTTCTAAGTTTGATGTGTCTGAAATTAACACAACTGTATCTTCAGAATCATCTTCATTAGATACACTATGAGTTTGACTGCTATCATTTATCTTGCTTTCTTTGACATTTTTATCAGGCTTTTTTTTCTTCGTCTCCTTTTTTCTTTTTACTTTTTGAGGTATGGCTTCCTTCTTTTTTGTTGACAACTTCTCTACTGCTGTAACAACATCATTTGACAAACTTTGTTTTTGTTTAACCAGACCATTATCACTAAGTGACTCTGAGTTTTCTTTTTCTGTATTACTGTCTAACTTAGAATCTTTAACAACATTGGTTTTTGCAAAATACTGCAATAAGCTTTTCTGTTTGGATAATACTGTTTTCTCAGGAGTCTTGAAAAAATCTATTATCGTCTTTGGTGATTTTATAATGTCTCCCATTTCTGTACACTTCTTTGATACCTAAAAAAATTCAGAAATTATTAACTTTTTCTACCCTAGTGTAGGAGATTGAATAAGTAATAATAAATAACAGTGATCTCTAGCCAGAAAATAAGAGACAGACTTACAGCTGGAGTCTAACTGTTGGTTTTCTTTTGCTCCAGCATTTCAGAGGTTTCTTGCTGTCTGAGTCCTCACCGTTGTTTCATCTCTGTGGTTGTTTGATTTTTGCATTCTCAGGGATGTTGCATGGATGAGTTAGGAAGCCTTCATGCGGAATGAACAAATTATTTGTCTAAATCACATGGAAGTAAGGCGAGGGTTGTGGCCATGTAAAAATGGATTTTAACCCCCTAGTGAAATACTTTTCACTGACCGTTCCAACGCAGTTCTTTTGTTGCGGCTTATTTTTGTAATACACAAATTACACATATAGTTTAGTCTTTGAATGTATGTATCGCTTATATCTTTTTGTTTTGTATAGCCAATTGGCAATTCTGTGGGAAAGTAACTGTCCCTTTGGCTTTCTGCTATTGGTGTTTCAACTAGACAAAGTGCCCAGCGGGGCACATATAACCCCGGCCAGTGCCATCGCCGTTAATTGGAAATGACAATTTGTCTGTAGCGTTGACTCTTTCTATATAAACTTTCTATTTAGTCCACTGAGAATTCAACACATAAAGTCTAATTTATTATATTCAAAGATGAAACTGCTTGTCTTTGCTGAATAATGAAAATTCAAAGTAGAAGTAAAACAAAGATCAGGAATTGATACAATTAACTTACTCCACCCATAAAAGACACCAAAGGGAAAGAAATACAAACATTAAGCGACCAGACCATAATGGAAACCTAAACAAAGGTGGCATTTTGGAACATTTTTACCCAGAAACAATAAACATACAAGAGGGCCATAATCGGCATGGATCGCTCACCTGATCCTTATTGTACAGATAAAATGGTAGGTAATATAAGGTGGAGTGGATGGTTTGAGCCATTTTGGTTGAGAATGACCCAAGGAACATTTCTGTGGCTATGGCTGCATTTCACGACTGTGGTTTTAAATTGATTGAGCAGCTGCCTTATTCTCCGCCCCCTGTAGCTCAGTCGGATGCGCGTCTGACTGGTGATCAGGAAGACGCGGGTTCAATACCTGCCGGGGTCGGCAACATTCTTTCGTGGAGATTGATCATGAAATCTTTTCTACAGTCATCCTCTCCCTTCTTCTGATTCAAGAAGGGAGTTGTCAGTTTCTTGCGAAAGAATGTGCACTGTACAGGTTAACTGCTTAAGTATAAGCCTGCCGAGGAAAAGTGTGGATAAGAAAACTGACTGGCTCAAAAATGACCTAAAACAGTGTTGACTGGTCTGTTAAACTCCAATACAAACAAACAAACAAAAACCACTGACCAATAAACAGCATGCAAACATGGCTGCAGGTTTTGCATCCTGATCAAGACTTTATGGGAGAGGTCCAACATACAGCTTAAAAGCAAAAGATAAGGTAAGTATTTTGTGATAATTGAAGGGTAGTTTTCCTTGTTTCTCATTATAAACCTATGTTGTGGGTACTCATTAGAACTGCCTCGGTGAGGTGGTTCTAATGAATACCCTCAACATAGGTTTTAATGGAGAATTGACAAAAGCTATCCTTCAATTATCACAAAATATTTACCTTAACTATGAAGCTGATTTTATTCTTTTACACTGATTTTCCTTACTGTAAGCAAACAGTGAAAAAACCCTGCTTTGACATCTGATCAGGATCTTCCCTGTTTGCCAATGTCCTATGTCTGGGATTCTAGGTAAGTTAATTTTTGTTTGTTTGCTTGTGGTTTAACAACAACACTATTGAGATCATTTTGGAGACACTGCTTTCCGGTTTGTGGGACTTTTACCCGACACTGAGATGAAATGATATCTAAAGAATGCCGCCCAATGAAACTAATAGGGGTCATATGCACTGGGCGGTCTGACTCGCACCACTTTGCCCTGGGCAGGCTTAGCCCATCTAAGCAGTTTATCAGTACTCAAGTGCAGTCAGTTTCAGCTCTGCGTGGAAGCATCGTGCAGCCCAATCTATTTCTCAAAGCCCCGATGGGGGAGGGAGGGGGGGGGGGGAAATAAAAGTTAATAAGGTGTGCAAAGGCACTGCATGCATCCAATTAATCAAGTCAGCTGTATTCGTTACACAGCACTGTGACGACACAACAATCAAGATGGCCCTGAATCTTTCACCTGATTTCAAAGATGTCGCATAACTTCTGAAAGACTTTGTTCACCAAAGCAGAACAATTTTAGCTAATGGGTAGAGGGTGACCTAAGAAACAGTCCTGTGCATGGCTGGCTAATCGGAGCTGAAAGATAATTGATTATCAATCATGCCATTGTGATCAATAATCGATTAGTAATTGCTGAAGATTTGGTAATAATTTTACCTGTCTGGCTTTCTCCCTGAGCATGACTCTTACTATATGTTGTACTTTACTATATGTTTTTTGAACAGACAGGTATGAGCAAACAGTGTAGACCTAGATGAGACGCCGCAAAACGTGGCGTCTCATCAGGGTCTGCACTGTTTGCCACTCATCCAGCCATTTTAGGCACAACTTTGTGTAGTAAATTGTACTTATCAATGATCGATTTCAAGCAAATCAGTAATGATAATCATTTTTGTGGAAATTATCAATCAATTAATCAATTTTCCGATTGATCGTGCCAGCCTTAGTCCTGTGAAGGTTAAACCAAACTGGCACAAGTATTTAGGAGATGTCATTTAAATGGCATTCAAATAAAATTGTTGACCTTTTTCTATTTTTTCTATTTTTAGCTCTGACAGCCATCTTGTTCATCAGAGCAGAATGATTTTAGCTATTTTGGTAGTGGGTCACCTAAGCAACATTCCTAAAAAGGGTGACTGAAATTGGCCCAAGGGTTGGCGAGGAGTTGGCATTTAAGCAAATTGACATTTTCTAACTTTAGCTCTGGCGGCCAGATGTGGAACCGTTTTAGCTATTTTGGTAGAGGGTCATCTAAGCAACATTCGCATGAATTTTAATGAAATTGACCCAAGGGTTTAGGGGAGTTGTAAAACAAATTGCTGACATTTTCTATCTTTAGCTCTGGCGACCATTTTTTCTCATTGATGTTGAACCGTTTTAGCTATTTTGTTAGAGGGTCACACATTGAACATTCACATGAATATTGAATGAAATTGATCCAAGGGTTTAGGAGGAGTTGTAGTTTAAAGATTTTTCTACTTTTAGCTCGGTCAGCCAACTTGTTCATCTGAGTGGAACGATTTTAGCTATTTTGTTAGTGGGTCACCTAAGCAGCAGTCCTATGAAAATTGATTAAAATTGGCTCAAGGGTTGGGGAGAAGAGTTGGTAATAAAGCAAATTGCTGCCATTTTCTATCTTTAGCTCTGGCAGCCATTTTCCTCATTGGTGTTGAACCGTTTTAGCTATTTTGGTAGGTCACCAAAGCAACATTCCTAGGAAGGTTGAATGAAATTGGCAAGGGTTTAGGAGGAGTTGTAGTTTAAAGATTTTTCTACTTTTAGCTCGGTCAGCCAACTTGTTCATCTGAGTGGAACGATTTTAGCTATTTTGTTAGTGGGTCACCTAAGCAGCAGTCCTATGAAAATTGATTAAAATTGGCTCAAGGGTTGGGGAGGAGTTGGTAATAAAGCAAATTGCTGCCATTTTCTATTTTTAGCTCTGGCAGCCATTTTTCTCATTGGTGTTGAACCGTTTTAGCTATTTTGGTAGGTCACCAAAGCAACATTCCTAGGAAGGTTGAATGAAATTGGCAAGGGTTTAGGAGGAGTTGTAGTTTAAAGATTTTTCTACTTTTAGCTCTGGTGGCCATCTTGTTCATCAGGGTGGAACATTTTTAGCTATCTTGGTAATGGGACACCTAAGCAACATTCCTATGAAGATGGATTAAAATTGGCCCACATGCATTTGGATGAGCAAATTGTTGACAATTTCTATCATTAGCTCTGGCAGCCATTTTGCTCATCAGTGTGGAACGGTTTTAGATTTTGGTAGAGGGCCACTTAAGCAACATTCCTATGAAGTTTAAATGAAATTGGCCCAAGGGTTTAAGATTTGTCATTTGAAGATTTTCTATTTCTAGCTCTGCAGGGCGGGACATTTTAGCTATTTTGGCAGAGGGTCACCAAAGCAATATTGCTATGTAGTTTGACAGAAATTGGCACAAGGACATAGGAGTTGTTATTTAAACATTTTTTCCTATTTTTAGCTCTGGCTGCCATCTTGTTTACCTGAGCTGAACGATTTTAGCTATTTTGTTAGATGGTCACCTAAGCAACAATCCTATGAACCTGATTGAAATTGGTCCAAGGGTTTTTATGTTTTTCTTTTTTCAGCTTTGGCGACCATTCTGTTCATTGGAGTGAAACAATTTTAGCTATTTTGGTAGGGGGTCACCTAAGCAACATTCCAGTGATGTATGAATTAAAATGTTCTGAAGGTATAGGAGTTATCTTTGAAAGTTTATCTTTTTTCAGCTCTGGCGCCCAACTTGTTCATTGGGGTGGCACGATTTTAGCTATTTTGGTAGAGGGTCACCTAAGCAACATTCCACTGAAGTTTGGATGAAATTGGCCTGAAGGTATAGGCGTTTAGGAGTTAGCATTTAAAGAAAAATGTTGACCCCACACGACACACACTAACCAATCCCAATAGCTCACCATGAGCCCATGAGCACGAACTCAAGTGAGCTGATTCAGCTGAAAACAGCATAGCTATCAATTAACTGTTTCCTGGATTTTCATATGTAAGCTAGTGATGGTTGATGGTCATGTGGACATCAGCGACGTGACTTTGCTTGTATATACATGTATACTATTGTTTTATGTTGATAAACAAACTGGCCAAAAACACAAAACAAAATGCTCACCAACAGCATAAAGCTGGAAACTGCAATGGAACAACCATCATGGAATGATCAGCAGTAATACACGGCTTGCTGAGTGATGCCGGACAGTGATCCTGAGGGACAGATTTTTCTATCTACCCCTCATACCCATGCAAGATACTTTTTCTTGCATACCTTCATTTCTGAGAGTGGATTTTTTTATAATGCAGTCACTTGGATTGTCGATGCACGTGTTATTTTTAAGAAAATAATGTGTCATTTTTGAAGTCAGTGTATGTCCAGTGATATCAAACTTAACCCTTTTTGTACCAAATGGAATCTTCCTTCTTATATATATCAGGAGTCCATTTCAAAATTTAGGGGTGAAAAGTTGTGTTTTTTTTCAAAATTGATTTGGAAAATAGCTGAATTTTGTGCAAATAGTGTAGGCCCCGAAGAGACGCTGCATTCTGATCTGGGCCTGCACTGTTTGTCAGGGAACCTGTTTCGGGGTTTTCGGTACTAAACGGGTCAATGATGGCACACATGATGACAATGACATCTTATTCAACCAGCACGCATCAAACATGTGAAAATTAGGGCTGGCTAATCGGACCTGAAAAGATGATCGATTATCAGCCATGCCATTGTGCTCGATAACCAATTAGTAATCACTGGATATTTTTAACTTTTAATATTTTCAAAATTTGAGTCTTAGATTCACTTTTTGGCTAGTTCAACATGTTTAAATTGAGTAATATTTTATTCTGTAGGTTGGTAGCCTTATATAGATATTAACTTTTAACATTCGGAGCGCTGTGGTGCAGTGGTAAAGTATCGGCCTCGGGATCGAGAGGTACCGGGATCGAACCCCACGAGCGGCAAGTGTTGTTTCCTTGAGCAAGAGACTTTATCCACATTGCTTAGTACTGGTTCTACCCAGGAAAAGAGGGCCACATGGAAGATTAGTATTAGTTTACTAAATGTGTTACCCTCTATAAATAAGGTCGATTATTATTATTATTATTATTTTTTACTCATTTAGTTCCATTATACTATTTTAATTCAAATTTGAAAAGATTTCTGCAGTATTTCAAAGCTAAAAAATTCAATTTGCCAGTATTTTACGGTATTTGCCAATTGATGAGTATTTTTCAGACCGGTAAATACCCGGGTTGGAATTTGCCGTCCAACCTTGATATTTTATCTAAATTTAACTAGCCTGGCTTTCTTCTGAGCACGGTCCTTGCTGTATTTAACCTATGTATGAGGACATACAGGCCTGGGCAAACAGTGTAGACCCAGATGAGACGCCGCGAAATGCGGCCTCTCATCAGGGTCTGCACTGTTTGCCATTCTTCCACATATTTTAGGCAGTATGTTGTGTTGTTAACTATACATATTGAATAATCGATTACTAACAAATCAGTAGCGATAATCATTTTTGTAAAATGTATCTATCAATTAATTGATTATACGGTTAATCGTGTCAGCGTTAGTGAAAATTATCAATTTTTATCCAATCCCAGTGTAGGACAACCTGAGAAGTACAAGACTTTCTATCCAAGAGTAAATCCCAGGAATTCCTATCCTGGCATGCAAGAAAAGTTTGTTTGTCTTGTAGATTTTTTGTTTCTTCGATATGATGTTTAACATCCTTGACAACACTGCAATATATTGGTCTTTTTGGAGACGTTTCCAATTTTGTGGGGCTTTTACCAGACATTGAGATGAAATGATATCTCAAGCCATGTCCCCAATGAAACTAATAGCAGACTTGCCTACCCCTTGAGACAGAAAATAGTAAGATCCAATAAAAAAATCGTAAGATTCAATTTTTATTCGGAAGGGTTTTAAGGTATCCAAAGCGCAGTCAAAATAAGCCCATTTTCTCTTTTCTTTGTTTTTGTTTGACTGCAATGAATCGGCCGGTTCAGTTTTGTTTCTCATGTTTGTAAAGGCATCCATCTTGCCGGCCGCCCATACCAAAACAAAATTTGTTAAACAAACTGTGATTGGATCACTTCCCTATAATTAGCCAATGAAAATTATTTTAATTTCACCATGAGAGTAAGCCAGGAACGACAACTATTGTCTTGTTCCGGCATCAACGTGAACTTTACCCGAACCGAAATAATCACGCCAGTTTACCGATTTTTAACAAACACTGAAAATTGTACAGAATTCAGCCGGGGTCATAAGGTCGTAATTTGGACATGAAAATAGAAAGCCTTAAGACCAAATCGTAAGGATAGGCAAGTCTGTAATAGGGTTTATAAGCATGGACTCGTGTGCATTTGGATTCGAATCTGTGTGGAAGCATCATGCAGCCCATTTATCTCTTCAAGCCCCATTTGTCTTGTAGAAAGTTTATACCTTTTCAACATCTACTGTTTCCATTGCTGTTAGTGCTAGAGGCATCTGGGATCAGTCTGAAAAAAAAAAACATGAATATCTTAATGTGTGACAGCAAAATTCCCTGGGTTTTCAATATAAAGATACTTCTAAAGAGGCCACTCACCAATGGTCAGTCATGGTCGAGAGTTTGAATATTCTGTATTAGCCTGTACAAATATAACAGCAAATACCCTGGTAATATTATGGGCTTGTACAAATGTGATAGCAATTTTTTGACACTGCTCTGCCTGTTGGCCTCTTTTTTGTGTGAAAGCTTATACTTGTTATGGGCCAGTTATTCTTCTTGTGAAAGCTTATACTTGTTTCATGTAAATATAAAGGTCAACCTGCATTGTGAGTAACTATTGGCTGTACTTCCGTGTTAAACCCTACACCTATACTGGCTACGCCCATGGGCATAGACAATAACACTTTATTAAAACACAGAAGTAAGATCTGAGACGACCGGTAAATGAATTGAAGCAGTTTTTTTGGCCCCCAGTCACCGCTTAATAAAAACCCTGACTTCTGAGTGAACTTTCCGATATCATCAATCATTTAATTAAATAATGATAACGCTACTGAAGCTCTTTTTGTCCTTGTGAAATGGACTTTTAACATAATTCCGCCCCCGCCAACCGGGACTTAGTGAAATAGATTGGGCTGCAGGATGCTTCCACGCAGAGCTGATACCGACCATACATGTACATGAGTACTGGTAATCCGCCTAGAACATCTAAGCCTGCCCAGGAGAGTGAGTGAGTGTTCGAGTTTTACGTCCCACCAACAGCTTAGGTCATACGGAGACGGGACCTCGGTTTAAAGACTCATCCGAAAGTCTGGAGAAGCCCGGGATCGAAAGCCTGCCCAGGAAAATTGCTGCGAGTCGACCCGACCATGTTTATATACCCTATATGTTTCATTGGGCGGCAGGGTTTGAGATGTCATTTCATCACAAAATTGGAAGCAATGTCTCCAAAATTACCTAAATAGTGTTGATGGGGACGTTAAACCTCAAATCAAATAAAAACTAGATCGCGCAATCGCAAATCCCCACGTTTTGACCTCTTCCAGGGACCCCTGGGGGCTGGTCCAAAAATTAATGTGCTCTTGCAGAAGTCATTCATGTAAGTAACTCACACACCAAATTTGGTTGAATTCCAATGAACGGTATAGGAGGAGATAGCCGGACAGACGGACTGACGGAGGCGATAACAATATCCCCACTTTTCTTCAAAAAACGTGGGAATAAAAATCAAATCAAAACATAAATGTATACTGGGGTTGATGCAACAGTTTTCAATGTCTCGTAAGCCAAAGCAGTTTACCAGAATGCTGGTACACAGACTTGCCTACCCATTGAGACAGAAAATAGTCCGACAAAAACATTGTAAGAATCAAATTTTATTCGTAAGCGTTTTAAGGTATCCTATGCGTGGTCAAAATAAGCCCATTTTCTCTTTTTTTTTTTTTGACTGCAATGAACTGGCCGATTCAGGTTTTTTTCTCATGTTTGTAAAGGCATCCATCTTGTCGGCCGCCCATACCAAAACAAAATTTGTTAAACGAACTGTGATTGGATCACTTCCCTATAATTAGCCAATGAAATTTATTTTATTTTCATCATGAGAGTAAGCCAGGAACGACAACTATTGTCTTGCTCTGGCATAATGTGCACTTTACCCAAACCGAAATAATCACGCCAATTTACCGATTTTTAACATACGAAAATTGTATCGAATTCAGCCGGGGTCATAAGGTCGTAATTTGGACATGAAAACAGTAAGCCTTACGACCAAAATTTAAGGGTATGCAAGGGTTTGCTAGTAACCTAAGATTGCCTTTCTTGTATCAGCAGAAGGGACAGAACATTTCATGACCAATCTCTCATAAGAAAATTGCCATGTCTGACAAGGATCGAACAGGTGATCGCCTAAGAAGCACTGGTGTCCAAACTGTAGATAGCCAACCAAGCAGTCTGACATGATCTCCATAGCAAGGCAGCATCAAAAGAAATGCCAGGAACAGAACAGGGAACTCTGCATGACATTTGCTGACCTTTCAAAAGCATCTGTAGTGAAATCTCTCGGGTACCGTACAACTGAATGTACCAGGACCGGTAAGTAACAAAGTAAGTACAAAACAAGCAGAGCCGCTTCCGCCCGGGATTTTCAAGTGAGTTCTGGCTACAGCTGGCGACAAGTGAGCAGAGGAAATTGTAAGTCCCTGTCCCTCCAACCTTCCTCCTAATACAAGGGCATCTTGATATTTTATGTGGTGGTTAAGTTACTTTACATCAGAAAACCATCCCCTGTGCAGGGTAAAGATCCATACCGTAATTACAGTTGAGAATGGTAACATTGCGCGGCTGTTTACCAGGTAGCAGAAAGTTGTTTTATTTAAAGACTGTCTGTAAATTTAAAGACTGTCTGTGAATTTAAAGACTTTTTAGTCTGTTAATTTAAAGACCGACACAAATAAAATCATGAAAATGGTTTAAAAAGGAAAAATCACACTTTGCTTTTTATAGTAATTTGGCCGTTGTCTATGGAATATTTAATTATGTGTAACTGCAAATTATATAGTTGTCTCTATTTAATTAAATTCCTTCCACCATAATTGAAGAGTTCTCAGAAAAACAGTTTTGTAATAAGATTCATATGTAAAATGAGCTCAGGAATGAATGTGTATAACGATTTTACCATTTTGTCAATATATGGACCATTCTCTTCGACAGACAGATTTTCTGACAACTAAAATTGATGAAAGTATCAGACGGACTACAACAGTAAAATGTCCGAAAACGAAATGACATCAGTACGAAACTCATCTTATGTTCAACCTTTGACAGATATTTCCTCCCTTACTGCCGAGTTTCACGGCATTTGTGGTCTAAGGGAAGGAACCGTGTTGTTTTATTTCTTAATTATTTCTATCATTAAAACAATATTAGAAGACAATAAAATACATGCAGCCTTTAGCAACGCACTTTTTATTAATGAGATGAATACTGAGGCTGCATATGAGGATGCGATTTTTTCGTGTTACATCATTTTCATGATTTTCCTTTGTGTTACTCAGTGTTAGTCTTTAAATCTACAGACTAAAAAGTCTTTAAATTTACAGACAGTCTTTAAATTAAATAAAACAACTTTCTTCTACCTGTTTACTTTGCGCAACACTTCAAACAATGCACCACTCATCTATGCTGTCTTGCGGAGAGATAGCTCAGCGAAATCCATAGACCCAAATCATTTAGATAGCTTGAGTCTTCTGACTTTCAGCTGCATTACCTTCTCTGCCAAAAATGCAATGAAACCTTGCTTAAATGCTTTTGTTTTCGCTCCAACATATGAGCGGTGGTAAGTCCTGGTAAGTCATGGAGGTCGCCATTTTTGTTGATCACATGATCACACTATATTCAAAGGGAAACAACCTAAACAGGCATAAAAGCGTGTTCGATTAGCCATTTGATTATCATCGCGAAGGGATGCGCTTTGCAAAAAGATTTTCCGATGAGAATCATAGAACATTTGGGATTTCATAAAAAGATCATGGATTTATCGCAAAAAAGTAAACTTAGAGATGGAATGATAAGAGAAAAAGGCTACCAACCTAATTATTTCACGCCATGATTTTCAACAAACAAAATAAGGAATGACCGATCACAGCACCAACAGACATAAAGAAAGAAAAGGGCAATATTTATTTTTATATTCTGAATTAGCCCGCTCATATTTCTGAATATTCAAGCCCACATTTATAAAATAAAGGCATAACAAAAGAACATAACAACTTGAGGTCAAACAAGAGCTGATTTGTATTGAACAAGAATTCCGCCGAAGGCTATGTCGCGCCTGTGGGGGCGCAAAGTCACCGAACCATGACATCTAGGCCAAGATCAAACATAGATGCTTGCATAAAAGGCCTGTACTAAGTATCAGTAATGAAGTTCAAATAATTCTTGAGAAATGAACTTAATCATTAGGGTGAACGCTAGGGTGGTGGCAATATTTTACAAAGTCAGTGAACCATGAAATGTAGGTCAAGGTCAAATATGGATGCTTGCATGATTTTAGTTGCCATCCCGAGATATGTTTGTACCAAGTAACATTAATGAAGCTCTTATGGTTCTTGAGAAATTAACTTGACTAGTAGGGTGAACGCTAGGGTGGTCGCAATATTTTACAAAGTCAGTGAACCATGAAATTTAGGTCAAGGTCAAATATGGATGCTTGCATTGAAGTTGCCATCCCCCAGTGTTTTTTTTCACATTTTTGGGACTGGTACCGGTACCGGTGGAATTGGGAAAATTTTCTTCTCAAATTGGGAAAAATAGCGTCGTTTTTACTCAAATTGGGACGGAAGAGTTACATATTGGACTTACCTACGACTTTGAACTTACCCGAATTTCGGCAAATCGTTGCAATAGTACGCGAATTATGTCAATAGCCGTTTCTTCAAAGGGACGTTACTTCGGATTTCCGGAAGGTAAACAATACGAGTGATAAAACAACCGATTTCTCGCGACGAAAAAGAGAGAGAAAAAAAAAGGATGCTGCATCATGATTTTGGGAATTTTTAACCTTTGAATTGGGAAAAAAACATACTTTTGGCGATTGGGAACGGGTCCATTTTCCGGACCCGGTTTTATAGGGAAAAAAAACACTGTCCCCAGATTCAAGTTTGTACCAAATATCATTAAAGAAGCTCTTATAGTTCTTAAGAAATAAATTTGACCATAATAATAGGGTGAACGCTAGGGTGGTTGCAATATTTTACAAAGTCAGTGAAACATGAAATGTAGGTGAAGATGAAATATGGATGCTTGAATGTAAGTTGCCATCCCCAGACACAAGTTTGTATGAAGTATCATTAATGAAGCTCTAATAGTTCTTGAGAAATAAACTTGACCATCAGGGTGAACGCTAGGGTGCTCGTAATATTTTACAAAGTCAGTGAACCATGAAATGTAGGTCAAGGACAAATATGGATGTTTGCATGTAAGTTGTCATTCCAAGACACAAGTTTGTACCAAGTATCATTAATGAAGCTCTTATAGTTCTTGAGAAATAAACTTGACCATCAGGGTGAACGCTAGGGTGGTTGCAAATGTTGACGCCTTGACAAAAGGACGGATGGAAAACCGGGCGCCTATATTGCGCCATGCTAATAGCGGGTCGGTCTGAAAGCCCCAAGACACCACAAGACACCCCGAGATACCCCAAGACACCTTTATTATTACACATTTATCATTATTTTATATACATTATGATATAATTGAAGCAATTTTCGCGAAACGATTTACATTTGGCCACGTTTAGAATACCTGATATCATTATATATACTCATTGGTTGAAATAGTCAGGCGATTCGATAAGGTTTTGTCTTAGAATGAATAACACTTAAATACATGTACTATCAATATTGGAAATAGTATCCCCAGTATACCCGACTTTGAGATGAAATGACATCTCAAGCCCTGTCACCCAATGAACCTAATAGGGGCTATAAGCATGGACGGTCTGACTCGCACCACTTTGCATGGGCAGACTTAGATCCTCTAAGCCGTTTACCAGTACTCATGTGCGGTCAGTGTCAACTCTGCGTAGAAGCACCGTGCAGCCCATCTATTTCTTCACGCCCCGGTGGGCGGGGGCAGAAGATGTCGCGTTAGGTGTTGATTTACTGTACAAAATAATAAACTATAACAGACTAATTGACTTTTTAAGCCGAATAAATATATGTAACTAATTAGGGTATAATTTCACATGAACACCAAAATACATATTCAGCCATTGATAATAGTTTAATTCATACATCGCGAAAACATAACAATATAATTTTGACTCCTTAATCCCCCACGTTCATATAATAAAACTGGGGTTTACAATATTTGGAAATTGTACCGATTCTTGGTCATAGCCTTTACTTCTATTTTAGAGGGTTATTCATTATTTTCCCTATTCCTGCTCTAAGATATAAGTTGTGGGTACTCGTTAGAACCACCTTGGCGTCTTAATGAGTGCCCACAATCTATGTGTGGAGCAGAAATTTGCAAACATATCAACATATCACTTTTTTCATTAAAAAATCTATATTTTATTTTTATTTACCTATTTATTTATCAGGTAAAGTTTTCAATGCTGTAAAAATAAAGCAAAAAAAAAAAAAAAAAAAAAAAAAAAACATAAAATAAAATATATATAAAAAAAACATTAGAAATAACATTAAAGGTTTAATATTCTGTCGGTCGCCGACACTTTGCCTTGTCTTCTTTGCAAGGACACACTTGTGGTTATTCATTAGGTGTGAAAAGTACTATCAGTTGAAAAGGATTAAGCAAACAATAACGTAATCAGTGAACAAGTGGCCGTTTGCATGCATAGATATCAGCTATTAGTAATTGGCGTGCAATAATGAGATAATTAAATTAAATATTCGATAACTTTCATCCTAAGATCGGAAACAAATGGATGGATGTGTTTCTTGACATTTTTTTTTTACTTATTACGAACAAAAAAAGGAAAAAAGGCAATGAAAAAAATGTGTCCTTAGACCTTAGGTAGATCTACAAGGCTTTGGTTTTAAACTTTAAAGCAAAACAGTAATTTGATAAATCACAAACTCCAGAATATAGAACAGAGAATATCAGTTTATCTCTATACCTTCTTAGTATTGTGCTAGTTTTAACATTTCATGCTATAAATGCCTTAGATGGTATGGCAATTAACAACAAAGACCATAGATAAGTCAAAGTGTCTTGGGGGTGTTTATTACATTGCCGAATTGCCTTCGATGATGGCTATAAAAGTATTATATACAGTGCATTGTGTAACTGTTTAGGACGTAAACAGCGTCTTAATATTTTGTTTATTCAATACTTTTGGGTATTGAAAAGCCTTTTAACATTCTTGTGGAAAGAAATAAATAATAAATTTTGGTGTCTTGGGGCTTTCAGACTGACTGTGCTAATAGCAGGCGCGACAAAAACCAATTAAAGATGACTGCCCAAGCGTTGACGATAATTACTGTTACGCTAGTTGAGCAACAAATAACTTCAACAATTTACATTGTGCGTCTTTGTCGTCCATTTAAATCAATCAGGTGACTGCTTCATGTGGGACAGCAATAATATTCTTCACCCATTGGTTGATATTTGACCTAGCCACACCTTTTTATAATAAGAAGGCAGAGCTAAATTGTTCTGAACGTGACTGGGCGTGTGTCGATATTAAACAACCTCCATTATGCTAATTTGATCAATAGTCAAAGATACACGTGTCAGTAAACAGCTTAAGTCGGCAATAACCGGGATGGGATATACTTTTTCTTTTTTATTGGGTTTTATTTCTCGCCAAATGACACATGTTTGCGCCAGATTTATTTCCTTTTCGCATTTGGCAGGGCTTCCGTTAGGCGGACGTACGGCGTATATTACGTCCTGAAATTGCTTCCGGACGCCCAAATTAAACATCAAAGGCGTCCCGCGGACTCCCGAAAATTTCTCTGTACGGCCAAAAATCTTTACAAAGACGTATAAACCCGCCCACTTTTAGCGGTTTGTAAAATGTTTGCTCCGCCTTCTTAGCTGAAACCGCTTTCTGTGTTATTGAGTACTAAAGACTTCCCATTTTCTGCCTGCGCGGTATTATATTGACAGTCAGAATCACGTGCGTCGGCACACCTTTGATCGTCATCGGTGTGTGAAAAATGTGTCGAGGTGATTGCTCGGTGTTTGCATATAATTTAACGGATTAATAGTGGAGGATAAACTAATTATCTCATTGACGATAAGTGTTTTTAATCCTCAAAACGTGTAACTGTTTAAATTAAAGCAGGTCGTAATTTAGGTGTTTGGTAGCGCCTTCTTAGCTGAAACCGCTTTCTGTGTTTATTGAGTACTAAGGACGTCCCATTTTCTGCCTGCGCGGTATTATATTGACATTGGAATCACATGCGTCGGCACACCTTTGATCGTCATCGGTGTGTGAAAAACGTGTCAAGGTGATTGCTCGGTGTTTGCATATAATTTAACAGGTTAGTAGTTATGGATAAACTAATTATCTCATTGACGATAAGTGTTTTTTAATCCTGTAAATTTGTTACTGTTTAAATTAAAGCAGGCCGTAATTTAGGTGTTTGGTAGTGAGATAATCATTAGCGATGCAAAGTGTGACAATAGTTTCAAAGATAGATACGCATTTTTTTTTTTTTTAGCAAATAGCAGGTGTTCACTAAGTGAATTTATAAAATCCCAAAATGTCTTCGCCATCGCCGTTTGATTTTGGCGCCTCGAAAATACGTAAAACCGGCGAATGTGACCAGGCCGGTTCGTCAGGGTCCGAGCTGCAGTCTGATCTGTCTGTTAGCCAAAAAGCAAAAAAAAAAAAAAATATTGCTGACTCGTCTGAGTTTGTTCCAATTGACCAAAGTTGCATGTGTTTCTAGCAGTTCCGAGTGTTTAGAGTACAATGAAGACTCGAAGCGTATATTTTGCAAAGTTTGGCAAAAATCTTTTACAAAAGAATTTTTCTTTATTTCTTTTTAATCCAAATATGACAATGGGTGTCGGGTTTGTTTTATTTGAGTTAAGTTCTTCAAACAGTGTAGACAGATCAGACCCTATGTTCTGTGGCGTCTGATCTGGGTCTACACGGTTTGCTAATGACCCAAAATTGGGCCACTAGGCATATATGGGGATGCGTAATGTGATTGTTTTCTTTATTTTTTATTTCTTGTTGTTGTGTTTTTTTTTGGGGGGGGGGGGGGGGGGGGGGTAGGGCAGGGGGCAAGGGAGTTTTACTTGGAAAGTTATAAAATTTATGCAAGCCAAGCAAAAATATTTATATGCACTCCTTTGCACTGTACTGTAGTTTAACTTCCTCACAGAGCTTTACTTGATTGTTTTGTGTTAAACGGCCCAGTCAACACTATTCAAGTCATTTTTGAGCCAGTCAGTTTACCTATCCACACTTTGCTAGCAATCTAAAAGAATAAACAGGTGGTTTAAAATGCAAACAAGAGATTCATAGAATAAATAATATATATTTCTTCATCAAAGCAATTTTACGATCCGCAAACACCTTGCTTCAAAATTGGGACTTCCTGAATTTTTCAGTGGGACTGGGACTTCCTGAATTTGGGAATTAATGGAAGCCCTGATTTGGCGACTGCTAGTGCGAACCCTGACAGTCAACATTCGTGTTCAACCAGCACAAAACACTTATTGTGTGCAATGTTGGGCGACAAAATTGGTAATCAAATTTCAAGGGGTATCCCTTTTCATAGAATTATATCTCCCGCCAGTTAAAAATTTAGAGGCCAATTTCTATTGCAGCAAGTAGATATGGAAGTGTTGCAATCGTTTTGATTGTGATTGTTTGAAAGGTGGCTTTAACAAAGTCACACAACGGTATCAAAACGTTATGTGCGCAATGTATCCAGACTGCATCATACATGATAACTGTGTAGTCTTTCATCCTGCAAACCTGGAGTGTATGGAATGCACACCTGCGAGCAATTGTTAAATGTGACCGATCGCAGTATCAGTAAGAAAGAGAAAGTAAAAAGAGAAAGAAAAATCTACGAAACTGTCACGAAATCTAATGACTCAACATTTTTCTTCACGATCTCGGAATCTTACGAAAAATCTAGTCCCTCCAAACATGGAGTCTATTGCTGTAGATATCTTTTCGTGATTAACAGACTGGCAGTGTTTGGCAACAGATGTAAACTTTGCTTTTCTTGTTCTGAACTTGGCGCGAAGCAAAACAACCTTGAACTTGTCAACTTCCGGTATATTGGTACAAGCGCCAACTGTCTTTAAAAGGATCGCATCGCACCTACTGTTCCGGAGTCACCAACTACCGAAATGTTCTTGTGCACTTGCTTCTGATGCTAGAGGTCCCGGGTTCGATCCCCGGCAGCGGCAATAAAAATTCAGTGTCCGAACATGCTCCATTGGCATCATTTGCAGGAATGAATGTCATAAAGTGTACCGTCCTTCGGATCGGGACGTTAACTGGAGGCCCCCTGTGCAGGGAGAACCATCCCATGTGCAGGTTAAAGATCCCTACCGTAATTACATGATTACTGTGTAGGCTTTCATCCTGCAAAACCTGGAGTGTATGTAATAGGCCTATACACCTGCGGTAATGGTCAAATGTGACCGACGCAGTATCAGAAGATAGATAGATAGATAGGTTCGATCCCCGGCGACTGGGATTATTTCGGTGTCCAAACACGCTCTATTGTCATAAATTGCAAGGATGAATATCAAAAAGTGCACGTCTTTAGGTTCGGGACGTTGACTGGTTAAAGACCCCCAGCGTAATTACATGATTTCTGTGTAGGCTTTCATACCGCAAATCTGGCGTGTACGTAATGTACACCTGCGTGAAATGATCAAATGTGACCGATCGCAGTATAAGTAGATAGGTAGATATACTGCGATCGGTATAGATAGATATACTGCAGTATAGATAGATAGATAGATAGATAGATAGATAGATAGATAGATAGATAGATAGATAGATAGATAGATAGATAGATAGATAGATAGATAGATAGATAGATAGATAGATAGATAGATAGATAGATAGCAGACAGACAGATAGACAGATAGAAAACAACACCCAGAGATCATATTTCAATGCCATGAATGACTCAAACTTAGAGGCACGAGCTTATGATCAGGCCACCATAACAAACCTAACCGAGACTGAGGAGACTTTCTTGGGAGGTCTGTCACAGGGGGCGACAGGCCACGACCCTGAGGTCATTAACCCATAGGATGTAAGTTTTACCAATGTATATAGGGTTGACCCAAATGCAACAAATGGGTCTTTTAATCAACAGGCACCCAATCTTAACAATCTCAATGTTCTATATACCAATGCTGACTGTTTTACTCAATCTAAACGTGAAGAACTAAAGCTTCTTATACACGAGAAAAATCCTGATATTATCGGCATAACAGAAGCTTTCCCTAAAAACAAAGTTTTTGAAAATCAAGACATCTTATATCAGCTGGAAAACTATGACCTATTCACTACCAACCTCAATGAAGGCCGAGGAGTACTACTCTATGTCAAAACCGACTTATCAGCTCAGCAAGTGAATATAGACTCTGATTTTAAAGAATCTGTTTGGTGTCGTGTGAAACTAAAAAATAGAGATACTTTACTAGCTGGTTGTATATATAGGAGCCCCAGCTCATCCGAAAACAATTTTTACCACTTTAAATCATTGTTCATAAAGTGTCGAGACATGAACTTTACACACAAGCTCTTAACGGGAGATTTTAATTTTAAGGAAATAAACTGGTGCGAGATGACCACGTGTGTCAATGAAACACACATATCAAGTCAGTTCCTAGAGTGTATTAGGGACACATATTTCTTCCAGCATATTTTAAAACCCACACGCTACAGAGAAGGGAATGAGCCATCAGTTTTAGATTTAATTTTATCAAATGAGGAGGATATGGTCACCAACATCAATTACCTACCTGGATTAGGGAAAAGTGACCATCTAGTCATTGATTTCAAACTGAACTGCTACACAGAACAAGAAAGAAAATGCAGTACTGAGAAACTGAATTTCTTTAAAGGGGATTACAACAACATCAGAAACCAACTACGTCTAGTCAACTGGCAAGAAGAATTGGATGGAATGAATTTGCTACAAATAAAAATCAAAAATGAGTTCCTTTAAGAGCAATGAAAACATTCATAAGAAAGAAGATTGGTCATACTACGTAGTTTCGGCTAATAAAGCCTCATCAGTGACCTGGTCTCGGTTTGCTGAAATAAATATCCACTTAATGAAGAATAACATACCGGTGAGCAAACCAAAAATCGATGGTAGCAAGCAAATCCATTTGTCAATCGATCCTGTCTAGACGCTATTAAAGATAAACGTAAACGTTGGTTGAAGTACAAATACTGTAAATCGGATAATAATTTCAATCAATATAAAGCCTCTAGAAATACAGTAACTACAAAAATAAGAACAGCAAGATATCAGTTTGAAAAAAATCTAGCTTCGAAAATAAAGTCCGACAACAAGATCTTCTGGAATTACGTGCGTTCAAAAACCAAGACAAAGTCCGTAGTAACAAAGCTGGAAATGCCTAATGGGGAGTTATCATCGACCGACCAGGAAACTGCTAACACCTTAAACTATTACTTTTCCACTGTTTTGAGGTAGAACCTAATGAACCATTACCGAATTTTGAAGACAGACCTTTTGCCAGTGCATTAGAAAATATTTCAATAACTGAAAATGAAATTGAGAAAGTCCTATCTGCCCTAAACCCGAGTAAAAGCCAAGGACCTGACCTCTTCCATCCTAAATTCTTAAAAGAAACAAAAGAGCTTATCATCAAACCGTTAAAGGTCATTTTCCAGAAATCTTTTGATGAGAGTATACTACCACCGATATGGAAACAAGCTAATGTAAGTGCAATCTTCAAAAAAGGAGAAAAGAAAAACCCAAGTAACTACCGCCCTATAAGTTTAACTTCAGTTCCTTGTAAGCTACTGGAAAAAATAATACGCGATAAAATAGTGAAACATATGACAGAAAATGACCTATTCTCCAAAGCTCAACATGGCTTCATCAAAGGGAAATCTTGCGTGACACAACTATTAGAATTTTTGGAAGATTTAACTCAATCCATAGATAATGGGGAGGACATCGATGTAGTTTATTTGGACTTTTGTAAGGCCTTTGACAAGGTCCCGCATCAGAGGCTATTAAAAAGTTATATGGCTACGGAATAAGGGGAAAAGTCCATGAATGGATCAAGGAATTCCTCTCATCTTGACAGCAAAGAGTTATTGTGAATGGTACTCAGTCCTCATGGAAAGATGTCACCAGCGGCATTCCCCAAGGCAGTGTCCTGGGACCAGTGCTATTCTTAATATTTATTAATGACCTACCAGATGTCATCGAGGTATCAATAAAGCTCTTTGCTGACGATGCAAAATTATATGCAGTGGTTTCTAACCAAACTGGCGAAAACAAAGTCCAAAACAGTCTAAATTGCGCAGTTAACTGGGCAGAAGTTTGGAAAATGTTTTATAATATCATAAAATGTCACCATTTACATATTGGCAAACACGATAGAGGAACGAAATACACCATGGCATCCAACAATCAGGAAACTGAGCTTGAAAAAGTTAAAAATGAAAAAGATTTGGGGGTTATAATTGACCAAAACCTACTATTTAGAGATCACATAACAGCCAAAGTGAATACAGCCAATAGAAATCTTGGTATCATTTTTAGGACCTTTACATATATCGATGAAGAAATGTTCCTAAACCTCTACAAATCACTTGTGCGTCCTCACGTCGAGTACGCTACTCCAATATGGTCGCCTATATACAAGAAGGACCAAATCATCATCGAAAATGTTCAACGACGAGCAACAAAACTAGTAGCATCATGCAGAAACCTGTCATACCCCGAAAGATTGCGTAAGTTAGGGCTACCGACCCTTGAATACAGAAGAGAAAGAGCAGACCTTATCCAAGTATATAAAATCTTAAACGATATCGACATAGTTGATAAGGACAAGCTCTTCACAAGGGCTAGATACACTGCAACAAGAGGCCACCCTTTCAAACTACAGAAAAGAAGATCTAAATTAAACCTCAGAGCCAACGTTTTTAGCAACAGAATCGTCAATTCATGGAATGACCTACCAGATAGTGTAGTTAATGCACCCTCCGTGAATTCATTTAAAAGCAGATTAAATAAACTCTGGCACGGGCACCCTCATAAATTTGAACCAGCATGTTACCAAACCGGCCACCACACAAGAGACTATCGTCAATTCTATCGAGATGCGCCTTTATGAAGCTAACAGCTTAGTATGGTGTCTAGGATAGTGAGTTCATAGTGAGTTCATAGATAGATAGATAGATAGATAGATAGATAGATAGATAGATAGATAGATAGATAGATAGATAGATAGATAGATAGATAGATAGAAAATGGGGTATGAGATTTCAGCCAGTTAAATGCAATATCATGCAGACAACTAGGAAGTGAACAAAACAAAAACTGAGGCTTCTTACACTTTAGAGGAAACGGTCCTCGAAAATGTGGATTCCATTAAATACCTCGGTGTGACCATTTCACATGTTTTTAGATGGAACACTCATATTAGCAACATGTGTGCTAAGGCTAATAGAACACTTGGCTTCTTGGGGCGAAATCTTTATCAATTCCCCAAAGAAAAAGAAGCAACATTTTAGGGACCCGTTCGCCCCGTCTTGGAAAATGGTATTTGTGTCTCGGACCCCCATGGAATAGTCCTTAAGGAAGAAATTGAAAAAGTTCAGAATAGGACAGCTAGATTTGTTACGAGTAATGACAGCTTTGAAACTGGAAGGATGCCTGGAATACTGAAAAAAAAAAAACAACTTAGGATGGGAGTCTCTAAAGAAAAGGAGGAGAGAAGGCTTATACTCTTGTACAAAGGTCTAAAAGGTGCTGCCAGCATTCCAACAGATGACCTTATAACCCCAATTAGGAATGGCAGAAAGTATTATTCTGTGGCATTTCAGGTGCCTCTGCAAGAACTGACATCTACAATGGATCCTTCCTTCAGACAATTAGAGATTGGAATGCCCTTCCAGATTCGGTTATTTCATCCGCGGAAGTGCAAAGGATAAAGTAACTAAATTTATTTTTTTGAAGAGAGCCAGGGACTAACTTCCCTTTTCACAGGTCCTTGCCAATGAATGTCATTTGATGTGTCACCAGTAATGATTCAGATTCAGACGTCAAATGCAAATGGTCACATTTTGGTCGGTGGAGACCTCAATTGTGGGCATTTTGAATGGAACCCGGGGGGGGGGGGGGGCATCTAAAAGGCAAACACAGCAGCAACTTTTGGATTGGAAGCATGTTTCCAGCATCTTTACTTCTGAGGATGACATACTGATCCCGATAGTCCCAGAAGAATGGTAAAGTTAAAAAGTTTTGGTATTTCGTTGTCCCTTAAAAAGGAAGCGTTTGGAATAACCTCGCTAAGGGAAAATAGAATTTTAAAAACAGACTCGCACGATAAGGCTAACGCATGCAACAAACAAATTCAATTTGCATTTACGCGAGAAACTTATGGTGAGCTACACTCCAAAGGTAATAGTTAAGAGAAAGCTTCCCTAATGCGCGTGTTATTAAATAGTTGGTTCAAAAGCTCAATAGAGTTTAATATGTTATCATGTTTTATATCTTGTCAACTCAAATTAAATCTTATCTTATGTTATTAAAACTCAAGTACAGGCGTCGAAATAGAGTGCCACGCTATTTTGAATGTTTGGTATTGTGTACGATTTAATTCTGTAGTATTCGATAGCTTAAAGATATATACCCATGTTTTCTTAGCTTCCTTTGGACAGGTCGAGTCACAAAGATTGTGATGCAGTAGTAAAAATTTTTTTATTTTAGCCTTTACATTGAAATCAATGCATATCTGAAACAAATGAAAATGATATTCTCACTGTGAAAATATATGATAGTTTCACCTTCTGAAAAGCAGCGATCCGGACTACTTTTTCTGGTATGAAATTAAAAGTATTTACTTTTATTTAGATACATACCAAAACTATTTCATCCCGTGTCTTGAGAACATCAAAAATTTCACGAGTGCTTCGCACTGGTGAAAATGCTCAATTCACGAGATGGTATAATTTCGGTATTCACCTCAAAAAAGAAAATGCCCCCTATTTATAACTATACAGTCGAACTTCAATGGCTCGAACACCACTGGACTAAAATAATTGTTCTAATCAGGTGTAGTTCGAGCCACTGAGAGAACTTTATTCATAGCACATGTTCAGGAGGCATAATGGTGATTATTTCATTATGAAACCACGCCAATACAAATACATTGTAAACTTAACCGCCGAAAAAAAAAAACACTACAATTTTAAGATAAAAAATGTAATATTTTTTCTAATTTCTAAAAATAATGTTATTTAACGATGATACACACCGTTGTTGCAACCTATCTTCCATGAAGAAAAATATATACTGCTTAAGGCATAATGGTGATTATTTCATTATGAAACCACGTCTATACAAATACATCGTAAACTTAACCGCCGAAAAACCGACAAGTTAAGATGAAAAAAAAAATGTGATTTTTTCTTATTTCTGCTCAAAATATAGATTTTGGGTACTTGTAAGAACCGCTTCATCGAGACGGTTCTAACAAGTACCCACTATCTATATTTCAGAGCAGAAATTAGAAAAATAAAGATAATGTTATTTAACGAAGATACACACTATTGTTGCAACCTATCTTCCATGAAGAAATATATACTGCTTAAGGCATAATGGTGATTATTTCATTATGAAACCACGTCTATACAAATACATCGTAAACTTAACCGCCGAAAAAACGACAATTTTAAGATGAAAAAAAAAGTATTTTTTTTTCTTATTTCTGCTCAAAATATTGATTTTGGGTACTCGTTACAACCGCCTCATCGAGACGGTTCCAACGAGTACCCACAAACTACATTTTAGACCAGAAATAAGAAAAATAAGGTTTACCCCTGTTAACCCCAGTTTTATTGTACAAAAGTAGAGTTGAAGGGGGTCAGAATTATTCAGGCACGTTTTCGTGATGCAGTGATAACTTTTTTAACTTCTATAAAACACACGTATGCTGCGTTATAATAATAATAATAATAATAATAATAATAATAATAATAATAATAACATCAACAATAATAATAATAACAATAATAATAATGACAATAATAATAATAATATTGACAATATTATTTAACAAAGATACACACTGTTGTTGTGACCAATCTTCCACTAAGAAATATTTACTGCTTTCAATGCATGCAGTTAGTTATCTACCGGGATTTTGTACTCTCGTTTGTGTGTGCGTGTGTGCGTGAGTGTTGGTGGGTGTTTAAGTCATTTTGGAGACATTGCTTCCGATAATGTGGGACTTTTAACCGACACTGAGATGAAATGACATCTCAAGCCCTACCGCCCCAAAGAAACGCCAGGGTTTAAGGAGAGGTCAGACTCGCATAACTTTTCCTAGGAATGCTCAGACCTAGTCTCAAGTTCGGTTGGTTTCAGCTCTGCGCGGAAGCATCATGCGGCCCAAGCTACATGTATGGTCGTAAATATTATTTGGGCCCCGCCAAGCGATTTTGGTACTTATCGTCTATGCGAGCAGTGAATCAAGTGGAACCTTCAGACAGAAAGCCATATCCCCGGCCCCTCTGAATGGCTGGGCATGCGCAGTTAAAGTTTGTCATGACGGAATGCTCGAAGACCCAAATTCGCTTGGCGGGGCTCATTTTAAGTATCAGATTCAACCCCGAAAAATAGATGGCAGTGACGTAGCTGGCTATTTTTGCTATTTCATCGTTAGACCCGTAAGCTTTGCACTGTTCATAACAAAAACACGTGGGGATGTCACTGTCTACCATTCCTCGACCGCAGTACCTCTATAATGAAACCCATCGGGGCTTGGAGAAATAGATTGTGCTTCCATACAGAGCTAGTACTGGTAAAAACCACCTAGGAGGTGTAAAACGTCGCAGGTGGAAAGCCAAATGGACAGTGACATTCCCACAAAATGACCAAACGGCTATCCAAAATACAGTCGAACTTCGATGGCTCGAACACCGATGGCTCGTTTACCATGGCTGACTCGAACCCATTTTTGAGCCCTAGGGAATTCCTCTGCATAAGAAAGAGTGTGGGATAGTTAAGAATATTTTCGACTTTTATCTTGCAAATGTATGTTGTGTGTACTCATTAGAATCGCCTCAATGAGGCGATTCTAATGAGTACACACAGCATACATTTATGTTACAGAACACCGAAAAGAAGTCTTAAAATACCCCCGTTATGTTTTCTGGAAGTATGCAACAGTGGCTCGAACTTCCGCTGTCTCGAACAAATTTCCATGGTCCCAAAGGGGTTCGAGCAATCGAAGTTCGACTGTAAAAAAATAGTAGCAGTACAACAAGCAAAGACGAATTATAACAATAAAACCATGACAGAAGAACCGCCTTGGAACGGTCGGTAATATGTTATTTACTGGGGACAGAAGAACCGCATTGGAACGGTCGGTAATATGTTATTTACTGGGGACAGAAGAACCGCCTTGGAACGGTCGGTAATATGTTATTTACTGGGGACAGAAGAACCGCCTTGGAACGGTCGGTAATATGTTATTTACTGGGGACAGAAGAACCGCCTTTGAACGGTCGGTAATATGTTATTTACTGGGGACAGAAGAACCGCCTTGGAACGGTCGGTAATATGTTATTTACTGGGGACAGAAGAACCGCCTTGGAACGGTCGGTAATATGTTATTTACTGGGGACATGTGTGTGTGTGTGTGTGTGTGTGTGTGTGTGTGTGTGTGTGTGTGTGTGTGTGTGTGTGTGTGTGTGTGTGTGTGTGTTGGGGGGAGGCTTAAATCCTCGCTTTTGGTTCTGTCGTGATTATCTGGATTTATTGCACGGGTATGGAAATTTGTACATTAACCCTTATCCCGCTGCATAAATTTATTTAACCACGACCATTTACATTTCAACCAATCACATTGCTTGATGTAAAACATTCATTCAAATTCTGAATGGCAAACAGTGTAAGCCATCTGATCTGGATATACACTGTTTGCAAAGGTAGGGATTGTATGAACAGCAGGGTAAGGACTTAAATTGTTTTCCGATAGTTTACTGTCGTCAAATTGACGGCCCCCGCCCATCGGGGCTTGGAGATATAGATCGGGCATGATGCTTCCATGCAGAGCTGAAACTGACCACACATGCGTACTGGTGACTAAGACTGCCCAGGCAAAGTGATGCGAATCGGACCGTCCAATACATATAAACCCTATTGGTTTCATTGGACAATAGGACTTGAGATGTCATTTCTTCTCAAGTCGGGTAAAAGTCCCACAAAATTGGAAGGAAAGTATACAAAATTACCTAAATAGTGTTAACGGACACTTTAAACCTCAATTCAAACAAACAAACCTGTCGTCAGATTTTTATTTATATTGAAAAAGTTCGTTTGACTGTCAATGCTCTTGTCTAATACGACTCGTACACTTAATGATTCTGTCAAGACCCCAAACTGGTGTTGCAATAGTCCGCGGGGAAATGAAAATAAGCACTGGAAAACAAATTCCTAGGGTATAGAGTCTAACAAGCATTAGCTCTGTAGTGCTGTTGTCCAAGTGACTATCTCTGATTTGTAGGAAAACCAGGTAACGGTTATTTATAGAAAATAGCGACGATATTCTTGTCGATTGGCGGCTCAGTGTTGCATAAGAGGGTTAAAATGAATCTGTACTGGAATCATGTGTTGGGTTTGGAAAACAGTGTAGACCCAGATTCGACACCACAGAACGCAACGTCAGATTAGGGTCTGCATAGTTTGCTTAAAGTACAGGGCCCAGTTGTTCAAAGCATTGTTAGCCTAACGAGCTCGTTAGTGGTTAAATTGTTAACTGTTCTAGCAAGTACACTATGTAATATAATGTAATTTTTGCTGAAAAAAAAGAGAGCAGCTTTTGCATCTGCGAAAGCTGCTCTCATTTTTTTTGTCTACAAAAATATAATTATATTTGCCATATTAAATGGTCAAAATTTTATATTTACATTTCCAGTGTAAAGTCTAATGAGAACCTATAGAAAACAATGTTGTTCATACTTCCATGAACGCATCGAGTCACACGATTTTCAGTGACGTCAAGTGACGCCATACTAAACCATGGTTCTCTTTGGGCGTTGGTGACGTCAAGTGTTACTCGCTCTTTGTAGAAAAAAAGCGTGAAAATGTTTTTCAGCTTTTAAAGTTTGCCCTATTAGCATTTTTTTCGCCCAGTGATGCGGGGCAAGGAATGTAAATTATAAAAAATAATTTTATTTTTTCTGCTTTTCATGAAAGTATGAACGACAGCGGAAATCTAGCAACGTTTATATGAACCCACTTTGCAGGCGACCCTCTAGATCTGTGTTCATACTTTCTTGAACAGAAGAAAAAAAATCATTTTTAAAACGATAAAACGATAACTAACGACGTCGTTAGTTTTGAACATCTGGGACCAGTTGTTCAAAACTAACGACGTCGTTAGTTAACGTATTGTTAAAACTTTGATCGTTAAATATGGCAAAAATGCTAAAATTTTTGCTGAAAAAATGTTAGCAGTTTTTGCACATGCAAAAGCTGTTCACATTTTTTCCGCAAAAATACCAAAATTTTCGCTATTGTACTTGCTCGAACAGTTAACAATTTGACCACTAACGAGCTCATTAAGCTAATGATCCTTTGAACAACTGGACCCTGTCCGCGGAAATTTAAGGGTTAATGAAACAGCCTAAGTCCTCGTTTAGGATAATTTTTCCAGCCCACAGCTAGAGATAATTGGCCCACCAGGGTTGTCAGTGCTTTGATGTATAGTGGTGTTAGATTTGCGTTGCGATTCACCACTTACTCAACACTAGCACCGTTTGCTTTTTCATGCATATGCAAAACTATATTGCAACATTCAGACTAAAATGTATGAATTAAGATAACCACAAGCCGCATTTGAAGGCTCAGTCGTACTCTGGCGTCAGAGCAGAAGAAAACCACCAGTTAGACCACGGAGGTACGTACCGTAGTTGAAGGCTCAGCCATACTCTGGCGTCAGAGCAGAAGAAAACCACCAGTTGGATCACGGAGGTACGTACCGTAGTTGAAGGCTCAGTCATACTCTGGCGTCAGAGCAGAAGAAAACCACCAGTTGGATCACGGAGGTACATACCGTAGTTGAAGGCTCAGTCATACTCTGGCGTCAGAGCAGAAGAAAACCACCAGTTGGATCACGGAGGTACGTACCGTAGTTGAAGGCTCAGCCATACTCTGGCATCAGAGCAGAAGAAAACCACCAGTTGGATCACGGAGGTACGTACCGTAGTTGAAGGCTCAGTCATACTCTGGCGTCAGAGCAGAAGAAAACCACCAGTTGGACCACGGAGGTACGTACCGTAGTTGAAGGCTCAGTCATACTCTGGCGTCAGAGCAGAAGAAAACCACCAGTTAGACCACGGAGGTACGTGCCGTAGTTGAAGGCTCAGTCATACTCTGGCGTCAAAGCAGAAGAAAACCACAAGTTGGATCACGGAGGTATGTACCGTAGTTGAAGGCTCAGCCATACTCTGGCGTCAGAGCAGAAGAAAACCACCAGTTGGATCACGGAGGTACGTACCGTAGTTGAAGGCTCAGTCATACTCTGGCGTAAGAGCAGAAGAAAACCACCAGTTAGACCACGGAGGTAAGTGCCGTAGTTGAAGGCTCAGTCATACTCTGGCGTCAGAGCAGAAGAAAACCACCAGTTGGATCTCGGAGGTAAGTGCCGTAGTTGATGGCTGAGTCATACTCTGGCGTCAGAGCAGAAGAAAACCACCAGTTTGATAACGGAGGTACGTACCGTAGTTGAAGGCTCAGCCATACTCTGGCGTCAGAGCAGAAGAAAACCACCAGTTGGATCACGGAGGTACTTGCCGTAGTTGAAGGCTCAGTCATACTCCGGCGTCAGAGAAGAAGAAAACCACCAGTTAGACCACTGAGGTACGTACCGTAGTTGAAGGCTCGGCCATACTCTGGCGTCAGAGCAGAAGAAAACCACCAGTTGGATCACGGAGGTACGTACCGTAGTTGAAGGCTCAGTCATACTCTGGCGTCAGAGCAGAAGAAAACCACCAGTTAGACCACGGAGCTACGTACCGTAGTTGAAGGTTCAACCATACTCTGGCGTCAGAGCAGAAGAAAACCACCAGTTGGGTCACGGAGGTACTTGCCGTAGTTGAAGGCTCAGTCATACTCTGGCGTCAGAGCAGAAGAACACCACCAGTTAGACCACGGAGGTACGTACCGTAGTTGAAGGCTCAGCCATACTCTGGCGTCAGAGCCGAAGAAAACCACCAGTTGGATCACGGAGGTACGTGCCGTAGTTGAAGGCTCAGCCATACTCTGGCGTCAGAGCAGAAGAAAACCACCAGTTGGATCACGGAGGTATTTGCCGTAGTTGAAGGCTCAGCCATACTCTGGCGTCAGAGCAGAAGAAAACCACCAGTTAGACCACGGAGGTATGTGCCGTAGTTGAAGGCTCAGTCATACTTTGGCGTCAGAGCAGAAGAAAACCACCAGTTGGCTCACGGAGGTACGTGCCGTAGTTGAAGGCTCAGCCATACTCTGGCGTCAGAGCAGAAGAAAACCACCAGTTGGATCACGGAGGTACGTGCCGTAGTTGAAGGCTCAGCCATACTCTGGCGTCAGAGCAGAAGAAAACCACCAGTTGGATCACGGAGGTACTTGCCGTAGTTGAAGGCTCAGCCATACTCTGGCGTCAGAGCAGAAGAAAACCACCAGTTGGATCACGGACGTACGTGCCGTAGTTGAAGGCTCAGCCATACTCAGGCGTCAGAGCAGAAGAAAACCACCAGTTGGATCACGGAGGTACTTGCCGTAGTTCAAGGCTCAGCCATACTCTGGCGTCAGAGCAGAAGAAAACCACCAGTTAGACCACGGAGGTATGTGCCGTAGTTGAAGGCTCAGTCATACTCTTGCGTCAGAGCAGAAGAAAACCACCAGTTAGACCACGAAGGTACGTGCCGTAGTTGAAGGCTCAGTCATACTCTGGCGTCAGAGCAGAAAAAAAACCACCAGTTAGACCACGGAGGTACGTGCCGTAGTTGAAGGCTCAGCCATACTCTGGCGTCAGAGCAGAATAAAACCACCAGTTAGACCACGGAGGTACGTACCGTAGATGAAGGCTCAGTCATACTCTGGCGTCAGAGCAGAAGAAAACCACCAGTTGGGTCACGGAGGTACTTGCCGTAGTTGAAGGCTCAGTCATACTCTGGCGTCAGAGCAGAAGAAAACCACCAGTTAGACCACGGAGGTATGTGCCGTGGTTGAAGACTCAGTCATACTCTGGCATCAGAGCCGAAGAAAACCACCAGTTGGATCACGGAGGTAAGTGCCGTAGTTGAAGGCTCAGCCATACTCTGGCGTCAGAGCAGAAGAAAACCACCAGTTGGATCACGGAGGTATTTGCCGTAGTTGAAGGCTCAGCCATACTCTGGCGTCAGAGCAGAAGAAAACCACCAGTTGGATCACGGAGGTACGTACCGTAGTTGAAGGCTCAGTCATACTCTGGCGTCAGAGCAGAAGAAAACCACCAGTTGGATCACGGAGGTACTTGCCGTAGTTGAAGGCTCAGCCATACTCTGGCGTCAGAGCAGAAGAAAACCACCAGTTAGACCACGGAGGTATGTGCCGTAGTTGAAGGCTCAGCCATACTCTGGCATCAGAGCAGAACAAAACCACCAGTTGGATCACGGAGGTCCGAATTTAGGACAGATGACGTCGGGATCCATCCTTCTTAAAAGTTTCAGGATTAGTCCCAATTAATGAGAATATAAGAATCTTATATAGGTGTGAGGGGTGGATGGAAAAATCCGTCCCGAGGCTAGCCTCGTGATGCCGGACAGTGATCCCGAGGGACGGATTTTTCTATCCACCCCTCACACCCATATTGGATTCTTTTTCTTGCATACCTTCCATTTCTTAAAGCGGATTTTTAATGCTGCAATCACTTCGGCTACCAACGTCCGCCATATTGCGTTGACACTGCAGGAATGTTTAGTGACGTTGCTGTGAAGTCAACCTTAACGACGGCGCATACGAGGTCGTAATCAACCAGTGCATTTATCAAACACGCGATTATATTCGATATTGGGTCGGAACACCAGGGTCAGAACATAAATTTCTTGCACACCAGACTAGGAAATCCATGATTTTACCCTGGGATAGAAATATATGTTCTGACCCTGGTGTTCCGACGCAAAATCGAATATTCCCGCGTGTTTGATAAAATCACTGGTTGAATACGATCTCGTATGTGCCGTCGTTAAGGTAGACGTCATGCACGTTACGTGACGTCATTAAACATTCCTGTAATGTCATCACAATATGGCGGACGTCGGTACTCGAAGTGACTGCAACATTAATAATCCGCGCAAAGAAATGAAGGTATGCAAGAAAAAGAATCCTATATGGGTGTGAGGGGCGGATAGGAAAATCCGTCCCTCTGGATCACTGTCCGACATCACTCGGCAAGCCTCGTGATGACGGAGAGTGTCCCTCGGGACGGATTTTTCCATCCATCCCTCACACCCATATAAGATTCTTATATTCTATCGCAGGGTAAAATCACGGATTTCCTTGTCTGGTGTGCAAGAAAGAGAAGTGTGTGAACATAATAAATCTTTTAAACGACGCAAAATGTTCAAGTTCCTCACAAAACGTTTAAACATGACATATATTCGATTTGAATTCTGTTGGATTTTTTTTTTTTTTTTTTTTTTTTTTTGTTTTTGTTTAACTGACCGCAAGAGGTTGGCTTGTTTACTTAACATTTACAATTAAATGGAAGCTGAATTTCCCAGGACTGTCCTTTTGGCTTTCCGTTTGTGACGTTTTCACTATATATGGTGAAATTGTTTTATGTTGGTGTTTCTTTTCCTTGGGGTGTGAGGAAATTGTATGGGTTCCATATCATTGTATTCACTTCTGTTTTAGGGGTTATTTTTCCCTTTGGTGTCTTGGATGGGAGGTGTGAATAAATTTTACCGATTTCTGATCACTGCTTTCACTTTTATTTTGGGGTTATTTGGACCTCTAAGCCTCGCATTTTATCCCTTTTCCTCAACTCGTTTAATAAATTCAATAATACATGAACACTCATGTAAGATCCTCTATGTAAATGAGTGCATCATTCCTGACATCATTGCACCACGGCGACGTCAGAATTAGCATGGTCGTTCGAATAAAGAGTGTCCCTTTACATTCTGTGTGAAATCTGCAAACCATTTTTTTTCTAGCTTCAAAACTTATTTTCGATAAAGAGATGCATTTTATTGTGCACACGTGCAGATAATGTACCTCAAAAGTAGGTCCGATCCAGACGCATCGCAGCTCAACAAAAAGTATTGTAGGTCACCCGATTATAGCATGCTTTTATTCTACGCACCCACTTCCGTAGCCCAGTGGGTAAGAGTGCTGACTCTTAGTCTCATTAGGTTTACCCTCTGATTATCGATCGGCTCGAAATTAAGTGAAATAATCTTGAAAGGGCCGTAAAACCAAAACCCAAAAACTGCTATTTGCTAGTTCAGCAAAGTTATGAGACTGGTTGATTGCGATATTAAAGTGCATTATAGCGA
Organism: Lucinisca nassula; assembly: GCA_963580285.1. Lineage (NCBI taxonomy): Eukaryota > Metazoa > Mollusca > Bivalvia > Lucinida > Lucinidae > Lucinisca > Lucinisca nassula. The sequence continues at coordinate 76,561,528 of OY757011.1, read as the reverse complement.
CACAGAACAGATCGGATAGGCATGCGGCAGATTTAAACATTTTCATTGTGTGTTATATTTCTACGTTTATTTTATGAAGTCGTGTCTGAGAATGTAATACCGCATTGTAATAAATTTGGCAGTCCACTTGTGGATTATATGCAAATCCCGTAACGTTACACGTACAACTTCCTTAATAACGTCGCGTGTACTAATGGAGGAATATTGACATTTTTGTACAAAAATCATGTAAATGCCATATGATAAATAGAATCTTGCATTATTGAATTTATTAAACTCGTTTAGGAAAGGGGATAAAATGCTCGACAAAGCCTCGCATTTTATCCCTTTTCCTCCACTCGTTTAATAAATTCAATAATACATGTGCACTCATGTATGATCCTCTATATCTTCCGTGATAATTAGTTAGAAAAAAGAAAACATGTAATAGTCTGATCAGTATCTGAGTCTTCATTGCTCGAATAGTATAACATCACGAAAGCATACCTATATAATTTTAACCCCTTTGAACCCCACTTTCATATAGTAAAACTGCGGTTTACAGGGATATACCTTTTTTTTATTATTTCTGCTCTAAATATAGGTTTTGGGTGCTCGTTAGAACCGCCTCATCGAGGCGGTTCTAACGAGTACCCCAATCTATATTTTTAAACAGAAATAAGACAAATATCACAATTTTTCATCTGAAAATTTTCGTTTTTTTCGGCGGTTAAGTTTACAATCTATTTTTATAGGCGTGTTTTCGTGATGCTACCACTACTTTCTATATCCAAAATTTCAACACTGTTGCTAGTCTGTGTAGTTCATTATGAAATCACGCCTATATAAATGCATTTTCTTGCATAAAAACTTATGCGCATGGTGTGTAGTTCATTATGAAATCACGCCTATATAAATGCATTGTAAACTTTATCGCCTAAAAAAAAAAAAACACTAGAATTTTCAGATGAAAATTTGTGATATTTTTTTTTATTTCTGCTCAAAATATAAATTGTGGGTACCCGTTAGAACTGCCTCATCGAAAGTACAGAAATTTAAGGGGTAAACCAAGAAGTTTAATCCATTTCATACGGGTAATTGGCAAACAGTGCAGGCCCAGAGCAGACCCCGCAGATCGCGGCGTATGATCAGAGCCTACGCTGTTTGCAAAAAGTTCAAAATTTTCCAAATAAATTTTGAAGAAAACACAACCTGACACCCAAAAATTTTGAATTGGACTCCTGTTGTATATAAAGGATCTTACATGAGTGTTCATGTATTATTGAATTTATTAAACGAGTTGAGGAAAAGGGATAAAATGCGAGGCTTGCCCCTTTTCCTCAACGAGCTAAATAAATTCAATAATACATGAGCACGAATGCAAGATGCACGAATGCAAGATTCTATTTATCATATGACATTTAAAACGCATTTTATTCACGATTGTTTACAAAAATATCAATATTCCGCCATTAGTAAACGCGACGTCGTTAAGGACGTCGTACATGTAATGTTACGGGACGTATCTAGCTAATTCGCATATTTAATCCACTAGTGGATTATCGAAAATATTACATGGCGTTATTACATTCTCAGGCGCGACGTCATATGATAAATAAGGATATTCCATTTGGTACAAAAAGCTTTAAGTTTCAGTTCGGAATCATTTTCCGAACCTACACTCAGAGACAATCGACCCGCCAGTGTTGTTTGTGCTTTGATTTCAATTCCGATCGAGGTTTTGCCCCAGGAAGAATGTTCTACACTCCGTAATTTCTTTACCACCAGGAAACATTTATATGTTCATTTCAAATCGCCAGAAGTAACAGTTCGACTCCATTCAAATGCTATGTATCGAAACCTGGAACAACTTTTGGATCTCATTTAAGTGTCAGACTCTAACGGGTTCCTGTGAAGACATCAATGTTTCTATGGAGAAATAAACATAAGTATTGCTTTTTTACCAATGTTCTATAAAAGGGTTATCCTTTGGAAGCAAGGAATACACCACAGAACTGAAAAATATGGAGTGTACATGTTTTCTGGGCCAGACTAGCTAGTTTCGGCCAATTAGGCCTCATCAGTGACCCTCAGATATTTTCAAAATTCCACAATGGAATCAATGATCCCAAAGGACAAGAACATATAATCTACACTATGATGTAGGGCAGGGAGACGTTTTACCGCCGCCACACATTCCCACACACCAGCTGTAGTGAAGTTAAATATGTTCTATAAAAGGGTTATCCTTTGGAAGCAAGGAATACACCACAGAACTGAAAAATATGGAGTGTACATGTTTTCTGGGCCAGACTCGCTTGTTTCGGCCAATTAGGCCTCATCAGTGACCCTCAGATATTTTCAAAATTCCACAATGGAATCAATGAGCCCAAAGGACAAGAAAATATAATCTACACTATGATGTAGGGCAAGGAGACGTTTTACCGCCGCCACACATTCCCACACACCAGCTGTAGTGAAGTTAAATATGTCCTATAAAAGGGTCTTTTGGAAGCAAGGAATACACCACAGAACTGAATATGGATTGTCTTTCCTTCAAGTTCTTTCCTTAAAATAATGTTATTTTCATTTAGTATTTGTTCATTACACTTATATATCTTTCAAAACCCGTATATTTGCCACCTTACAGCTTGAGGCCAGTCAATGCCCGATATAAGGTGTTTCTGTGTGATTTTGTTTATTGTGAGTTTCACACAAGTTTCTGAATATCAAGCTACACTGTAGACCTAGAGCAGAAAGCGACATCGCCCGATCTGGGGCTAAACTGCATGTATCCTTTTCACTTGATACTAGACATACATATACAGTAAAAATCCTATATTAAGACCACCTGTGGGACTGCTCAAAAGTGGTTTTTAAGACCACTTTGAACAGTCCAAAAGGTGGTCTCTGACCACAGGACATGGTTTTTGCAGAAAACACAAAAAAGAATAACTGCAAACTGCTAAATAAGCTTTTTAAAACAGAATTAGTCTTATTTTAGGTGGAATTTTACTGTGATTAGAAGCTTTCATTGTGTAGCGGATAAGCTATTAGACTTATAAACCATGGTCGTGGGTTCGAATCCGTGCTTCTAAAGACTTTCGGGTGAGTCTTAAAACCGAGGTCCCGTCTCCTTACGGCCTAAGCTGTTGGTGGGACGTAAAACTTAATTAAACACACTCACTCACTCATACATATAATCATACTTTTATTCTCAGTTCAGCACGGAACCCGGGAAGGGACATTATTTTTTTTAATATGTTGTGCGAACAAAATATTAAGTTGTGCGAACAAGATATTATCTTGTGCGCACAAGATAATATGTTGTGCGGACAAGATATTATCTTGTGCGGACAACATAATTTATGTTGTGCGGACAACATATTATCTTGTGCGGACAAAATAATATCTTGTTTGCACAACTTAATATCTTGTGCGGACAAGATATTATCTTGTTCGCACAACATTTTATCTTGTTTGCACAACATAGAGCTTGGGAAGCCGTGCGAACAAGATATTATCTTGTGCGGACAAGATATTATCTTGTTCGCACAACATATTATCTTGTGCAGACAAGATATTAAGTTGTGCGAACAAGATAATTTATTGTGCGGACAAGATATTATCTTGTGCGCACAAGATATTATCTTGTCCGCACAAAATCTATGTTGTGCCGACAAGATATTATCTTGTGCGGACAAGATAATATCTTGTTCGCACAACTTAATATTTTGTGCGCACAAGATAATATATTGTGCAAACAAGATATTATGTTGTCCGCACAAGATAATATCTTGTGCGAACAAGATAATATCTTGTCCACACAAGATAATATCTTATCCGCACAAGATAATATGTTGTCCGAACAAGATAATATCTTGTCCCCTCAAGATTTTATCTTGTTCGCACAACATAATAAAAATAAAAAATCATGTCCCTTCCCGGGTTCCGTAGTACAGGCTATTACATGTGATTTATATTATTCGCCACACCCAATTAGACAACAATAAAAAATAAAATAATGAAGACATGCACTGATAAAGAAACAATCCGCGCTTTTTAACACAGTTGTATGAACAAAATTAAAAGAATTATATGACATGGTCTAAAAGAAGACGCACAGTTGCTCTGATATGACGCCGAGAAATTTATGTCTTAAGAAACTGAATAACAAGTTCAGCTGTCAGCAACGGTGAGTTGTAACGATAGTGCTAAACTTTATGTAATAAACATGGTCCCAGCTCATATAAAATGTCGATGATTCAAAGTGATATGTTCATTTAAGAAATGAATTTTATTTTTCTGCAGTTCATGGAAGTATGAACGCAGTGGGTCGCGTCCAAAGTAAATGAACCCCGAAGGGGTTCATGTAAACTTTGCTAGCGATCCACTGTCGTTCATACTTTCATGAAAAGCAGAAAAATTAAGTTTATTTTTTATATTTACATTATTTGCCCCTCATCACTGGGCGAAAAAAATGCTTGTAGGGCAAACTTTTAAAGCTGAAAAACATTTACACGCTGTTTTTCTACAAAGAGCGGATCAGCGCTGACGTCATCAACGCCCGTAGAGAACAATGGTAAATAATGACGTCATTTAACGTCACTGAAAATCATGTGATTCGATGCGTTCATTGACGTATGAACGCAATTGTTTTCTATAGGTTTACATTAGACTTTACACTGGAAATGTAAATATATAGAGTTTATTACTCAGCCGATTCTAAATATGGGATTTATAAACCGAGGGAGGTTGAAGATCCGATAAAGAAACGAGTGCGCTTGCGCACGAGTTTCTTTATAGGATGTTCAACCTCCCGAGGTTTATAAATCCCATATTTAGAATGGACTGAATCAATAAACTATATATTACATGCATTTGATAGAGCTGATGGATCATTTTGCATCTAATTCTGTTTACAGTTCACTGTTAACATACAGTCTATGCAAAAAGGTAGTGGGCGCAGTGACACATAAGCTGACTGAAACAAAAACTGTATAGACGCCATCTTGAAAGCGGTTCCTATTTTAATGCATGAAGATGGAAGAAATAAAGTATTATAATGATAAAACAATTAAAAATGCGAGAGAACGGTCACCAAACGTACCCCTCATTCTGTAGTTATGTCCAGATAATCTGTTTTCCAACCTTGCATCCTACTCGAACGACACGCATTCTGAACGTTTGTTGATATCTTCTCAGACGCCATTGAGATGACGTCATGATTAACGTCGACGTGTCTGAACTTTCCCGCGTTTGAATATAGCGATTTCATTGCAAAATCAGTACCTTGTTTCTTGTGTCAAAAGTAGTTCCAGCCAGAAAGATTTATTTCCCCAGCTAAGAGGAAATATTTCTCCTTAGCTAAAAGGAAAATACCATGTTTTTGTCTGATAGAAATCATGGTATTTCTCTGTTATGCATGTAATATATATATTTATACCGCAATCAGCCATTCTAGTAACCTAATAAAGGGGGTCGAATAACTGCACGCTATAATCGGTAGTGACCTATAATACCTTCTACTGACCTATAATACGTCTAGTGACCGTTTATAGTCCGGACCTACTTTTCAGGTCCCTGTTTTTCATGTATAAACAATAACATGCAACGGTCCATGCATGGGAAAACAACGAGACGGCAAGTTAAAATCTTTTCAATATTTATTTAAACAGATTTTCAGAAAGTTCAGCTAAATTCTTACCTTCTCGGCTTTTCCTGGTTTGAATGGCCCGTTGGAATAACTGCGCACTGCTACTGCAGTTGCGTCTCAACGTCGAAAATAATTTTTAAAGCTTAAATAAACCATTTATTTGCAGATTTTCATACAGAGAGTAAAGCGCTGAGAAACTTTAATTCGAGCGTCCGTGTTGTTTCCTACGTCTTTGTGGCGCGGTGACGTCAGAAACTTTGCACTTGTTGACGTCACGTTATACTACGTGTGCGCGCCATGGCACTGAATGTCGTTTAATATGCCACACTGTCTGCTGTCGTTTTTGCTTAAATTTGCTTAATTATTGCAAAACCCATTGATTGTTTTGAATTGCGGTATAAACTAAATAAATGGATAGTGTCTTTAATAATAAAATATAATCGGTTCGCCCCGACAATTTTATAGGGGCTCGCTAAAGCTCGCCCCTATAAAATTGTCTAAGGCTCACCGATTATATTTTATTATTAAAGACACTAACCATGTATTTACTATATATAGTGACTTTATCATATGACTTCGCGTCTGAGAGTGTAATAACGCCGTGTAATAATTTAGGTAATCCACTAGTGGATTAAATATGCAAAATTAGCTAGATACGTTCCGTAGCGTTACATGTACGACGTCCTTAACAACGTCGCATTTACTAACGGCGGAATATTGACATTTTTGAAAACAATCGTGAATAAAATGCGTTTTAAATGTCATATGATAAATAGAATCTTGCATTCGTGCTCACGTATTATCGAACTTATTAAACTCGTTGAGGAAAAGCGATAAAATGCTCGGCAAAGCCTCGCATTTTATCCCTTTTCCTCAACTCGTTTAATAAATTCAATAATACATGAACATTCATATAAGATCCTCTATGAATAACATTTTCAGCTGGCATCAATGGTGAGTAGTAACTTTATGTAATAAACATGGTCTCAGCTGATATAAAATGCCGATGATTCAAAGTGATATGCTCATATATATGGAGGATCTTATGCGTTAATGACTTTATTAAACGAGTTGAGGAAAAGGGATAAAATGCGAGGCTTTGCCGAGCATTTTATCCCTTTTCCTCAACGAGTTTAATAAATTCAATAATACTTGAACACGAATGCAAGATTCTATTTATCATATGATATTTAAAACACATTTTATTCACGATTTTTTAACGAAAATGTCATTATTCCGTCATTAGTAAATGACGCCGTACATGTAGCGTTACGGGGCGTATCTTTCGAATTTGCATATTTAATCCATTATCGAATTTATTGCATGGCGTTATTACACTCTCAGACGCGAAGACATATGATAAATATAGTGACTTTCTTTCCTTTTTCGAAAAAAATAAGGAGAAACCAAGTTAATTTAAAGAAAACGCGCCAAATGAATCATGTTATATGTTTTTATTTTGTTCTTCCAGAGGAGAATGGGTTTATATTGAAATTTTAATAAAAAAAAAATGAACACGCAATTATGTCAAATAACCTTACATGAAAAATGGCATGCTCTGCATATCTTCGAACAAAGAGCTGCTAATCTAATTTTGCGACACACAATGGTATAATTTATTGCTCGATACAAGCGTTCAGCAGATCGAACCGCACTGGAAATTCCAATATTTCACAGAATGGAAGCATCCTTTGGGATTCTTAACATAACGTGTAGATCAATAATGCAGTTCTGTTTATGGGAAAGATATCTATTATGGAAAACACAGATTAACCAAGACAAAAGATCATCATGGGAGTAATCATAGCATTGACTTAGTGTCAAAATGCAGAATTAAGGCGAGAATCACAGCAATTAAATACTAAGGTTTGTCCTAAATGTATGTAGCGTAACAAACGTTGTTTAAGATACGACAATATAAACATATGTGGATTTATAATTTACTTCGAATGGGATGATTAAGGATGAATCATAGTGATAATTCTAATCTATTCGCATCTTAGATAAACAAAATGGCTTGTTTACCGGCATATGTGGACTGTACTCGGCATTTTCGAAATGTGTCATGGATTAGGACTTAGGACGTTAAAGGAACATTTCTTTGACATTTGAAGGTGACACTTACTGAATTGGAGACAATATGTTGAAATAGTAATATATATAGTTCAGCTTCCCAATGAAGAAACCGGTATAGTCTATTTCATAAATATAATCTTGGGATGCGATCAAGAATTTTTTTATTTAACAAATATTTTAACTTTTAAAGTGCTCATACTGTACATATTCTCAGGAATTCAATTAAAGTGCCTAACTGAAACAAAAGAACATATTTCACTATGGAGAGTCTACAAGATATGCTTCTGGAGCATGTTGTACCGGATCAGACGGGTGAACTAGGAAAGATAAGTTATAAATTTTCTGAGTGAGTGTGTTTACTTATTTACGTATATAACTAATATTTTAAGGCTATTAAGACCAGTCAAAATTAAGATGTAGTAAAATTCCTATATTAAGACCACCTTTGATACTGTTCAAAAGTGGTCTTAAGACCACTTTTGAACAGTCCCAAAGGTGGTCCCTTATTAGGAGAGACTGGATGTAGAAAACAACAAAGATTGTATAACTGAAACTTTCTCAATAATCTTTTAAAAGCAGATTTAGTCTTAATTTTAGGTGGTCTTAATAGCTGAATTTTACTGTACATAGTTTTATTTTAAAATCATATTTAAAATGTATCAGTTATTCTTTTTTTCTACACTCAGTGTCTTCTAGTAAGAGACCGCCATTGGAACTGCTCTCAGGTGAAATGCTAATGTATTTTCTCAATTAAAATGATTTGATTAATGTTTAACCTGTCAAATCCGAATATTCATAATGTTCTTCCATATTTGAATTTTACCTTGTTGATTACTACTCTTACACGGTGTTTTGAATAAAAGCAGTTATCAATCGTAGCTCCAGGTTTTCGATATGTGGTGATCGAAACTTATGTTGCAGATATCTGTTACGCCTGTGTCGGACAAAACATACATCGAGAACGTTGAAATCCTGGCACCTAAACGTTTGTATGCTAGTTCGTCTTCGAATGTGTGTATCGCTTATATATGTTCATTTTGGATAGCCAATTGGCCATTTTGTGGGAAAGTAACTGTCATTTTGGTTTACCGCTAGTGATGTTTCCAATAGGGTCTAGTTATTTCATGTTCGTGTTTCTTTCCCTTTGGTATCTCTGATGGGGGCGTGGGTTAATTGTATCGATTTCTGATCATTGCCTTCACTTCTATTGTATGCAAGGAATGTACCGGCATAAAGGCCAATATGTATGCATCTTATTCATCGTCTCGGACTGAGTATACTGAACAGAAAAAGAAGAAACTTCGGTACCAAAAACACAGAACTTTTAGGATGTCGTATGTTCAAACATCAAACAATGCAATATATTAAATAATTAAATTTATCACAGAAGGTCGCTGTTATCTTGTCATAAAAAAATTGAGCCAGCGCATGACAAAACCAACAATAAGACATGTGCGCCCAACGAAGACTCAGATCAGCCTGCGCCTCCGCGGAGTCTGATCAGAGTCTTCGCTGTGCGCTCTATGGATAGCTAAGGGCCCAATGCTATTTCATGCACCAAGAGAAGTCTCTGGTTAGACTATATGGATGCGCAGGCGGATCTGATTCTTCGCTGGGCGCACATGTACATTGTAGGAAATGCTGTGCCCCGGCTCAAATAATATAACCACGACGCCGCCCGTGACAATCCAATGTTTTCTTTTGAAATCATTTGGCGATCAAATCCTATTTAAAGTCATTATATGATAAAAAAAAATAACAACAACAAACGTACACTCTTGGTCATTGCATATGTTTATGGAACAGGCTTCGGGCGAGTTTCATAGATTTTATATGAAATGCCCACTCGTATAAATTACTCTGTTTTCAAGATTCGTTTTCCTTCATTTGACTCTCAAACTTTCGCCAGATATATTAAGACCACTTTTTGCTATTGTGTCTCTTGGTGTATTTGTTAGTTTGAGGTTAATGTCCCGGTCAAGACTATTTAGGTCATTTTGGAGACATTGCTTCCAGTTTTGTGGGACTTTACCCGGCATTGAGATGAAATGACACCCCAGACCCTACCGCCCAAACAAACCAGTAGGGCTTATATACAGAGACGGTCCGTCCCGCAGCACCTTGACTTGGCAGGCTCAGACCTTCTGTGCGGTCGGTTTCAGCTCTGCGTGGAAGCACCATGCAGCTCAATCTATTTCTCCGAGCCCAGAAGGGCGGGGGCACTATCGCATTGTGTAACTTGCTCCGGTGTGTTTAGATAATTGTGTAGTACATGAAATTTCAATTCTTGAATAACATTAATCAATCATTAAATGATGCACGTCGTGCAGGTTTTTAACAAAATTAACCAACGCCCTTTTGGGGTCTATTGTTGGGAAATCGTCCCAATCTAACTCAGCGCAATTTTTTTTTTTTTTTTTTTTTTTTGGTTTGGGTTTTACGGCCCTTTCAAGATTATTTCACTCATATCGAGCCGATCGTTAATCATAGGTGGGCGAAAACCGGAGTACCCGGAGAAAAACCACCTGACCTTCCGTTGCAGAACTTGGCGTCTCACACGTGACCCGAGCGAGGCTCGAACCCACGGCGGTGAGAGACCTAATGACTAAGAGTCAGCGCTCTTATCCATTAGGCCACGGAGGCCCGTAACTCAGCGCAATAGCTTTATATGAATGATATCCACGTGATTTTCACTGATTTGTACGTAATTGGGGTAAACGGTTCATACAGCCTGAATAGTCTCATCGTTGTTAGGTCAGAGTGTTGTCCAAGCAGGCACACGTCGCTAGGGCAACGTCAAATCAACGTCGGTGCAACGTCATGACGTAGCACCGACGTAGATGTGACGTTGCATAAATGTCATGACGTACCGACGTTGATGTGACGTCACAATTACGTCATGTGCTTGTTCAGGTGTAAAGAGTATTGCAGGTATGATCAATCTCACCTGGACTTATTTGTTTGGTTGGCAACAGTGCAGATCCAGATCAGACGCTTTCTCGCTTGAGAAAGCGTCTACATTCTCAAGCGTCTACATGGTTTGGTTAAAGTATAGGAATTGCACGACCCGCAGAAAAAGCGACCGACTGAAGTCGGTTGATTTCTAAGAGTGCCCTAAAATCACCATGTCATTCTGTCAGTCTGTCAGTCTGTCAGTCTGTCTGTCCGTCCGTCCGTAACCCGTTTGTGAAAATTGGTGATAGTGACTTAACCGCTTGGAATATTTAAACAATGTTTGGCATACTGATTGATATCAATGAGATCTAACCAATGAACTTGCGAAATATTACATTCCATTTAGTATAGCCTCGCCGAGGCGAAAAATGTGAAAAATTTCGAACTGCTTCTCCTCGGAAACCGTTGGGCCGATTGAAGTCAAATTTCACATGGAGCCTCTATGGGATGGGGGAAACCAAAATTTGCTCATGGGGTCCAGGTCACATGACCAAAATGGCCGCCAAGCCATATATGGTATGTCTGTCATAACGTCCGTAACCCGTTTGTGAAAGTTGGTGATAGTGACTTAACCGCTTGGAATATTTAAACAATTTTTGCATATTGATAGATATCCGTGAGATCTAACCAATGAACTTGCAAAATATTACATTCCATTTAGTATAGCCTCGCCGAGGCGAAAAATGTGAAAATTTTCGAACTGCTTCTCCTCGGAAACCGTTGGGCCGATTGAAGTCAAATTTCATATGGAGCCTCTATGGGATGGGGGAAACCAAAATTTGCTCATAGGGTCCAGGTCACATGACCAAAATGGCCGCCAAGCCATATCTGGTAAAAACCCTTCAAAAATAGTCTTCTCCAGAACCACTGGGCAGATTTCCACGAATCTTGATAAATAGCATCTGGGACGTAGGCCCATCATAAATTACTAAAATGGTGACCCTGGGTTGATCTTGACCTTCTCTGTGTCTAGGTCAAACTTTGACACATATGCTTTTGTTGGAATATTTAAACAATTTTTGGCATACTGATAGATATCAATGAGATCTAACCAATGAACTTGCGAAATATTACATTCCATTTAGTATAGCCTCGCCGAGGCGAAAAATGGGGGAAACCAAAATTTGCTCATGGGGTCCAGGTCACATGACCAAAATGGCCGCCAAGCCATATATGGTAAAAACCCTTCAAAAATAGTCTTCTCCAGAACCACTTGGCAGATTTCTACGAAACTTGATAAATAGCATCTGGGACGTAGGCCCATCATAAATTGCAAAAATGGTGACCCTGGGTTGACCTTGACCTTCTTTGTGCCAAGGTCAAACTTTGACACATATGCTTTTGTATTGGAAAAGTGAGAATGCATTTTATCCTGCAAACGATTTAGAATACAGTACTAAAGTATAAGATATATTTTGGCTACTTACGATAAGGCGCATTTATTGGGGGAACCGTTTTAGGTCCAGGTCACATGACAAAAATGGCCGCCATACCCATATATGGTAACACTCATAAAGCTAAAAGCATCCGGCGGGTCGTGCACTTCAGCTGAAGCACTGGTTTTAGAAGTTAAACAAAGCAACAGCCTACACTCAGAGAAAGTCGACGCACCAGTGCTGTCAGTGCTTTGGTTTAACAGTCGAACTTCGATGGCTCGAACCACTTTTGGACCATGAAAATTTGTTTGAGACAGCGGTAGTTTGAGCCACGGAGGGTTACTATTAGTGCCATACCAGGAAACATAATGGAAATAATTGTGGAACATCATTTCGGTGTTATAAATTATAAATGTATATTGTGTGTACTCATTAGAATCGCCTCATCGAGGCGATTCTAATGAGTACACACAACATATTTTGAAAGATGAAAGAGAATCTCACTAAATCATGTCTATTTCGTATTTGGAGGAATTCTCTGCGGACTCAAGAACGGGTTCGACTCATCCATGATAGACGAGCCAACGGAGTTCGAGCCATTGAAGATCTACTGTGCTTTTAACGGTGGTCGAAAAATGATTGGACATCAATGTAGATAAGTGCACATTGTATTTAAAGTATTTTTCAAGACAAATGACCATACTATTAGTAGTTGCAATAGCAATAGTCCTTGCGAGTTTGCAGTTTAACAGCTGTATGTCTGACGAGTTTGCATTTTAACAGCTGGAAGTCGATCTGTCTATTTTATTCAGTTATAGCATATTAACCTCTACTAGTTAGTTTTCATAATCTATCAATCTGATTTTATCTTATATATAGTATAATCTGACATTTTGAGTTTGATAAATAATAATAATAAGTAATAACCCACTTTATTTATAGAGAGCAACACATTTAGTGTGGCCACATTTTTCTTCCTCTTCCTGGCTAAGCAATGTGGATAAAGTCTCTTGCTCAAGGAAACAACACTTGGCGCTTGCGGGGATCGAACCGGCTACCTCTCGATCTCAAATTCGATGCTTTTCCACTCCGCCACCCCGCTCCATTAAAATACAAGTGAAGGCAATGATCAGGAATCGATACAATTAACCCACAGCTCCTAAGGAAGCACAAACATGAAACAATTAGACCCTAATGGAAACATCAAAGCCAAAAGGACAGTTACTTTCCCAAATTGGCTATCCAAAACAAAAAGGGACAAACAATAACAAAAATAAACCGCGACAGAAGAACCGCATTGAAACGGTCAGTGAAACGAATTCCACTGGGATGTTTAAATCGATTTTACCTGGCAACAATCCTCGCCCTTTTTTTCCGTCGCGATTTAGACAAATAATTTGTTCAGTCCGCATGAAGGCCGCCTACTCATCAGTGCAACATCTCCGTGAACACAAAAATCAAACAACCACAGAGATGAAACAACGGTGAGGACTCGACAGCAAGAAACCACTTAAATGCTAGAGCAAAAGAAGACTATCAGTTAGACTGTCTTACTCAGATAAATGCATATAGAAATCTCATGACGAAAACACGCCTATTCAAATATTTTGGTAAAATTTTACCACCAAAAATGAAATTTTTCATATAAAAATCCTAATATTTTTGCACATTTCTGCTCAAAACATAGAAACATAGATTGTAGGTACTCGTTAGAACTACCTCGGCGAGGCAGTTCTAACGAATACCCACATCTATGTTTTTGAGCAGAAATAAGAAAAATACTGTATTCCCCTGTAAACCCCAGTTTTTCTATATAAAAGTGGGGTTTAAGGGGGTCAAAATTATATAGGCGTGTTTTCGTGATGTTTTTCTTCATAAATAATTACAGATATTTTTCATTGTTATAATTATTATTATTTCATTTTCAGTATAGAAATCGTCGTTGATTATTCCTATTTATTTTAAATAATAATTGCTGTTATCATCAGTTATAAATTAAAGAATGAATATTCATAGATATTACTGCATATTGGTTTAAATACATTTATATTTCATCAGTTGATTAGAACAAAAATACAAAACTTAATGCTAATAACGATCTCCCATACTTTATACAACAGCCCCCGCCTATCGGGGTCTAAAGAAATAGAAAGGCTGCATGATGCTTCCACGCAGAGCTGATTCCGACCCCTCACACGAGTACTGGTAAACCGCTTAGAGGATCTAAGCCTGCCAAGGCAAAGCGGTGCGAGTCGGACCGCCCATGCTTAAAAACCCTATTGGTTTCATTGGGCGACAGGGCTTGAGATGTCATTTCATCTCAATGTCGGGTAAAAGTCTCACAAAATTGGAAGCAACGTCTCCAAAATGACCTATACAGTGTTGACGGGGACATAACAAAATACTTTATACATTGTATCCATAATTTAAAATTCACATGATTCAAACAATACATTCTCAGTACAAATACACTTCATAATTATAGGCTAGGGTGAAAACAATATGCGTATCAGGTTATCGACTTTCAGTGAAACAGATGTCACAGATACCTTTTAATTGTTGACATACATCATAAAATTATATCTACATTTTATAAGGCTTATACTTTAATTTAAATGCTCACATTAAAATGCGTAGAAAAATAAATAACATTAACATGGAGAAACTGCAGGCTGTTTTCCAACATATAGTACGCGATCCGATAGGCGACTTAGAAAAGGATAAGTATAAAATTTCGGAGTAAGTGTGAGTAAGATGATCAAAGTAAAACCATTAGTTGTGGAGCGCTGTGGTGCAGTGGTAAACATTACGAAAACATGCCTATACAAATACATTGTAAATTTTACCACCGAAAAATGAAAATTTTCAGATGAAAAATTGTGATATTTTTCTTATTTCTGCTCAAAAAATTGATTGTTGATACTCGTTAGAACCGCCTCGGCGAGGCGGTTCTAACGAGTACCCACAATCTATGTTTTTCAGCAGAAATAAGAAAAATAATGTACACCCCTGCAAACCCCAGTTTTACTATATAAAAGTGGGGTTTAATGGGATCAAAATTATATAGGCATGTTTTCGTGATGAAGAATCGGATTTGTGATCGAGAGGTATTGTTTGTTTGTATTGGAGTCAACACCATTTAGGCCATTTTTAACCTGTCAGTTTACATAGCCACCGTTTTCCTGGGCAGGCTTATACGGATGCGGTTAACCAGTACAGTGCACATTCTTTCGCCAGAAACTGACAACTGTCCTTCTTGAATCATCTTGAATGTCCGTAGAAAAGATTTCATGATCAATCTCCACGAAAGAATGTTGCCGACCCCGGCAGGTTTCGAACGCGCGTCCTCCTGATCACCAGTCAGACGTGCATCCGACTGAGCTACCGAGGCCGGCAAGAGAGATCGAGACCTAGCCGGCTCGATCCCCGCCAGCGCCAAGTGTTGTTTCCTTGAGCAAGAAACTTTATACACATTGCTTAGTGCTGTTTTCTACCCAGAAAGAGGAAGAAAAGAGGGTCACATGGAAGATTTGTACTAGTTCCCACTATAAATAAATAAATAAATAAATCCGATTAGGTAGACATATCTATGTAATGAATCCACCGACAAACCAGACTTCGTAGTATCAAATGTGGTATTTGTAAATTTTTTATTTTTTTTTGGAATTCTTCATTTTTGATTCTTGATGCTCTTTAGGCAGCTTTTCTCGACCCCAAAAATCTACGTTTGCAAAATCTTCAATTCATGTGTCACCACCGTGAAGACAGCAGTGTATTGTTTAAATAGCATTTT
The DNA here is from genome assembly GCA_963580285.1 of Lucinisca nassula. Classification (NCBI taxonomy): domain Eukaryota; kingdom Metazoa; phylum Mollusca; class Bivalvia; order Lucinida; family Lucinidae; genus Lucinisca; species Lucinisca nassula. The sequence continues at coordinate 76,545,693 of OY757011.1, read as the reverse complement.
TAAGTTGACTGTTGCAATTTTGAACTTGGTTACACCCTTTCTTGTAAACAGGGAGTTTAATCAATGTCATATGAGTCGTCTCATCTGGATCCACACTGTTTGCATGCATATCCATACTTTACATTGTTGAAAAATACTGTACATATAGAGAATCTTACAAGAGTGTTCGTGTATTATTGAATTTATAAAACGAGTTGAGGAAAAGGGATAAAATGCGAGGCTTTGCCGAGTATTTTATCCCTTTTCTTCAACGAGTTTAATAAATTCAATAATACATGAGCACGAAGGCAAGATTCTATTTATCATATGACATTTATAACGCATTTTATTCACGGTTATTTAACAAAATGTCAATATTTCCCATTAGTAAAATCGACGTCGTTAAGGACGTCGTGCATGGGGCATATCTATCTAATTTGCATATTTAATCCACTAGTAGATTATCGAATTTATTATATAGAGGATCTTACACGAGTGGTCATTTCATATGATATTTATGAAACGTGCCTTCGGCGAGTTTCATAAATTTCATATGAAATGACCAAGAGTGTAAGATTCTGTTTATCATATGACCACTTTAAATTGGATTTCATCGCCTTTGAATTTGACAATTTTTTCCACAAAAATGTATTGTTGACATGGACGTCGTCATGACGTTACTTAATCCCGCCAAAGTGTTCTTACACGTGTGGTCATACGATTTTTATTACACGACGTTATCCACTGCTTATCAACGACGTCATATGGGCCCCGTCAAGCGATTTTGGTACTTATCGCCTATGCGAGCAGCGAAGGTTCAGGCGAGCCTGCGCATCCGCGCAGTCTCGCCAGAACATTCGCTGCTCGCTCATACAAGCAGTGAATCAAGAGGAACCTTCAGACAGAAAGCCATATCCCTGGCCCCTCTGAATGGCTGGGCATGCGCAGTTAAAATGTGTCATGACGGAATGCTCGAAGACACAAATTCGCTTGGCGGGGCTCATATGATAAATGACGTTATTTCATTACATCCTTTCTTGTAAACCATCACGTAAACAAGTCCGTGAAATGAACACCCCCTTAAACCCCACTTTATAAAGAGAAAACTGGGGTTTACCGGGGTATAAAATATTTTTCTTAATTCTGCTCCAAGACATAGGTTGTGGGTACTCGTTAGAACCGCCTCAATGAGGCGGTTCTAATGAGCCCCCACAACCTATGTTTGAAGTAAAACTAAGAAAAATATGACAGATTTTTATCAGAAAAGTAGCCATTTTGGAGATGTGAAAAATGCACTGTTTCGCACGGGTGTGTTATCGTAATGACAGGGCGTTTAATCAATGTCATATGAGTCGTCTCATCTGGATCCACACTGTTTGCCTACATATCCATACAAATTTACATTGTTGAAAAGTACTGTACATAGAGGATCTTACATGAGTGTTCCTGTATTATTGAATTTATAAAACGAGTTGAGGAAAAGGGTTAAATGCGAAGCTTTGCCGAGTATTTTATCCCTTTTCTTCAACGAGTTTAATAAATTCAATAATACATGAGCACGAAGGCAAGATTCTAACTATTATATGACATTTATAACGCATTTTATTCACGATTATTTAACAAAAATGTCAATATTTCCCATTAGTAAAAGCGACGTCGTTAAGGACGTCGTACATGTAACGTTACGGGGCATATCTAACTGATTTGCATCTTTAATCCACTAGTGGATTATCAAAACATGACGTTATTACATTCTCAGACGCGACGTCATATGATAAATAACTTTTTACAAGCTCTAAAAATAAATTGCCTGTGTCGTTTCAGAATGAAAATAGTGCATGTCCACTGGCCCAAGGTGTCCACTGGTGATGGTATGTACCTGGCAAGAAATGGTGCACTTAGACTGCAGGGAAAGTACCAGCTTCGAAGACCTGGATTGTAAGAAATCATAAAAACACAAACGGCGTCAAGGAAAATAAAAATCAAAAATGAGTTCCTTGAAGAGCAATGAAAACATTCATAAGAAAGAAGATGGGTCATACTACGTAGTTTCGGCTAATAAAGCCTCATCAGTGACCCTGTAATGATCCGGCAAAGAAAGCCATAGGAAACATACTGCAATTTTGCGAATTTCGAATAAGCAGTCGATTCAAAAACTGATATAAATCAAAATGGAGTCCAAATAATTAAAAACCTGTATAGAAATGAGTCTAAACCAATAATTTATTACTGATTTCTCAGAATATTCACGCTGATCTCAAAGGACCAAAAGTAAAATATAAACTGCACTATGGTTGATGTACGGGGAGACGTTTTACGGCCGCCACACGGCACAACACCAGCTGCAGTGAAGGCAAATAAAAATAAAAAATGAGTTCCTTTAAGAGCAATAAAAACATTCATAAGAAAGAAGATGGGTCATACTACGTAGTTTCTAAGGAAGTCTGTCTTTAGCATTTTCCCGGCCGTTGAAGATGTAGATTAGCCTTTGCCTCTTTTTACTGAAACAGAAGTGAAGGTAATGATCAGGAGTCAATACAATTAACCCACAGCTCCCATCAGAGACGCCAAAGGGAAAGAAAAACAGACAAGAAATAACTAAACCCTAATGGAAACATCAGTAGCGGGAAGCCAAAATGACAGCCAACCGCCCCTTCTCTCTCTCCCCCCCCCCCCGCCCCCCCCCCCCCCCCCACACACACACACACGGCCACGAAGTCAACCGGCCATCCAGAACAAAAAGATATAAGCTATACACACACTCAAAGACAAATCATAACAAAAACAAACCGTGACAGAAGGACCGCCTTGGAACGGTCAGTGAAAAGAATCTCACTGTGGGGCTTAAATGCTTTCCTATGGAAAATTTAAGAGCCCGTCGCTTATCAGCTGTTCATTACATTAGCGTCTGTACATTCATTGCTGATCTGCGGCTTTACTGTCCACACTTGATATAGGCAGGTTCCCTTTAGACAGGGTTAAAATATCTACGGTCCAAAGCAACAGATAAGCTTGGTCTTTTCGGATAACTGAAGGAAAGTTTTCTCTATTTCTTCATATAAACCTATGTTCTGGGTATTCATTAGAAACACCTCGTCATGGCGGTTGTAACAAATTCCCACAACATAGATTTTTATTGAGAATTGACAAAAAACTATCCTTCAACAAATCATAGAATACCAAGCTTATCTGTTCCAATGTGTACCCATACTGAAATAGAAAATAAATTCTCTCTGGTTATACCCCCGGCATACGAAGTATGCAATGGGGGTATATAGTTTTTGTCTTTTCCGTCTGTCTGTCTGTCTGTGTGTCCGTAAACAATTATTTTGTGTCAAAGATATCTCAGGAACTGCTTCACATAGAAACTTGAAATTTTGCACACATGGTCAGTATGACTACTTGTATTGTGGGAAAGAAAATAAGGGCCAAGGGGTCAGGCCTTTTAGAGTTATTTCCCTTTGTAATTCTTGTTTCAGCTGAGGCGATGGCCCTGGCGGGGGTATACGTGCCCCACTGGGCACTTTGTCTAGTTTTTATTGGATTATTCTTAAAGCCCATTTCTTAAGCACCAGTTTTCATTCTGCCCTCCCCCCCCCCCCCCCAATCTAATGGAGAAGTTGGGGGGGGGGGGGGGGGGCAATGCTTTTGTTGCGGATCCCGTTCGCGTTGGGGCCAGTGTAGCCTGTTCGAAACACTACATCCACTGAACTTATCGATGGATTCTGACTAAATTTGCATGCTTACGTCTCCAGAATAGAGGAAAATAGTCAAATGAGCTTGAAGTCCTTGACTTCATTGTTAAAGGTTACAGACCCCCAAAATCTTGTCAATTTGTGCAAAAATTTGCTTTTCTACACCCCATCTGATGAACAAATTGATGACTTGTAGTCAAGTTTGATGCAATATATCATCATAACATATCAAAGATTTGATAAGGTTTTTATGATCCTATATTTTCACAGGCTCCCGAAAACTGTCAATTTACCGCAAAAATGGCTTGTCTCCAGCCTGTCTCATGCACAAATTACTGAAATTCCGTCAAACTTGGTACAATATATTAGTGCAATCTACCAAAGATCGATCAGATTTTGGTGACATTGAGCATAATTTAAAGGTCACAGACTCCCTAAAGCTGCCAATTTAGGACAAAAATGGCTTGTCTGCACCAAATCTCATGAATAAATTGATGGAATTTGATAACACTTGGTACATTATATCATTAGACCCTACCGAAGATTTGATTAGATTATGGTAACACTGACTTCATTTTCAAGGTCAAAGGCATCCAAAAGCTGTCAAACTTGGACCAAAAAGGGTTTGTCTGCACCTTATCATGAACGAATTGGTGAATTGTGATCAAACTTGGTACAATGCATACTTACAACCTACCAAAGTTTTGAATAGGTATTGGTGACTGGCCTTATTTCCAAGGTCTCATGCTCTGCAAAACGTTATATACATGGTGAGAGCAGAGTTTTTCTCTGAAAACATGTTTGGTCTCAGTTATCTATATACTTATATATACTTTATATTATCTTATTTCTTGACTTTCTATTTATTTTGGTGACTTGAAATATCTTATTTCAGATTCGGCTACACAAAATGTGGAGAATTTGTCTTTGATCTCAGTGGCATTTGCCTGTCAATTAAAGAAAATAAGCTAGGTATAATTTCTTACTCCTCCTTAATTATGATTAAAAAAACAACAACAAATAATGCAACACTGTCGGTTCATTTTATGAAGACAAATGAACGGATCTGGAAACAACAGCAACAACAACAACAACAATTATTTCTTTCGCATACCCACTTCCCTACCACGAGAACAGAGCTGGGCGACAGTCTGCTTCAGATAAACGTGTTACCAACATTAATACCAATGAATACTTAGATGAATATATTTCAAATAGGGAGGAAAAGCTACAAACAAGTAGGTCAACAAGTCCGTGAAATGAATACACCTCTCAAACCCCACTTTTTTTAGAGGAAAATGGGGTATATAGCGGTAAACATTATTTTTCTTATTTCTGCTCTGACTCTTAACCATAACGTCTCTCACAGCTGTGGGTTCGAACCTAGCTCGGGCACATGAAGTACGCCAAGTTCTGCAACGGAATGTGAAGTGGTTTTTCTCCAGGTACTCCGGTTTTCGCCAACCTCTGATTACCGATCAGCTCGATATGAGTGAAATAATCTTGAAAGGGCCGTTAAACCAAAACCAATTTCTGCTACAATACTTATGTTTAATTCAGCCGGTTTTAGCGAGCACTTACAATCTACATTTGGACCAGAAATAAGAAAAATATCAAATGAGCCGGCGCATGACAAAACCTACAATTAACATGTGCGCCCAGCGAAGAATAAGATCAGCCTGCGCATCCATATAGTCTAAACAGAGATTTCTCTTGCTGCATACATGAGCATTGGACCCATAGCTATCCTTAGAGCGCACAACGAAGACTCTGATCAGACTGCGCGTAATTTATCATATGACGTCGCGTCTGAGAATGTTATAACGTCATGTAATAAATTCGATATTCCACTACAAATTAGTTAAATACGCCCCGTAACGTTACATGTACAACGTCTTTAACGACGTCGCGTTTACTAATGGCGGAATAATGGCATTTTGTTTAAAACAGTCGTGAATATTTGTTTGATTTGAGGTTTAACGTCCCCATCAACACAATGTATGTCATTTTGGAGAAGTTGCTTCCAATTTTGTGGGACTTTTACCCGACATTGAGATGAAATGACATCTCAAGCCCTGTCGCCTAATGAAACCAGTAGGGTTTATAACGGTCCGACTCGCACCGCATTGCCTGGGCAGGCTTAGATCCTCTAAGCGGATTACCAGTACTCGTGTGCGGGCTGGATTCAGCTCTGCGTGGAAGCATTATGCAGCCCATTTTATTTCTTCAAGCCCCAATGGGCGGGGGCCGAACAGTCGTGAATAAAATGCGTTTTAAATGCCATATGATAAAAAGAATCTTGCATTAGTGCTCATGTATTATTAAATTTATTAAACTCGTTGAGGAAAAGGGATAAAATGCTCGGCGAAGCCTCGCATTTTATCAACTCGTTTAATACATTCAATAATATATGAGCACTCATGTAAGATCCTCTATGAATCCTCCATGAAAGATCACAGGTGTTATAATAAATGGTATCATGGTTACTCAGGAAAAACAAAGGACACTGAAAGAAATTCTTACCAGTCACCAAAATATACTTAGTTTATACTGATTTATTTTAAATGCATATACAATGTTTCATGTGTTGTTTAAGGTACGCCAAGTAATTCACCAAGACATGGTCATGGACACACTCAGCACAATGAGCATCATCGTCACCATGAAAACACACTTCACCCGCATGACAATGCTCATCGTCAGCTGCGTGAGGTAACGTGTACTGTGGCGCACATCAAAGTTAGGTTTCATGGTGGGGCGGCCATGATTTGCCAGTTTCTGACATCACTTTATATAAAGATGTACAAGAGACATCTAGAAGCACAGGTATGCTAATTTTTGTAGTTCTGACAGCAGCAAACCAGTTAATATAGCCAGACATGAAGCTGCTAATGCTATCTTTGGAAACAAAAACACATGACAAATAGGAAACAGGAGTCTCGGAAGTATTGAGATTCTTCACAAACATTATTTATGTTAAACTGATTAACATATACCAACCGCAACGGAATGACTATGCATCGGCTATCATTGGAACTACTGGTTGGCGGTTTGAGTTTAAATCTGGGAGTTTATATGTAATTACGACCCTCACTATCAATTTCAATGGAGAATCATACATATAATACAGGGCCAAGAACAGGACTTGAAGTACCGTGTTCCATCCCGCTTCAGCTTAGGAAGGGATCGATGAGTTGTTTGAGTTTTGGAAGTGAATTTATCCTTTGAACTCGAACTTGGTAGTTCAATATGCTAATTTCAATAAGTTCTCAATATTTGATACCGAATTAAACCCAGTGGAATGGGAATTAAAAGTAAGTATCAACTACGTGATAGGAAGTGCTCTACCAATGCAATTTACCTGCAAGAAGCATTTCTAGGACGCATACCTTCAATTCACGGCATTCAGACCGAGAGTTACGATACAAGAACACTACGTACGAAAAACATATGATACATAGAAGCATCCACATAATGTGTTCGGCCATGATCTTTCCCTAATTTTACGGGTATTTGTTTTGTTGTGTTTGCAAACTTTGCTGTAAGTTAACAAATATCAACGTCATTCACCACAAGCAACCATCAAATAAAGCTATAATATGACGCTCAGTATCCCTTCTACTTGTATTGGGTGCTTGATAGGTTAAATGTATCAACAAGGTTCATGGCCTCGCGGATAACCTCGCTATCTCTTAATCATTTGGTATCTCACCACTGTGGGTTCCAGCCTCGCTAATGTGACATGGAACATGTGAGCGCCAAGTTCTGCAACGGAAGCTCGGGTGTTTTTCTCCTGATACTCAGGTTTTAGTCTGCCTCTAATTAACAATAGGTTCGAAATGAGTGTAATTATCTTGAAAGGATCATAAAAACAAACAAACAAACAACCAAAAAGCCGCAAATCAAAAATCAAATGATAGCATGCATATTTATTTCTAGCTTATCATGTCATTAACGCTCTGCACCCTGGTGTGTTTTTTTCAGCAGACAACATTTTGAAATACTTGGCTTATTTGTCCCAGAAAACAGGATTTTATTTGAAACATATTTTATTATATCTCAAGAACGTCAACACTACGAACGAAGTCTTGACAAATTAAAGGTTAGAACGGAAGCTTAAAGCTGATTTTGTTCTCATATCGTAGGATTTGACATCCCCATAAGAGTTGTCAAATCTTGTTTTCTGGGGAAAGTAAGAAAGAAAAAAAAAACATCAACAATTTGTTGTTTACTGAATGAGACGAGAGAGTGAAAAAGGTTAATTAACTCTTCCAGATATCCAGTGTAATACAAGAAACTTTGAAAGACGACCAACAGGTCTTATTCTCAGCACTAAGTGGTAGGTATAAGTAGGCCTAAGGTGCAAACAAAAAACTCATTAGGAGTAGTTAGCGATATGTAAACATTACTAAGGTACAGCCAGGGTTTAAAGATTGCAGCCATCTTTATCCAATAAAGAACGTTAAAGGAGGGAACATAAAAATGCAGTCAGGAAATTGAACAGAGCGTACAACATTTATACATAAGGCACAAATACGTGTCCCGACATGAGTATGGAATGCAATGATCAGGATTCGATACAAATACATAACATCCACGTTTGGGGCACCATCACGCTAATAAGTTCGTGTAGTGAACATCTCTCTAAATCCCTCTTTATATGGCGAAAAATGGGGTTTACATGTGTATACATTATTTTTCTTATTTCTGCTCGAAAACCTAGATTGCTGGTACTCGTTAGAACCGCCTCGCAGAGGCGACTCGGACGAATTCCTACAATCTATGTTTGGAGCAAAAATATGGAAAGTATCAGAATTTTTCCTCTTTTGTGGTATTTTTCCCAATATATTTGAAAGGACGTGTTTTCGTAATGACCAAAGGGAAAGAAGGGTGGCGACACAATCAAAACACCACAAGCAGAAAGTCAAAAGGACAGTTTCTTTCCAAAAGATGTCAAACGGATATCCAGACCAATCAGTACCTTTGTCTTAAAAATCACAAATGCCATAAGGCCTTAACAAATAGTCGTGTTCCGGCTAACCCGACCGACCCTGATTTTTCTGTGCCGATCCTGAAAATTTTTCTTATCTACCGACCTTAATATATTCACAAATAAGATTAGATAAGATTTCACAAATCTGTCAAAAAAGCAAAACTTATACTTAAAAAATTCTATTCTTTTGCTTTCTTGATGCTCTAAACCTCATTATTTGAATGTTTTCTGGTAATATGGTTGGAATTTAGCCCTTTTAAAGCTCCTTTTCCATCAAATAAAAGGTTGACCAAAATAACATGTTTTTTTTTTTCGATCTGCCAACCCAAATTGTTTTCGGCATGTTAGGCCTAAACAGGTTTCTCACGATTCGGCTAATCTGAGAAATGTAACTGAAACACACGTAAGCTGAATCCTGGCCAGAGAGTTATGCTGATCTGTACTTGCAGAATTCTTTAAGATAGGGTCGTATTCGTCAAGAAAATATTATTTTCTTGTCATGTGTAGCCAAATACGACTCGTACCACACCACACCCCACCCCTCCCACCCCCAAACACACACACACACACACACACACACACACACACACACACTAGTAGCCGTAAAATAAACAAGCCAACCGTACGCAGGTAGTTAAAACATAAAGATTTCCAACAGAAAATTCAATCAAATATCAATCATTCTGTAAATATTGTAAATGTTTTACAAGGGAAAATGACATTTTTGGTCATTACAGAGGAGAGCATTTATTTTTATGCACAAATTTCCGTCAAATAAAAAAAGTTAAGCTTAAACTTATACATCAGATGGCCGTCTAGGGTAGTGACTGCTGATCTGATGATTATATTCTAATGAAATAAAACTGTAATTGAAACCATGGAAACACGAGGCAAGTATCCAGAAACAGAACTACATTTTTGTTTTGTTGTTGGTCGTGTTGTTCTGAATTACGCTTACATGTACATTCATACAAATATGATGTAAAAGTAATTACTACTTTGTATTATATTTTGTTTAGTGATGGCTGCGATGAATGGGGACACCTGTTCCGACACAACATCCACATCAGTGCCTAGACGACATCTTACACACCATGGAGGAGGTAAGACACCTGGCCCTAGCTTTGTTATCATTTAACTTCTTCTTTAGAGTTTCCCCTGGCAGTATATATTAATCGAAGTTTTCAAGTAGGTCATCGATAATTAGATAGTCACACCAGTGCGACTTTTGTCACCGCATTCAGGACCAGATCTGGTTTCATTGGATACAGACTGATCCCTTCATTTCCATTTCATTATTTGGAGTTTAATGACTCAGTCAACGCGGTTTAAATCGTAATCAGCCGGTCAGTGTACCTAACCACGTTTATGCATAAGCGGTTAACCAGTACAGTGCAAATTCGTTCGCCGTAAAATGGACAAGTGTTCTTCTTGAACTTGCGGAATGGACAGAATGACACGACAAAAAGTAGAAGTGGAGGCAATAATCAGGAATCGATACAATTAACCCACAGCTCCCATCAGAGACGCCAAAGGGAAAGAAACACAAACATGAAACAACAGACCCTAATGGAAACATCAATAGCGGAAAGCCAAAAGGACAGTTACTTTCCCACAAAATGGCCAATAGGCTATCCAAACTAAAATATTATAAGCGACACAAACACCCTAAGACAAACCATAACAAAAATAAACAAGAAGAACCGCCTTGGAACGGTCAGCGGAAATGAATTCCACTGTGGAGCTTAAATCGATTACACGTGGTTACAATCCTCGCCCTTACTTCCGTCGCGATTTAGACAAATAATTTGTTCAGTCCGCATGAAGGCTCCCCAACTCATCAGTGCAACATCTCCGTGAAAAAGTCGGTGTTGAAATATGAGCTTTAAATTGAAAAGAACATTCTAAGATTGAGCAATTCTGGATAATACGGAAGCTCTTACGCCTCTTGGGACACCGTTGTTGCACTGTTGGATAAGTCCAGTGCGTTTTCATCTCGCAAACACGCTTATATAATTTTGTCCCCCCTTGAACCCCACTTTTATTCAGTAAAACTAGGGTTTACAAGTGAACACATATTTTTCTTATTTCTGCTGATAAACATAGATTGTGGGTACTCGTTAGAACTGCCTCGCCGAGGTGGTTCTAACGAGTATCCACAATCTACGTTTTGAGCAGAAATAAGAAAAACATCACAATTTTTCATCAGAAAATTTTCAGTTTCGGTGGTAAAATTTTCAATATATTTAAATAGGCGTGTTTTCGTAATGGATTAGATTCACTGAGCTAGGTAAAGTTGAACGATAGGTAATGATAAAGAATCAATACATTTACTTTTCACCATCCGTCCAAGACACATTCGGTAAAGAAGGAAGCACAAAAAGCAACATAGAGAATCTCACATGAGTGCTCATGTATTATTAAATTAAACGAGTTGAGGAAAAGGAATAAAATGCGAGGCTTTGGCGAGCATCCTATTCCTTTTCCTCAACGAGTTTAATAAATTCAATAATACATGGGCACGAATACAAGATTCTACTTATCATATAACATTTTAAACGAATTTTATTCACGATTTTTGTACAAAAATCTCAGTATTCCGCCATTGGTAAGCGCGACGTCGTTATGGACGTCGTACGTGTAACTTTAAGAGACGCATCTAACTAATTTGCATATTTAATCCACTAGTGGTTAATCGAACTTATTACATGGCGTTCTTACATTCTCACACGCAACGCCATATGATAAAGCATAAAAATTGGAAAATTACCAAAAGAAAGCCTAAAGGACAGATTCTTTCCCGAAATGGCCAAAAGTCTATATATCCAAATAAATATGTCAGCAGGTCATGCATTCAAAGACCTACAAAGGCAATAATAACCACACCTTAAGCACCACCTTGGAATGGTCAGTTAAAAAAGTTCACTTTCGAGTCGATTTTGCCTGGCCACAACACTCGCCATTAGTTCTACCGTGGATCACACAAATAATCTGTACAGTCTGTGTGAAGGGTCTATCTTACTCTTTTTTTAATCATCTCCGAGAACATACTTAAGCAGCAAAGTCAGAAATGAAAGAACGATAAGGACTCGGCAGTATGAAATAAATGAAATTCACTGTTGTGCAGAACGGTTGGCTTAGCATTTATATCACAACTGCCTTGCAGCAGGTCATTCAATTTTGCGCTCCCCCACCTCTCTCTCTCTCTCTCTCTCTCTCTCTGTCCGTCAATCTACGAAGTTTTTCTTTTCCGAGTAACGCTTACATCCTTCCAAGCTGTCACTTGATAAATAGATTGTGTTTTGTAGCAACGGATTTCGTTTCGGGGTTTCTTATGAATGTTTTCATTGCTCTTATAGGAACTCATTTTTGATGTTTATTTTACTCTAGGGATAAGGAGAGTAATATCCCCTGCTATTAAGCATTTCAGACGAACTTCTTCTATGGTCAGTTTGCAGAACCATCAGCAGTTGGTATTTGTTTTTCATTATAGGCTCATTCCGGGTCTTGAAAATTAATGACCAGTAAAACTTTCTTCTGTCGTGGTTTATTTTTGCTATGGCTTGTCTTTGAGTGTGTGTATCGCTTATATTATTTTGTTTTGGATATCCAACTGGCCATTTTGTAGCGCGAGTGATTTGTCTACTTCCAACTGACCGACAAATTGTAATTTATTACTCAACAAATCACACGCACGATTTTACCAAGCTAAAAAGCGGAAATAATGTTATTGTTTCCTTCAAATGTTCCCAACCTTTCGACAGGTTTAGAAGAAATCCCGCCAACATTATTGACTGTAACACATACATTTTGCCATTTTATAGCGTTTTCGATGCGAGAAAATGGCGTTTCACCGTCTAACGCCAAAGGATCCAGAAGTGCGTATTTAAACGGCGGATATTCGAGTCACGTTCTCCTTTTTGTGATTTATTGCAGAAAAAAATCACAGCTCCTTTCAATTTCCTATATAGGCGCGCTGTGTTAGAATTGGCATTAGGAGGATCTTACACGAGTGCTCATGTATTATTGAATTTATTAAACGAGTTGAGGAAAAGGGATATAATGCGAGGCTTCGCGCATTTTATCCCTTTTCCTCAACGAGTTTAATAAATTCAATAATACATGTGCACGAATGCAAGATTCTATTTATCATATCACATTTGAAACACATTTTATTCACGATTGTTTACAAAAATGTAAATTTTCCGCCATTAGTAAACGCGACGTCGTTAAGGCTGCTGTACATGTAAAGTTACGGGGCGTATCTAACTAATTTGCATATTTAATCCACTAGTGGATTATCGAATTTATTACATGACGTTATTACACTCTTAGACGCGACGTCATATGATAAATATAATTGTTTGCTAGGCCGACGATCCTCATGATATGCGAAGGTTGAATTTCCCTGAAACATGCAAGAAAAGACAATTATGTTTATCACCGTTTTCCAATCGATTAATATCTTACCAAAAGCAGGCGGTATCAGCCAGGTTATTCGGCGCCCCGCCCATCAGGGCTTGAAGAAATAGATTGGCTGCATAATGCTTCCACGCAGAGCTGGAACCAACTGCACACGAGTACTGGTAAACTGCGTAGAGGATCTAAGCCTGTCCAGGTAAAGCGGTGCGAGTCGGACCGTCATGCTTATAAACCATATAGGTTTCATTGGGCGACAGGCCTTGAGATATCTTGACATCTCGATGTCGGGTAAAAGTCCCACAAAATTGGAAGCAAAGTCTCCAAAAATGACCTTTACAGTGTTGACGGAGACGTTAAACCTCAAATCAAACAAATCAAATCAGCCACGTTATTTTTTTCATATGATATTGCCCGAAATCTTTCTCGTCCAAGTGACCGTGTTAACCAATTTCGTACCGGAAACTCCAAAACGGGTACCCTGGCAAACAGTGCAGGCACAGTTCAGACGCCGCACGGGGCCTACCCTATTTGCACAACGCTCAGCTATTTCCCAAATAAACCTAAGTGACACAACATGTCACCCCTTAATTTCGAAATGCACGCCTGCCATATATAAGGAGGAAGGTTCCATTAGGTACAAAAATGGCCAATGGCCCTGTCATCAGAAAACCTGGCTTTGGGGTCTGTGCCCAAATAAGAAACAAACCGGCTTAAACAGTTCCATGGAAAAGCAAAAGTCTTGAAATTGTAGATCTAATAGACATTTAATGTTTCTCCATTTCAAACGCGAACACAAAGAAAGGTGGTGATCAGACTGCGCGAATGCACAGGCTGATGACCACCTTTGTTGTTCGAAAATGGTAAAAATAGTTTGTTTTGTTGTTGTGTTAATGGGGAGACTAAAATAATAATCAATTACGGAAGTCTGTCTGAGAACTGAAGTGTATAAATAGATCATTTCGTGCTCTATTGAACACAAGAGCCAGACCATATTTACTAATTTTATTTCATAATTTAAACTTGAAAACGCATGTGAAAATCTTTGCGAACATGTAGAAAACCAATTACTAATGGATAATTAACAAATGCTATTATTATCATTGTTTTATTTCAGAGACTGCAACAGTCACAGAATACAGTCCCAGCAGAATGCAGAGATTTTTTCATACTTTTAGACGCAGACATTCATACCATTCATGACACCAGTAATCGATAGTGACATTAATGATAGCCCGATCAATATGGAACAAGTCGCTAAATATCATTTTATTCCTTTACTTTCCAGTCACGAGAGTGATTTGGATTATGATATTGATCTTTCCATCTTATATATGAGTTTTAAGAAATAACCAGCGATTCACCAGCTTGGTTATTTGTTTTCGTTTACCGTATGACGCTGTGATAAATGTATTTTATCATATGACGTGGCTGTTGTTCATAGGTGTAACGTCAATTCTTAAGAATCATATGAACACTTGGTAACTGGTGCATCATGTAATGTTGGCTTCCGCGACGTTGATGTTAATATTATGTCAATGTCTGGGAGCGGTAACATACTACTTAATCCACACATAACAATAGACTCTTCCATCTAATCTAATAGGTCCATTTCTAATTATACGGGTGTCATAATTGTCCTTTTGTCCTTTTTTGAAAACAATGACTGTACTTTTAGCAAGCATTAAGACTGCGGCTATTGATCTGGGTCGACAATGTATGCGAATGTCCCGTGTTTGTAATGCTAGGCATAAGATGTGTTCAAACAGACATGTGAAAAAGAAGCTTAAGGGGAATGGGAACACCTTCAGGGGAGGTAACTTCTGCAAAAGTATTTTTGTCTCCCATGTCAATAGGGATCAATTCCTAAAGCTAAGAATTTGCTCATGAGGAGCAAATTCTTTCCTTAAAGAGTAGACCCCTTTTTTCAGTGGGACAGGGCTTATAGAAAACCAAACAGGAAGTCCTAAAGGTTGTCTCCATTTGAAAAATGACGGAAAAATCTGCCAGGTGTTCCCATTCCCCTTAAGGCTGTTTCTAACATTTCATTTGAAATGACCTCTTGTGTGAGAGCCGCCATAACTAATTATACACAAAGACCAGCTTTCATTTTATTAATAAGAACACACAATGTTCCTTTTCCATAACCATTCTTTCATAGGTAGATGCTAATGGGATTTTTTACCCCGAGTATGTAAAATGCCATGCCTCAAGATCTCTCTTAGTTGTTTGACTGTTTAATTGCATTCAAAATGATTGCGACAGCTTGCATTACAGCATCTAAGCTATAAAGGTAGCCGTTGGAAACAAAAAAATGAAAATCAAGAATCAAGCTTACTGGGCCATACTAGCTACACGTAGTTTCGACCAATGACACCTCAAGCACTCGCCTTAATTGTCATGGCCTGGAATGTGTTCGATTATCCCAAAGGAAATAAAAGTATAAACGGCGCTTTTGGTGAAGTACGTGGGGACAGAATTTCTCACAAAGCAAAATAGAATTGAAGAGGAGTCGATACAATTACCTCACACCTCCAATCCAAGACACCAAAGAAGCACCAACATAAAACAACTTCACTAATTAAAACACCACAATCGGAAAGTCATACATACATATCATACAATATGCATGAATCAAGCCCATTTAAAATAGATAAATGTATATCCAGAACCGGGGCTTCGGTACGAGAAGGATTTGCTTTATTTAACTGAAGTTCTAAAGGGTAAATCTGGCTGATCAAACCATCGAAAAAAAATAGAAATAGATGCCCAGAAAAAGCCACAATAAAAGATTACAGCCTATCAGTGGCACCAAAAGGAAGAGCTACTAATGAGGTAAAAAAAAACGTTAATATTTAATAAATCATTTAACTTTCTAGACGTCTAGCTGATAACTTCAATTTGCTTTTTCACAGAAAGGGACATCATGACGTCACAAGAACAAGGAGTACCCATCGGATTCTCACATTTTGTCAAGATAACTTAGTACCGAATCTGATAAAAATAGTGTCAAATATATTCTATAAAGGGTCAGCAGAAAGCAAGAGAGCTTCACACACTTTCTGACATGAACCTAATGTGTAATTGCTATGCTCTTCGGAAGTGAAAAGAAAAACTTTCATTACATGCAAGATCTGTTAAAAAAGTAACAGGCCAATTTCAAAATAATTTAACATAAATAATCTTGGTGAACTTCTGTCAAGATTAATCGAATTACTTTCGATCGATCGAAGCATATGTCCCCTATATGGTGAATACTGTCATACATTAAGGTCCATAGCACATACTTTGAATAGCTTCCTGTCTAAAAGTAATGTGTTGGTCTCTGAATAGGTTTTCCTTGGTGACATCTGCCTTGATTGTCAAATTGTTTTGGTCAGTCAAAAAGTAGACAAAAGAGCCAACACTGAAATCTTCTTGTCTGACAGTAATGGGTCTGTTTCTCAAAAGTTTAGACTAATGTTTCTTGGGTGGCTCTCTAGAATTCTTACAACACGAACGCTGTAACAAAGGAAAGAAGCTTAGCTGAAGACAAATCCCGCCTATTGTGGAATTCTAACCCAGCCGCTCGGGTGACAGTCAAATGCTCTTACCACCGTGGCAAAAGGTTGACTCCCTGACGCATATGTCAGGGAGTGGTGATAAAGCTGTAAGCTATGCATAATCTACAGCTCTGCTGAACAAAATGGCAGCCAGAGCTAAAAGGAAAAACCTTTAAACGACATCTCCTACGCTAATTATCCGATTTCATAATAATTTCACCGAAATGATCCTTTGGTGACCCTCCAACAAAACGGCTAAAATAGTTCTGATTCGCCAAAAATGACTACCAGGGCTAAAAATAGAAAAAAAAGCTTTAAATAACCTACCCTCTTAGGTCGGATTTCAAAACCACTGCACAGAAATGTTTCTCTTATACTTCTCTACCAAGACTGATAAAAAACGGTTTGGCTCAACTATGGTCTGTTCCATTGAAACATTGCATGTGCCCCCACCCCAAGGATGCTAAAAATCCGTTCTGAACACTGAAAATCATGGTATACAAAAGAGAGTAGTAGAACTTCTTTATCTCAAAAGGTTGGGCTATGTTGCTACGGGTACCCCCATTTCAATAGAAATTTGAACAGTTAATGTTAAACACTGGAAAATTTGAATTAAAACAGTACATTGGTGCTTAATAATTATTGTACCAGGGAAGAATTTACGTTCCGACAATAAAGAACTTTTTCATTATCGTTCTCTCCACAGAAGTCCCATTTTTTACCCTCAAACTGACCATTACAACATTTGCAGATGCCATTTTCAAATATTTTATTTTTGTTGGGCTTGACATAACGATGTAACATATAATACACTTAAATAACGCAAGAAATAACTGTCGTCTGCTGATAAAATATGTGGTCCTTTAAGGTTAAAGATTTCTCAGGAACAGTAAAAGCTAGACGCTTAGTAAACCATACAATGATGATGACTTACATGGAGGAAGAAACAATGAAATTTCTTGGCTTGTTTGTTGGTCTGTTCTTTTTTGTTCATATTACAGGCCGATTTTGAGTTCATTGTCAAATCAAAGCACTGACAGCACAGGTGGGTCTATTGTATCTGAGTATGAACTAGAAAAAAATGTCCTGAACGGAAAGTTAGACTGTTTTGTTTAACCCTTAACCCTTGAGATGCTACCCACAACAATTGTTGTCTGTTCCATTGTCTGCTGGTTACTTTAAGGCATCAATGCAAACAATGTGGACTCTGATTAAAGTTCACCTTCAGAGGCAGTCTGATTAGGGTCCGCATTATTTTCCTGTATGCAGAGTTTGCAAGAAGTGCAACAGACGACATAAACAGGCGACATTTTCAGATGCATTTTAAAGGGTTAACTTTCTGTACTGTCAACAGTGTAAACCCGGACCAGACACTGCATTCTGTGATGTCTGACCTGGGTCTACACAGTTTGCTGAATACGGCGTTTAACCTAGATCTAACTGTTTGCTATTCCAGTCCAGATTCTATTGGTAACCGCGATAAGAATAGATAAGCCATTTTCTACAAATAACTTGCCTGGAGTGATAGTCACATGGACTTCAGCGCTGAAGAGCTACTTGTGTGCTTATTAACTTTTGGCCGATTGATAAACGATCCACCCAAAATTATTAGGAAATATAAATGCTAGAAGCCGCAAAGTAGGTATAATTGTATTGATACTTGCTTAAATTGTTTAATCGGGTGTGCTTTTCGACGAAATAAATCCACCAGATTGTATAGCGAAAAGGAGAAAAATCTTCAAACAACACCATCTTCTATGCCAATAGCTTAATCTCAAAACAACAACACAGAAATGTTCCTTAGGTGACCCTCTATCAAAAGTGCTAAACTGGTTCCGCTGTACAAAATGGCCGTCAGATATATAAGAGAAACTGTAAACAAACATGTTATTACAACAAAACTCAGTCTGAGCGAATTAGTCCATCATGGACCTCTTGTTAAATTGATTTGAAACCTAGTATAGCTATGAAACAGTTTTTTTTCACAATCCGTATAATATGGTAAATTCAACTGAATGAGACGAGCTGAATCGATGCAGACTGTGTTGTTTTAGCCAAGCATGGGGATTAATTAAAATATGTAACAAGATGAGATGTATGCCAGGATGATATAAATATGCGTTAAGAGCCAAATCGTTTTTGCATAGGAGTGAGACTAAAGAAATGATCCTCAAATCTTGTAACCGCAACTCATCCTACACCACAAGTTCGAATTTTTAAGGCCTTGCCTTCTCTTTTATTTTTCATGTTTTTGTCGATCGATCAATGAGAACTCGGACTTGCTTCCATAAAGTCCGATCTTTGGCTTTGTCGGGGTGTTTACATGGCTCACGCAATCGGGAAATATGAGTTCATTCCGGCTTCGGTGGGCTCACAAACCAACTGTAGTTTTGATGTGGACCCGGTTCAGAATACATTGCTAACAAACGCTGGTCTAATTCTCAACGTAAAAGTATTTCTATTTTTATAAAGCATTATGGCTTAAAATGAGTTTGATAGTTGTTTTTATGCCCCCGCCATTCGAAGAATGGTGGAAAGGACATATAGCATTGCCCCTGTCCGTCCGTCCGTGCGTCCGTGTGTCCGTGTGTCCGTGCGTCCGTTCGTCCGAAACTTAAACGCAGTCAATAACTTCCTTATTCCTTGATGGATTTTAAAATTACTCTGCAGAATTGTTAACCATCATAAGACGACGTGTCACATGCAAAACCCAGGTCCGTACCTCCAAGGTCAAGGTCATACTTAGAGGTCAAAGGTCAAAAAAAGGGTCCGAAACTTAAACGCAGTCAATAACTTTCTTATTTCTGGATGGATTTTGAAATTACTTTGTAGAAATGTTAACCATCATGAGACGATGTGTCTTGTGCAAAATCCAGGTTGGTACCTCCAAGGTCAAGGTCATACTTAGAGGTCAAAGCCCAAAAAAAAGGGTCCGAAACTTAAACGCAGTCAATAACTTACTTATTTCTGGATGGATTTTAAATTACTTTGAAGAAATATTAACCATCATGAGACGATGTGTCACGTGCAAACCCAGATCCGTACCTCCAAGGTCAAGGTCATACTTAGAGGTCCAAGGTAAAAAAAATGGTCGGTCAATAAGTTTCTTATCTCTGGATGGATTTTGAAATTATTTGGCAGAAATGTTGGCCATCATGAGACAATCTGCCTCACACAAAACCAAGGTCCTTACCTACAAGGTCAAGGTCATACTTAGAGGTCAAACGTGAAAAAAGGGTCCAAAACTTAAGCACGGTCAATAACTTTCTATTGATGAATACGAACAGACATATTTTCAGGCGGGGGCATCCGTGTCCTATGGACGCATTTCTAGTCTTACTATCAGTATTGCGAAAAATATGTTTTATTGAATTACGTCTTTCATCGCAGTTCCCATTAAATCATTTACGAAACTCGCGTACTTTGTCTGATGAATGCATTTATGCTGTGTAGTCAGTCTTGTGGCTGATCTGTTCTTGTATTGTTATGAAAGAGACTTCATTTTGTCGCTTTCCATTGATAACCAATCTGAAATTATTGAAGCTTTTAGCTCTACTTCTAGATATTTAGATGATTTATTAAATATTGATAATACCTATTTTGATGGTTTGATCAGTCAGGTTTACCCCCTAGAACTTCAGTTAAATAAAGCAAATTCTTCTGATACCGAGGCCCCGTTTTTGGATTTACATCTATCTATTGTAGATGGATTTGTTTCGTGCAAAATTTATGATAAACGCGATGACTTTGATTTTGAGATTGTAAATTTTCCTTTTTTGGATGGTGATGTTCCTCGTGCGCCATCCTATGGCGTTTATATTTCGCAATTAATTCGATTTGCTAGAGTGTGTAGTCATGTAACTGACTTCAACACTCGTAATAAATTATTAACGGCTAAACTTTTTAATCAGGGTTATCGGTACCATAAACTACGCAAAGCCTTTTCAAAATTTTATAGACGCCATTCTGATTTAATTTCAAAATTCAATATTGGACTTAAATCTCTTCTGCAACAAGGTCTATCGGAACCCGAATTTTATGGTGACTTAGTATATAAATTCAGAAAAATATATAACCGCAATGACTTCAGCACCCAATTTCGTAAAATCATTCTTCGATATAAAAAGATTGGGTACAACATGGATATTATACGACAGACTGCATGCATGGTAGTTAACCCAATCACGGTTGGCAACTTTGCTTCCCTCTTTAATTGCACGCCGGTGGGTCAGGCCTCAGATTCTATGACGGCTCCAACGTGAAGGCTTATTGAAAATTAAAGAGATAATGTTGGTTGGTGCCTGATGCTCTGTCTCTGGTCGGGCTCATCGGAGTCTAACTGTTGGTTTTCTTTTGCTCCAGCATTTCAGTGGTTTCTTGCTGTCGAGTCCTCACCGTTGTCTCACCTCTGTGGTTCTTTGATTTCTGTGTTCACGGAGATGTTGCACTGATGAGTTAGGAGGCCTTCATGCGGACTGAACAAATTATTTGTCTAAATCGCGACGGAAGTAAGGGCGAGGATTGTGGCCACGTAAAATCGATTTAAGCCCCCCAGTGGAAATCTTCCACTGACCGTTCCAAGGCGGCTCTTCTGTGGCGATTTATTTATGTTGTTGTTTGTTACTTACTGTGTGTATCACTTGTGTCTTTTAATTTTGGATGGCCATATGGCCATTTTGTGGGAAAGTAACTGTCCATATGGCCTTCCTTTGTTTAGGTTTCCATTATGGTCTGGTCGCTTAATGTTTGTATTTCTTTCCCTTTGGTGTCTTTTATGGATGGAGTAAGTTAATTGTATCAATTCCTGATCTTTGTTTTACTTCTACTTTTTATTTCTTGATAGAGATATATTTAACGTTATTTGACCATTCCCGTCTTAATACTGCAATGAACATTAATTTATTATTGCCGTGGCCATATAAGGAAATGTTATTAGGTATATTTTGTATATCGTTCCATTGATTTTCATTTTTGATTTTTTTGCTGTCTGCTTCAATATTTTTGTACAAATGTCATTTGATACACAATAAAATTGAAAGCAGATATGTCTTGATTTATGTACTAGCCAGTTTTATGTCATCAATAAAATCCCTTTTCAGAAACAGCATCCAGCTTATCTTAACGAACACTCTAGAAATGAAAACGTAAAATTTTTAACAAGCACAAAACATAATATAGCCTGGTACTCACATTTTATACCGCAATCAGGCATTCTAATCAGGTAACCTAACAAAGGGGGTCGAATAACTGCACGCTATAATCGGTAGTGATCTATAATACATTCTTCTGACCTATAATACGTCTAGGGACCGTTTATAGACCGGACCTACATTTCAGGTCACTAATTTACAAGTGTAAACAATAACATGCAACCTTTTATACACAGGGAAACAACGAAACTGCAAGTTAAAATCTTTGCAATATTTATTTTGACCGATTTTCAGAAATTACAGCTAAATTCTTACCTTCTCGTCCTTTCCTGGTTTGAATGGCCCGTTGGAATAACTGCGCACTGCCACTGCAGTTGCGTCTCAACCTCGAAAATAATTTCTAAAGCTAAAATAAACTATTTATTTGTAGATTTGTATACAGAAGGTAAAGCGCTGAGAAACTTTTATTCGAGCGGCCATGTTGTTTCCTATGTCTTTGTGGCGCGGTGACGTCAGGAACTTTGCACTCGTTGACGTCACGCTATACTACGTGTGCGCGCCATGGCACTGAATGTCGTTTAACATGTTACACTGTCTGCTGTCTTTTTTACTAAAATTTGCTTAATTATTGCAAAACCCCTTGACTGTTTTGAATTGCGGTATAAACTAAATACATGGATAATGTCTTTAATAATAAAATATAATCGGTTCGCCGCGACAATTTTATAGGGGCTCGCTAAAGCTCGCCCCTATAAAATTGTCTAAGGCTCACCGAATACATTTAATTATTAAAGACACTAACCATGTATTTACTATTTCGGCAAAAGTATTGCTGCACATCGATCTGCAATTGCAATAGAAAATGTTTATTGTATTTGCCTGAGCAGGTTCAAAATGACTAGAAAATATAATCGACACTATGAAGAAGGGCAGGGTGACTTTTGACCTCATGTTCCATTAACAACAGCTGTAGTGCCGTTAAATCTGTTGTATAGAAAGCAAGGAATACACCACAGAACTGTAAAAAAACAGAGTGTTCAAAATGTTCTGCAAAGGTGTTAACCTTTTCGAAGCAAAGAATACACCACAGAGCTGAAAGAACAAGTGAGACTACATTTGGCTAGTCAGTTAGGCCTCATTAGTGTGTCTCACATATCTTAAAATTCCATCCCAGCCTTGTGCAGGTGTGTAACTATAGCACGAAATGTTTTGCAGGAAGAATTTGCAGGAAAAAATGCCTTGTGTGATAAGATGATTTAGATCTATTGATTTTCATAACGGATTATTGAAAATTCAAGTGTTAACAATTTTCTTATTGTCCTGCCTTAAACACTGTAATCCCTATCAACACCTGTGTCGGTGAACATCATTCATGGGGTTATCATAATGTTACTGTTTTATATGAAAGGTCAGAAATCAATCTTACTGATATGTCTATCTTGGTAATTTATATGGTCTATTCATAAAAAATGAGTTTTAATACTGGAGAAAAATGGTGAGACTTAAAATAAACATCACGTGAACAAGTCCGTGAAATGAACACCCCCACAAACCCCACTTTATATAGAGAAAACTTGGGTTTACGGGGTATACCTATTTTTCTTATTTCTGCTCAAAGACATAGGTTGTGGGTACTCGTTAGAACCGCCTCAATGAGGCGGCTCTAACGAGCAACCACAACCTATGTTTGCATTAAAAATAAGAAAAATATCACGGATTTTCTTCAGAAAAGTAGCCATTTTGGAGATGTGAAAAATGCCTTATGTTGCACGCGTGTGTTATTGTAATGTATCTCTGAAACATTCTTCAATCTGACCCTTTGTTTCGAATCATTTTACTTCTGATTTCTAGAAAAAAAAAAAAAAAGACAATCAGCCTCCCAATAACGGGGCACTCGCAAACAGTGCAGGCCCATATCAGACGTCTGATCCGCACCTTCACTGTTTTCAAAAACAAGTAAAGCCATTTTATAAATATGTTCCATCAGTATCCCTACACTTTGAAATGGTCACCCGCTATTCACCATATTAGAATTATTTGCTGGCTCTCAGCTTGCACATTGTCAATAATGGAAAAAACAGGTAACCAGGTCAGGGGAAAGGTCAGGGGGTCTGGTTACCTGTGTTTCCAACACTGATAACCTTCAGACTAGGAACCAGCAGATAATGCAAATAAGATGAATATGTAGTAAGGAAGATTCCATTCCCGTTTTAAATGAGTTGTTTACAATAAAACGTTGATAATCATTACTTCGAAAAAATTTCCAGCAGTATTTTAGATACATTATGGTGGTTTATTTGATTTTATCTTGAATAGGTTTGGTGTGTGTACTCATTAGGATCGCCTCAATGAGGCGATGCTAATGAGTACACGCAACATTATTTTATTTTACAAAAAAAAACAAACAAACAAAAAACATCTAAAATATATTCTTAAGTCATCTCCATTATGCGTCATGGCCTGGCACTAAGATTAACCCTCTGTAGTTCGAACTACTTCTTTCGAACAAAAACAAAGTTTCATGTTCACAAAGGTATTCGAGGTATTGAAGTTCGATTGGAGAAAACTTCGATATTTAGAATACATGTATCATCCAAATATTGAGAACTAGAGCTGAAAATGTTTTTAAAGGTAGTCTCTTTGCTTTGAAACATGGGATACACAACGGAACTGGAAATTCTAGAAGGTACAGGTTTTTTCTGTACGAGCCTTTCTTGGGTAACCATTATCCGTTGATGATGCCTCTATATACTACTGGATGTATGTGATCTTAGTTTGAGGTATGACCTCTTCTTCTCTATTTGTTTTCCCAGTCTCATCAGTCTCAGGGTCCTGTTCTATTGCCGATTTATCAAATGCCTACGTCATTTATATGCCCTTGACATGGTCTCATAGGTGTGTCACTTCGCTGCCGGCACGACTACCTTTAAGTTAACATACACTGGGAAGTTGTCCAGACAGGACTGAAGGTGAGATATCGAGGTACAATCTAAGAATTATATTTGAATGAAGTTAAAACACTAGCACATCTGATACACTACTTTAACCCCTCAAATGCTAATCACAACAATCGTCTGCGTTACTTTAAAAGTCAATTGTTGCAAAGAGCATGGACTCAGATCAGACTGGAGCTGATGAGGGTCCACACTGTTTGCCTGTATGCAGAATCGTGTTTGAAAGTTTTACAAGAAGATGCAGCAGACGACGAAAACAGACGACATTTTCAGTTGCAGTTTTGCTTGTCATCTTAAACTCAGTTGTCCATTAACCACAACAGAAACAATACTAATCCATTAAAGAAAATTAAAAGCTTTTATGGTTATTCTGGTCGTGTAGGGAAAATGAGCAGCTTTGGCATATTCGAGATATCAAAGTTTCACTGTATAAAGGTCTTCTTGAAGGATATCACATTCCGATGCGGAATGTACAAAATTTTAAAAATTTCTATGGGAGAGCCCATTTTATAAACGTATTTTTTTACCTTAAGCAACGTCATGGACAAAGAAAAATATAGGGATCAACCATGGTTTTCCATGCATTAACATTCGCCGGGTCCCGAGGAAGCTGTTTGAACATGAGGCCGCCAGGCCGAATGTTCAAATACCTTCCGAGGGATCCGGCAAACGTTAATGCAATGGAATAACCATGGGTGATCGCTGTTCTTGCATAACGTACGATTCCGACTGCAAATTTTGACGAAAACGTCCAAAAGCTCCATATAAATTCTTCAAATGCGACCGGCGAACCAACATGGCGGACATTTCAGAATGCTGTTTACAATGACGTTGGCACGCAGTAACCATCTGACGTCATCATAGAACCCTAAAACGCTACATTCGGGGCGATAACGTTACGCCGCTCAACGTAACGTAAACAAAGCAATGCCCGTCTTGTGATATCAAAAGCTCCAAATCCATGTTCAAATAGCACGCGAATTTCATGATTTGAACATATGTTTTTGCTGTTTGAGCATGGCTATTGGTCCATTTGACAATGGCTTCAAACAACCATGCGCATAGATATTTATGCAAGAATCTTGATTTGACAACATAACGCTCGATAACGCTTCATGGGATTTTAACTACGCGCATTGTCTTCTCGAACGTTGAGACACTTCTTTAATAAATTGGCCCAATTAAAGCTGATAAAACTAGGATTGGGTTGATTGAGCCACCTGAAACTTAAAATAATACATTGAGCGCACTCCAAAGCCCATAAGCTAACCCATTTATCGGTTGATCCTTGCATCACATATTTTATTACGTTTCTTCAGATGAACTCTGGCAATGATTTCTATAAAAATATCTTCTGTCTACTGGCTATTGTATAATGAATTTTAAAAATGTTGTACAGTTGTAGAATCGTAAGATTTGAAATCTTCCCATGTTTTCGGGCCAAACGTAGTCCAACTGTTGATTTTCGTTTGCTTTAGCATTTCAGTTATTGTATAAGTGGAGATTTTAAGGAAACTTCCCCGACAATTTTTTTTTCATTTCTTTTTTTTATTTTTTATTTTTATTTATTTATTTATTTATTATTTTTATTATTGTTATTTTTTTTTATTTTTTTTTTTTTTTTTTTGGGGGGGGGGGGGGGGGCGAACCTTTCACGATTATTTCACATATTTCGAGCCAATCATGCACCAGAGGTGGGCAAAAACCGTAGTATCCAGAGAAGAAAACCTAACCTTCCGTTGGAGAACTTGGCGTCTCACATGTAGTCCGAGCGAGTCTCGAACCACAGCGGCGAGCGACCTTATGATTAAGAGTCAGCACTTTTACCCATTAGGCCATGGAGGCCCCTTACCGGAATTTAGCATGCCTTTCATGACTTTATTAAGGCATTTTCTGTGTTTCCCGAGAAAGCATTTGTTTTACTCTTTACAATCTTTTTTTATTATTTCTGCTTCGTACACACGAGCATATAGCACGTTTAGCGCTGTGGCCTTGCATTTATTTTTATTTTCAAGGTTTGCAATTCAACTAATAGAAATTTCTGATATGAGAGATTATGTTCGATTAGTTTCATTTTATGCCCCTCCACTCAAAAAGTTGCGGGTATTTATAGGTTATTGACTTTATATTGTGAAATATTCGGCACGAGTGCATATGGCGAAGGACGCACGAGCTTGCGAGTGCGTCTTCGCCATATGAACGAGTGCCGAATATTTCACAATATAAAGTCAATAACCTTTTCATTATATACCCAAAAATTCAAATGTCGGCAAGAATTCAGAATTGCCTGGTATGAATTTCTGAACGTAAAATCCGATTATACATCTTTAAGTAGTTTGAAATGGAAAATAATGAAGGTCGTTAAGTGACTCCCTACACGTTGAAAAACCACGCCCAACGGCGCCAAAGTGAAGACGACGTTATTGTTGGTGGATGTGACGTCATTATAAACATTGACGTTTCCAAACACAGGACGCCATTTTTCCAAAGCGCCGGTTATATTTCTTTCAAAATACTCCTGATTTCTTAGAAGAAAGTGTTGAAAATCTAAACAGATTGCAGGTAGGTCATATTTTACAGCATAAAATGCGGTTTATGCACTTTGTCAGAACCTATATTCGTTTTGTTTTACGTTCTTTCAGTCGATACGCACGACAAGATGGCTGCCGATTTTAAGTTTCGAAATGGACAAATTTGAAAGTAGTTCTATTGTGCACGTGACTGCTTATCTACGGGCAATATGAACTTGACTACGGGCAATATGGAAAATTCTAACATGACGTTAACGTTTTTCCCATTGAACCCAGTGGAAACGTCAGCGTTTGCAAATATGCGATAATTCACGTCGTCAACGTGGTGCGTGCAATTTGGCGTCGTGACGTTGAATGTAAACATTTCCTTCTGTCGACATCCGCTGCAAAATAGTCCCCAAGATAACGCTTTGTTACTACTGTATTTCAGTTTAGCATCATGTTAGAATCGAAATAATTTCCACGCACCCGGTGTGTTATCGTGATTAACACACGGTGTTGTCGGGCAGATGCGAATATTAATTCACTCCGGCTTCGCCGTCGTGAATTAATATTTCGCAATCTGCCCTCCAACACCGTGTGTTAATCACGATAACACACGGTACGTGGAGATTATTTCTTAAATATTGACCGGTAACTTCTGTAGAAAGTAAACGGGACATTTTCTGGGTATATAATAATTAGAGATTATCACATGGGATTTTGGTTATCGCCCAATGTATCAACCCGAGACCCCATTATCTGCCCGAAGGCTTTAGCCTGAGGGCAGATAATGGTCGAGGGTTGATACAGAGGGCGATAACAAAAACCCCATGTTATAATTTGTTTATCACATATTCAGATCCTATTCTTACTGTGTTTGACGTTCATAAATTGAAAAAAAAATGTGATAAAAAGCGTGATTCAAGCAAAAAAGCGCGTAACGTCACGCCTAACTATTCGCGTTACGTCATGTAATTGGCAACCTCACAATAACGTCATGAGTGGGCTGATAACCGCTGTCCGTTCAAAATACACTGTTTCCGGTTATCAGACCGGGCGGGCTGATAACCGGAAATGGAAACAAGCATTATCACACATGCAAAACATGGGTTATCATGTTAAATATAGTACTGAATACGTGATAATATGTTATATCCTCCGAACTTTTGAGTGTCCGTCCGTCAGCGTCTCGTACGGTCGTATCCGCTACATAACTCTGATACCATTTGAGATACTCGTATTCACACGAAACTTCACAGATAAGTTGAGTACCATGAATCAACGTGCAGAACATATGAACCGTAACTCTGATTTTCCTACTTTTGGAGTCATTTAAGAAATGAAATTTATTTTTCTGCAGTTCATGGAAGTATGAACGCAGTGGGTCGCGTGCAAAGTAATTGAACCCCGAAGGGGTTCATGTAAACTTTGCTAGCGACCCACTGTCGTTCATACTTTCATGAAAAGCAGAAAAATTAAGTTTATTTTTTATATTTATATTATATGCTCCTCATCACTCCTCATCACTGGGCGAAAAAAATGCTTGTAGGGCAAACTTTCAAAGCTGAAAAACATTTACACGTTGTTTTTCTACAAAGAGCGGAAGAGCGTTGACGTCATCAACCCCCGTAGAGAACAATGGTTTAGAATGACGTCACTTGACGTCACCGAGAATCATGTGATTCGATGCGTTCTTTGAAGTATGAACGCAATTGTTTTCTATAGGTTTACATTAGACTTTACACTGGAAATGTAAATATTGCCCTTTGAACATTGAACATAACCATTTCTGTCTCAGTTTCGTGTCCGCTCCATAATTATATATAGCTCCATATCACTAGATATTTTCACTAAACTTCACAATATGGAGAGCATCATGAGACGATGTGCAAAACATACGATCCGTAACTCTGATTTTCCTACTTTTGGAGTAACTGCCCTTTGAATGTTGAACATAGCTATTTCTATCATAGTTTCGTGTCCGCTCAATAACTCTGATGCCATTTGAGATATGTGCACGAAACTTTACAGGTTTGTAAAATGACGTGCAAAACATATGATCCTTCACTCTGATTTTCAACGTTTGTAGTTTTTGCCCTTTGAACATTGAACATAGCCATTTCTTTCATGTACTTGTGAACGCTCCATAACTCTGACAACGTTAATAGATTTTTTTTTCATAAAACTTTCTACAAGCGTGAAGCACCATGAGCCGACTTGCAGAACATTTGAACATACCTCTGGTTTGCCTATCTTTGGAGTTATTGTCCATTGAACATTGAACATAGCAATATATTTACATTTCCAGTGTAAAGTCTAATGTAAACCTATAGAAAACAATTGCGTTCATAGGCCAATGAACGCATCCAATCACATGATTTTCAGTGACGTTAAGTGACGTCATTCTAAACCATTGTTCTCTACGGGCGTTGATGACGTCAACGCTGCTCCGCTCTTTGTAGAAAAACAGCGTGTAAATGTTTTTCAGCTTTAAAAGTTTGCCCTACAAGCATTTTTTCGCCCATTGATGAGGGGCAAATAATGTAAATATAATAAATAAACTTATTTTTTCTGCTTTTCATGAAAGTATGAACGACAGTGGGTCGCGAGCAAAGTTTACATGAACCCCTTCGGGGTTCATTTACTTTGCACGCGACCCACTGCGTTCATACTTCCATGAACTGCAGAAAAATAAATTTCATTGCTTAAATGACTCACTTTTTGTACTGCTAGTTAGCAGTGCTGTCTAATATACGAATGCACCAACGAAAAACTGTAATCAATTACTCCAAAAAGTATTTCCTGCTGTCTTTTACTTTCAATAGGATGTTCTTTTCACACTTTTCTTAACACATCTCAACACGCTTCTAAATCTATTGACGCAATACACGCTTTAAATCATGAGGACGAAACAATCTGTTTCCTCATATTTCCAATAACTAAGCCTGTTAGCAATTGAAAAGTTGCACAATGAAGAGGATTTAAGTGGGGGTCAAAATTAGCCCTTATCATACCAAGTCCATTGGAGGTAGGTATGTGCATTAACAAAAATACAGACGATGTGTACATTAGATGGTCGGGGCCTGAACTTTTGTATCCAAACCTCGAGTGCCACTGTTTGTAACATCAGGTGTCTCTCATTGCGTTGTGTCCCTTGATTTCCCATCCTTGAGTTATCCAGGCCGTGTCTGTGATTTCTTTGATACCCATGTTGATTCGTTGAAAGGTTTGTTGTGTTTAAATAAATGTGGTGCATTATTCTTAAAAGTGTTTCCCGTAATGGTCAAACTGGATTAGTTTTAGTCAAAACAACCGCCTTTTTGTTCAAATTGACCACCGAGTTACTAGTTCGTGCAATATAGATTTTGAGGCTATCGAGCACCAGGTCGAATTTGGTGGCTGATTAAAGGGAAATTGTAAACGAAAATGCTAAAATATGTTTCCGAACAGGCTATTTATAAAGAGAATGTGAAGTTTGAGTACAATGACAGCCTGAATTCGGCTGTTACTCTTTCCAGAAAACGGACCCAATTACTTAATACTAAACATAACCCCAAAACGACATAAAGAATAATATTTCTTGATTTTCATTCAAAAATCGTTTTCCATTATAATCTCCATTAGTCAAATTGACCACCTCATTTTCAAATTGACCTCCGATGCAAAAATGGCCAGAACATTGTAGGGAAAACGTGTTTTATAAAAGTATGACTGAGAAGCAGATATGGTATCGCTGTATCTGACGGCAACAATAATTGTTCACTGGAAGTTTGACATCTGACAATTAGAGCAAATTGACCTGTGTTTGCTGACTTTCTACTTTCGATTTCATCACTGAGCATGCGGAACAAAAATGATTGCGACGAAACGACTGAAATCCTTTCAATTACACTTGGTATGAACATGCAGGTGCGAAAGCCTGATAGCATAACATTCTCCGATTTTTAAGATATGTTTTTGGTCAAGGATAAACTTAACTGTGACCTTCCTGCAGCACACGAATACCAATAACAGGAAACGTTCAAATTGACCTCCGGATATAAGTAAAATTGTTTCCAATTGACCGCCGGCGGAGGTTAATTTGAATGTTTACAGCCCGTGTATCTTGACATATTTTCCGTAAACTTCACATGGCGGTAAAGCACCATGATGAGTTCTGCCGAAAATGAAAGCTGTCATTCTGGTATACCTTTCTTTAGCTATGGCCTTTTGAATTTAAAAATATATTCATGTCAACTTTCCAATGGACCTTCACTTTGCATTACGAAACAACGCCCATAAAAATACATTGTAAACTTTACTTCCAAAAATCGATTTTTTAGATGAAAAATTGTGATATGTTTCTTATTTCTGCTCTAAAATATAGATTGTTGGTACTCGTTACAACCGCCTCGATTCTTATTTCTGCTCAAAATATAGATTATGGGTACTTTTTAGAACCGCCTCGATGATTCTTATTTCCGCTCAAAATATAGATTATGGGTACTCGTTGGAACCGCCTCATCGAGGCGGTTCTAACGGGTATCCACTATCTATATTTAAGAACAGAAATAAGATAAATAAGGTTTACCCCTGTAAACCCCAGTTTTACTATATAAAAGTGGGGTTCAAGGGGGTTAAATCGATATACGCGTGTTTTGTGATGGAATTCCTTTTTGACAGTTATGGTTCTTGCTTGATGTAAGTGTAGTGGCGGGGCATGATGCAATGCTTACAGCGCTTTTTAATTCTTTATTAAAAGCGGTTTATCTGCTGCAGTTAATTATTGTCATTTTATATCCTTGCATGAATGTCCTGGTAATATTTCTATTTTGGCTTGCCGTTTTACATTATTTGAAAAGAAACTGTCCTTTTGGCTTTCTACTTATAATGTCTCAATTATGACGGGACTGCTTTATGTACGTTCTTCTTTCCCGCTGGTGTCTTAGACGGAATATTCTTGCACACAAGATAAGGAAATCCATAGTTTTAGCTGGGGATAGAAATTCTGTTCTAACCCTGGTGTTCTTACCCTAAATCGAATATCTCGCGTGTTTGATAAATGCACTTGTTGAATGCGACCTTATATGCGCCGTCGTTAAGGTTGACGTCACAGCACGTTACGTGACGCCACTAAACATTCCTGTAGTGTCATCACAATATGGCGGACATCGGTAACCGAAGTGACTGCAGCGTTATAAATCCACGCTAAGAAATGGAAGGCATGCAAGAAAAAGAATCATATATTGGTGTGCGGGGCCTCGTGATGCCGGACAGTGACCCTCGGGATGGATTTTTTTCCATCCAACCCTTACACCCATATAAGATTCTTATATTCTTGATCATGCGTTTTTGTAAGTCTTTGTATGAATGGCCTGGTATGTTTTATTTTGTATAGGCTTTTGGTCCCTTTCGGGTATCGTTACAAAAACAGGCATATACAAATAAGTGTACATTTTACCACGGAAAATACGAAAATTTTAAGGGGAATGGGAACACCTGGTAGATTTTTCCGCCATTTTTCAAAAAGAGACAACTTTCGGGTCTTCCTGTTCGCTTTTCATCAAGACCTGTCCAACTGAAAATGGGGTCTACTCTTAAAGGAAAGAATTTGCTTATTCTTCCTTTAAGAGTTGACCACTATTGACATGGGAGACAAAAATACTTCTGCGGGAGATACCTCCCCTTAAGGTGTTCCCATTCCCCTTAAGATGAAAATCGCGATATTTTTCTTTTGCCCAAAAGATAGATTGTGGGTACTCGTTAGAACCGCCTCATCGAGGCGGTTCTAACGAGTACACACCATCTATGTTTTAAGCAGAAATAAGAAAAAAT
The DNA here is from genome assembly GCA_963580285.1 of Lucinisca nassula. Lineage (NCBI taxonomy): Eukaryota > Metazoa > Mollusca > Bivalvia > Lucinida > Lucinidae > Lucinisca > Lucinisca nassula. The sequence continues at coordinate 76,512,634 of OY757011.1, read as the reverse complement.
CAGGTTTACCCCTTTAAACCACATTTTTACTATATAAAAGTGGGGTTCAATGGGGGTCGATTATATAGGCGTGTTTTAGTGATGTAGAAACAGTACTTTTTGGCTTTCTACCTGTAATGTTTCAGTTATGACGCCATTGCTTTATGCGCGTCCTTCTTTCACGTTGTTGTCTTAGACAGAAAGATTCCTGATCATGCTTTGTAATTTCTTCGAACTGGTAATAAGTTTTGTTCACCCGGCTGTACCAACTTTAAATTACAGCCAGTCTGAAGGACAAATTCTATCAGACATAATGAATGATCATGGAACAGATGGTTAACTTTCCTACTGGTGATAAGAACACTTAAGACTTGATTCTCAACTCTTTACTGGGTGAGTTGGAAGATATTCAATCTCAGTTTGAAGATATTCCTTCTCCAGACAAACTTAGTAATCGCGACATTGTTTCTGGCTGTTTAAAAGAATCTCCATTCCAGCAGCATGGAAACCTCCGAGAAATGTTTTTACCCTGGAACGGTGATTATGCAACTATGAGGAAGGATATCCTATGATTTACATAGGCAAATACCTGATCTATTCGGAAGAACTTTAAGCAAAGTATAGCTTCTCTCACTCAAGATTTAGATCCGTTGGAAGCAAAGAATACACCAAATAAGCGAAAATAGCAGACTCGGTTTTACTGAGTCTGTTCATGACTAGTACTGAAATGTGCAACGCCTTCTAGCCTATCCCCTCAAAAACTAGTAGGACAGGACTCGGTTCCTTTGATCACTCCAGGGATGCGCACAAAGAATAACATGCTGAGGAAAAGAAGACGGGAAGCTGTAAATTTCGATCGAAATTTGAAACTCTGAGAAGGGAAAATAAGACATACATTAAACAACAACATGATTTATGTGCAAATAACTTGGCAAGTTGTGAAAATGCAAATCCGACAAGCTTCTATAGGTGCATCAATAGTTGAAAAAAAGGCAGGCACGGTGCTTTAAAAGGGATGACAATGTTGTTGCAGTATCAGAGCCTGAATTGTCATTGGAACTGATTGGTCAGTTCAATTATGCATTCAGCAAAACTGAGTACAAGTATTGACTCCTTTCATGGATAGTATTCAAGTTTCATCAGAGGGAGTTATTAAGTTATTTTAAAGGCTTGATTCCACCTAAAACTTAGTATATGTTCTATAAAAGGGCTATCCTTTGGAAGCAAGGGATACACTACAGAACTGAAAAGTATAGAGTGTAAAAATTCTTCTGGGCTAGACTAGCTAGCCTCGGCCAACCAGGCTCCCTCTATTTTAAATATTCCACAATGGAATTATAAACGACCCCAAAGGACAAGAAAATATAAACCACACTATGAGAGTTGGCTGAGCAAACATTTGCACATTAGTTTCAGCATTCCCTTGATAGTGTGAAATAAAAAAATAAATGAATGGCTTCTTATTACTATTTGTCCTCTCTTCAAGAAAGTTTTTGTTTGTTTTGGAGTTTTACGGCCCAGTCAACACTATTTAGGTCAGTTTTGAGCCGGTCAGTTTACCTATCAACACTTTCCTGGGCAGGCTTATACGTAAGCGGTTAACCAGTACAGTGCACATTCTTTCGCCAGAAACTGACAACTGCCCTTCTTGAATCAGCGGAAGAGAGAGAATGACCATAGAAAAGATTTCATGATCAATCTCCACGAAAGAATGTTGCCGTCCCGGCGGGAGTCGAACCCGCGTCCTCCTGATCACCAGTCAGACGCGCATCCGACTGAGCCACTGAGGCCGGCTTCTTCAAGAAAGTAGATAGAGCTCTTGTTTGCAACTATCGCCCTGTGTAACTGACGTGCGTGTCGAGTGTTGCTCTGATATCATGGCTAACTTGGATGAACACCAACGTTTGTCAGACAGGCAACAGGCACTTAGGAAAATTGTCAGTTGCGAAAGTCAGGTGACCACGGTTATTAATGATTTGGTAAAAAATACTAGACGAAGGAGGACAGGTTGACATATTTATTCCGAGTTTAAAAATAGAACCCCTTCCCCGACCCCGATGAACAATTTGAAAGCAAATTATTTTGTTACAGCTCTCAAATGGACGGATTCCGGTCTTTGTTATAAAAACAACGAGCTGTTGTTAACGGTAAAACTTCTGGATGGGTTCCAGTATTGTATGGTGACTCATTGAAAATTCAGAAATATATAGATAGATAAGTGTGCTGGGTAAGGAAAGTGGGTATATGATTCAACCCTTTTAAATCCAATATTATGCATATTTTGTTTTGTTTCGTTTGTGTTGTGGGTTTACGTCCCCGTCAATACTATTTAGGTAATTTTGGAGACGCTGGTTCCAATTTTGTAGGATTTTTATCCAACATTGAAATGAAATGGCATATCAAGATACGCCGAAAGATTTGGTGCAAAATAAAAGGTATACGACAGACTATTTGCATGGTAGTTAATCCAGTCACGGTTTATAACTTTGCTTCCCTATTGCACGCCGTTGGGTCGGGCATCAGACTCTGTGACGGCTCAAGCCTTAAAACTTTACTTTTTAAGTAATGTCGATTTGTCCTGATGGTGCTGTCTCTGTTCGGGCCCACCGGAGTCCAACTGTTGGTTTTATTTGGATTAAACAAGCAATACACGACAGGACATATGAAAACGTTTACAATATGTTAAAGGATTTGAACGGAAGCTACATATGAAAAATAGAAATGAAGGCAATGATTAGGAATCGATACAATTAACCCACAGCTCCTATCAGAGACACAAAAGGGAAAGAAATACAAACATGAAATAACTAGACTCTACTGGAAACATCAATAGCGGAAAGGCAAAAGGACAGTTACTTTCACACAACATGGCCTGTTGGCTATCCAAAACAAAAAAAAAAAATATAAGCGATATATGCACTGAAAGACAAACCATAACAAAAATAAACCGCGACAGGAGAACACCCTTTAAACGTTCAATGAAACGAATTCCACTGCGTGTGTGGTGTGTGCGGGAATTGGGGGGGGGGGGGGGGGGGGGGGGGGCTTAAATCGATTTTACGCGGCCGCAATCCTCGCCCTTACTTCCGTTGCGATTTAGATAAATAATTTGTTCAGTCCGCATGAAGGCCTCCTTACTCATCAGTGCAACATCTCCCAGAACACAAAAATCAAACAACCACAGAGATGAAACAACGGTGCGGTGAGGCCTCGACAGCAAGAAACCACTGAAATGCTGGAGCAAAAGAAGACCAACAGTTAGACACCGATGGGGAAGTTCATCTCCTGATAAATGAAAATGAAAGCGTTTTTACATTTGGCGGGTTCGCTTGTATATGATGAAAGAGATAAGTTATACAAAGTTGTACTTACCAATAAGGCAATGAATGAGCGAAGAAAAGAACAAACAGAATAGAAAAAATGAATAAACAAACAGGAAGTAGTGAGAGAAGAGGATGAGACAAAGTTCGACATATGAAAGTGAAGACAGGCAAAGCTGGTTATCGGAAGCGTTTTCAAACCACCGACCCTTGTTGCATTCATGTGCAGAATTGGCGGAGAGAATGCTTCTTGCAACTGGATAGTTCTTTATATTAAAAGCTTTTAAATAGCTTTTATAAATGCCAATACGTGGAGGAAAATTTGTTCATTGTCTTTAAGACTTCTTGATGCATCACCATATAAGAGTACGTTTAGATTGATATTGGGTAATGTGTGTGTGTGTGTGTGTGTGTGTGTGTGTGTGTGTGTGTGTGTGTGTGTGTGTGTTTCAGGTTTACGTCACACCAACAGCTAAGGTCATACGGAGATGGGACCTCGATTTAAAGACTCATCCGAAAGTCTGTAGAAGCCCTGGATCGATCCTGCAATCCCTGGTTTATCAGGCGAGTAGCATAACCACTACACCACAGAGGCTTCTGATATTGGGTAAAAATGATAGATCTTGGAGTAGTTGGTTTCGTTGATTTTGGTAATGCACATCGAAAGCGTTTTTGACGAGCCCGCAAGTACAAGACGGTGAGTCAATCATGTTTTTTTAATGATCACTCTTTAAAATACTACAATTGGTTCTCAAACAAGCATGCATGACTTGCCCTTTTCTTTTACCCTGATAATAAAATTTTGGTATTTGGGCCTTGTTTCCAGTTAGGGTTGTTTTGAAAGACGCCAGTGAAGTTTTTTCCTCAGTCTGAAGGGATAAATTATTAAAGGCCCTGACAACTGAAGGTAAGAAAGACATAAAAAAGTTATTTGTGTTACACTGAATAGCTGTAAAATCGTTTCGCGGAGACCTTTCATTGTAGTTTCACTAACTAAGGGAGGAACACGATTTGATAAATAAGTTGGCAATCCTCGCCCTTACTTCCGTTGCGATTTAGACAAATAATTTGTTCAGTCCGCATGAAGGCCTCCTTACTCATCAGTGCAACATCTCCCAGAACACAAAAATCAAACAACCACAGAGATGAAACAACGGTGCGGTGAGGCCTCGACAGCAAGAAACCACTGAAATGCTGGAGCAAAAGAAGACCAACAGTTAGACACCGATGGGGAAGTTCATCTCCTGATAAATGAAAATGAAAGCGTTTTTACATTTGGCGGGTTCGCTTGAATACCATTATGCATATATGATGAAAGAGATAAGTTATACAAAGTTGTACTTACCAATAAGGCAATGAATGAGCGAAGAAAAGAACAAACAGAATAGAAAAAATGAATAAACAAACAGGAAGTAGTGAGAGAAGAGGATGAGACAAAGTTCGACATATGAAAGTGAAGACAGGCAAAGCTGGTTATCGGAAGCGTTTTCAAACCACCGACCCTTGTTGCATTCATGTGCAGAATTGGCGGAGAGAATGCTTCTTGCAACTGGATAGTTCTTTATATTAAAAGCTTTTAAATAGCTTTTATAAATGCCAATACGTGGAGGAAAATTTGTTCATTGTCTTTAAGACTTCTTGATGCATCACCATATAAGAGTACGTTTAGATTGATATTGGGTAATGTGTGTGTGTGTGTGTGTGTGTGTGTGTGTGTGTGTGTGTGTGTGTGTGTTTCAGGTTTACGTCACACCAACAGCTAAGGTCATACGGAGATGGGACCTCGATTTAAAGACTCATCCGAAAGTCTGTAGAAGCCCTGGATCGATCCTGCAATCCCTGGTTTATCAGGCGAGTAGCATAACCACTACACCACAGAGGCTTCTGATATTGGGTAAAAATGATAGATCTTGGAGTAGTTGGTTTCGTTGATTTTGGTAATGCACATCGAAAGCGTTTTTGACGAGCCCGCAAGTACAAGACGGTGAGTCAATCATGTTTTTTTTAATGATCACTCTTTAAAATACTACAATTGGTTCTCAAACGAGCATGCATGACTTGCCCTTTTCTTTTACCCTGATAATAAAATTTTGGTATTTGGGCCTTGTTTCCAGTTAGGGTTGTTTTGAAAGACGCCAGTGAAGTTTTTTCCTCAGTCTGAAGGGATAAATTATTAAAGGCCCTGACAACTGAAGGTAAGAAAGACATAAAAAAGTTATTTGTGTTACACTGAATAGCTGTAAAATCGTTTCGCGGAGACCTTTCATTGTAGTTTCACTAACTAAGGGAGGAACACGATTTGATAAATAAGTTGGAACTAAATCGTGTTGTATCTTGAAGAATAAAATAAGCTGATGGTTGGTTCTCTAGTTTTCAAGGATTCCCACCTATTTTCTTTGTTTAGAGATTGCAAGGAATCCAAAGCTGTAGCACCTGTAACTATCCTAGCTGATTCATTTTGAATTTTATCTAATTCGCGCTTTTCATAGTGTGTACAATTATCCCAAATAATATCTCCAAAGTCTAAAAGTGGCCAAATGCAAATGACTTCTAAAGATGTCCTGTCCAGAACAAGTTTAAGTCTTTGCATGACATTCAAACTATGCCAAGCTTTCTCTTTGATGTTTTCAATATGTGTGTGCCATGTGACAGTTTCTGAGAAGTAGATACCAAGGTGTTAATGTGACTGCACTTCTTTGATCTGGCGGCCTTCCGTAGAGATGGGAAAGCCCCCGCCCATAGGGGCTTGAAGAAATATATGGGCTGCATGATGCTTCCACGCAGAGCTGAATCCGGCCCGCACGCTAGTACTGGTAAACCGCTTTGAGGATCTAAGCTTGTCCAGGAACAGCGGTGCGAGGCGGACCGTCCATGCTAATAAACCTATTGGTTTCATTGGGGGACAGGGCTTGAGATGTCATTTCATCACAATGTCGGGTAAAAGTCCCACAAAATTGGAAGCAACGTCTCCAAAATGGCCTTTACAGTGTTGACTGGGACGTTAAACCTCAAATCAAACAAAAACCGTAGAGATGGGAGTGTGCCAATTTTTGTTAACTTTGCGAGACAAGAGGACCATGATGGTCCTATATCGCTCACCTGAGCTAAGAGATATACATGTGGGTCCCGGGGCGGGGCAATTTTTGGCCCCAGGTCTATAATTTGAACAATCTCAGTAGAGTCCACCAAATGAAGCTTAATGTCAAATATCAAAGGCCTGGGCCGTCTGGTTTCAGATTGGCGGGGTCAGTTTGGCCTCTAGGCTATAATTTGAACAATCTAGGAAGATGTCCCCTACATGTAGATGAAGCTTCATACCAAATATCAAACACCTGGGTCTTTTGGTTGCAGACAACAATACTTTTAAAGGTATTCCCTATATTAGCCTATGTAAGACCCGGGGCAGCACCATTTTTGTCCCAAGGGCTGTAAGTTGAACAATCTTGGTAAAGACCCACTTCAAAAAGATTCATACCGAATGTCAAAGACCTGGGCCTTCTGGTTTCAGACAAGCAGATTTTTAAAGATTTTCCCTATAAAAGCCAATGTAAAACATGTGGGCCCTGGGGCGGGGACATTTTTGGCCCAAGGGCTATAATTTGAATAATCACTAGATGAAGCTTCATCCCAAATATCAAAAACCCGGGCCTTCTGGTTTCAGACAAGAAGATTCTAAAAGGTGTTCCCTTTATAAGCCTATCTAAAACCAGTGGGCCCCGGTAGCGGTCCACTAGATGAAGTTTCATACTAAATATTGAAGAACTGGGCCTCTGATTTCAGACAAGAGGATGCTCAAAGGTTTTCCCTATATATGCCTATGGAAAACCAGTGGGCCCCGGGGCGGGGCAATTTTGTTCGAGAGCTATAATTAGAACAATCTTGGTAAAGGTCGACTAGATGAAGCTTCATACCAAATATCAACGACCTAGGCCTTGTGATTTTAGACAAGAAGAGTTTTAAAGGTTTTCCTTATGTTAGTCAATGTAAAACCAAAGGGTCCCGGGCAGGGGGACTTTTGGCTCCAGGGCTATAATTTAACCAATCTTGATAGAGGTCCACTAGATGAAGCTTCACGCCAAATATCAAAGACCTGGGCCTTGCGGTTTCAGAAAAGAAGATTTTAAAAGATTTTCCCTATATAAGTCTATGCAAAACCAAAGGGCCCCGGGACGGGGTCATTTTTGGCCCCAGGGCTATAATTTGAACAATCTTGATAGAGGTCCACTAGATGAAGCTTCACACAAAATATCAAAGACCTGGGCCTTGCGGTTTCAGAGAAGATTTTAAAAGATTTTCCCCATATAAGTCTATGTAAAACCAAAGGGCCCCGGGGCGGGGTGCATTTTTGGCCCCAGGGCTATAATTTGAACAATCTTGATAGAGGTCTACTAGATGAAGCTTCACACCAAATATCAAAGACCTGGGCGTTGCGGTTTCAGAGAAGATTTTTTTAAAGATTTTCCCCATATAAGTCAATGTAAAACCAAAGGGCACCGGGGCGGGGTATTTTTGGCCCGAAGGCTATATTTTGTACAATCTTGGTAGAGGTCCACTAGATGAAGCTTCATACCAAATAGCAAAGCCCTGGGCCGTGCGGTTTCGGAGAAGAAGCTTTTTTGAAGTTTTCAGTAAAAATCTATTTATGGCTCCTGTGACCTAGATGTGCAACGGACCGGAACCATGTGAACAACTTTGAAAGGGGACCCCCCAAGGATCATTCCTGTGAAGTTTGATCAAAATCCGATCAGTGGTTGAGGAGGAGATGTCGTTTGAAGAAATTGTTTACGCACGCACGACGGACAAAATGTAATCCCAAGAGCTCAACTCATCACTACGTGACAGGTCATCTAATAAAAAAGTGACTCGGTTTTAGCGGGATTAAAGGTGGCCAGCCATTTATATGCCCAGTCAAACATTTGTTTGGAGGTCAGAATTGAGAAGTAAAGCACTAGAAGCTGGGTCTTCAACAGTAATATACAATGATGTGTCATCGGCAAATAGCCTTACGTTTGTCTGAATATTTGTAGCTATACCATTGATTGCTAAATAATAAAAAAGGACAAAGAGCCTTGAATAGAGCCTTGTGAGACCCCGGCTTTGACGAACGACCAGTCAGAAGACGCACAGGAGAAACGGCATGTTGTCTTCTTTATTTAAAGTTGTCGTCGGACCAGTCGAGAAGCTTGTCTGTGATAGCAGCTGCTTTCAGCTTAAAATAAAAGCCATTTGTGCCACACGCGGTCGAAAAATTTGCTGATATCACAGAACACTACTCTGGCCTCTTTACCTGAGTTCAGTGCTTGGCTAAACGTATTGTAGCTATAAGCTAGCTGATTTGTTGTGGAATCGCCTGTTGTGAATCCCGACTGGTGGAAAGTTAATACATTATTATCTCGTAAATGATTTCAGATGTGTTTAAAATATATTTTTCGGATACTTTATCAATATTGCTTAAAAGGCGAATCGGCCTATAGTTGGTAAGTAATGAGGGATCGTCATTCTTAGGAATCGGGGGGAAACGTTTACCTTCTTCTAATCATCAGGGAATTTACTACTTGCCAGTGACTGATTAAAAATGATGTTGATGGAATAGCAATTTCTTCAACTAGTTCTTTTAAGACCCGGTTACTAACACCGTCTGGTCCAACAGCTTTGCCGACTGGTAACGATTTAAGAAACGTTTGGACCTCGTCAGGTGTCAAGATTATGGATTTGAGTTCAGATTCCACAATATACATTGACATACGAGACCGTTTGGTCTAATAGTTTGGTCTCTAAAAGTAGTTGTTCAATAAGTTAAGCTTCTCCGTGGGATCTGTAACCAAATTTGGCCTAAAAATAGCCGTGTTTTCGCTAGCATGCCGAAAATAAAGTCGATAAGGTCGATTAAACTTTTTATTTTTTGTCAACTTTTATTTGATGGAAAAAGAGCAAACATCTTTAAAAGGGTTTAATTCCAGACGTATTACCAGAAAACATTCAAATAATGACGTTTAGAGCATCAAGGAAGCAAAAGAACAGGATTTTAAGTATTAGTTTTGCTTTTTTTGACAGTTATAGAAAATATTAAGATCGATAGGTAAGAAAATCTTTATATTTTTTTCTGGATGGCCATTAAAATTGTTAATGTTGTTAAGTAATCGTTATCCGTATTTGGGGGTCTGTAAACTATTCCAAAAAGTAAATGTTTATGTTTCGATGTTATTTCCATCCATAAGCACTCAATACCAGGTGTTCCTGAGTCTTGTCAACGGGTGTAAGTAAGAGTGTCTTAACATCTATTTTGACTCCCACATGTGGATCTTTCTCTCGATCTTTCCTCTCGGGTTTAGAGTATGAAGGTATTAAAATATCGTCTGTTGAAATGTTAGGGTGCAGCCACGTTTCTGAGAAGGCTAGTATATCATATTCCGCCAGTTTCAGCTTGAAGCAAGTCTAGTTTCGTAAATATACTTTGTACATTATAATTAACAAATGACAAGGGATGGAAAACATTTGTGAAATTCGGAACTGACCCTGAAGACCAAATACAAATACTGCTTACTGAGGATGAGGAAGAGAAGGAGGAGGGTCCTGGGTTGGGATTGGTGTCACCTGCAACAAGCATTTAACATACCATCCAATAAGCTACTACTGAAATAAATATAAACCTCATAAAACATGTGCTAAATTTTTTATTGATTAACATCTTGTTACTAAAGGCAACTCGTTTCCTTAGACACAATGCTTTACAGGCGTTCAGTATTTCGTTGTAATTAAGCAGCTTGTAATTGTCACCTGCGACAAGCATAAAACATATCATTCAATAAGCTACTACAGAAATAAATATAAACCTAATAAAACAAGTGCTAAATTTTTATTGATTAACATCTTGTTACTAAGGGCAACTCGTTTCTTTAGACATAATGCTTTACAGGCGCACAGTGGTTTCCTGCTGTCGAGTCCTCACCGTTGTCTCACCTTTGTGGTTGTTTGATTATTTGTGTTCACGGAGATGTTGCACTGATGAGTTAGAAGGCCTTCATGCGGACTGAACAAATTATTTGTCTAAATCGCGACGGAAGTAAGGGCGAGGATTGTGGCCACGTAAGATCGATTTAAGCCCCCCAGTGGAATTTGTTTCCGCTGACCGTTCCAATGCGGTTCTTCTGTCGCGGTTTATTTTTGTTATGGTTTGTCTTTAGGTGTTTGTGTCGCTTATGTTATTTTATTTTGGATATCCTATTGGCCATTTTGTGGGAAATTAATTGTCCTTTTGGCTTTCCGCTGTTGGTGTTTCCTTTAGGGTTTGTTATCTCATGTTTGTGTGTCTTTCTTTTGGTGTCTCTGATGGGAGCTGTTGGTTGATTGTATCGATTCCTGACCATTGCCTTCACTTCTATTTAAAGAAACTAAATACATATTCTCAATATTTTGTGTAAGGGTAAGAAGCATCGTCATATGTATCAACAAGGAAAATTTTCCCCTGGTTTCATTTTGCTCCAACATTTCAGTTATTTCATGTTGGCGAGTCCTCTTCAATGTTCATCTCTGTATTTGTTCGATTTTTTGTTCTCGGAGATATTGCAGTGCTGAGTAGAAACCCGCCAAGCAGACCGGACAAATTATTTGTCTAAACCACGACACAGAACCAAGGGCGAAGATTGTAGCCACGCAAAATCGATTTAAGCCACCACCCCAACCCTCCCCACCCCCTCCATTAAAAAAACAGGTTCCTCTGTTGTTGTTTATTATTGTAAAAGTTCGTCTTTGTATGTATGTATTGCTAATATCTTTTTATTTGGGATAGCCGTTTGACCATTTTGTGGGAAAGCAACTGTCCTTTTGGTTTTCCGTTTGTTAAGTTTTAATAATGAAGTTATTCTGTATTTGTTTTTCTTTCCCTTTGGTGTCTTTGGGTGTGTGTGTGAGGGGGGGGGGGGGGTGGTTGACGTAATTGTATCGATTCCTGATCTTTGACTTCACTTCTATTTTCATACACAGGGACTCGCGCGATTTTGCCTGGGTAGGCTTAGATCTTCTAATCGTTTTACCAGTACTCATGTTCGGTCGGTTTCAGCTCTACGTGGAAGCACTATACAGTCCAATCTATTTCCATAAGCCCAGATGGTTGGGTCGTATTATTATGCATATAACAAGGAAAAGAACAAACTCAATCGAGGCTTCTTACACAGTAGAGCGAACTGTCCACAAAAGTATAGATTCCTTGGCGTGACCATTACACGCGACGAGATGGAATACTCATATTAGTAACATGAGTATAAAGGCTAATAGAACCCTTGGCTTCTTTAGCAGTGCCACCAGGATGTAAAATGAGCAGTTTACAAATTGTTTGATGCCCGATCTTGGTAATATGGTAGTTGTGTTTGAGAACCCAGGGAGTGGTCCTTCAGGAAAATATTGAACACATCAGAATGGGGCAACTAGATCTGTATCAAGCAATTACTGCTTTAAATTGGAAATATGACTGGAATAGAAAACAAGAGCACCATGATGGTCCTATATCGCTCAACAGAGCTAACAATCAAAGTTTAAAGGAAGTTCAAATCGTTACTTAACGCCTTATGCTGGTGACAAGGTCAAAACAGGCATGTTCTGCAATCAAGGGGACATAACTATGAGAGACAGGCAGACATCACCAGCTAAACCAAAGGACTTATGATGTTGATAACAAGGTTTAAAATAGGCATTTTCAGCAGAAAAAGGGACATAACTCTATCAGTAATATGCCAACCTTGTCAATTTTCAAACACATTCAAGCTTTTATCCCTGCCTTAATTATATATAAGTTTCAGGTAGATTTGTTCAAAACCAAGGTTATTATGGTGATGACAATGCCAAAAATGGACATTTCCAGCAATCAAAGGGACATAAGTCTATGATTGACAGGCCCACCTCGCAAGTTTTCGAACCAACCCAAGCTATTATCCCCAACCTATTTTTTGGTTAGTTTCAGGAAGGTCCGATTAAAGCTGAGGGATTTATGGTGATGACAGGGTCCAAAATTGACATTTTCAGCAAAGAATTGGGCATAACTCTATGAATAATAGGCCGACATTGGCATTTTCGAACTGATCCCAGTTTTTATCCCCGACTTACTTGTTTGTAAGTTTCGAGAAAGTCCGATAATGACATGACCCATATTCGAACTTGACCCAGATATTGTCAAGATGATCATTCTGACAAAGTTTGATGATGAATGGAACAAAACTGTGGCCTCTGGTGTGCTCACAATATTTTTCTATGATTTGACCTACTTTGAACCCAACATGACCTATATTCGAACTTGACCCAGATATTATCAAGATGATCATTCCAACCAAGTTTGAAGATGATTGGACCAAAACTTAGGCTTTATGATGATTGGACCCAAACTATGGCCTCTAGGGTGCACACATGGTTTTTCTTCTTTTTACCTAGTAAACCGCTCTTTGTCCTGACATGACCCATATTTAAAACTGACCCAAATATTGTCAAGATGAACATTCTGACCAAGGATGTTGATGACTCGAACAAAACTGTGGCCTCTAGGGTGCTCACAGTTTTTTTTTTATTTGACCTTGTAAATTTATCTTTGACCTGGCACGACCTTTATTCAAAATTGACCCAGATGTTGTCAAGATAATCATTCTGACCAAGTTTGATGATGCTTGGACATAAACTGTGGCCTCTAGAGTGCTTACAAGATTTCTCTATGATTTGACTGCTAAACTACGTTTTGACCCGAAATGACCCATATTCAAATTCAACCCAGATATTGTCAAGATGATCATTCTGACCAAGTTTAATGATTATTGGAACAAAACTGTGGCCTCTAGATAACAAGGTTTTTCTATGATTTGACCTAATTTTAACCCAACATGATCTACATTCGAACTTGACCCAGATATTATCAAGATGTTTATTCTGACCTAGTTCGATGATGATTGGTCCAAAACTGTCGCTTGATGATGATTGGTCCAAAACTGTGGCCTCTATGGTGCTCACGGCTGTTCTTTATTTGACCTAGTAAAGTAGAAGTAAAACAAAGATCAGGAATCGATACAATTAACTTACTCCACCCAACAAAGACACAAAAGGGAAAGAAACACAAACATTAAGCGACCAGACCATAATGGAAACCTAAAAAAGGAAGGCCATAAGGACAGTTACTTTCCCACAAAATGGCCATATGGCCATCCAAAATAAAAAGACACAAGTGATACACACAGTGAGTAACAAACAACAACATAAATAAACCGCCACAGAAGAACCGCCATGGACCGGTCAGTGGAAAGATTTTCACTGGGGGGCTTAAATCGATTTTACGTGGCCACAATCCTCGCCCTCACTTCCATCGCGATTTAGACAAACAATTCGTTCAGTCCGCATGAAGGCCTCCTAACTCATCAGTGCAACATCTCCGTGAACACAAAAAATCAAAGAACCACAGAGATGAGACAACGGGGAGGACTCGACAGCAAGAAACAACTGAAATGCTGGAGCAAAAGAAAACCAACAGTTAGACAACATTCTGATCAAGTTAGATGATTGTCAAACTGCTCTTTGACCTGGCATGACCCATATTAGAAATCGACCAAGATGTTGCCAAGACGATCATTCTGAACAAGTTTGATGATGATTGAACCTAAACAGTGGCCTCTAGAGTGCTCACAAGATTTTTCTATGATTTGACTAATGAACTACTTTTTGACCCGAAATGTCCCATATTCAAACTCGACCCATGTATTCTCAAGATGATCATTCTGACCAAGTTTAATGGTGACTGGACCAAAACTTTGGCCTCTTGAGTGCTCACAAGGTTTTTCTATGATTTGATCTACGGACCTACTTTTTAATCCAACCATATTCAAACTTGACCCAGATATTGTCAAGATGTTTATTCTGACCAAGTTTGATGATTATTGGACCAAAACCGTGGCACATAGAGTGCTCAGAATGTTTTTTCTTTGATTTGACCTATTAACCTACTTTTTGACCCGACGTAACCCATATTCGAACTTTGCCCTGATATGTCAAGATGATAATTCTGACCAAATGTGATGATGACTGGACCGAAACTGTAGCCCCTACATTTCTCACAGGGTTTTTCTATGATTTGACCTAATGAATTACTATTTGACCCCACATAACCCTTTTCCAATATGACCGAGATATTGAATTAAAGAAGAAGTAAAACAAAGATCAGGAATCGATACAATTAACTTACTCCACCCAACAAAGACACAAAAGGGAAAGAAACACAAACATTAAGCGACAAGACCATAATGGAAACCCAAACAAAGGAAGGCCACAAGGACAGTTACTTTCCCACAAAATGGCCATATGGCCATCCAAAAGGCACAAGTGATACACACAGCAAGTAGCAAACAACAACATAAATAAACCGCCACAGAAGAACCGCCTTGGAACGGTCAGTGGAAAGATTTCCACTGGGGGGGCTTAAATCGATTTTACGTGGCCACATCCTCGCCCTCACTTCCGTCGCGATTTAGACAAATAATTTGTTCAGTCCGCATGAAGGCCTCCTAACTCATCAGTGCAACATCTCCGTGAACACAAAAAATCAAAGAACCACAGAGGTGCGACAACGGTGAAGACTCGATAGCAAGAACCACTGAAATGCTGGAGCAAAAGAAAACCAACAGCTAGACTCCGATGGGCCCGACCAGAGACAGAGCATCAGGCACCAACCAACATTACCTTGAATTAGATCTCTTTAATTCTCAATAAGCCTTTACGTTGGAGCCGTCATAGAATCTGAGGCCTGACCCACCGGCGTGCAATTAAAGAGGGAAGCAAAGTTGCCAACCGTGATTGGGTTAACTACCATGCATGCAGTCTGTCGAATAACATCCATATTGTACCCAATCGTTTTATATCGAAGTATGATTTTTACGAAATTGGGTGCTGAAGTCATTGCGGTTATATATTTTTCTGAATTTATATACTAAGTCACCATATAATTCGGGTTCCGATAGACCTTGTTGCAGAAGAGATTTAAGTCCAATATTGAATTTTGAAATTAAATCAGAATGGCGTCTATAAAATTTTGCAAAGGCTTTGCGTAGTTTATGGTACCGATAACCCTGATTAAGGAGTTTAGCCGTTAATAATTTATTACGAGTGTTGAAGTCAGTTACATGACTACACAATCTAGCAAATCGAATTAATTGCGAAATATAAACGCCATAGGATGGCGCACGAGGAACATCACCATCCAAAAAAGGAAAATTTACAATCTCAAAATCAAAATCATCGCGTTTATCATAAATTTTGCACGAAACAAACCCATCTACAACAGATAGATGTAAATCCAAAAACGGGGCCTCGGTATAAGAAGAATTTGCTTTATTTAACTGAAGTTCTGGGGGGTAAATCTGACTGATCAAACCATCGAAATAGGTATCATCAATATTTAATAAATCATCTAAATATCTAGAAGTGGAGCTAAAAGCTTCAATAATTTCAGATTGGTTATCAATGGAAAGCGACAGCATGAAGTCTCTTTCATAGCAATACAAGAACAGATCAGCCACAATAGGTGCGCAATTCGTACCCATCAGAATACCCACAATTTGTCTAAATAACATAGTACCGAATCTAATATAAATGTTGTCAAGTAGAAAGGTAAGGGCATCACACACTTTCTGACATGACCAAAGTGTATAATTCTTATGCTCTTTAGAAATGAAAAATGCATTTCTGACATTACATGCAAGATAGAGAGAATCTTCTCTGTGAAAAGCCCATTCAATTAAATCATTAAGCTTTTCTTTTATAAGATTATGAGGAAGTGTAGTGTAAAGAGTGGAAAAATCGTAAGTAGACAGACTTGAAGCACGAAAATGTCTGGATTTCAATTTATTTAAAACCTCATTCGAATTTTTTTATAGACCAAAACAGATTTCTTCCTGATCTTTCAAAGGCTTTATCACAATATTTAATCACATGCGTTTTAATAGCAGTAAGACAGGAAGTTAATAATTTAGAAAGTTCAATGGTAGTGCAAGAGCTAGAATTTGCAATAAACCGTGCTTTGTAAGGTCTTTTATGAAGTTTTGGTAACCAGTATAGCGTAGGCAGCTTGTCTTGGCCTTCGGTAACACACACAGCAAACTTGGTGGCTGAATGACAAACATGTTTATCTACTATAGCTCTCTCTTCAGCTAAATGCTGAAGTTCATAGGCCTTAGTACCACCAAGCTCCTGCTTAAGCGTGTTAACATAGTGGAGCCGTCACACAACGACGACGTTGTTAGCGGCCTTGTCTGCAGGGGCCAAAACAAACTTCTTATGAAATTCTTGAATACCTAGCTTAAGATGACGTAAAGACGTCATGACGTAAAGTTCATTCTGACCAAAGTTTGATGATAAATGGACCAAAACTTAGGTCTGTAGATTGTTCACAAGTTTTTTTTTCTATGATTTGCACTACTGACCTACTTTTTAACCCAACATAACCAATAATCGAACTTGGTCCAGGTATTGTCAAGATGATCATTTAACATAACATAACATGATTTTATTTCGTAATATAAGGCCTCCGGCCCAAAATACATATCAAGTAAATACACAATTTGGAGTTGCATTTTTTCAGCTAAACATAGATGCATTTCTACTATCAAAATAATAGTTATAAGTAAAGGTAGGCTCATCATCGAAAACCTTACATTTACAAACTGTCAGGGATACATAACTGTAATCTACTATTGGGTTCAATAGGATAGATCATAATTCAGACTCGAGTAGATTTTCTCTGTGTGCAAATGCACTTACTAAAAATCTCGAAATCGCCATAACAGAATCTTTGTCAGTAGTCGACATAATGCGATAAAACATATCAACATTGATTATTTTTGTTTTCCATTTATGTTTAAAATAACGTGATCTTATGTCATTATAGAAAGGGCATACACAAGCAAAATGGAATTCATCCTCAATGGTATACACGTTTCTTTTCAGACACAGTGGACAAAACCTCATACTTCTTTCAATATTTTGATGTCTGCCCTTTTCAATCATGAGCTTATGGCTTGAGCAGCGGAAATTTGCGAACATTTTCCTATATATATGGAAGTTCTAAAGTCAAATAGCTTTCCAAATCGAAAACAATTTTAAATTTACAATAGTGTACAGCCTTGGGCGAATCATTGATATCAGAATGCCAGTCTTGAAGGCAGCAATCCTTAAGTCGCTGTTTGAATACTTTTACAAATTCATTGATATCCCCAATAGTATTTGCCTCCCATACATACCCAAAACCGTACTTATATAGTAATGTTCTAACATGAGAAGCCCATGTAGTTTTCCCAGCATCTGATAGAGAACGAAACATATTATAGCACTGCTTTGGATATCTATGATCAGGCATTTGTAATATTCTTGCCCAATATTTTATACATTTACTCTGGTATGTTATCAAAATAGGGTATCTGCCACATTCGCTTAATGCAAAGAGTCAGCTGTATTTTGTGGTAGTCCAATAAATCTTTTACAAAATCTGATTTGAACATTCTGATCAAGTAAGATGATGGTTGAACCAAAACTGTGGCCTCTAGAGTGTTCACAAGGTTTTCTATTATTTGACCGTTTGACCCACTTTTTAGCCCAACATGGCCTATATTCAAACTTGGCCCAAATATTGTCAAGATGAACATTCTGACCAAGTTTGGTGATGGTGGTACCAAAACTGTGGCCTCTAGAGTGTAACGACGGTCATTCTGACAAAGATTGATGGTGATTGGACAAAAACTGTGGCCTCTAGAGCACTCACAAAATTTTTCTATATTATGACCTGCTGACATACGTGTTGATCTTACGTGACCCATATTCGACTGACCCAGATATTGTCAAGATGATCATTCTGAACAAATTTGATGATTACTGGACCAAAAGTAAGACCTCTAGAGTGCTCATAATGTTTTTCTATGATTTGACCTATTGACCTAATTTTTAACACAACATGACCATTATTCGAACTTGACCCAGATTTTGTCAAGATGATAAGTCTGACCAAATCTGACGATGATTAGACCCAAACTATTGCCTCTATAGTTCTCACAATGTTTTTTACTATGATTTGACCACTGACCTACTTTTTGGCCTGACATACTGACCGATATATTGGGTCATAGTTCAGTCTGACCATGTTAGATGATAACTGGACCAAAACTTTGGTCTCTAGAGTGTGAACAACGTTTTTTCTATGATTTGAACTACTGATCTTCTTTTTATCCCAACATAATCCACATTCGGACTTGTAAAGATGTTGTCAAGATGATCATTCTGACCAAGTGATAATGATTGGACCAAAACTGTGGCCTGTAGAGTGCTGAAAAGGTTTTTCTATGATTTGAGCTACTGAACTTTTTTAAACTGACATGACCCATATTCGAACTTGACCCAGATATTGTGAGGATGATCATTCTGACCAAGTTTGATGATGATTGGACCAAAACTGTAGCCTCTAGAGTGCTAATAAGGTTTTTCTAAGATTTGATCTACTGACCTACTTTTTAACCAATCATGACCTATGTTCGAACATGATCCAGATATTGTCAACATGATCATTCTGATCAAGTTTGTAATGATTTGACCAAAACTGTGACCTCTAGAGTGCTCACAAGGTTTTTCAGTTATCCGACCTACTTAACTGTTTTTAGACCTGACATGGTCCATGTTCAAATCTGACCCAGATATTGAGAAGATGATAATTCTGACAAAAATTGATGATGATTGAAGCAAAACTATGGCCCCTAGAGTACTCACACGGTTTTTCTATGATACCACCTACTGACCTACTTTTTCACCCTACATGACCCATATTCGAATTTGACCCAGATATTGTCAAGATGATCATTTGGTCAAGTTTGATTATGATTGGACCAAAACTGTGACCTCTAGAGTGCTTACAATTTTTTCTATGATTTGACCTGCTGGCCAACTTTATGACCCGAAATGACACATATTCGAACTTGACCTAGATATTGTCAAGATGCTCATTCTAACCAAGTTCGATGATTACTGCACCAACACTTGGCCTACACATGCTCACGATTTTTTCTATGATTTAACCTAGTGACCTACGTTTTAACCCCACATGACCCATATTCGAACTTGACCCAAATATTGTTAAGATAATCATTTTGACTAAGTTTGATGTTTATTACACTAACACTATTACCTCTAGAGTTTTGTTTTTGTTTGATTTGAGATTAACGTCCCCGTCAACACAGTATAGGTCATTTTGGAGACGTTGCTTCCAGTTTTGTTGGACTTTTACCCGACATTGAGATGAAATAACATCTCAAGCCTGTCTCCCAAGAAACCAATAGGGCTTATAAGCATGGCCGGTCCGACTCGCACCACTTTGCCTGGACAGGCCTAGCTTCTCTAGGTGGTTTACCAGAACTCGTGTGAGAGTGCTTACAAGGTTATTCTATGATTTGACCTTCCGACCAACTTTTTACATGACATGACACCTATTTGAACTCGACACAGATATTGTTCAGATCATTGTTAATCATTCTGACCATGATTGATGATGATTTGACCAAATCTGTAGCACCTAGAGTGCTTACAATGGTTTTCTATGATTTGACCTACTGGCCTACTTTTTGATCGGGCATGATCCCTATTCAAACTTTTTAATCCAGATATTGTCAAAATGATCATTCTGACCAAGTTTGATGATTGGACCAAAACTGTAATCTCTAGAATGCTCACAAGATTTTTCTATGAGTTTATCTACTGACCTACATTTAGTCCCGACATGATCCATATGCAAACCTGACCCAGATATTGTCAAGATGATCATTCTGAACACGCTTGGTGATTATTGGACCAAAATTGTGGCCTTTAGAGCGTTCACAGGGTGTTCTATGGTTTGACCTACTTACCTACTTTTTGGCCAGGCATGACCCATATTCGAACTTTTTCCCTGGTATTCTCAAGATGATAATTCTGACCAAGTTTGATAATGATTAGACCGAAACTGTAGCCTCTACAGTGCTCACAAGGTGTCTTCTATGAGTTGACCTAATGACCTACTTTTTGGTCCGACATGACTCATATTACAACTTGACTGAGATATTGGGTTAATGTTCATTCTGAACATTCTGATGATAATCGGACCAAACATTTAGTCTCTGTAGTGTTCACAATGTTTCTCTGTGATTTGAACTTTTGACCTACATTTTAACCCGCATAACCCATATTCAAACTTGACCCAGATATTGTCAAGATGATCATTCTGACCAAGTTCGATGATGATTGGACAAAACTGTGGCCTCTAGAGTGCCCACAAAGCTTTTCTATGATTTGACCGCTTGACCTATTTTTGGCCCATGTTCGAGATTGACCCTGATATTGCCAAGATAATAATTCTGAGCCAGTCTGATGATGATTGGACTAAAACTGTGTCCTCTAGAGTGTTCACAATAATTTCTCTATGACTTGTCCTACTGACCGACTTTTGACCTCACAGGAACCATACTCAAACTTGACCCAGGCATTGTCAAGTTGATCATTCTTGCCAAGATTGATGATGATTTGACCATAACTGTGGCCTCTACAGTGCTCACAACGTTTTTCTATGATTTGACCGATTGACTACTTTTTGACCCGACATGACCCGTATTCTAACCTGACCGAGATAGTGTCTTATTGACCATCATAAGCAAGTTTGGTGATAAGTGGACCACAAATTTGGCCTCTAGATTTGTCACAGTTTTTACTATAATTTGACTTCCTGGCCAACTTTTTGATGCGACAGAACCAATTTTCGGAACTAACCCAGATATTTTCAAGATGATCATTTTGACTAAGTTTGATGATGATCGGACTAAACCTTTGGCACCTCGAGTGCTCACAAGATTTTTTCTTTGATTCGACCTACTGATCTTCTTTTTAACCCAACATGATCCACGTTCTAACTGGACTCGGATATTGTCATGGTGATCATTCTGACCAAGTTTGATTATGACTGCACCAAAACTGTGGCCTATAGAGTGCTCACAATGTTTTTCTATATTTTGAAATACAGACCTACTTTTTGACCCGACATGACCCGTATTCGAACTTTCCCTAGACATTGCCAAGATAATCATTCTGACCCTTTTTGATAATGATTGGACCAAAACTCTATCCTCTAATTTGCTCACAATGTTTTTCTATGATTTAACCTATTGACCTGTATTTAAACCGGTTTGACCTACTGACGACTCGACATGATCTATATTCAAACTTGGCCCAGATGATCATTCTGCTCAAGTTTGATAATGATTGGATCAAAACTGTGGTCTCTAGAGTACTCACAATGTTTTATATGATTTTACCTACTGACCTACTTTTAACCCCACTTGACCAATATTCAAACTTGACCCAGATATTGTCTAGATGGTATTTCTGACCAAGTTTGATGAAGATTGGACTAAACCTTTGCCTCTGTGCCTGCAAAGTTTCTTTATGATTTGACCGTTTGTCTTCTTTTTGGCCCAACATGATACATATTCAAACTACACCGAGATATTGTCATGATGAACATTCTGACCAAGTTTGATGATGATTGGACCTAAACTGTGGCCTCTAGAGCGCTCGCTAGAATGACAACTATTTTCCCATGGCAACCAAAGTTTTTATTCGATTTCGATAAAAAGATAAAAAGAATATGCCACCAACCCCACCCCCCCCTCCCCCCCACCACCCACCCCTATGTACTGCGGGAAGTTTGTTATCCTTGTTCTGAGACTTAATGCGATCAAGCTGATCTTGAAATAACTGGAAGTTTTCGACCGTGCCATTGGTGGTCGATATCAACTTGCTATAAAGGGAGAAGTTTTGTAACCCAAACAGATTCTGAGTAGTTTTCCAGTTCCATGAATGGCATAACGAATGAGCAACATCACCCCGCTGCCATGAGAGTTTCTATCTTTTCTGCGGACTCTGTACTCACAAGATTCAGAGAAAATCTCCGAAGTCATAACCGAACTGTCAATGTTTGTTTCCTGAATAGTGGAGCGTGAAGCTCCGTGTTTAGTGCACTTGCCTCTGATGCTAGAGGTCCCGGGTTCGATCCCCGGCAGCGGTGATAAAATTGCGGTGTCCGAACGCGCTCCATTAGCATCATTTGCCGGCCCCCACCCATAGGGGCTTGAAGAAATATATGGGCTGCATGATGCTTCCACGCAGAAGTGAATCCGGCCCGCACACTAGTACTGGTAAACCGCTTAGAGGATCTAAGCCTGTCCAGGAACCGCGGTGCGAGGCGGACCGTCCATGCTAATAAACCCTATTGGTTTCATTGGGCGACAGGGCTTGAGATGTCATTTCATCTCAATGTCGGGTAAAAGTCCCACAAAATTGGGAGCAATGTCTCTAAAATGACCTTTACAGTGTTGACGGGGACGTTAAACCTCAAATCAAACAATAGCATCATTTGCAGGGATGAATGTCATAAAGTGCACCGTCCTTCGGATCGGGACGTTAGCTGGAGACCCCCTGTGCAGGGAGAGTCATGCCCTGTGCAGGTTAAAGGCCCCTACCATAATTACATGATTACTGTATAGGCTTTCATCCTGAAAACCTGGTGTTCTGTATTGTACACCTGCGAGTAATGGTCAGATGTGACCGATCGCAGTATAAGTAGAAAGAAAGAATAGCCACAACATGTGGTTGGTGAGTATCAAGGAAAGCTAAACGTTCAAGTATTTTTCCTGTTATACCATTGAGGATTATACCAGCAAGGATTACTAATAACCGGTAACTAGTTGCACATTGACGTCTCTGGAAGATGACACAAAATGACCCACAAGGATTGACGTGTCGTTAAACCAAAACAATCATTCAAGTAGCCCAACACTGCATGACCCTTATCAAAGCTCACTAGCAGAGCGAGCAGATGGATGCCACAAAGTGCACCGTCCTTCGGATCGGGGCGTTAACTGGAGGTCCCCTGTGCAGGGAAAACCATCCCCGGTGCAGGTAAAAGATCCCTACCATAATTACATGATTACTGTGTAGGCTTTCATCCTGCAAAACTGGGGTGAATCAGAATCAGAATTGTTACTGGTGACACGTCAAATGACATTCATACACCAGGACCTGTGATATGGGAAGTTAGTCCCTAGCTCTAACCATAGAGGTAAACTTAGCTACACAATCCCCAGCACCTTCAGCCGTCGAAATAATCGAATCGGGAAGGGCATTCCAATCTCTAAGGGTTCGGGGGAAGAACGATACATTATAAATGCCAGCTCTGGTAGTAAGGGTCTGAAACGTCATTGAATGGTGCTTTCTACAGTGCCTAGCTGGGGGAACAAGGTCGTCTGTTGGAATGCTGGCAGCACCCTTAAGACCTTTGTATAAGAGTATGAGCCTACTGTCTCTTCTCCTTTTCTTGAGAGACTACCATCTTCATTTTTCCTAGAATTCCAGTCATGCTCCCAGTTTCAAAGCAGTAATTTCTTGTTACAAATCTAGTAGCTCTATTCTGAACTTTTTTCAATTTCTTCATTAAGGACCACTCCGCTTGGGTCCCAGATGCAGCTACCATATTACAAGATTGGGCGAACAAGTCCCCTATAGTCTGTCTCTTTCACATCCTGAGGACACTGATGAAGATTTCGTCTCAGGAGACCAACTGTTTTATTCGCCGTTGTACACATGTTGCTAATGTGTGTATTCCATCTCAAATCATGAGTGATTGTCACATCAAGGTATTTAATGGAATTCACATTTTCGAGGACCGTTCCCTCTTAAGTGTAAGAAGCCTCAATTTTATTTATTCTCTTCCAAGTTATCTGCATAATATTGCATTTAATGTGTTGAATTCGTATGACCCATTGTCGTGCCCAAAATCCTGATCTATCTCTATCCTTCTGAAGTTTCATTGAGTCCTCAGTATCTCTGATTTCCCGATAGCAAACACAGTCGTCTGCGAACAGTCTTATTTCCGACTCAATGTCAGTGGAAAAAATATCATTG
Source organism: Lucinisca nassula (assembly GCA_963580285.1). NCBI lineage: Eukaryota > Metazoa > Mollusca > Bivalvia > Lucinida > Lucinidae > Lucinisca > Lucinisca nassula. The sequence continues at coordinate 76,488,350 of OY757011.1, read as the reverse complement.
ATGTACAGGGAGAATAGCTGCGGACCAAGAACAGTCCCCTGGGGGTACCCCAGATGAAACTGGCGCCCATACTGAAGAGTGAGAGGGTGTTGCAGTATATATAGAAAGAAAGAAAAGCAAGGGGATGTAACTGCCAGACTATAAATCAAGAGTCGAGTGGAGCGTGATAGCTCAGTGGTTAGTGCACTTGCCGCTGATGCTAGAGGGCCTGGGTTCGATCCCCGGCAGCGGCGATAAAATTTCGGTGTCCGAACACGCTCTATTGGCATCATTTGCATGGATGAATGTCATAAAGTGCACCGTCCTTCGGATCGGGATGTTAACTGGAGGCCCCCTGTGCAGGGAGAACCATCCCCTGTGCAGGTTAAAGATCCCTACCGTAATTACATGATTACTGTGTAGGCTTTCATCCTGCAAAACCTGGAGTGTATGTAATAGCGAGCACAGCGAAGCGCATCGCGAACGAAGTGAGCTCTACGGTAGAGAATCTGACCAAGAAAATTTACATACAGCCCTATATACGTTTAAGCTTAGATCGATCTGACGAATTTTCTTCCATCTGTCTTCCCGGAAGTTGCGGAAGTTGTCTAATGGGGCGAAAACGAGGCTGACAGTCTGGTATACCGTGTTTCCAGAACATTCGGACGATGTTCAGAGTTTTACCGAAGACAAGTCTAGCGTATGACAACAAATGAACATAAACGGACCTAATAAGCAGAATGGACTTGCAAAAACAATAAAAAATCCCGAAGTGCTTATTTTTGATTTTTTCGCCGGTCTTTAAATGTTGAGTCCAGCTGGTCACCGCCATATTGCAAGTACTTTTATTGTCCTATTAAAATTCTGTACATAATGAGGTGTACATAAAACAAGCAGCTAGCAAAATGTACTTAGAGAAGTATCTGAACAGAATAGAATATAATAGTGCTTAGGGTTAGTGTTATTATGGAGCTAAGGTAATTAAATGACCAAATTGACCGAATCAGTGTATGAACATAGTTAGATAATACCTACAGTAATGATGATCTATCTATCTATCTATCTATCTATCTATCTATCTATCTATCTATCTATCTATCTATCTATCTATCGAAAGGAACGTGATACCTCAGTGGTTAGTGCACTTGCCTCTGATGCTCGATCCCCCGCAGCGGCAATAAAATTTCGGTGACCAAACACGCTCCATTGGCATCATTTGCAGGGATGAATGTCATAAAGTGCACCGTCCTTCGGATCGGGACGTTAACTGGAGGCCCCCTGTGCAGGGAGAACCACCCCCTGTGCAGGTTAATGTAGGCTTTCATCCTGCAAAACCTGGAGTGTATGTAACATACCCCTGCGGTTATGGTCTATCTATCTACATGTATCTATCTATCAAGTGTCGAATGGTGTTAGCTGAAATAAAGGGAAAGGAATGTTGGTGAGGTGAGTTTGTACATTGCGAAAAGAGAGTGTTAGTATAGTTAAAAGATAAAAACAGAGACTGGTCTTTAATGTTGCTCACTGGACCTGGTATTGACAGTGTCTTGTGGCTTGACATTGCAGATCTGTCTGACCATTTCCATGTCATTCCGCTGCAGACGCTGTACGTATGGCTTTGTCACTCGCCAAGTGTCACTGGCATGGAATACCGCACTCGGCACGCAAGAGCTGTACACACGGCAACGTGTCTTGAACGAGATGTGATGGGAAGAGAACTGGTAGCAGTTCCATGAATTTCTTCCAGGCTGTTTTCACAAGTGATGCGGTCGAAAGATCACAGCCATCCATTGCTGAGAGTATGTCTCCTATGTAGCAAAAGGAAGCTACCCAGCCTACAGCTTGCCAGGTCAACCTTGGACTCCCCCATATGGTATCAGACCCAAAAATATCTGTAAATTTTAGCATACCCCAAAAATATTCCCAAGTTATACAGACTTGCCTTCTGTGAAGAAAATATATGTTTTCACTAATTTTATGCCTATTATGATTGTATTTGGTAACAAAAGAGCTTTAAACATTTCCTAACAGTATAGATCTGTAATGACTATAAAGCAACTGAATTGATGTGCAGCAAGGAAAACAAAAACATAAATAAAAGAGCTTCTGATATGGGAGAAATAATGTGTCAACAACACGCATTAAGCTTTTAAAGCCACATAAACCAAAGATATTTGAAAGTCACCCACAAAAAGTTCTATTTAGAGGTGATCCCAAAAAAAATCTACTAAATAGCCAGACCCATAAAAATACAAAAAATAACTACAAAACTATACAGTTTTGACCCCCCACCCCCAAAAAAGTCCTAGCCTATGTAGTAGGCAACGTTCATAGTACCCCCCTCCCCCTCGGTCTGCCGTCTAAGGGGCATGTAGTTTTTTGGCACTGTGTACGCCAAGAAATAAGGTTCTCTGTCAAGCGCATTAGCCCACTGCATTTCTCGTGCTCCCAGGACTTGCAGCCATTGCAAAATATACTACCCACTCCAGTGTGACATACAGCACATGGGAACTCACCTGACCTCTGCAGGGGATCTAGGCCAGTAACACAGATCATGATTTTCATCTTTCCGGCATTATCTCTCAGCCCACCCCCACCACCATCGCTTCTTTCACAGTAAAGAGCCTCCTGGCACTTTTCTCGAGCGATTCAGCTATGATGACAAGGTCATTGGCACTTGTCATCGGCATACAGGTCCTCCCAGGGCCTCCAGAGCGGAACTTGTGTGTCATTGCCTTCGCTTCTATTTTCCAAGCATACAGATGAAAAGCAGTGGGCTGAGAACAGAGCCGTAATGAACACGGACCTTTGAATTATTCACTATCTTTCTACTCATACTGAGTCGGTCATATTTGGCCATTACCTCAGTTGGGTGGGTGGATAAATTTAGAATTTAGCTTAAAGAAAAAAAATCATCACTGGATGAGCCTGTAACCTTCACTGTAAACGTTACCAATACGGCCAGGGTTCCCCACATTAGCATACATGTACACCCCCCCCCCCCTGGACCGGTTGCACAATCCAGTTGTCGACTCCAAGTTTTCAGTGCCAACTAGATACTCTTCCAGGGTACTTGATTAAGTGCCGAAAGCCATGTAGAGTCTCTTGTTGGCACATTATTGGAGTTTGGAAACTTTATTGGGGAGACTAGGTTATAAGTGTCGTCCAAAACAAAGGAAAAATAAAAATCAGCACATTTTTTCTGCATCCCAGTATCTAATATTGTTGTCCATTTTATTTATTTTTTTCTTCAGAAAATACATTTGAGAACAAACCATTTCAGGGAATATACAGGAGAGACATTTTCCTCTTTCCAGCCTGTAACACCCTGATCCAAAAGATTCTACACTTTTTTGGTTACCACAGCAGATTGAGCGTACATCAGAAAGCCAAAAATTAAAAGACAACGTCTCCTACCATATTGTAGTTCTGATATAACTTTAAGCTTCTGTGGTGTTACCAGCTTTGATGACTCAGTGTATGAGTGTCCGCTTTGGGATGAGGTCGTAGGTTTTGATCCCCGTCCATGGCATAGAGTTTATGTTACTTGTTTCTGATAGATATCAGAAATAGATATCTATCAGATATGCTAGTTTAATAAAGTGTTTATCTTTATGAGCTACTATGCTTTGTTATTTCAGCATCACTTTCATAGAATCGTGTATGCTGTGCTCGCTCTTAGGCTAAGCCTATTTACATATTATACACCTGCGGTAATGGTCAAATGTGACCGACGCAGTATCAGTAGATAGAAAGATAGAAACGGTATCTAGTTGCACGGTTCCGGGTCATTTCGGCCCATAACAAAATCGGCCCATGTCAAAATCGGCCCATGACAAAATCGGCCCATAGCAATTTCGGCCCATAAATGCTGTTATAGGGGCCAATTATCTGTTAAAATATAAAACAATGAAATATACAGTTAATTTATGATAAAATACATGTACATACAATTTATTTTTACCCCTTTTCCCTGCTCGGCATTTGTATCATTATTTTCAATAATTACCTCCCCCAGATGTGAGTCTTCTCGCAATGCATACTTTATAATGGAATCGATATGAAATAAAAAATATTATAAAAGAGGGTGTGTTTATTAAGAAGGAAAAAAATTTGTATATTTGTGAACTTGGAAATTGTAGTTCTGGGGTCATTGTTTATTTGTTTATATTGTTGTCACAATGATCAATAATCACTTTACGTTGTTACCTTTATCAACACGGGCCTTAAAGTGACAAACAGAACGATTATCATATTACTCAAACCTCAGTCATTATTGGGGCACGTGCCAATCATCCATTAGTTTATGTCTTCAATGCGGGTCTTAAATACTTTCTTTGTTCCTTGCTTTCGGTTTCGTTTTATGAAAGCTATTGGGCAGGGGCACATTGATAGCTGTTTGTGGGCCGAGCGCCCGGGCTCAATTACTAAAGACTCACATCAGTCTGTGCATCCGCACAGTCTGATTTGTGTAACCATGAATCATAAAGTAGCCAAAGCTTCCTTACGCCTCCAACGATCATGACCATACCGTGTGGCTGCGCAAGGTGATCTGTGTATGCAGGACGGATTATAGAAATTGCTTGGCCCTTGCTTACTTATTTACTTTGTGTTTCAATCGGCCTAATGTTCAAACGGCTTCCTCGCGACCTGGCAAATGTTAATGCACGAAAACCTATGGGTGATTCCTGTAATAAAATCGAAAGTTTTCTACTAAGTTTTCTACTGAAAACTAACCGATGCGCCTCTTATTCATAATATATTCCATTTCTTAAATGGAAATAAGAAAAAAACATGTACATACGCTCTATTGCTCGTTGTGGCGATTCTAACGAGTACCCACAACCAATGTCTTGGATCAGAAAAAAATGCATAATAACATATACCCCTTTATACTCCAATTTTCCCTACATAAAGTGGGGTTTAGAGCGGTATTATTTACTCGGACTTGTTAACATGATATGATTTTTTTTATCATTTGAGGAAAGAATATTAATTTCTCAAACTGAACATATTTTTCACTTTATCCCATTGTTCGACTCACATGCTACTGATTTGGCCCGCAAGCAAGCCAATTATATGCAAACATAGTAATTATGCCATCATTAAAATTGTGGATCGAATTTGCTATGGGCCGATTTTGTATGGGCCGATTCTGCTATGGGCCGAATTTGTCATGGGCCGATTTTGTTATGGGCCGAATTGTCCAGGGACCTAGTTGCACCTTGACGTTGTAATTCCTGTCATTTCGGTTTAATTCAGGTCATTTCATGTGTTAGTTGTTTCGAGGAAGTTGCAGACGCAGTTTCAGGAAATTATTTATTGATTTTATTTCGCAATTTTGCGGCAGTGTCAGTCGATATTTTTGACTCTTTGTTAGTATTAGAAAAGAGAAATGAACGTTGAATTCTTCTATATCGACATTTTCATTTGACACAAATAAAGAAAGGTGTGTATCATTGTTTATCAAAACCTGTCAAAATCAGCTGATCAACTTACTCCACAGTCTCCAGATTTTTGTAATGCATGTAAATAATGCTACTGGGTAATCAATTTGTTTTCTAATAGCCTGGTAGCTCAGTGGGATACTGGAACCCCTTTTGAAAGTCCTCCTCGGAGGTTAAGAAGTATTGGCAGATAGATAGTTAACTTACCTATCGTGCTAGAGCCCCCATTCCCCCCGTTTCAGTTCCCAGCAGTGGTCCCCCCAGGTGCGCTGGGGCCATGCCCCATTAAGGGCCCCATTGGGAATGTGATAGCTCAGTGGTTGGTGCACTTGCCTCTGATGCTAGAGGCCCCCTGTTTGATCCCCAAAGGCGGTGATTATTTTGGTATCCGAACACGCTCCATTGGCATCATTTGCCAAATGAATGCCAAAAAGCGCTCCGTCCTTCGGATCTGGACGTTAACTGGCAGACGAGTAAACTTCTGTGCAGGTTAAAGACCCCTACCATAATTACATGATTACTGTGTAGGCTTTCAACCCTGCAACCTGGAGTGTATGTAATGTACACCTGCGAGTAATGGTCAAATGTGAAAGAAAGTTGGCCCCTGCCCAGTGCCACCGAGACTTGAAGAAATAGATGGGCCGCTTGATGCTTCCACCCAGAGCTGAAACCAACCGGCACACAAGAACTGGTATACAGCTTAGACTATCTAAGCCTGCCAAGGCAAAGTGGTGCGAGTCAGCCGGTCCATGCTTATAAACCCTATTGGTTTCATTGGGAAGCAGGGCTTGAGAAGTCATTTTATCTCAGTGTCGGCTAAAAGTCCCACAAAATTGGAAGCAGCGTCTCCAAAATGACCTTTACAGTGTTGATGGCCGGCCCCCGCCCATCGGGGCTTAAAGAAATATATGGGCTGCATGATGCTTCCATGCAGAGCTGAAACCGACCCGCACACGGGTACTGGTAAACAGCTAAGAGGATCTGAGCCTGCCCAGGCAAAGTGGTGCATGTCAGCCCGTCCAAGCTTATAAACCCTATTGGTTTCATTGGGCAGCAGGGCTTGAGATGTCATTTCATCTCAATGTCGGGTATAGTTCCACAAAATGATGAGATGCATTCAGTGACACCTACCTTGGGGTCCCCGGGGTGTGACATGCCCTACCACATCCACATTATAAAAAGCCATGTATCTCAGAAACTGTTCATACCCTCACCCTTAAACCATATATATTCTTGTTCCTTATGATAAGATACATACATTCAGTGGCACCAACCTGTGGGTCCCCCGGGTGGGCAGGGCCATGTCCCACTCATCCAATTCAAATAAGCCCATATATATCTCAGAAACTATTCAGATGCCCATCCCCTTAACCATATAATACATTGTATACTCTTGTTCCTTATGATAAAATGCATTCAGTGACAGCTGGTCTCAGTAGCTCAGTCGGATGCGCGTCTGACTGGTGATCAGGAGGATGCGGGTTCGATACCAGTCAGAGTCAGCAACATTCTTTCATGGAGATTGATCATGAAATCTTTTCTACGGTCATTCTCTCCCGTCTGCTGATTCAAGACGGGCAGTTGTCAGTTTCTGTGGAAAGAATGTGCACTGTCCTGGTTAACTGCTTACTTATAAGCCCAGGAAAAAAGTGTGGATAGGTAAACTGACCGGCTCAAAAATAACCTAAAATAGTGTTTACCGTACCATTAAACTCCAATACAAACAAACAAAGCATTCAGTGACAGCAACATGGGATCTCCTTGGGTGCACCTTGGCCATGCCCCACCCCTAAACTATATACATGTACAATGTATATTTATTTTTGTTCCTTATTGTAAGACACATTCAGTGACACCGACTTTGGTAAGCCTTATCATGCTGTTCACGACAGCCCCTATCTTTGCAAACAGTGTAGATCTAGATCAGATGGCTTCTGAAGAAGCCATCTGATCTGGATCTACACTGTTTGACATTCAATTTATGAATTTTTAGGAACAAATTACATCAAGTTATCTGATTGGTTCAAAGTCAGAAATGGGTGTGGCTAAACTGAATATTCGGCAAGAGAAGGGTTAATCATAAGGATCAATACTCATATGAATAATAATGATATTACTTCACTGTGTGTGTGTGTGTGTGTGAATTCGGGTTTAACGTCGCTTTCAACAATTTTTCAGTCATATCACGACGGTGTCTGGTTGCGACAGGGAGCTCAATGCTCACGTTTAAACTGCTGCCTCACTGAAGTACATGTATCATGTCCCAGACACATTACATGATACCACATCCAGTCACATTATCCTGACACTGGATCGACCAGTCCTAGCTCTACCCCGTAAATCTGAGTGCCAAGCGAGGAGCAGCTAGTACCATTTTTAACGACTTTGGTATGTCGCGGCCCGGGTTCGAACCCGAGACCTCCCGTTCCCCGGAGCGGACACTCTACCAAATGAGCTATCGGGGCCGGTACTTCACTGTGAAGGTTGAGACTTTATGACAAGCAAGCAAATGCACTTGACCTGGCAAGACATAATGTTCTAGAATATGTAATGTGTTGCACCATGATTTTAGGTCAACCCAAAGTTTTTACAATAGCGCGTTTACTGCCGGTATCTGACGACCACTGACCAATTAAGTTAAAATGGCAACAATATAAAAATCAAAGCACTGATAGCACTGGTGGTCTGATTGTCTTTAACCCTTATCTTGCTGTTCATGACAACCCCTATCTTTGCAAACAGTGTAGTTCCAAATCAGATGGCTTCTGAAGAAGCCATCTGCTCAGGATCTACTCTGTTTGGCATTCAGTTTAATAATTTGTAGCAATAAATTACATCAAGTAATTTGATTGGTTCATAGACAGAAATGGGTGTGGCTTAAATGAATATTCAGCAAGATAAAGGTTAAATTAGCAAACAGTGTAGACCCTGGCTAGGCAGTGCATTTTGCAGCATCTTAACTGGCTGGGCAAACCCAACACATTATTCCTGTCCAGATTCCTTAGATAACCCCTCCAACGAAACACTTTGACCTCACAGCAATAAGAATAGTGTGACTGTTTTTAGCTTTACCAGAGCCGAAGGCATCAGGGGAGCTTATAGGATAGGAAGTGGTCGGTCGTCCATCCAGGTTGTCTGCGTCTTCAATATTTTCAAATGTCATCTCAGAAACTGCTCGGGCAGGTCCTGCCATATCACCTGTTCATTATGATATCCAGGCCGGTCTGGCCATATCAGGTGTCCATTATGATATCCAGGCAGGTCCAGCCATATCACTGGTCCATTATGATATCCAGGCAGGTCTGGCCATATCACTGGTGCATTATGATTTCCAGGCAGGTCAAGCCATATCACTGGTCCATTATGATATCCAGGCAGGTCCACTCATATCACCTGTCCATTATGATATCCAGGCAGGTCTGGCCATATCACCTGTCCATTATGATATACGGGCAGGTCCGGCTATATCACTGGTCCATTATGATATCCAGACATGTCCGGCCATATCACTGCTCCATTATGATATCCAGGCAGGTTGTGCCATATCACCTATCCATTATGATATCCAGGCAGGTCTGGCCATATCACCTGTCCATTATGATATCCAGGCAGGTCTGGCCATATCACTGGTCCATTATGATATCCAGGCAGGTCCGGCCATATCACCTGTCCATTATGATATCCAGCCATATCACTGGTCCTTTATGATATCCAGGCAGGTCTGGCCATATCACCTGTCCATTATGATATCCATGCAGGTCTGGCCATATCATCTGTCCATTATGATATCCAGGCAGGTCTGGCCATATCACTGGTCCATTATGATATCCAGCCATATCACTGGTCCTTTATGATATCCAGGCAGGTCCAGCCGTATCACTGGCCCATTATGATATCCAGGCAGACCTGTCCATATCACCTGTCCATTGTGATATCCATGCAGGTCTGGCCATATCATCCATCCATTATGATATCCAGGCAGGTCCAGCCATATCACTGGTCCAATATGATATCCAGGCAGGTCTGGCCATATCACCTGTCCATTACGATATCCAGGCAGGTCCAGCCATATCACCTGATATCCAGGCAGGTCCAGCCATATCACTGGTCCATTATGATATCCAGGCAGGTCCAGCCATATCACTGGTCCATCATGATATCCAGGCAGGTCCAGCCATATCACCTGTCCATTATGATATCCAGGCAGGTATGGCCATATCACCTGTCCATTATGATATCCATGCAGGTCTGGCCATATTACTGATCCATTATGTTATCCAGACAGGTCCAGCCATATCACTGATCCATTCTGATATCAAGGCAGGTGCAGCCATACATGTAACGTGGCTTGCCTGTCCATTATGATATCCCGGCAGGTCCAGCCATATCACCTGTCCATTAATATGATATCCAGGCATGGCGGGCCATATCGCCAATCCATTATGATTTCCAGGCAGGTCCAGAGATATCACTGATCAATTATGATATCCAGGCAGGTCCCTGTTCCATTGTGATTTGCAGGCAGGTCCAGCGATATCACTGATCCATTATGATATCCAGACAGGTCCGGCCGTATCACCTGTCCATTATGATTTCCAGGAAGGTCCGGCCATATCACTGGTTCATTATGATATCCAGGCAGGTCTGGCCATATCACTGGTCCATTATGATATCCAGGCAGGTCCGGCCATATCACCTGTCCATTATGATATCCAGCCATATCACTGGTCCTTTATGATATCCAGGCAGGTCTGGCCATATCACCTGTCCATTATGATATCCATGCAGGTCTGGCCATATCATCTGTCCATTATGATATCCATGCAGGTCTGGCCATATCACTGGTCCATTATGATATCCATGCAGGTCTGGCCATATCACCTGTCCATTATGATATCCAGCCATATCACTGGTCCTTTATGATATCCAGGCAGGTCAAGCTGTATCACTGGTCCATTATGATATCCAGGCAGACCTGTCCATATCACCTGTCCATTATGATATCCATGCAGGTCTGGCCATATCATCCGTCCATTATGATATCCAGGCAGGTCCGGCCATATCACTGGTCCATTATGATATCCAGGCAGGTCTGACCATATCACCTGTCCATTACGAAATCCAGGCAGGTCCAGCCATATCACCTGATATCCAGGCAGGTCCAGCCATATCAATGGTCAATTATGATATCCAGGCAGGTCCAGCCATATCACTGGTCCATTATGATATCCAGGCAGGTCCAGCCATATCACCTGTCCATTATGATATCCAGGCAGGTATGGCCATATCACCTGTCCATTATAATATCCATGCAGGTCTGGCCATATTACTGATCCATTATGTTATCCAGGCAGCTCTGGCCATATCACCTGTCCATTATGATATCCAGGCAGGTTCAGCCATATCACTGATCCATTCTAATATCCAGGCAGGTCCAGCCATACATGTAACGCGACTCGCCTGTCCATTATGATATCCCGGCAGGTCCGGCCATATCACCTGTCCATTAATATGATATCCAGGCATGGCGGGCCATATCGCCAATCCATTATGATTTCCAGGCAGGTCCAGAGATATCACTGATCAATTATGATATCCAGGCAGGTCCCTGTTCCATTGTGATTTGCAGGCAGGTCCAGCGATATCACTGATCCATTATGATATCCAGACAGGTCCGGCCGTATCACCTGTCCATTATGATTTCCAGGAAGGTCCGGCCATATCACTGGTTCATTATGATATCCAGGCAGGTCTGGCCATATCACCTGTCCATTATGATATCCAGGCAGGTCCAGCCATATCACCTGATATCCTGGCAGGTCCAGCCATATCACTAGTCCATTATGATATCCAGGCAGGTCCAGCCATATCACTGGTCCATTATGATATCCAGGCAGGTATGGCCATATCACCTGTCCATTATGATTTCCAGGAAGGCCCTGCCATATTACTGATCCATTATGATATCCATGCATGCCCCGCCATATTACCTGTCAATTTATTTATGATATCCATGCAGGTCTATCCAGATCACTGATCAATTATGATATCCATGCAGTTCCAGTCAAATCACTGATACATTTTGATTTCCAGACAGGTCCAGCCATATAACTGATTCATTATGATATCAAGGCAGGTGGCAGGTCTGGCCATATCACTGATTCTTTATGATATCCAGGAAAATTCAGCCATATGATATGGCAAGTCCAGCCATATCACTGATTCGTTATGATATCAAGGCAGGTGGCAGGTCTGGCCATATCACTGATCCATTATGATATCCAGCCTTAAATGATTAAAGCATAAAAAATGTACAGGAAAATTCAGATTATTTTAACACTTGTCCTGCTGAAGAAATAAATTTTGCCACATCCATTTCTGACTTTCAACTAATCAAATAACTTGATATAATGTGTCCAGCCATATCACTGATCCATTCTGATATCAAGGCAGGTGCAGCCATACATGTAACGTGGCTTGCCTGTCCATTATGATATCCCGGCAGGTCCAGCCATATCACCTGTCCATTAATATGATATCCAGGCATGGCGGGCCATATCGCCAATCCATTATGATTTCCAGGCAGGTCCAGAGATATCACTGATCAATTATGATATCCAGGCAGGTCCCTGTTCCATTGTGATTTGCAGGCAGGTCCAGCGATATCACTGATCCATTATGATATCCAGACAGGTCCGGCCGTATCACCTGTCCATTATGATTTCCAGGAAGGTCCGGCCATATCACTGGTTCATTATGATATCCAGGCAGGTCTGGCCATATCACTGGTCCATTATGGTTTCCAGAAGCCATCTGTTCTGGATCTACAGTGTTTGCAAAGGTAGAGGTTAGCATGCTTCAACATGGCAAGGGTTAACCCTTATCTTGCTGTTCACGACAACCCCTATCTTTGCAAACAGTGTGGATTCAGATCAGATGGCTTCTGAAGAAGCCATCTGATCAGGATCTACTCTGTTTGACATTCAGTATATGAATTTGTAGCTATAAATTACATCAAGTAATTAGATTGGTTGATAGACAGACATGGGTGTGGCTTAAATGAATATTCAGAAAGATAAGGGTTAACAGTCTTAAAATGTTATGTTGTGATTCTCTATACTTTCAGAAAAATCCAGATGTTGGTTCATAGTGGGATTACACCGGGCAGCTACATCAAAGCAAATTCAACGAAAATCTACCCAAGTGCTATCCTGCATCTTATAAGACCTATGACTAAACTTTGCCTTTCCGATCTGTTTTCTATCAGCCCAGCAGAGTTTTACAGTAGTGATAAGTTAAAACTGAATTTTTCATTGATTTTGTTAAATATATCTAATTTGAGACCCAGTGGATGTTCTGTTAAAATTTGGAATTTAATAGATACTATACCAAGAACAGCACAGTTAAGTATAGAAACTAAAGAATGCAAAATAGTGAAAGAGTTAATAAATATGGCAGAAATTCTAAAAAGAGTGAATCAACAGCTGATTCTTCTAGTAGTAGCAGCAGTAGCTCAGAGTCACTGTTTTCCAGTGACTCATCTACATTGTCCATGCCCCCACCCCCTGATGGCGGATACGGATGGATGATTATTGTTGCTGCATTCTTTATCAGTTTGATCAGTGATGGCATTTCATTTTCATTTGGTATTCTGTACACTGACTTGTTAGCTTATTTTGAAGAAAGTAAAAGCTTGACATCATGGATTGGATCTGTGTTTTACGGTACTTGCATGATTGGGGGGCCACTTGCAAGCGCTTTGGCGACCAAGTTTGGCTGCAGGAAAGTGACAGTAGCTGGGGGTTTACTTTCAGCAAGTGGAATCTTCATCAGTTCTTTTTCAAACAGTATTGGAATGCTTTGCTTTTGGTTTGGCTTCATCAATGGACTTGGAATGGCGATGGGGTATGTAACATCACTAGTAATGGTGGCATTCTACTTTGAAAAGAAGAGAGCATTGGCAACTGGATTGTCTGTTTGTGGTTCTGGAATAGGAACATTTGTGTTTGCTCCACTCACTGAGACTTTATTGTCAGCCTATGGTTGGAGAGGATGCTTAGTGGTTTGGAGTGGAATTGCTTTAAACCTTTGTGTCTGTGGCTGTTTGTTAAGGCCATTGAAATTTACTCCAGAGGAGAAGAAAGAGAGAGCTCTAAGACAGTTTGAGAGGATATCAGAAAAGATGTCGCGAACTATGTCATACACAAGCTTCCGTAGTCAGAGTCGCCATGCAAGTCAGTCAGATATGAATTCAAGTGATAATGATAATATGACTGATGAACTAGAACATTGTCACTCACAAATTCAAATACCTACTTTCATTCAAGAGAAGAAGGTTGATATTCCAATAGAGCTCCTTAAAGAAGCAAAGAGTAATAATGATGTGCTGAGAAATTATATAAAAAGCTTAGGTTCTCTTGAAGACGATGTAAACTGTCTAGAGGAGATGGATTTAAAGAATATAGAAACAACAGAAATGAAGAACTCGGTCTCAGAAAAAGAAATAATGAAAGTGGAAACAGAAGTTATTTCAACTGACATAGGTGGAACAGTGCAGGTACAGAAGGCACCTAAAGAAACCAAAAGTTGCTTAAAGAAATCTGACGGGACAAAAAAGCATCAACAGAAAGCTAAACATGTCAGAATGGAGAGCTATTTGCCACTGTATCGGAAAGATATATTTTATCGTGGTAACCTAATGAAGCTGGCAGTTCCAGGTCAGATAAAGTCCACAAGCTGTCCAGCGTTGTATACCAGCAACTGGGATGAAAGTGATAGTTCAGATGAAGAATGGGACTGGGAATTCTGGAAGTATGTGAGAGTTTCCAAACCTCTAAAGCGAGTCCTGAAAATCATGTTTGACCCAGCAATCCTGAAGCACCCACTTTACATTACATTTGCATTGTCAAGCTTTATTCTATATTTTTGGTATGATGTACCTTACATATTCATGGCTGACAGGGCGATTGAGTATGGAATTTCAGAGAAACAGGCATCATTCTTGATTTCCATTCTGGGTATTGTAAACACTTTCGGACAGATAATATATGGTGTACTGGGTGATAGACAGATCAGTCTTAGTATCTTGTATGGAACCTCACTGGTAGCTTGTGGAGTAACAGTTATGATGGTACCCTATTTTACCAGCTATATTGCGATGGCTTGCCTGTCAGGAACATTTGGGTTTTTCATCAGCGCCAACTACTCCCTTGGGACAGTGATACTGGTTGAGTTCTTGGGGATAGATAAGTTGTCCAATGCATATGGTTTGACGATGTTGAAACAAGGAATTGCAAATCTGGTTGGTCCTCCAGTGGCAGGTAATAGCCTTCAGCTTTTAATTCATCAAATCATTATACATGTAGATAGGATGAGCAGCAGAAGATTGGACCAATAGTCTTATCCAGGCAGCTCCATCTTATAAAGCCTAATAAGTGATGCAAAAGAATATAAAACTAAAGATCACAATCCACAGCTCCAGATAAAGCACTTTTTTCTGAATTCTTATTTCTGTATGAAAACATAAGTTGTGGGTAATTCATTAGAAGCGCCTTTGCAACATACATTTTGTGGAGAAATAAGAAAATGCCAGTCACAAAATACTGAAAGACATACAGGACTCAAGGTAAGACAATAGAATTGAAGACAGGGCAAAAGTCCTTCTTACAGTATCTTGTACACAACACCCTCCATTCTCTGCATCAGCAAAAACTTTATGGCAGGCATCGAGGCAAATTGGTAAAGTCACTCTGATATGATAGCCAAGATGGCCGCTATGGAACAGGATAACAGGTCTTGAACAGTTTCATCCAGGTCACTGAGGTGATTAATCTCTGGCCCAGTTTGGCCTCTAGTTAGTAGTTACAGCATGTATGATAATAATAATATATTAATTTAGTGAATAAATTGCTTTACCCTTAAGATGCCATTCATAACAGTTGCCATCTGCTTTGTTGTCTGCTGGTTCCTTTAAAAGCCATTGTTTCAAACAGTGTGGACCCAAATCATTAGGAGCAGTCTGATCAAGGTCTACACTATTTGCCTGTATGGAAAAATATTTTTACAAATTTGTATGAAGATGCAGCAGATGACATAAGCAGATGGCATTTTCTGATGTAGATTTTCTTGTTATCTTAAACCTTATCCTGCTGAACATGACAACCTGTACCTTTGCAAATAGTTTAGACCCAGATCTGATCAGGATCTACATGATTTGTTGTGCAGTTTGTGAATGAATATATACATTTACATCAAGCAATTTGATTGGTTGGTAGTCAGAAATGGTCAAATGGATGTGGCTAAATTAACTTATTCATCATGATAAGGGTTATGGGAGATTAGGTATGGTAGGCTAATGATACATGCTACTTAAATTTGCAGGTCTGCTGTATGACTGCACCGGTACCTATGATGCTACCTTCTTTGTTGGCGGTGCATTCATCATCGTGGCTGGTATCCTGCTGCTATGGGTCCCTGTTTATCGCTATAACAAACGTCGGAGGTTGCTGAAAATGCAGCTGTCAGCTCACAACATTGAAACAGTCATCGGCAAAGAGAAAGGGAAGGAAGATAATGGAGACGAGACATCAGAGAAAGAAAACAATGTGGATGCACATGTAACAGTTCACACAAGGTTGCTGGTAATGGTACCAAAGGGAGACAACCTGAAAGACACAGAGAATGAGTTAAGCCAGCCAAATGAAAAGGTTTGCCCCACAGTTTCAGTAAAGATTACTGAATCCACTGTGTAATGGACTAGTAGTCTGTGATTAATATTCTCAGCCCTGTTGGTGGATCATGATTGCAAACAGATTGCAAATAGTTTAGATCTTGATGAGATGGCTCATCATGAGCCATCTCATCAGAATCTGCACTATTTGCGACTCCTCTAATAGTTTTAACTGAAACCTCATATGTCCAAATTAAAAGATGGAAAAGTGCACTTCAGAAAGTCCGGAGTGTATGAGTTGTTGAGCAAAGCAAAATCAGATCTCTCAGTTTTTGTCTGGTCATCTTATATTTTGTTATAGTTTTGTTTTGTTGCATAATATTAGTTACCGGTAATTTGTTGCTATGTCTGTGGACATTCAAAGGGCCTGGACCCTTTATATTTATTTTGCTTTTTGCACAGTAACAGTAGTACATGTATATTGTTGTTGTTTTTCTTTTCTAAAGATTGCAGTAAGATGAAAAATGAGATGGCTTAATATAAGGGCACACATACATAAGAGTGCATGGATTGCACACACATGCACTCCTGCACGCATGCACACAGGTACAGTGCATGCACTTGCAAACACACATTGCATATACACAAATACACTTTGTAGTGAAATATATATATGATGTTACAGAAGAAATGCAATTATTCAATTATTATTCAGAATTATAATTCAGAGATTTGAAAGTCCAATTATATTGAATTCACATTTTGATCATCAACAAGTCTGAATAAGTCAGTCAACTGAGTCAGAATAATTCAAACTTGAAACAAGATTAGCCTGTCCTTTAGACTTTGACCTATTGAAGTTAAACTATTTGATCATTACAAAGTTGAGAAATGTTTTGTTCATTATTATCATGGTAATATTTCAAGCAAAGATTTGAACTTGCATCTCCAGTACAGAAATTTAACTTTAGTTTTGCAAAACATTTCTGCGGAACAAGTGACACTTCCATTTTATTTTTGCTAATTTTGTTTCACTGTTGCCTTATTTGGCCATGTAGTTTCAGTCAGCTTTTATATGTATTTTCAGTTAGCCTTTGTGAAATCAAAGGAGGACTTTTTCTCTATATCTGGGCCAAGTTGTTGAAAGCATCATTAGCTTAACGTGTTGTATACTAGTGGACTCTTCCATTGCTATATGTTGGACAAGTCCATTTGTCGTGCAATTTGTTTGACGGAAAAGTCTGTTAGCAAATAGTGCAGGCCCTGATTAGATGTCGCACAATATAAGGATCTTATATGGGTGTGAGGGGTGGATAGAAAAATCCGTCCCAAGGGTCACTGTCCAGCATCACAAGGCTTGCCAAGTGATGCGGGCAGTGATCCCGAGGGACAGATTTTTCTATCCTCCCCTCACATCCATATTGGATTCTTTTTCTTGCATACCTTCCATTTCTTAGCGCGGAATTTCAATGCTGCAGTCACTTCGGTTACCAACGTCCGCCATATTGTGTTTACACTGCAGGAATGTAAAGTGACGTCACGGATCGTGCATGACGTCAACCTTAACGATGGTGCACACAAGGTCGTAATCAATCAGTGCATTTATCAAACACGCGATTATATTCGATTTTGGGTCGGAACACCAGGGTCAGAACATAAATTTCTATCCCCAGGGTAAAATCGCGGATTTCCTTGTCTGGTGTGCAAGAATATCTGATCTGGGCCTGCACTGTTTGCCAAGGTACCCCTTCAGGGGTTTCCTGCATGCAATGGGTTAACTAGCATATTAGTGGCCAAAATGTGAACTGTTCTAGTAAGTAGAATATCAAATACAGTGGTATTTTTTGCTTAAAAAATGGGAGTAGTTTTTGCAGCTACTGCTACTCACAATTTTTAGCAAAAATAGTAGTACATTCTTTATACTAAACATATTTAAAAATGATCAAAGTTTTAACAATATGTTAACCCTTATCTTGCAGTTTACGACAACCCCTATCTTTGCAAACAGTGTAGATCCAGATCAGATGGCTTCTGAAGAAGCCATCTGATCAGGATCTACACTGTTTGGCATTCAGTTTATGAATTTGTAGCAATAAATTACATCAAGTAATTTGATTGGTTGATAGACAGAAATGGGTGTGGCTTAAATGAATATTCAGCAAGATAAGGGTTAACTAATGAAACAACTGAACCCTGATGTGGTTGTCACTGTAGTTTAATTAAACATCAACCCTTGATGGTTATTTTGCATCCTCTCCCAGAAAATGGGAGGACTGAGATAGTAACAGAGATTAACCCTTGTCCTGCTGTTCATAACAACCCCTACCTTTGCAAACAGTGTAGATCCAGATCAGATGACTTCAGAAGAAGCCATCTGATCAGAATCTACACTGTTTGTCATTAAGTTTGTGAATTTGAATGAAAACATTATATCATGTTATCTGATTGGCTGATAGTCAGAAATGGGTGTGGCTAATTAAAATATTCAGCAGAATAAGGTTTAAAAGAATAGAAACAAGAGAGAGTTGATAATGAGAAAAAGGTGATGAAACTGCAAAAAGTATATAAACATTCCTCCTATTCACACTTATAAAGTACCTGTACCTGGCGAAAGGAGGGTAGGCCTTGCCCAACTGTAAGCCAGGATCAGCCGGATACCCCCATGTCAAAAGATTGTCTTAACTCTTATCTTGCTGTTCACGACAACCCTTATCTTTGCAAACAGTGTAGATCCAGATCAGATGGCTTCTGAAGAAGCCATCTGATCAGGATCTACACTGTTTGACATTCAGTTTATGAATTTGTTGGAATAAATTATATCAAATAATCTGATTGGTTCAAAAGCAGAAATTGGTGTGGCTAAATTTGATATTCAGCAAGATAAGGGTTAATACACATTTGGTGCGATAGTTCAAGTCTTAAACAACATTTTTAGCTCGCCTGTACGAAGTACAAGGAGAGCTATTGTTGTCACCTCGGATGGCGTGCGCGTGCGTGTGCGCGTGCGCTTCACACTGCGTTAAAGTTTTTCAAATGCTTATATCTCAACAGTCACTCATCACAGAGCACTCATATTTTGAACTTTAGTACCTGGGAGGGTCTTCTGATGTTCAAAGATAACAGACCCCTGGGGTCATGCCCCGGGGTGGGGCTTGGGGTCAAAATCTAGAACACCTATGTAATACTGTGTTAAAGTTTTTGAAATGCTTATATCTCAGCAGTCACTTATCACAAAGCATTCATATTTACAACTTGGATACCTGGGAGTGTCTTCTGAGATTCCAAGACAACAACCCCCTTGGTTCGTGCCTGGGAGTTGGGATGGGGTGGGGCTAGGGTTCAAAATCTAGGTCAAAATCTAGAACACCTATGTAATACTGTGTTAAAGTTTTTGAAATGCTTATATCTCAGCAGTCACTTATCACAAAGCATTCATATTTACAACTTGGATACCTGGGAGTGTCTTCTGAGATTCCAAGACAACAACCCCCTTGGTTCGTGCCTGGGAGTTGGGATGGGGTGGGGCTAGGGGTCAAAATCTAGGACAACTTTGTAATTTGTTGTATACCTTTCCCTTATGCTAACAAGTTATAGACAGAATTGGTTATACATCAGCCAACCAAGTGACATTGGTTCAAGTGTAAAAGGGTGAAGGTCATGGTGACCTATATTTCACGGTCCAGTGATTTTGCCTTTTATCTTGAAGACTATTTGTTGGAGAAATGCCATACCTGGGATATTAGTTCCATGTGAACCCATGATTGACCTCAAAATATATCTAGGTCACTGACCTATATTTCATGGTTCAGTGATTTTGACTATTATCTCAAATACTATTTGATGGAGAAATGTCATACCTGGATGATTAGTTCCATGTGACCTGATAATTGACCGCAAAATATATCTAGGTCAGTGTGACCTATATTTCATGGCTCAGTGATTTTGCCTATTATCTCGAATACTATTTGATGCAGAAATGTCATACCTGGATTATGAGTTCCATGTGACCAGATAATTGACCCCAAAATATAACTAGGTCAGTGTGACCTATATTTCATGGTTCAGTGATTTTGTCTTTTATCTCGAATACTTTTTGATGGAGAGATGTCATACCTTGATTGTTAGTTCCATGTGACCCCATGATTGACCTCAAAATATAGCTAGGTCAGTGTGACCGATATTTCATGGTCCAGTGATTTTGCCTATTATCTTGAATATTATTTGATGGAGAAATGTCATACCTGGGTTATTAGTCCCATGTGACCCCATGCTTGACCTCAAAATATGTCTAGGTCACTGTGACCTATATTTCATGGTTCAGTGATTTTGTCTATTATCTTGAATACTTTTTGATGAAGAAATGTTACACCTGGATAATTTATTCCATGTGAGCTGATTATTGACCACAAAATAAATCCAGGTCATTGTGACCTATATTTCATGGTTCAGTGATTTTCCCTATTATCTTTATTACTAATTGATGGAGAAATGTCATACCTGGGTTATTAGTTCCATGTGACCCCATGATTTACCTCAAAATATATCTAGGTCACTTTGACCTATATTTCATGGTTCAGTGATTTTGACTATTATCTCAAATACTATTTGATGGAGAAATGTCATACCTGGATTATTAGTTCCATGTGACCTGATAATTGACCGCAAAATATATCTAGGTCAGTGTGACCTATATTTCATGGCTCAATGATTTTGCCTATTATCTCGAATAGTATTTGATGCAGAAATGTCATACCTGGATTATGAGTTCCATGTGACCAGATAATTGACCCCAAAATATAACTAGGTCAGTGTGACTCATGGTTCAGTGATTTTGTCTTTTATCTCGAATACTTTTTGATGGAGAGATGTCATACCTTCATTGTTAGTTCCATGTGACTCCATGATTGACCTCAAAATATAGCTAGGTCAGTGTGACCGATATTTCATGGTCCAGTGATTTTGCCTATTATCTTGAATATTATTTGATGGAGAAATGTCATACCTGGGTTATTAGTCCCATGTGACCCCATGCTTGACCTCAAAATATGTCTAGGTCACTGTGACCTATATTTCATGGTTCAGTGATTTTGTCTATTATCTTGAATACTTTTTGATGAAGAAATGTTACACCTGGATAATTTATTCCATGTGAGCTGATTATTGACCACAAAATAAATCCAGGTCATTGTGACCTATATTTCATGGTTCAGTGATTTTCCCTATTATCTTTATTACTAATTGATGGAGAAATGTCATACCTGGGTTATTAGTTCCATGTGAACCCATGATTTACCTCAAAATATATCTAGGTCACTGTGACCTATATTTCATGGTTCAGTGATTTTGACTATTATCTCAAATACTATTTGATAGAGAAATGTCATACCTGGATGATTAGTTCCATGTGACCTGATAATTGACCGCAAAATATATCTAGGTCAGTGTGACCTATATTTCATGGCTCAATGATTTTGCCTGTTATCTCGAATACTGTTTGATGCAGAAATGTCATACCTGGATTATGAGTTCCATGTGACCAGATAATTGACCCCAAAATATAACTAGGTCAGTGTGACCTATATTTCATGGTTCAGTGATTTTGTCTTTTATCTCGAATACTTTTTGATGGAGAGATGTCATACCTTGATTGTTAGTTCCATGTAACCCCATGATTGACCTCAAAATATAGCTAGGTCAGTGTGACCGATATTTCATGGTCCAGTGATTTTGCCTATTATCTTGAATATTATTTGATGGAGAAATGTCATACCTGGGTTATTAGTCCCATGTGACCCCATGCTTGACCTCAAAATATGTCTAGGTCACTGTGACCTATATTTCACGGTTCAGTGATTTTGTCTATTATCTTGAATACTTTTTGATGAAGAAATGTTACACCTGGATAATTTATTCCATGTGAGCTGATTATTGACCACAAAATAAATCCAGGTCATTGTGACCTATATTTCATGGTTCAGTGATTTTCCCTATTATCTTTATTACTAATTGATGGAGAAATGTCATACCTGGGTTATTAGTTCCATGTGACCCCATGATTTACCTCAAAATATATCTAGGTCACTGTGACCTATATTTCATGGTTCAGTGATTTGCCTATTATCTTTAATAATTTTTCATGAAGAAACATCATGCCTGGATTATTTATTCCATGTGACCCCATGACTGACCTCGAAATTATATCTTGGTCAGTGTGACCTAAATTTCATGATTCAGTGACTGCAAAATTGAATACTATTTTTTTTTTTTTAGAAACTTCAGTCCTGAATTATAAGTTCCATGTGACGAGATGATTGACATAGAAATATATCTAGGTCAGGGTGACCTATTTCATGGTTCATTGATTTTGCCTTATAATTCATACACATTGTGATTCTGAAATGTAATATTTGGCATATATGTTCCATGCGACCTGGTCACTGACCTCAAAATGTATCTAGGTGTGTGTGACCTATATTTCATGGTTCAGTAATTTTACCTTCTATGTTGAAGGTGCGAAACAGGCGAGATATGCTGTCCGGGGACAGCTCTTGTTATCAAAATGTTGGCTATATAACATTAAGTGCTGCAGTTTATATTGTTAAGAAATGTGCTTTAACAAATTGTTTAGAAAAGTGCTGTATATCTGTTAATTTATGACCCATATAGACACATTTGAGTGCTAGTTTTACATTTTATCTTTTAATACTCTTTTATTTTCTTTCTAAACTGTGTATGCAGACACTAGATCAAACTAATTGAACAAGTCTCTCATTTGAGGTGATCTATTGAACAAGTCCCTCATTTGAGGTGATTAATTGAACAAGTCTCTCATTTGAGGTCAAGCTCAACAGTAAGTTTCTCATTTGCAATCAAGGCCGCATATTTGGAAATTTTTCATTTGTAGACAAGGCAAAGAAGGTCAGCTACTTAGATTAACTGTTGCTAAAGAAATATCTTTTGTTATTTCTTCTTCTTAACTTTGGTTATCAGCTCCAGGTAAGGTGGGTGTTGTGTGATAGTTACAGAATAAATTTCCTTGTTTATCCATGTAAACCTGTGTTGTAGGTATTCATTTGAACCGCCTCACTGAGGCAGGTCAAATGAATACCCACAACACAGATTTCTAGGCAGAATTGACAAAAGTTATCCTTTATCACAAATGTCCATCGTTATCAGTTTCTATGGTGTAAGACCCGTACTGAAACATGCAAACAATGTAGATCCGGATGTGGCGACTTCATGTCAGCTATAAGACTGCTCATCTACACGTGAAATATATGTGTCCCTTAAATGTTGCTTATACTCTTTCATGCATAACTTGTAAGTAATCCTTCTTGAATCTCTTCTATTTTCTAGAGATACCTGTAATTTTACTAGTCAGAATCTACTTTTATGTACCTCGTTTTAATGCTGCCGACCTCCTTTTGTTATCTTTCTTTTAATTTGTTTCTTCCTCAAAAGACTTTTTTCTTTGTAAATAGTATGCTACATATACTTAATATTGAGAAAATTGTAATGTAGTTGATGTAAACCCTTCAGGTGTTTCAAAAATTCCTACAGCAGATAATAATTCCAGTTTTACATTACGCAAACACGCCTATACAAATACATTGCCACCTTTATCACGGAAAAAATGAAAATTTTATGATAAAAAACTGATATTTTTCTTATTTCTGCTCCAAATATAGATTGTTGGCACTCGTTAGAACCGCCTCATCGAGGCGGTTCTAACGAGTACCCAAAATCTATATTTTAGAGCAGAAATAAGAAAAATAAGGTATACCCCCGGAAACCCCAGTTTTACTATATAAAAGTGGGGTTCAAGGGGGTCAAAATTACATAGGCGTGTTTTCGTGATGTCCCCCTTATTTTTGAGAATTTCCTGTGAATTGCCTGCCCAACAGACAATTCACATGCAATGTCAAGCCTTTTTTACATGAAAAATGTTTAAAAAAAATTACTTTGAAAATGGTGCCTGCTAATAGATCACAATTAGCACATGAAAGGGTTAAAAAAATGTTGTTGTTTGTACACTTTGCCTTACACTGAAGTCAGTTTTTTTGTGATAATTTACAACTAATTTTCTCCATTTTCATTTCATGAAAACTACTGTTGTGGGTTCTTGCTATCTAGAGAATTCTCTTCATAAAGCAGTTCGCACAAGTGACCACATGATATTCATACAGATCTATCCTGAAATGATCTAAACCAAACAAAACGGCGTCTTCAGATTATTGTGCCCGTTGAAGACTCAGATCAGCCTTCTATGACTGAATGCTTGTTTTTGCGTAAACTGTACTCCCGTTAAAATTGGATTAGCTCTTGAAGGAAAGAATTTGCACCTCATTGAATTTCTCCAAGGAAGCAAATTGCTTTAGAAGGAAGACAAAACATTTTGAAAGCATTGCCTCTTATCATATGGGCCCAACCAAGCGATTTTAGTACTTATCGTCTATGCGAGCAGCGAAGGTTCAGGCGAGCCTGCACATCCGTGCAGTCTCGCCAGAACCTTCACTGCTCGCTCATACAAGCAGTGAATCAAGAGGAACCTTCAGACAGAAAGCCATATCCCTGGCCCCTCTGAATGGCCGGGCATGCGCAGTTAAAATTTGTCATGACGGAATGCTGGAAGACACAAATTCCCTTGGCGGAGCTCATATAAATTACAGAGTTGTAACGTTTATACAATAATGGCATAGCTCAGGTGCATATTATTTCTACAAAGGAAAACAAGATTAAAAATGATAATAAAAACCAGTTTAGGATACCCAAGTATGCAATAAAATATTTTAAGAATATTTATATTACTCTCCTGATATATAAATATAATTAATCAACATTCCATTTCATCATGTAGAAATATGTTCATTGTGATCTCACCATCGGTATGATGCCAGGTGTGTATAGTGTTTCTGTTGTCTGTGTGTATATGTGTACCAACATATGTACATGGGTCATAATTATGCCCCCAACTTTGAAAAAGTTGGTGGGGCATATTGCTTCTGGTTCGTTCGTCCGTTCGTCCGTCCGTTATGCTTTTGATGCATAGCATACCTAAAGAACCGTGTATGCTAGGGTTTTGAAATTTCATATATGGATTCCTCATGGAAAATTAGCTGACGCGTATTTTTTTTCTCGTCCGGATTATGCCCCCTTCAAGAGTTATTGCCCTTTGAAATTTTTTTAATAAAATCTTGTCAGCAAGATATCTCAAAAACTATTGGAGCTAGAGCCTTGAAAGTTGGTGATTATATTGGTGGTGATGAGTAGATGAACTGATTAACTTTTGACAAAATTCCGAAAAATACTTTGTGAGTTATGGCCCTTTGTCATTTTCGTAATTTGTGCCCATTGTAATGTATGCTAAAAGTGATGCATAGCATAACTTTAGAACCGTGTATTCTAGGGTTTTGAAATTTCATATATGGATTCCTCATGGAAAATTAGCTGACGCGTATTTTTTTTCTTGTCCGGATTATGCCCCTTTTAAGAGTTATTGCCCTTTGAAATTTTTTAATAAAATTTTGTCAGCAAGATATCTCAAAAACTATTGGAGCTAGAGCCTTGAAAGTTGGTGATTATATTGATGGTGATGAGTAGATGAACTGATTAACTTTTGATAAAATTCCGAAAAATACTTTGTGAGTTATGGCCCTTTGTCATTTTGGTAATTTGTGCCCATTGTAATGTATGCTAAAAGTGATGCATAGCATATCTTTAGAACCGTGTATGCTAGGGTTTTGAAATTTCATATATGGATTCCTCATGGAAAATTAGCTGATGCGTATTTTTTTTCTCGTCCGGATTATGCCCCTTTTAAGAGTTATTGCCCTTTGAAATTTTTTTAATAAAATCTTGTCAGCAAGATATCTCAGAAACTATTGGAGCTAGAGCCTTGAAAGTTGGTGATTATATTGGTGGTGATGAGTAGATGAACTGATTAACTTTTGACAAAATTCCAAAAAATACTTTGTGAGTTATGGCCCTTTGTCATTTTGGTAATTTGTGAAACACTTTTCATCGTTCTAGCGCCTACATTTCTTCACCAATTTCAATATAACTTCACACAAATGTTCCTTATAAAAAAATCTCGAGCGAGTTCGACTTTCAAAGTCATGACCTCAAGGTCAAGGTCACTGTGGCTATTTTTTAGAAAAACTTTGTCATCGCTCTAGCGCCTACATTTCTTCACCAATTTCAATATAACTTCACACAAATGTTCCTTATAAAAAAATCTCGAGCGAGTTCGACTTCAAGGTCATGACCTCAAGGTCAAGGTCACTGTGGCTATTTTTAGAAAAACTTTGTCATTGCTCTAGCGCCTACATTTCTTCACTGATTTCAATATAACTTCACACAAATGTTCCTTATGACAATATCTCGAGTGTGTTCGACTTTCAGGGTCATGACCTCAAGGTCAAGGTCACTGTAGCTATTTTTAGAAAAATTTTGTCATCGCTCTAGCGCCTACATTTCTTCACCGATTTCAATATAACTTCACACAAATGTTCCTTATGACAATATCTCTAGCGAGTTCCACTTTCAAGGTCAAGGTCACTGTGGCTATTTTTAGAAAAACTTTGTCAATGCTCTAGCGCTTACATTTCTTCACCAATTTCAATATAACTTCACACAAATGTTCCTTATGACAATATCTCAAGCCATTTTAACTTTCAAGGTCAAGGTCACAATGGCTATTTTTAGAAAAACTTTGTCATCTCTCCAGCGCCTACATTTCTTCACCGATTTTAATATAACTTCACACAAATGATCCTTATGACAATACCTCAAAAGAGTTCGACTTTCAAGGTCAAGGTCACTGTGGCTATTTTTAGAAAAACTTTTTCATTGCTCTAGCGCTTACATTTTTTCACCAATTTCAAAATCGATTCACACAAATGTTCCTTATGACAATATCTGTAGCGAGTTCCACTTTCAAGGTCATGGTCACTGTGGCTATTTTTAGAAAAACTTTGTAAATGCTCTAGTGCTTACATTTCTTCACCAATTTCAATATAACTTCACACAAATGTTCCTTAAGACAATATCTCGAGCGATTTCGATTTTTCAAGGTCAAGGTCACTGTGGCTATTTTTAGAAAAACTTTGTCATCGCCCTAGCGACTACATTTCTTCACTGATTTCAATATAACTTCACACAAATGTTCCTTATGACAATACCTCGAGTGAGTTTGACTTTCAAGGTCAAGGTCACTGTGGCTATTTTTAGAAAAACTTTGACATGGCTCTAGCGCTTACATTTCTTCACCGATTTCAGTATAACTTCACACAAATGTTCCTTATGACAATATCTCGAACTATTTCGACTTTCAAGGTCAAGGTCACTGTGGCTATTTGTAGAAAATCTTTGTCATCGCTCTAGTGCCTACATTTATTGATGGATGTTAATAGAACACAAATGTTTCTTATGGTAATATCTCGAGTTGCTTTGACTTTCAAGGTCATGACCTCAAGGTCAAGGTCACTATGGCTATTTTTAGAAAAACTTTGTCATTGCTCTACCGCCTACATTTATGATTTTAATCTAACTTCACACAAAAGATGCTTATGATAATATCTTGAGCAAGATCTACTTCGCGGCCATGGCCTCAAGTCAAGGTCCCTATGACTTTTTTTAGAGAAATATTGTCATCACTCTAGAACCTACATTTATGGATGGATTTTTAAACAAACTTTACACAAATGTTGCATATGATAATATCTCAAGCAAGTTGGACTTTTGCCATTTCAGTGTTTTCCACACACGAAGTTGTCTTGTGCGAGGGGATTTGTATCGCATGCGATGCCTTGTTTTTTTTAATAAAATCTTGTCAGCAAGTCCATATCTTGAGAACTATTAGAATTATTGCGACCACCCTGACTTTCACCATTTCTTGAAAACTATTAAAGCTTTTTAAATTATAATTGGTACAAACTTGCATCTAGGAATTGCAACTGCAACGCAAGCATCCATATTTGACTTTTACCCATATTTCATGGTTCACTGACTTTGTGAATTATTGCGACCACCCTGACTTTCTATCTAATGTAAGGGTCCATTTCTCAAGATCTATTACAGCTTCATTAATTGTATTTGTACAAGCTTGCATTTAGGAATTGAAACTTCAATGCAAGTATCCATTCTGACCTTGACCTACATTTTATGGTTCACTGACTTTGTAAAATAGTGTTACAACCCTAACTTTCACCCTGATGTAAGAGTCTGTTTTTTAGGAGTTTCATTGATGATACTTGGTACATGCTTGCAACTAGGAGTGAAATTTTTATGCAGGCATCCATGTTTGACCTTGACCTAGATTTCATGGTTTGGTGACTTTGCGCCCCCACAGGCGCGACATAGCCTTCGGGGGAATTCTTGTTGTATGTTTTTGAGTCTTTAACAATATTTGTTGAATATTTTGCCATCTAAGGACAAGCAAAGGTTGGGGGCATTGTGTTTTACAAACACCATTTCTAGTTTTGGAATAATTTTTCCTTATTTCTCCATAAAAGCATTTATTGTAAACTAACAATTTTCAATGATAAGAAATGAATGATTAATTCCAAGGATTCACAGATTTCCATATCTGGTGTGCAAGATCTGAATGATTTTCCTCCAAGGAACAATCATTCTTGCAGACCAGATAAGGAAATTTAATCCATGGCCCTAGCCTGTGATAGAAAATCTGTCCTTACTCTGGTGTTTTTATCCAGGCAAACTACATATGTATTGTGTGCAAAAAATGAAAAGTTAAGTAAAATGAATATTTTCGTTGGTGTTGTGCAAGAAGAAGGATTTAATATTGGGTTTTGTTGAAGATGGGCTTTTCCAACCCTTGGGATGACCGTGCTGAGCAGAACCTGCATAGCCTCGGTTCCACTTAGCACGGTCAGCCTTCTGGTTGGAAATGCCCATCTACAACAGAACCCAATATCAGATTCTTATAATTTGATATCACATGCAGGTTTATTTCTGCTCTGGTTTGTCTTTGAGTATGTGTATCACTTATATCTTTTTGTTTTAGCAGCCCCATTTTGTGGGAAAGTAAC
Organism: Lucinisca nassula; assembly: GCA_963580285.1. Taxonomy (NCBI): domain Eukaryota; kingdom Metazoa; phylum Mollusca; class Bivalvia; order Lucinida; family Lucinidae; genus Lucinisca; species Lucinisca nassula. The sequence continues at coordinate 76,459,206 of OY757011.1, read as the reverse complement.
TGTCCTTTTGGCTTTCCGCTATTGATGTTTCCATTAGGGTCTAGTTGTTTCATGTTTGTGTTTCTTTCCCTTTGGTGAGAGGTGTTGGTTAATTGTATTAATTCCTGATCATTGCCTTCACTTCTATTTTACTCAGATCTCCATGCCTTGGCATCAAGATAACACGCCTATATGATTCTGACCCCCTTGAACCCCACTTTTATATACATGAAGTAAAACTGGGGTTTACAGGGGTAAACCTTATTGCTGCTCCAAAAATAGATTGTGGGGTGCACGTTACAGATGCCTCAATGAGGCAGTTCTGATCTGTACCCAACATCTGTATTTTGAGTGTGAGTGTGTGTGTGTGAGTTTCACTTCTCACCAACAGCTAAGGTCATAGGGAGATGGGGCTTCAGTTTAAAGACTCACCCGAAAGTCTGGAGAAGCAGAGGATCAAACCCATGACCCCTGGTTTATGAGACGAGTAGTTTATCCACTACACCTCAGAGCTTCTATCTGTATTTTGAGCAGAAATAAGAAAATTATTATAATTTTTCATCTACAAATTTTCATTTTATCAGCGGTAAAATTTACAGTGTATTTGATTAGGCATGTTTTCGTAATGTAATTTTATATTGAGGAGACATTGCATCTGATGACGTCTTACAGCAATGATGTCTTGTGAAAAAATTGCTTAAGGGAATGGATACACCTTCAGGGGTGGCAACACCTGCAAAAGTATTTTCGTCTTCCATGTCAATAGGAGTCAACTCTCCTGAGGAGCAAATTCTTCCCTTTAAGAGTGGATCCCTTTTTCAGTGGGACATGGCTTATAGAAAAGCAAACAGGAAGTTCTGAAAGTTGTCTCCCTTTGAAAAATGGCGAGAAAAATCTGCCAGGTGTTCCCATTCCCCTTAACACATACATATTCTGATAATATTTATATTTTGAGGCGCAAGCCACTGGTAAAGACACAAAATATTTTAATTTATAGCTATGTAATAAAAGAGTTATAGCACTGATATTCGTAAATATTGTCCTTACTGGGATATTGCAAGCTTGTGTCCTTCGATATCCCAGCGAGACAACATTCACCAGCATCAATGCAATATTCTTTTATAGTTGTGGGTACTTGTACGAATCACTTCACAGAGGTGATTTTAACAAGTACCCACAACACTTTTCTTACAAGAACAAGGGATAGAATATTTTTAACTTATCCTTGTTATCGTAAAACCCTAAAAATTCAGACACCTTGAGCACTTGTTTTCATTCTCCTAAAATTTTTACAAATTTGTTTCACAATCCTGCAAGGAGTCCAAATGGTGCAAATGGAATGACAAACAGTGTGGACCCAGATCAGACTGCTCCTGAAGGAGCAGTCTGATCTGGGTCAGCACTTTTGCTTAGATCTATCTATCCCAATACTTAGGATCATAACGGTACTCTGTCTTATCTGGAACTATTATCAGTACCTGCTTATACATACATTGTATGTATATTCATGACTGTTAAACTTAAATTGAGATTTTTGTAAGAGGTAGATTTTCTGCAACTAGACAAGGCATGAAGCAAGAGCATCTTCATTTTACAGCTGTATAAGTCAGATGCGCTTCTGACTGATGATCAGGAGGACCCAGGTTCGATACCTGCCGGGGTCTGCAACTTTCTTTCGTGGTGATTGATCATGAAATCTTCTACGGTCATTCTCTCCTTTTCGCTATTCAACAAGGGCAGTTGTCAGTTTCTGGCAAAAGAATATGCACTGTACTGGTTAACTGTTTACGTATAAGCCTGCCCAGGAAAAGTGTGGATAGGTAAACCATACCTGCCAACTTTTCAAATTTTTCATGGGGAGATTCTGCGTGTCACAGCATTTTTCGATGGAATAAAGTGCGGTGAATATTTTCCCCAAAATTTCCATGGGGGAGATTTTCTTCAAACTAGTAGACACACTCCAGTCCACTAGTACAATCAGAAAAATTGCATGTTTACATTTTATGTTTTATCCAATAAATCACTGGTATAATACTTAAGCTACAATAATTAACAGTATTTGAAATAACTAAAGATTGTCTGAATATATGATCTGTCTGAAATTAGGTTCTTTTACCCAGAAACAGTTTTCATGCAATTGCAAGGAGTGCTTAATGTCTGACTATAACAGCCTTTATTTTGCAAAACAATTGTTTCTGAAGTGTTAGAACACTCATTACCATCCCCTGTGCAGGTTAAAGATCCCTACCGTAATTACATGATTACGGTGTAGGCTTTCATCCTGCAAAACCTGGAGTGTATGTAATGTACACCTGCAGTAATGGCCAAATATGACTGATGCAGTATCAGTAGAAAGAAAGAAACAATACAATTCTTAGTTTGAGAGATGAAAACTACGATTTTCGTAGTCACGAAAATATGTGACATTGCTCATTCGTAGGTAATTATTTACTTTCATTACATCTGGGAGAGATTAAATAATTGTTCAAACATACTTACATGAAAAGATCAGCAAAGGGCATCCCTGTTCATGCTCATACAGATAGAAAACTGTTGGCAACTTGCATTTGCTTGTGGGTACTGGGTAATCTATCATTGGGTTAAAAATAGTCAATACAGCTAAAAATATACTCAGGGTTTTTCCATCTCCAAAACAGATAGTGAAGAAATCGAAGATATTCCAAATGACTATCCTTAAACAATATGGCTGATAAAAATACCGAGCGTGAGGAGGTGGAAAAATCGTGATTTTTTGCCTTATTTTGGCAACACGATCGTGAGGTCAAAATGCATGGAAAAATCGTGAAACTCACTCCTAATGGGTGAAAGTTGGACTGTATGGGTAAACTGACCAGCTCAAAATTGACCTAAATAGTGTTGACTGGGCCATTAAACTCCAATACAAACAAACAAACAAATTTTGAAACTGTCTTTTACTTTACATGATCTGCACCCTTTGTAGCAAAATCCACAAAATTCTGTATAATGCACACACAAGAAATAAGCTTTCTTGGTTCTTCATTGTTCATGCCTAGCATATTTGTATGTTTTGATATGACCAGGGCCTGTTATTAGAAAACTGTTCTCATGCTGAACTCTTTTGAGAATGAAGTTTGTCATGTTCATGAATATTAAAATGTAGTTTTTATGACTTCACATTTCCGAGGCGATTCTAATGAGTACACACAACATACATTTATGTCATAAAAAGTCAAAAATATATCCTTAGGTCCCCATTATCACACTGGTAAAGGCAAGCGCGCAGGATAAGGAACAAACACACCGGATAAGGAAATTTTTCCGCTCAGGATAAAAAAGAAAATGGCGGAATTGGTATCACATGTGCAGGTTTGTTGTTGTTCTAGATCTCGTGTTATGGCTACTAATCAATACGGCTGCTCACATTAGCTTCACGGAAGACACATATTATTCACAAATTTATATTCGATGGTCCGAATTCGACAGTTACATCCAGTCAAACGGAGAACCGGACACAGTGGAGTTACTTCACCGCGAAATCTCATTATTTTACATGAAACGCTCTTCTGGGAAGATGGCATGCACTTTTTTGTTGGTTGTAGACAGACACATGATAAATCGGACTGTTGCAAATACGATTAAAGGAAAATTTGAAATTAGAAGGCACACAGTGAGAAATCCTAGTTCAGTTTTCAATACAACGCCCACGGGCAAAGAAATGGTACAACGCATGTGATAAGACACACAGTTTTCCGGGGAAAATGGTTGTTGTATGGTCGTAGCACTAGGAAATGTCCATCTTAGATTAGGGTTTCCGATATTAATAATTAGTCCTACATAGTTTAAAGCACCAATTGTGATCTTTAGGAAACGTTCAAAAGTTTTAGTGCATTGTCTTGGCATGTGCATTGCTCTGGTTCTAGCAATGTTCTCCACCCCCCAACCCCCCTCCCCCCCCCCCCCCCCCCCCCCCCCACACACACACACATACCCATACACTATGAATCTATGGCCGATTTAGCCCAGACGATTTAACCTAGGAGAATTCGGCCAAGGAGAATGTGGTCCGTAAAAATATTGGGTTGGAAAACTTGGCAAGGCTAATATAATGTCCTGTTCAAATTGACATTTACATTTTTGGGGTTTGTTTTCAGTAATGCCTCTTGGTTTATTTGTTTGTTTTAGAGTTTAACGGCACTGTCAACACTATTTTAGGTCATTTTTGAGCCGGTCAGTTTACCTATCCACACTTTTCCTGGGCCGGCTTATACGTAAGCGGTTAATCAGTACACTGTACATTCTTTCGCCAGAAACTGACAACTGCCCTTCTTGAATCAGCGGAAGGGAGAGAATGACCCTAGAAAAGGTCTCGTGATCAATCTCCACAAAAGAATGTTGCCGACCCCGACAGGTGTCGAACCCGTGCCCTCCTGATCACCAGCAGACGCGAATCCGACTGAACTACCGAGGCCGGCATAATCATTCAGTTACCATTACATGCACATACTTTAATAGTTGCCTTGCCCATCGGGGCTTAAGAAATAGATGGGCTGCATGATGCTTCCACGCAGAGCTGAAACCACCCCACACACGAGTACTGGTAAACTGCTTGGAGGATCTAACCCTGCCCAGGCAAAGCGGTGCGAGTCGACCCGCTCATGCTTATAAACCCTATTGGTTTCATTGGGCGACAGGGCTTGCGATGTCGTTTCATTTCAGTGTCGGGTAAAAGTCCCACAAAATTGGAAGCAACGTCTCCAAAATGACATTTACAGTGTTGACGGGGACGTTAAACCTCAAATCAAACAAACAATATTTGTCTTATATCCGACGATGAACTGCGTACAAAGGGCCTGTTACGATATTCAATTATATCTGCAACCCCCCCCCCCCACCACCGGAATATTTGTTTCATAAATGTTGTATGGTGACTGATAGCCAAAGGAAGTTATATGAAAAGATACAGCTTCAAAGAAAAACAAATCAATAAAATGGTTGGTCATTCACAAATAAGGTATGTTTTTACCATGACTTTACCCCTACCCCCAGCTGATTTTGACCAAAATTGCAAAATTTGTCACCTTTATGGCTTTCAAAATATAACAGCCTAGCCTTGCCTGTACATATTTTATATTTTGTATACAGATAAAGTTTTGATTTGTTAACATTTGGTGAAAATAAAAAAAAAATGAAAGGTGGCCTCTGTGTTTATTTTTTTCATAAATAAAATTTTGGTCATTGTCAGAAATGTCAACATAAAATTGCCATAACTCCGTTCATAGTACAGCTAAATATATGTTGTTATTACTCATTTTCTTAGTGAGAAACCAAGGAATAATTTGATACCTGTTTCATTTTGATCCTGTATTTTTTTCATTTTTCGTATATCTCCATGATAACGCAAGTGGGTGGGGTAACAAGATACGACTCACTTAGTGTACAAACGATGAGCAGTACTACCTGATATATTAATGCGCCAATTGAAACCGGGTTTCTAAGGGCACTTTCTATTGTCTATTTCTTTCGAAGGAGTATACTTTTATCACACTTTTCTTACTATTTTCGTCATAATTTATTAACTCAGTACAGACACATCAAACGTCAAGTTTTTCTGAAAATACTTGAAGACGAAACAACTCGTTTCTGTGTATGTTTCCATTAACGAAGCCTGTTAGCACGTGAAACGTCGCACACTGAAGAGGATTTGAGTGAGGGTCAAAAAGAAGCTAAATCATATCAGGCCCTTTAATGACCATGTAATAGGTATGTCTCACGAATTTGGCGAAGTTATCTACCTTATTTTCAGCCCAAAGAACAAGCATACAATTTTCTACCAGAAATACTACAAATACATCATTTCTCTAATTCATGATCGCGATGAACCCAATCCATCTATCTCCAAAGGGGATTATTATATTGCTAGAACCACAGCAATTGATGCGCATGCCAAGACAATTCACACAAACTTTGGATGATTCCTAAAGGTCACACTTGGTGCTTTAAACTATGTAGGACTATTTATTAATATCGGAAAACCTAATCTGAGATGGAAATTTACTAGTGCTACGACCATACAACAACTATTTTCCCCGGAAAATTTTGTGTCTTATCATATGCGTTGTACCGATATCCTTGCCCGTGGGCGTTGAATTGAAAATTGAACTAGGATTTCTCACTGTGAGCCTTCTTATTTCAAATTTTCCTTAAATCGTATTTGCAACAATCCGAGTTGTCATGTGTATGTCTACAACCAACAAAACAGTGCATGCCATCTTCCCAGAAGAGCGTTTCATGTAAAATAATGAGATTTCGCGGTGGAGTAGCTCCACTGTGTCCGGTTCTCCGTTTGACTGGGTGTAACTGTCGAATTCGGACCATCGAATATAAATTTGTGAATAATATGTGTCTTCCGTGAAGCTAATGTGAGCAGCCGTATTGATTAGTAACCATAACACGAGATCTAGAACAACAACAAACCTACACATGTGATACCAATTCCGCCATTTTCTTTTTTATCCTGAGCGGAAAAATTTCCTTATCCGGTGTGTTTGTTCCTTATCCTGCGCGCTTGCCTTTACCAGTGTGATTATGCCTCATGGCCTGGCAGTATGAGTAACCCTGCCCACTTCTTGAACAAAATTTGAAGGTGCCGAAAGTGTTCAAGTTATCGAAGTTTGACTGCGATCAGTTTCATAAATTTAGTATGAAAGACCACAAGTGTAAGATTCTGTTTATCATGTAACAATTTTAAATTGTATTTTATTGCCAAAGAAATTCAAAAGAATTTCAATTGAAGACATTATGTGACAGTAGCTATGTGTTATGACACATGTGGTCATTTTTTTGACATGATTTTTTCCACAAAATAACAGCGAGGTTATACAGTCAACCCTCTTTATACCGACATTGGATATAACGACATAACTGGTTGTATAGACAATTTCAGTGGAAAGAATCCTTTGCTCAAGATGGGATAATGAATTGGAGACATTCAAGTATAATGCATTCAGTTCTCCAAGAAACAAATGTTGTGGAGATTTGTTAGAATTGCCTCATCGAGGCAATTCTAACAAATATCTACAACATTTGTTAAGGAAACTTGTTTCTTGAGGTAAGTAAAGAAAATGGCCATTTATCAACTATTTTCCTATCCATTATTTGGATTCCTTACAGCAGCAAAATCTATATACCATCACGATAACAAGTCCGTGAAACGAAGACCCCTCTAAACCCCATTTTATATAGGGAAAAGTGGGGTGTAAGGGGGTAAACATTATCTGTCTTATTTTTGCTCCAAACCATAGATTGTGGGTACTCGTTAGAACCCGCCTCATCGAGGCGGTTCTAACGAGCACCCACAATCTATGTTGAAAGCAGAAACAAGAAAGATGTTACAATTTTTACCTAATATATGTAATTTCTGACACCATGTTGGACGCCATTATTTCACACGGACATGTTTTCCTAATGCTGTCGAACTTCAATGGACCATGAAAAAATTTGTTTGAGTCAGGGTAGTTCGAGTCACCAAGGAGTAGTTCACTCATCAAGGTTTGAGCTTAAAGCAAGCTCAGGAGGCTTTATATGGATATCTTTTTAATTTTCTTCAAAATAAATGTATTTTGTGTGTACTCATTAGAATTGCCTCATGGAGACATTTCTAATGAGTACACACACAACATACATTGAGGTGACTCTAATAAGTGCACACAACATACAAAATCAAAATCAAATAAGACAGTTATCACAAATATATCTATATCTGCAGTTATGGAAATTTTTTTCCCTAGGGATTCAAGAGCAGGTTTGAAAGAGTCATGGTAAACGAGCCATTGGTGTTCGAGCTATCGGAGTACCACTGTACTAGCAAAATTTTAGGGAATAAATACTGTTGTTATAATGAGGGTCATCTGTATGATAAAAAAGGCATTTACAACGAAAGTGCCGGCTTCGGTAGCTAAGTTGGATGTGCATCCGACTCGTAATCAGGACGCGGGTTTGATACCTGCTGAGGTTGGCAACATTCTTTTGTGGAGAATTATCATTTTATCTTTTCTACAGCCATTCTCTCCCTTCCGCTGAATCAAGAAAGACAGTTGTCAGTTTCTGGTGAAATAATGTGCACTATACTGGTTAACTGCTTATGTATAAGCCTGCCCGGGAAAAGTGTTGATAGCTAAACTGACCTGCTCAAAAATGACCTAAGAATAGTCTTGACGGTGCCGTTAAAATAAACGAGTAAGTTTTATATGTCTTTATGGGGAATGGATTTGCCTACAGGGGTGGCAACTCTTCCAAAATAGTTTTCTATTTCTTTACAACACTGCAAAAACTGCATCTGAAAATGTTGTCTGTATATATCGTCTGCTGAATCTTCTTGCAAACTTTTTAAAAATATTTTTTAACAGTGTGGACCCAGATCAGACTGCTCCTAGAGGAGGAGTCTGATCTAGGTTCACACTCTGTGCAACAATCACTTTTAAAGTTATCAGCAGAAGACAAAGCAAGCAACAGTTGCCGTGACTGGCATTGTATGGGTTAAAGGTGCAAATTATTTCCTTTAAGAACATCCCTTTTTTGAAAGGGGAATAATTTATTATGAGAAAGCAAATAGGAAGTCCCGGATGTTGACTAGCGGAAATTGTCAGGCCTGTCTATCCCCTTTAGATCCTTTTCTTTTACTTGTAATTAAGTTTTCATCTTAAATGTATCAGATTTTATTTTTCCTATTCTTTAGTACCAGATCTAATTTTACACAGGCTTTCTTGTTAAGAATGAAGAGTTTATGTAAATATTTTACCTTGGTTTAGTTTCTTTTGTTGATCTGTATCGTGATTAGTATGTTGTTGATGATATTGTTACTGAAAGGTTTACATGGAAAAATGTCTATAGACCACAGAATCATAGCCTCAGATATAAAGGGGGAGTAACAAAGATAGTTAAACCATAAAATGCCAATCACGACTATTGTCGTCTGCTTTGCCGTCTGGGGGTTACCCTTAAAAGTAATTTTTTGCAAACAGTGTGGACCCAGATCAGACTGCTCCTGTAGGAGCAGTCTGATCTTGCCACACTGCTTGCCTGTATGAAGAATATTATTAAAAAATTTGCAAAAAAAATCAGCAGATGACATAAGCAGACGACATTTTCAGATGTAGTTTATCTCGGCATCTTAATGGTTAAGGGATAATTTTTCTTAAACCTTTTATGAAACCTATTTTGTGGCTACTTGTTAGAATCATTTCATTGAGGAGATTCTGACAAGTACCCACAACATTGGTTTTTATGAAGAAATAAGAAAGGTTAACCTTGGATTTCCCAGTCTGGAGCTATGCAGAATTTTGGTTGATCTCAGTAAAATATTTGTAAAGTAAGTGTTTATTTTCAAGATAGTGAATCAATGCAATTTATGGTAAATGGATAGCAACTCTTTCATATTTTTCCCTCGCTTGTCAAGAGCCCTTTTCATGCTGAATAAATTAATTTAGTCACACCCATTGTTGACTATCAGCCAATCAAATAACTTGATATAATGTATTTATTGAGGCCACAAAATGCATGACAGTTAAGATCCTGATCAGATGGCCATCTGATCTGGATCTACACTGTTTGCAAAGCAAAGGTAAGGGTTGTTGTGTCCTACATATACATCTATTTTGTTTCTTTGAGCCGTCAAATTTGACTATTTTTATATAATATGTTCAGTGGGACAAGGGTTAAAGAAAAGAATCTGATCCAGTGCATTGATTGATTTGAGGTTTAACATCTCCGTCAACACGGTAAAGGTCATTTTGGAGACGTTGCTTCCAATTTTGTGGGACTTTTACCTGACATCGAGATGAAATGACATCTCAAGCCCTGCCACCCAATGAAACAAATAGGGTTTATAATACTAGGGGGTCCGACTCGCACCGCTTTGCCTGGGCAGGCTTAGATCCTCTAAGCAGTTTACCAGTACTCATGTGCAGGTCTGCTTGGAAGCATCTGGCAGCCCATCTATTTCTTCCAAGCCCCGATGGGTGCGGACCGGTGATCCAGTGCAGCAATTTTTTCCCTCCAAGAGAAGACCCTTTCTTGCAAAGGTTTAGTTCAAGGAAGGAGAGCAAACTGCGAAAAATGATCGTGAAAGGTAATGTGTGTGTGAATTCGGGTTTAAAGTCGCTTTCAACAATTTTTCAGCATATTCGCCATATTAACCCATTTTGTACTGGAAACCCCAAAACGGGTATCCTGGCAAACAGTGCAGGCCCAGATCAGATGCCACAGAATGGGGCATCTGATCAGGACCTTCACTGCTTGCAGAAAGTTCAGCCATTTTCCAAGTAAATTCAGAGAAAACACAACCTGACACCCCTAAATTTTGAAATGGACTCCTGCTATATATAAGGTGAAAGATTCCATTTGGTACAAGAAGGGTTAAATATCAGAATCCAAAATTGAGCAGCATGTTAACTAAGGATAGTGTCAGTTTTGGATAGCTGGGCCCAGATGATCTTCCCTGGAAGTGTTTCCATTCTTTACATCAGGAAAACACGCCTATATAATTTTGACCCCCTTGAACCCCACTTTTATATAATAAAACTGAGGCTTACAGGGGTAAACCTTATTTCTGCTCTAAAATATAGATTGGGCGTACTCATTAGAGCCACCTCAATGAGACAGTTCTAATGAGTACCCCCAATCTATATTTTGAGCAGAAATAAGTAAATATATCACAATTTTTCATCTTAAAAATTTCGATTTTTCGGCGGTTAACCCTTGTCCTGCTGAGCCCGGATATGCCTTATCTTTGAAACAATGTGGATCCAGATCAGATGGCTTCTGAAGAAGCCATCTGATCAGGATCTTCATTGTTTGCCATACAGTATATGAATTTGTTGCAATAATTTGCATCAAGTAATCTGATTGGCTGATAATCAGTGATGGGTGTGACATATTTAAATATTCAGCAGGACAAGGGTTAAGTTGACACTGCGTTTGTATAGGTGTGTTTTTGTAATGTATAATTTTTGTATGGGCTGGAGGGATAACCTTCTGTGGTTTATGCATTGGTAAGTCTGTAATAAATGCAATCACTGTAGTTCTTTGTTGTATTTAATTCAACCAAGGTCTGTCAAGTCTAGGGGATGGTTGGATGAGGCAAAAGTGTTGTTTGTTTGTTTGTTTGAGGTTTAACATCCCCATCAACACTACAGGTCATTTTGGAGGCGTTGCTTCCAGTTTTGTGGGACTTTTAGTCTTTTACCCGACATTGAGATGAAATGACATCTCAAGCCCTGCTGCCCAATGAAACCAATAGTGTTTATAAGCATTATCTAAGCGGTTTACCAGTACTTGTGTGTGGGTAGGTTTCAGCTCTGCGTAGAGGCATCATGCAGCCCATCTATTTCTTCAAGCCACGATGGACGTGGGCGTAGCAAATGTGTATCTTGCATCACTGGGGCATCCAACTGTTATTGGCTTACAGTTCAGCAAAGCCTGCTGTCTTTGCAGCAGGTATGGGAAGAGGGGGAATGATGTTATTTCTTCTGTTTTTACATTTCCATTTATTTTCAGCTTTCTCCCCTGTACTCTTTCATCTTTTCTATCCCTTTACTCCCTTTCTCTGGAAGACCACACAAAATGACCCACAGAGGTTGATGTGTGGTTAAACTCCAACAAAATCAACACACCTTGGACTGGTTGGTGGTCATGAGGTTTCAGGTTCCCAATTCCCGAAAGGTCCAAAACAATTGCTCATGGAGATAGATTAAAGCAATTGGTGATCATTATCTCCCGCCTGTTTGTTCAAGAAAGGCAGGGGTCCATGCGTTTCGAGTATGGAAGAAATCAATTGGGCGGTATGGTTTTCACGCAGAGGTGAAACTGACCACACACTTTTTCTAGTAAACCACTTAGGTCTAAGCCTGCCCAGGCAGATCGATGTGAGTCAGACCATCCATGCATATAAATGCTATTGGTTTCATTGGGGGGCAGACTTGAGATGTCATTCCATCTTAGTTTCGGGTAAAAGTCCCACAAAATTGGAAGCAACGTCTCCAAAATGACCCAATAAGGTTGACAGGGATGTTAGACCTCAAATCTAACAAACAAGTTATGTAACAGAATGTGCACTAGTACTTGTTCATTTGCTGAAGTTTAATAAGTTCTGAATAGTTATGAGGGCTGATTGATATTGAGCCTCATATTGAAGGATTTGAATTATTTTGGACACACTGGGGTACCGTAAAAATTCGGCTATAAGACGAGGATTATTCCCTCCAAAATGAGCCAAAAAAAGTGACCCCGTCTTATAGCCGAGGTCATGGACTGCAGGCTTTTTTCCGGCAATCTCCGGCGAAGACCAGACATACGGAAAAAGCCGATCGGTGATTTTTGAATTGATATAAATCGCCGCCCACAAACCACCGCTCCCATTTTTCTTCACGCGATCGGTAAATGATGTCATCAACGCAAGCACCACCACACGTGTTTAATATCATTGTGTGTATCTCTTTCATTAAAAAAAAGGTGTGGAACCGGTAAAAAATATTTTCTCGCTATAAACGGTTGTGAATAGAGGTGGATAGAAAACCAGCACTTCGCACAGCCCCCGAATTATCCCCAGAAGCTCTGTGTCAATAACCAACAACAGCGTTCATCTTTTCCCGCCAACGTCTGCTATTTGGCGCCAAAACATAACCATACATGAGATCTTAGAATATAGTCCATTTTTATAATGCAAACATCTACTGTAGATGTAGCTTATTGTCTGAGGAGCGATTAAATCATTTTCTCATTGATTGTGGATTAAATTTTATGACTGGAGGATAAACACAAATTAGAGACATAACTTGACCATATTTTCACACCTTATTGACATGCACCGCAGGGTGCCAATTATATTCACCATATTTGCATTATTTGCTGGCTCCCATCTTGCACATTGTCAATATTGGAAAAACAGGTAACCAGACCCCCCTGACCTTGAAAGGTCGGGGGGGGGGGGGGTCTGGTTACCTGTTTTTCCAACACTGATAACCCTCAGACTAGGAACCAGCAGATAATGCAAATAAGGTGAATGACAGGGATTAACAATAGTGTCATACTTGAACCGTAATAAATACACAGATTTTATTTCGATTTACTTGTCTAGTTTTACAGTATTTAAGGACTCAAAAAGACTGACAGTTGTAGACGATTTTTTCTCTTTTTTTTTTGCACTTACCCGACCGGGCGTCATAAAGTCAAAGTGCACCTGCCCGGCCCGATTTCGGTCTTGTCCCGGGCAGCCGGGAAATGGATTTGTCAGTCCCTGTCGTCTATTTAATAGAAGTCTGTAGCTGTCAACTTCGGGCCGCCAGCGATACAACGAATCAACCCGACATCTGCCCGCTATTTTGTGCTGGCTGGGGCATTGGTTCTGAAACTGAATAGCCAGGTGTTGTGTTCCCCGATAAAAAATATCAGTTACTTATAGAAAAGCTGCAACAAATATTTCTAAAATAAATTTCGCTTAATAGACCTACCTATTCAGATTCAATAAGAGTTGTCTCTCTTTGTAACTCTCACAAACGAAGACCCAGCATGTCAACAGACATAAACAAACCATGTGAGGGGCAAGTAGAGGGGTTTTCTGACGGAAAAAGACCGATTTCTCGCATCTAAATGGCATCTGGCGGTAGCATATAGGCCCCGACAGAAATGGCAAAAATTTGACCCATCTTATAAAAGAGTATAATCAAAATCCCACCTTAGGAAAACTGAGAAAGGGGTCCCGGCTTATAGCCGAGTCGCCTGATAGCCGAATTTTTACGGTGTTGTATTCTTTTTCAACAGAATCCCCTTCAGTATCTATACACTTTAGCCAGCATTGTTTAAGGACCTCAATGCCACTTTTCTTTGCTCCGAAGAAAGTCAACTGCATATATGACATCATCGGACTGAAAGTGGGTGCCTGAAATAGCTGTTTTAGTTTTGGAAATAGATGAAAATCTGATGGAGCAAGATCAGGTGAAGGCAGATGCTCAATCAGTTAAAGCAACAATCGTGAAGGACAGCCATAGCAGTGACAGATTTGTGAACAGGAGCTTTGTCCTAATGGAACCACACACCTTTAGTGAGCTGTATGCGGCGTTTAAGTTTAATATTTTCCTGTATCTGCATCAGAAGTGAATCATTGTATGTGCCATTGATTGTTTTCCCTTTTGGAGATAATCTATCAGCAGAATACCATCTGCATCCCAGAAAACCGAGGCCATAACCTTCCCAGCTGATGGAACAGTATTTGGCGGGAGTGAGCCAGGGTGCTTCCATTGTTTAGATTGTTGTTTAGCCTCTGGGGTAAAATGATGGACCATGTTTTATCCATAGTGACAAATCTCTGGAGAAAGTTGGCAGGATCTTCCTAAAAAGATTAGCACGCGATAATGTGCACCTGGTGTGCTTCTGATCAACTGTCAGAAGTCTTGGTATGCATTGGGCCAAATGCTTTCTCATTGCAAGATCCTCTGTCAGAATGGAATGTACAGTAGCCACAATCTATATTTTGGCAGAAATAAGAAAAATAAGGTTTACCCCAGAAAACCCAAGTTTTACTACATAAAAGTGGGGTTTAAGGGGGTAAGAATTATATACTTGTGTTTTCGTGATGAATAGCAAGAAAACCTCCAAAATTTGACCAAAGTCAGACTAGATGTGTAGGACACAAACTTTGGAAACTCCAAGTTGAAAAGGCCCATGACTAAGACAAAAACAGCCAGCCCAAAAACCACTACATACTGTACACATCTGTATATGATAAGAAAACCTGACTATAGTCCTACTATAGCCGACAAATTAGTAACTGAAACCTTGCTTGAGAAACAGATCAGCTCTAGCAGTGAATTGTTCGGTAATAAATCACAGTTTGGAGGTCAGTTGTAAAGTAGATCAAATCCCAGCACATAGTGTGAGTAATTTTTCTTGCACACCAGACAAGGAAATCTGTGATTTTACCCTGGGATAGACATTTATGTTCTGACCCTGGTGTTCCGACCCCAAATCGAATATAATCGCGTTTGATAAATGCACTGGTTGATTACGACCTCGTATGTGCCGTCATTAAGGTTGACGTCACAGCACGGTATGTGACGTCTCTAAACATTCCTGCAGTGTCAACACAATATGGCGGACGTCGTAAACGGAAGTGACTGCAGCATGAAAAATCCGCGCTAACAAATGGAAGGCATGCAAGAAAAAGAATCCAATATGGGTGTGAGGGGTGGATAGAAAAATCTGTCCCTCCGGATCTTTGTCCGGCATCACTCTGCAAGCCTTGTGATGTCCATCGGGACCAATTTTTCCATCTACCCCTCACACCCATATAAGATTCTTATAGTCTACTTATATCTGACCAACAAACTGTGATTTGTTACTCAACAATTCACACCATAGAGCTGAACTACCGGTATTTGTATTCTAACATCAACAATCTTGACTATAGCCCAGAGAGAGGAAGACAAATTAGTAACTGAAACCTTGCTGAACAGGTCTGCAGGACATTAAAAATGCAACACAGTTTAGACATGCATTGAACAAGTGGATAAACCAAGGAAACATGATTCTGATCCAGCTGCTTTTTCCATAATCATGTCCCCTTGAATGATAACATTTAGCCATATATTTTTGGTGAATGTTGCAGTATCTAGTTCAGTTATAAAGTGTGCCTGTCTACTCCATATGCCAAGCAATAGGCATATGGTGGGGGCATTCATCACCTTTAGTGATTGACAACTAGTTATTTTTGTTGTTTTTTCACTTTGATTAACGACTAACCCACATATGCCTAGTGGCCCTTTCCTGGACAATTAGCATACAGTGCAGACCCAGATCAGACACTGTGTTCTGTGGTGTCTGATCTGGGTCAACAGTTTGCTTAAAGAACATTCATTTTTGCAAAATTTGCCAAAAACAAAAACAAACCGGACACCCCTATAAATAGAAATGGACCACTCCAAACTTACTAGGTGGAGGAATCCATTGTTATATATGGGTTAATAAAGTGTGAAGTAATCTGTAAGGAACGTAAAACAAACAAACCAAAAAAACCTTTTGTACCGGAGGCACACTGAATGGAATGCTGACAAACAGTGTAGGTCCAGATTGAACATCGCAGAACAAGCAGTCTACACTATTTGCAAAAACTGGTTCTCAAATTCGTGAAGTCTGGTTTCGCTTATCAGATAATGCATTGTACACAGTGTTTGCTCAGATATCAATGCTGAGGGATGCTAAAAATAAAAAGCGCATTATTGGATTTCGTATAGCGCTACTGATAAACCCACTGACCTAACAGTATAGGACTATTAATAACCGTAATCTTGATTTCCCAAAAGTGGTCATGTGGACAACAGCACGAAATTCAGTTTTGTCCTTTATAACTTTGGGTCAACTGGAAACCAGTCGACCCAAAAACATGGATATGACCATTGAATAGGCTGTACATTTTGTTTATTTAATCTCAAATTTGTTGTTTTATCCCTGAAACACTTTGTTTCTTCCATTTATGTTCTAAACTGTAGAAAGTGCTTTCAAAATGGCACCCATCCAGTTTTCCTTCCACCCAGCTTCTGTAACACTTACGCTGATTGAACCCTTAACATGAGCTGTAAACAGTCAACTGAACGGAAATTCAAACCCAAAATTTAAGATCCAAACTGTCCTAAAAGTCTATGGAAGTGCATGTATGTAATATACAGATTATTCTATTTGAAATATGTGATTTATAAACCTGGGGAGGTAAATCAATCCATTTAAAGAAACGCGATTAGAAGCCTCTGTGGCGTAGTGGTTATGCTACTCGCCTTGTAAACCAGGGATCGCAGGATCGATCCCAGGCTTCTCCAGACTTTCGGAAGAGTCTTAAAACCGAGGTCCCGTCTCCGTATGACCTTAGCTTTTGGTGAGACGTAAAACTCAAGCACTCTTAAAGAATCTCGTGCTTCGCACTCGTTTCTTTATCAGATTGTTTTACCTCCCTTGGTTTATAAATCCCATTTTCAAATAGGAGAATGAATAATCTCTATATCAGAAGAGCATTACATGTGAAATCCCACTGTACCCATCATACACTTGTTATTTTGAGGTGATTCTAATGAGTACACACAACATACCTCTTATATCGTAGAAGATCAAAAAGATTTTCTTAACTCATAAAATGCCAATGACAACTTGTCGTCTGCTTCGCCTTCTGTCGGTTACCTTAAAAATATTTTTTGGCAAACAGTATGGACCCAGATCAGACTACTCCTGTAGGAGCTGTCTGATCTGGGCCCATACTGTTTGCCTGTATGCAAAAATATTTTTAAAAAGTTTGCAAAACAAATCAGCAGACTACATAAGCAGAGGACATTTTCAGATGTAGTTATCTCAGCATCTAAAGGGTTAAGTGATCCCCCATTTTACCACATGAACTGGCACCAAGATTAACCCTCAAACTGCCCTTATCTCAAACAAATTTTCATGGTTCAAAGGTATATGAGATGTTGAAGTTCTACTTTATTTGGTTTTGTTTGTTTTTGTTTGATTTGAGGTTTAACGTCCCCGTCAACACTGTAAAGGTCATTTTGGAGACGTTCCTTCCAATTTTGTGGGACTTTTACCCGACATCGAGATGAAATGACATGTCAAGCCCTGCCACCCATTGAACCAATAGGGTTTATTAACATGGACGGGCTGTCTCGCACTGGTTTGCCTGGGCAGGCTAGATCCTCTAAGCGGTTTACCAGTACTCGTGTGTGGGTTGGTTTCAGCTCTGCGTGGAAGCATCATGCAGTCCATCTATTTCTTCAAGCCTCGATGGGCAGGGGCCGTACACTTTATTTTGTATAACAATGAAAGAAATAGTACATTTTTTTTTCATTTATTTAGACATATTCAAAACATATCCTTTATCACAAAACAATATAACATACATGTACCTGAAATGGCAATACATAAAACTCATGTACATGTATCTTTACAGTTTCAAGATCAAACAAAAAGACAAAAGAAAGAACAATAATAATCTATAGTCTATACATCTCGTATGATCATTACACAGTATTTGCCCTAATTAGAAAACATGCTATAAGTTCACACCAATACACCACAACCTCTTTATAACAAAGAAGATTAATTGACAATCCTGTATTGATCGGAGGTCATCTGTATTAACACTGAGGTCAAAAATCAATAAACATGTTTTAATGGTGTCAGTTAATAAAATAAAATAATCAAGTAATTCGCTATTGTCCCAGTAACAGGCCCTTGGTCCGCCGTATCGGCCTCGGCCTTTGGCCTCAGGCCAATACAGCAGACCTCGGACCTGTAATCGGGCCAATACAAAATTACTATATTAATACATCATGTTATGGGGTACAAAGCAGAAACTGTGTTGGTTGACTAACCGCATTATATCCAAACAAAAATGTAAAGATTAAATAGAAAAATGACCATTCATGGTCATTTTTCTATGGTCATTTTTCTATATAATTATACATTTTTGGGATCCATCTTGAAACCGTGTTATATCCAACCTGTGTTATAACGAACTGTGTTATAATGAAGTTGTGTTCTTTTTAAGAATTTAATTTGACACTATTTAAGTTTGCAGGATTACGCAGTCAGTTGAAGTTGAACCAGTGCAAAAAGGTAATTTCTAACATATGCTTTAATGATAATGTTTTTGTTTGCAGCTAAATGGTCCATTCAACACTTTGGAGGTCATATAGAACCCATCAAGTTACTTTACCACATTTTCCTGGTCAGGCAGTTGCCAGAAATACTGCTTTTCTTGAATTAGAGAGTGGATGACCGTAGAAAATTTTTTATTGCTGACACAACAGTTTACGTACCCACAACCTCCTACTCACTAGTCAGACTAGCATCCAACTTAGCTACTGAGGTCAGCGGATTTGTGATGAAGGGACAAATCGCTGACTTTAGTTTTTATAAGGTTGGTATTTTGTGATAATAGAAGGATAGTTTTTGTCAATTCTCCTTAAAAACCTATACTGTGGGTATTCATTAGAACCGCCTCGTTGAGGCGGTTCTAATGAATACCCACATCACAGGTTTATATGGAGAAATAAGGAAAACTATCCTTCAGTTATATTAACATAGCAACAGAATGATAAAGTTTGCATTTTGTGATAATAGAAGGATAGTTTTTGTCAATTCTCCATTAAAACCTATGTTGTGAGTATTCATTAGAACCGCCTAGCCGAGGTGGTTCTAAAATATACCGACAACACAGGTTTATATTGAGATGTAAGGAAAACAATCCTTCAGCTATCACAAAATTCCAACCTTATCTGTTGCTATGTTTAAAGGAATTTACTGTGTTTTAATGTAATCCTTTTGCCGACTTTGGACATGTTTGATTCAATCAAATGTGTCCAAAGTTGGCATAAGGAGCATTCTGTTGCTGATAGGTGTTTTTAGGGCTTGTTTAAGAACATGAGGACTAGTTTTCTTAACATTTGTCCTGCTGAATATTCAATTTACTCACACCCATTTATGAATGAACTAATCAAATTTCTTGATGTAATTCTACAAATCCATATACTGAATTTCAAACAGTGTAGATCCTGATCAGATGGCTTCTTCAGAAGCCATCTGATCTGGATCTACACTGTTTGCAAAGATAGGGGTTGTCAGGAACAGCAGGATAAGGGTTAACATGAGATATTTAACTAACTAAGATAGCTGATAGTAGGACTAGACAGCCATGTTTCAAGTCCAGTCATCTAGAAGCTGCAGGGATCCGAAGAGAGAATGTGCAAAAAAAAGGGAAATCCATTCAAATCGGAGGAAATGTCAAAACCACATTCAAAATACATCAGATCTGGACATAACAGAGCAAATCTGATATTTTTTTAATTCAGTAAATTTTAGACAAAAAGGGGAAATCCTCTGAAAAGATGAAAATTCTATCTCTGAAGCTGATAGCCTAAACTGTCAAACAACGGCTGAGTGCAGTATAACAGAAAATATTGTGGATTTTTGAGATTATAGATCATATTTTGTGTAAAAAGGCAAATACCAGTATTGGTCCATAAAACAAACAAGAGGCTCAATGAGCCTAAACCGCTCACCTGAGGAACTTAAGTTTTAACAATTCACAGACTTGACTACTAAATCTGCTAATAGAATCCAGCCCATTGACCCTTACAGGATTAAGTCATCATTATTGCATTGCATTCCAAGTTTGAGACTTCTAGCTTCTATAGTTCCTGAGAAATCTTTGACGAAAATTTAACATTGGTCAAAATGGAGAGAAAGAAGAATGAAAGAACAGATGAACAAATAAGCTGAGAAAGCCCAATGTCTCTTACACAAAATAAGTCATCATTATTCTATTGAATACCAAATTTGATGCTTCTAGCTTTTATAGTTCCTGAGAAATCTTTGATTAAAAATTTAACATTGGTCTATTATCTCTATATGGAGAGAAAGAAGAATGAAGGAACAAATGAACCAGACTAGCTCCAAAACCTAATGCAGCCTTTCCCCTTGCCCAATGGTGCTACACATAAAATTTAAACAAGATTGGTCGACTGCCTTCTGAGATATGCTTCATTGAAAGTATGGACGACGGATGGACGGACGACAGACGACGGACTCCGGAGCCTTGGTATACTATCAGCTCACTGGAGCCTTTGGCTCAGGTGAGCTAAAAATTCAAGTCGCTATTTCTGTCACAACATTTTCCCTACGTTAAGTCTATGGGCAAATTTTTTTGTCTCTCAAGGTCACGTAACTCCGAGGTCAATATTCCGATTCGGCCCAAAATCGAACTTAACCGAGATTTTATGCCTGTCCTCGTAACCTGCAAGTTTGAAGCTGATATGAATAAAAATAAAGTTGCTATCGTGGTCACAACATATTTTTTTATGCTCAAGGGCAGGTAACTCCAAGGCAAATATTCCGATTCGGCCCAAAATCGAACTTAACCGAGATTTTATGTCTGTCCTCGTTACCTGCAAGTTTGAAGCTGATCTGAAAAAAATTCAAGTCGCTATCGTAGTCGCAACATTTTCCCTAATTAAGTCTATGGGCAAATTTTTTGTCGCTCAAGGTCACGTAACTCCGAGGTCAATATTACGATTTGGCCCAAAATTGAACTTAACCGAGATTTTATGCCTGTCCTAGTTACCTGCAAGTTTGAAGCTGATATGAATAAAAATAAAGTTGCTATCGTGGTCACAACGTATTTTTTTATGCTCAAGGGCAGGTAACTCCAAGGCAAATAATCCGATTCGGCCCAAAATCGTACTTAACCGAGATTTTATGTCTGTCCTCGTTACCTGCAAGTTTGAAGCTGATCTGAAAAAAATTCAAGTCGCTATCGTAGTCACAACATTTTCCCTATGTAAAGTCTATGGGCAAATTTTTTGTCGCTCAAGGTCATGTAACTCCGAGGTCAATATTCCGATTCGAACTTAACTGAGATTTTATGCCTGTCCACGTTACCTGCAAGTTTGAAGCTGATCTGAATAAAAATAAAGTTGCTATCGTGGTCACAACGTATTTTTTTATGCTCAAGGGCAGGTAACTCCAAGGCAAATAATCCGATTCGGCCCAAAATCGAACTTGACCGAGATTTTATGCCTGTACTGGTTATCTGCAAGAATGAAGTCGATCAGAAAAAAAATTGACGGAGCTAGAGTGATGACAAGCTTTTTCCTATGTGAAGTCTATGGGAGCTAGATGTTGCCATGGCAACCAGAGTTCCACTCAGATCTGCCTGAAAACCTAATGAAGCCTTTCCACTTGCCCAATAATGCGACACATGAAATTTGAATGCAAAAACACACAAGGGCAGGTAACTCCTAAGTGAATGATCCGATAACTTGACCGAGATTTCATGGCTGTGCTGGTTATCTGCAAGAATAAAGCCAATCTGAAAATAATTGAAGCAGCTACGGTGATGACAACATTCTCCCCATGTTAAGTCAATAGGCAATTTTTTCAACGCTCAAGGGCACGTACCTCCTGAGTGAATAATCCGATTCAGCCCAAAATCGAACTTGATCGAGATTTCATGCCTGTCCTCGTTATCTGCAAGAATGAAGTCGATCAGAAAAAAATTGACGGAGCTAGAGTGATGACAAGCTTTTTCCTATGTTAAGAACGCTCAAGGGCACGTAACTCCTGAGTGAATAATCCGATTCAGCCCAAAATCGAACTTGATCGAGATTTCATGCCTGTCCTCGTTATCTGCAAGAATGAAGACGATCAGAAAAAAATTGACGGAGCTAGAGTGATGACAAACTTTTTCCTATGTTAAGTCTATGGGAGCTATTTGTTGCCGTGGCAACCAGAGTTCCAATCCGACCTGCCCGAAAACAGTATGCAGCCTTTCCCCCTACCTGATAATGCTTCACATGAAATTTGATCAAGATTGGCCCACTGGTTCCGGAGATATACTTCTTTGAAAGTGTGGACGACGGACGACGACGACGGACGCCGGCTCGTGGTATACTAATACCTCACATGAGCCTTCGGCTCAGGTGAGCTAAAAACGTATATTGAAGTTATAATGTTTAACCAAAAATTGGCCAAAAATATCATAAGTCTATCCATCCACCTTAAAAATGGGGAAAAATAAAAAGCCAAGGCATGTAATAACATATGAACTACAACATATTTAACAAGTAGCAAAACAAGAAAAAAAAAAAGCATGACATTTGTATGATGTCTGATATATCAGTAACAAGACAAATCTCAATAATGCATGATACAAAATTACCTTAAAAATCCAATAATTAGGATACCTTGAGGACTTGCAGTATTTCTCCTAAAATTTTAACAAATTTGTTTCATGATCCGGAAGGGAGTCCAAAAGAGCAGACGGTATGACAAACAGTGTAGACCCTGATCAGACAGTTCATCAGGAGCAGTCTGATCTGGGTCGACACTGTTTGCTTAGGCCTACCTGTTCCACTACTTCGGATCAATACGGTTATGATAAATGAGAAAGCATGATATCATGTAAAAGTAAAACAACAAAAAATACGCAGCACTCAACTCCAGACAATGTGAACTCTCACACTTCACATCTAACATTCTGACACTAAAACAAATACTGTATTCCTTCCATTTAGCCCTCCGAGCGCTTAAAAATTGGAAAAAGAGGGGGCCCTTATCAGGAACAAAAAGCTTAGCAGAATGGCGAGTTAAAAATCTGTTACATGCGGAAATTCATGAAACATGGTGGAATCGTAACATGTAAAGTAACCAGCAGTCAAGACAGACACTCTGTGACAGCAGGGGGTTTAGAAATAGCTTGCAAGATTTATGGCAGATCCGGTGATAAGATTGAAAGACTGTAATCTTTATTTAAGGTAAATCAAAATATTTGTTCTTCTGACAGCAGAAGGGACGCTTATTATATTGTTCTTGGAAAAACAGCGATGGGGCACTTATAGGAGCAGGGGCACTAAATGGTAGGAATACGGTAGTCAAAATAAAATACAGTAGAACTTCGATGGCTCGAACACCGATGGCTCGTTTACTATGGCTGAGTCGAACCCGTTCTTGAGTACCTAGGGAAGTCCTCTACATAAGAAATGGTGCGAGATAATTTAGGAGACTTTCATCTTTTATCTTACAAATGTATGCTGTGTGCACTCATTAGAATCGCCTCGATGAGGCGATTCTAATGAGTACACGCAGCATACATTTTCATTACAGGACACCGAAAATATGTTAAAAAGTACATCGTTATGCCTCCTGGAAGTAAGCCTCTGTGGCTCGAACTACCCGTCTTGAACCGATTTTCGAGGTCCCAAAGGTGTTTGAGCCGTTGAAGTTCGACTGTACAGTGAAACCGCCATAACTCGAACACGGATGGCTCATTTACCTTGGCTAAATGGAACTTGGTTTTGGTCTCTAAAGGATTCATCCAATAGCTCCCAGCGGACCCTTGTTATAACAACAGTATCTGCTATCTAACATTTTGCCGTTATAAAGAATTTGCCGTTATAAAGAATCACAATAAGGCGTATGATTGGCAAAAAAAGGACCTGTTCCCCTTAAGTACTCCAAGTAACCAATGTCATAGATATTTGTTAGAATCGCCTTTAAGAGTGTAATAATGCCATGTAATAAATTCGATAACCCACTAGTGGATTAAATAATGTGTGTGAATTCGGGTTTAACGTCGCTTTCAACAATTTTTCAGTCATATCAGGACGGTGTCTGGTTGCGACAGGGAGCTCAATGCTCACTTTTATAGTGCTGCCTCACTGAAGTATCATGTCCCAGACACATTACATGATACCACACCCAGTCACATTATCCTGACACTGGGTCGACCAGTCCTAGCTCTACCCCATAAATCTGAGTGCCAAGCGAGGAGCAGCTAGTACCATTTTTAACGACTTTGGTATGTCGCGGCCCGGGATCGAACCCGTGACCTCCCATTCCCCGGAGCGGACACTCTACCAACTGAGCTATCAGGGCCAGTAGTGGATTAAATAAGCTGATTAATTAGATACACCCAGTAATGTTATGAAAGACGTCCTTAATAGCGGAATTTGACATTTTTGTCAAAAAAAAAAAATGAATGAAAAACGTTTTAAATGTCATATGATAAATACAATCTTGTATTTGTGCTCATGTATTTTTTAATTTATTAAACTTGTTGAGAAAAAGGGAAAAAATGCGAGGCATAGCCTCGCATTTTATCCCTTTTCTTCAACTTGTTTAATAAATTCAATAATACATGAACACCCATGTAAGCTCCTTATATATGATAATACCTTGCATATTCTTTCACAACTCATACTAATCTTCCTTTTAGGGGACCAGCTTTAACCCAATTAATGAGGGAAATACTGCTACTCTGCAAATACACCACAACCTCATTATAACACAGTTTTGATATAACACGGTTTCAAGATGGATCCCACAAAATGTATAGATTATATTGAAAAATGACCATAAATGGTCATTTTTCTATATAATCTACACATTTTTGTTTGGATATAATACGGTTGTTTAACTAACACAGTTTCTGCTTTGGACCCCATTAATAGTGTTATAATGAGGTTGTGGTGTATGTGTAAAGAAAGATCTTCAGACACTCATAATTCACAATCTCACCATGACTGTTTATACTAGGAAATGCAATGAATATTATTTCCTGATTTCCCATTTCTCTAAGGTATACTAGGAAATTCAATGAACATTATTTCCTGACTTCCAGTTTCTCTTAAGTTTATAACATGAGCCACAACAATTAAAGAGACATTTTCAATTTTGTTTATTTCTAAACCAAACCAAAGTGCACAGCAAATACTGATCAGGCAAATTTAGGTGATAAGGCTGATCAGTATTTGCTGTGTACTTCCGTTTGGTTTGGAAATTAACTGCCCAGTCAACACTATTTGGGTCATTTGGAGCTGGTCGCTTGACCTTTCCACATTTATTCTGGGTGCAGTGGTCAACATGTAGAGTGCACATTCTTTTGCTATCCTTAACACTTTTTGTACCGGATGGAATCTTCCTCATTATATACAGCAGGAGTCCATTTCAAAATTTAGGGGTGTCAGGCTGTATTTTCTTCAAAATTTACTTGAAAAATGGCTTAACTTTTCACAAACCGTGTGGGCCCTGATCAGATGCCGCATTCTGCGACATCTGCTCTGGACCTGCACTGTTTGCAAATAACCCATTTTGGGGTTTCCGGTACTAAATAGGTTAAATTAGTGGAAGGCAGAGAATGACCTTTATAGAAAATATTTCATGATCAATCTCAATGAAAGAATGGTGCTGTACCACCAGGAGGTGTGGGTGGGGGTGGCGGCAGGGTGAACAAGTTACCTGCTGGTCACCCGTCAGCCGCCCTTACAAATAACACCAAGGCTGGCTTGCTGTGCACTACATGTTTAAAGATTTCCGTTGGCCCAAATCTACTAAAACATGCCTATACAAAAATACCAAACAAGAAATTTTTCAGATAAAGGAATCAGATATTTGTAATATTTCTGTTCAAAACAAAGTTGTGAAACGCCTCAATGAGGCGATACAGATTGTGGGTACTAGTTAGAACCACCTTACGGAGGCAGTTCTAATGAGCACCCACAATCATGTTTTGAGCAGAAATAAGAAAAATAATATATACCCCTTTAAACCCCAGTTTTACGATATAAAAGTGGTCTGATCTGGGCCCACACTGTTCGCCTGTATGAAAAAAAAATATTTTTGAAAAGTTTGCAAAAAAATTCAGCAGATGACATAAACAGACAACATTTTCAGATGTAGTTTCTCGGCATCTTAAGGGTTAAAACCATGATAACGACATACACGTGTATACTGAGATGTACGATGAGTAGTGTTTCGAAGTGATATTGACAGGTCAAATTTCATGCTCAGCTAAACTCAAAATCACACGATCCATCTTGTTTCAGCTTTGCGGTTCAGACACACAATGAGTCCTGGTAATGACTTGTGAAGTATAAAATTTAATAATGTAATACACAATGTCAAGTTCAACACTAAATTAATGACACTGAACACAAACATGACTTCGTTTTTAAGTTATTTAAGGCCCTCTGTTGCTCAAAGCATACCAACTCCCAAGTTGTTCAGTTCATTGATCCTTAACCCATAAAATGCCAATCACGACAACTGTCGTCTGCTTTGCCGTCTGCCGGTTGTTCTTATGCAAATATATTTTTAAAAAGTTTGCAAGAAAATTCAGCAGATGACAAAAGCAGATGACATTTTCAGATGTAGTTTTTCTCAGTGTCTTAAGGGTTAAAAGTTCTATTCAGAACAGTAACAGATGGCATTTTCAAGTATATCTTGTTTTTTATTTCTTTTTTTTTTTGTTTTGTTTTTTTTTTTCCAGAAAAATACTGGACTTGCCATTTCATGTGAAATGCCATGCCAGATTTTCTCTGAACTAGAAATGCGTCCATAGGACACGGATGCCCCCGCCTGAAAATGTGTCTATGTTCGTATTCATCCATAGAAAGTTTAAGTTTCGGACCATTTTTTTTACCTTTGACCTCTAAGTATGACCTTGACCTTGGAGGTAAGGATCTGGGTTTGCACGACACATCGTCTCATGATGGTTAACATTTCTTCAAAGTAATTTCAAAATCCATCCAGAAATAAGTAAGTTATTGAAGTATAAGTTTCAGACCATTTTTTTACCTTTGACCTCTAAGTATGACCTTGACCTTGGAGGTACGGATCTGGGTGTGCACGTGACACATCGTCTCATGATGGTTAACATTTCTTCAAAGTAATTCCAAAATCCATCCAGAAATAATTAAGTTATTGACTGCATTTAAGTTTCGGATTCTTTTTTTTTACCTTTGACTTCTAAGTATGACCTTGACCTTGGAGGTATATGGACCTGGGTTTTGCATGTGACACATCGTTTCATGATGGTTAACATTTCTGCAAAGTAATTTTAAAATCCATCCAGAAATAAGAAAGTTATTGACTGCGTTTAAGTTTCGGACCCTTTTTTTGGCCTTTGACGTCTAAGTATGACCTTGACCTTGGAGGTACGGACCTGGGTTTTGCACGTGACACGTCGTCTCATTTTGGTTAACATTTCTGCCGAGTAATTTTAAAATCCATCAAGAAATAAGGAAGTTATTGACTGCGTTTAAGTTTCGGACGGACGCACAGACGCACGGACGGACGCACAGACGAACGGATGGACGGACAGGGGCAACACTATATGCCCTTTCCACCATTCTTCAAATGGCGGGGGCATAAAAATGATAACAATAAAAATAGGACATCCTCTATGCTGGGGATAACATAGTTGAAATTGCCACACGGAAACTGTCCATTTTATTGTTGCATATTGCTTAAACCCATTGCAGATGGAATACCCAGAAATGGTACACTGGCAAATGGTGCAGGCCCAGATCAGACGCTGCAAAATGCAGCATCTGATCAGGGCCTTCACTGTTTGCATAAAGCTCAACCATTTTCTATCTGAATTTCTGACAAACTCTTTCTGACACCCCTCAATTTTGAAATGGACTCCCATTATATGGTGTGGATGATTCCATTCACTTGGAATTGGGTTAAACATGATTATTTCCACAAGCTGTACATAAACCAAACATAACATGATAATATGAACTTAGGCACAGCCTAAATGCGGACATGAGCATTGTTATTTACATATAACTAGCTGTTGTTGTTGCAGCTGCTGACAGATAAACCTTTTCCACCCAACCAAGGTGCCAGTTTATACTCTGGTGAATTGTTGGCCCAAGTTAGGTGCTGGGTTTTACCCTCAGTTCCTTTTAGAGGTTTCCATGATCATAGTGATGACGTTTAGGAGTTAACCACGTTTGCGTTGGGTTGCGTTACTCTAAAATTAGAATACTGTAAGTCAGGACAGGGAAAATAAATATGAGCATTTAAGAAAAAGATAAAAATAAAAGGAACCCCAAAAATCAATGACATTTTGGACTGGTGTTCTACCAGACAAGAAGCAGACCTTTTATCTGGAGGAAGAAAATGTTAACCAGTCCGAGACTTGTCTTGCAATGTCTTGCAGAGATTTAATGTGACTGGAACATGAAAACAAAGATCCATAGGCAAGTCAGGTTGTTATGGTTATGCCAACTATGTGTTAAACTATAGGCAGCCATGAGCCACAAGGCCCTGCAGGCCTGGGATGCCTTTGGCACCTACTATGTCCATACAAACAGTAGAATCGTAACAGAAGAAGTTTACTTCTTCTCCTAAACCATCAGTTTACCACCCTAAATGACAATTCTGAAACCACTAAACCCCTATTAATACATACCCTTCATTACAATAACACACTCATGTGACAGTGCATTTTTTGGGAACAAGACAATTCATCGGCAAGACAACTCATAGACATGGTTTTTGGAGACAATTCATCGACACAATTGAAGACAACTCATAGACACTTTTTGAAGACAACTCATCGACACATTATTATGTTAAAATTATACACAGGCTGATAAAATGAAGACAATGTTTTGAAAATAAAATGATCTATTATCACGTATATGATCAAAATGACAAATTTAGAATATATTAATTCAATATTTTGGCTTATTGATGACAATTAAGAGACCATTTTAACCGCATAGGATGGCTGGCGTATGCATTCTATTTTAAAAACATGATATAAAAGAAAATGTATAGGGAACTTGGTAAAATATTATTCAAAACGTAATTAAAATAAATAAAAAGATGGAAAGTGAAGCTGGATATTCGTTTATGTGAGTTACATGTATGTTTTCATTTTTTCCCTAAATTCACCGACATGGTTTATATTTCATGATCAGAATTAGGTACCTATATGCGAATTCTACAAATCTCGAGGCTAAATTATCCTTCAATGCCAGTGGTCGTATTATCAATATTGCCACAACATAGCAATCAACATCCTAAAAGCTACATGTTATCCTCAATTACTTTGAGACAGCTCCCCGACAGTCACTTTTGTGCGACATCAAATCAGACGAGGCAAACTATTAAACTTCTAATTCCGATCTTCATCTTACGGCACAGCAGTGACGCTGAGTGTGCATCCGCCACCTGCTGCATCGTAAATGATACAGAACTTCAGTCATTATTACAATTAAAAACCTTTCCGCATTCTTAGCCCATTAATCGATTCTGGATACGGTTCACTGACAGGTAAAACAGGTATAGGCTAGTCATTCACAGATCAATCAAATACAATGTACCACTTATCCATAATTACCTTCAAACGAATGTGTCGGTGAATTGTCTTCAAAAGGTGCTAATGAGTTGTCTTCGTGTCGATGAAAAAAACGTGTCGATGAGTTGTCTTGTCGATGAATTGTCTCGATTCCATTTTTTTCACTACTTTTCTGATGAAAATCTGTGATATTTTTCTTATTTTTACTGCAAACATAGGTTGTGGGTGTTCGTTAGAACCACCTCAATGAGGTGGTTCTAAGGAGTACCCACAACCTTTGTCTTGAAGCAGAAATAAGAAAAATAATGCATACCCCTATAAACCCCAGTTTTCTCTATATAAAGTGGGGTTTAGGGGGTTGATAAATTTCACAGACCTGTTTACGTGATGATATGTCACTACAAATTGACTAAGTAAACTATCAGCAACTGGGCTCTTATTTAGGCCGAGGCAAGTGAAAAGGGATCTTTCAGCATATGCGCCCAGCAAAGACTAAATCAGCCTGCATACACACTCTGTTATTATATAGAGATTAACATATGGTACTTTTCATATCATACCCTATTTTTTGTTTGAATTTAGGTTTAACATCCCCGTCAACACTATTTAGATCAGTTTGGAGACGCTGCTTCCAATTTTGTGGGAATATCATACCCTATATCGGCCCAAGACGGCTGATGTGGGGTATGATATGCAAAATGCCATCTCAAATTTAGTTATCATATATTCCCCAACCTTTGTCCTTTTAAAAAATATGATGTATATTATAACCTCGGGACCTGATCTTAGTCTTGGCTGGGTGCAAATGCTGTGAGTCCTCTTTTCCCTTGGTGTGGCCCATTTATTGTCTTATCACAGGCACAATAACTATCTCACTGGGCATATTTCTTGGTCATTTCCCTGGCATTTGAATTATATTTCTGTCTGTCTTTAACCCAGAGTCTTGCTATATCAGGCATTAATGGATCATCTGGATTGGGATCTGTTAGTAATGTCAGTATAGATAATAACACTGAAATAGACCAAATATACACATTACAATAGATAGAGATTATAATATGACAGATTTTATATTGTATTCAAATCAGCCCTAGAGTCACAGGCAAGAGGGTTGATGTGTTGAGGCCTGATACAGGGTATAACATGAAATCTGTTGTATTATAATCGATTTATCATATGCTTTGCTTGTTTAAAATGACATAAGACAATTATAACAATAGTTCAAGGTATGTACACATGTAAGCAAGGGAAGGCAGACCTGGGATCAAAGATAGGTGTTTTGCATATCACTGAGCATGGTGATTGTGCTGGAAGTCAATGGTGTGATGCATGGGGTGTGATATATGGGGTTGACAGGGTGAGTTTTTCAGTCACCAGTCCAAGCAGCAAACAAAGTTAAAAGCTCTGACTAATCAATCATGGTTTTCTTTGTTTGATTTGAGGTTTAATGTCCCCATCAACACTAAGGTAATTTTTGGGACATTCTTTCAAATTTTGTGGGACTCTTACCTGACATTCAGTTGAAATTATCTCTGAAGCCATACGATCAGGATCTACACTGTTTATCCTGCAGTTTGTGAATTGACTGAATACATTATATAAAGTAGTTTGATTGGTTGATAGTCAGCAATGGGTGTGGCTAAACAGATTTATTCAGCAGGACATGGTTAAGAGTAGACCCCTGTGGATAAAGGACACAAAACATGTATTTTTGAAGAAGTTCCATATTAGTTTAATTTGTACTAATTTATTTCAGTTTGATTGCAATGAAAGTTCCAAGCTTATTGTATCGCTCTAGAACAATCATACCAGATGTTATCACACATGCGAGAGAGGCAGCAAATTTTACACCACTGCTACCCAGTTTACACCTGGGATGTGTGGTCATTGTCATAATATGTCTTGCCCAAAGACACACCTTGCCTCCAGTGGATGGATTCGAACCTACAACTCTCGATCGTAAGTCGAACACGCTAACTACTGAGCTATCGAGGAAATCCCCTAAGTATAAGAATAGCCTACCTTTTCCAACTGTTAATGCTGGTGACCACTGAGACCTTAGTATATCAAGACATATATTTCCATTGCTGTTGATATTTGGATGATAAATTTTTGTTGTGAACATCACCTACAAGCAAACATATGAATAATAACAATCATGCAAACAACACAACCTGTGCAGAATCTATGCGACCTAGAGGCAGTGACTTTATATGAAGAACATCTACATTCAGAATCTAATTTTTCAAGAATAGTATATGAAAAGGCACATTTCATATTGTATAGCTTATTAAATATTCCATTTTTTTAATCTGTAAAACATTCAATTTTACGGTATATGGCAAATACGTAAAATATTCAAATTTATAAAGAGACTTTGTAAAATATTCCATTCCATTCAATTTTATATGGTGAATTCCTAAAATACTCCATGTTATATAGAGAAAAAGCTGGGTTTTTCAGGATGCTCAGCTCGATACATGTCTCTCCAAACTTTCAGAAAGCAGATCATTAGTGGTTAAAATGTTAACTGTTCAAGGAAATATAGAATTTTATACTCCGTTTTTTTTTTATTATTATTTTGTTGCAAAAATGTTAGCATATGTGCCATATTAAATGATCAAACGTTTAATAATATGTTTATTTATGGCATCGTTAGCTGGGGTAGCTGCTCTGCGATTTTAGCACCTAGTTACCTTAAAAACAAGAGGGCTCTGGGCCTTGATTCCCTCACCTGAATGTCACTGTCTCTAGTACATTCTATTTTTAGCTCTGGTGGCCATCTTGTTGATCAGAGTGGAACGATCTTAGCTATTTTGGTAGGGTGTCACCTAGGAAACATTCCTTTGAAGTTTGAATCAAATTGACCCAAGGGTTTAGGTTAGGAAGAGTTCGCATTTGAAGCAAATTTACAATGTTTTTTCTATTTTTAGCAGTGGTGGCCATATTGTTCATCGGAGCAAGACCATTTTAGCTATTTTGGTAGAGAGTCATCTAAGCAACATTCCTATAAAGTTTGAATGTAATTGGCCTAAGGGTACAGGAGGAGTTGTCATTTGAAGATTTTTTCTATTTTTAGCCCTGGTGGCCATCTTGTTTATCAGAGTGGAATGATTTTAACTATTTTGATAGGGAGTCACTTGGGCAACATTCCTGTGAAGTTTGAAGCAAATTTACAATGTTTTTCTATTTTTAGCTCTGGTGGCCATTTTATTCATCGGAGCGGGATCCTTTTAGCTAATATGGTAGAGGGTCAACAACATAATATTCCTGTGAAGTTTGAATCAAATTGGCCCAAGGGGTAAGGAGGAATTGTCATTCGAAGATTTTTTCTATTTTTAGCTCTGGTGGCCATCTTGTTAGTCAGAGCGGAACAATTTTAGCTATTTTGGTAGGGAGTCAACAACATAATATTCCTGTGAAGTTTGTATCAAATTGACCTAAGGGGTAAGGAGGAGTTGTCGTTTGAAGATTTTTTTCTATTTTTAGCTCTGGTGGCCATCTTGTTCGCCGCGTTGAACAATTTTAGCTATTTTGGTAGGGAGTCACCTAATTAACATTCCTGTGAAGTTTGAATCAAATTGGCCCAAGGGTTGAGGAGGAGTTCGCGTTTTGACGTAAATTTACAAAGTTTTTCTGTTTTTACCTATGGTGGCCATTTTGCTCATCAGAGCGAAAATGTTTTAGCTATTTTGGTAGTGGGTCATCTAAGCAACATTCCTATGAAGTTTGAATGAAATAGGAGGAGTAGTCTTTTGAAGATTTTTTCTATTTTTAGCTCTGGTGGCCATCTTGTTAGTCAGAGCGGAATGATTTTAGCTATTTCTTTAGGAAGTCACCTACATAACATTCCTGTGAAGTTTGAATCAAATTGGCCCAAGGGTTAGGAGGAGTTTCTATTTGAAGCAAATTTACAATGTTTTTCTATTTTTAGCTACGGCGGCCATTTTGCTCATCAGAGCAATACCGTTTTAGCTATTTTAGTAGATTTGTTTGTTTGTTTGATTGATTTGAGGTTAAAGTCCCCGTCAACACTGTAAAGGTCATTTTGATTACATTGCTTCCATTTTGTGGGACTTTTACCCGACATTGAGATGAAATGACATCTCAAGCCCTGTCGCCCAATGAAACCAATAGGGTTTATAAGCATGGACGGTCCGCCTCGCACCGCAGTTCCTGGACAGGCTTAGATCCTCCAAGTGGTTTACCAGTACTATTGTGCGGGCCGGATTCAGCTCTGCGTGGAAGAATCATGCAGCCCATATATTTCTTCAAGCCCCTATGGGCGGGGGCGATATTTTAGTAGAGGGTCACCTAAGCAACATTCCTATGAAGTTTGAATTAATTTAGCCCAAGGGCACAGGAGGAGTTGTCGTTTAAAGAATTTTCTATTTTTAGCTCTGGCGGCCATTTTGTTCTCCGGAGCGGAAAGGTTTTAGCTATTTTGGTAGAGGGTCACCTAAGCAACATTCCTATAAAGTTTGAATGAAATTGGCCTTAAGGTACAGAAGAAGTTGTCGTTTAAAGATTTTTTCTATTTTTAGCTCTGGCGACCATCAGCGGAGCGGAACAATTTTAGCTATTTCTGTAGAGGGTCACCTCAGCAATATTCCTTTGAAGTTTTATTGAAATTGGCTCAAGGGTTTAGGAGGAGTTAGCATTTAAAGCAAATTGTTGATGACACACGACACACGACGCACGACGGACATTGACTGATCACAATAGCTCACCATGAGCACTTCGTGCTCAGGTGAGCTAAAAACTAGTATTGGTCAGGCATCGTTAGCTTTAACCAACTGGGTCCTGATGTTAACAGGGTATAGGTATATCTATGGGCACTTGTTAATTGGGCATTTCTAAATGGCACCATGAGATTGAAATCAATATAAGATCAAGGGGCTGCATCAGGGCCTTCATATTTTGATCTCTGGATAAATGTACGTACATGTATATCAAAACCTACAAATGACATATATTACTAGCAAAGACTCTGATCAGTATTGTCTGTTCTCCGTAGTGAAAGACCAGCAAAAATAAGACTTATTCTTGTTTCAAACATACATTTAAAATCCTTCAGTTATTCTTCATTTGTGATTTCTTCACACAGTGTTCTCTAATAAAAAAAACACCTTTGGGACTTCCAAAGTGGTCCTACAGACCAATACTGAACAGACCCACAAGTGGTTGGAATAAAGGAATTTCACTGTACACAGCAGAAATAAGATAAACAGCAAGTTTTTGTAAAAAAAAATTCTTTTGAGCATAGAAGGAATATGATATGCTGTGTTATGTGTTGTTCTGTTGTGTTGTGTTATGATGTGTTATGTTATGTATTGTTATGGTATGTGTTGCTTTGTTATGTTTTGTCTTTTGAATACTTTAAAGCTAAAGCTGGTCATTTTGTACTTATCAATCAAGAATGCCCGAAAAATTTAAAATGTCAGGACAAATATTTACAAGCATTTTGATCCAATACTGAAAGTTCAATGATGCATTTTGAACTTGTTCTTCAGTCCCTCGGGACATTTCCTGTGATCCCAGATATCAACTGGATACTTAGGATAACTTAAGGGGAATGGGAACACCTTCAGGGGAGGCAACTCCTGCAAAAGTATTTTTGTCTCCCATGTCAATAGGGGTCAACTCTTAAAGGAAAGAATTTGCTAGGAACTGAGCCTAAAGAAACATGAACAGGAAGTCCCACAGTTGTCTCCCTTTGAAAAATGGCAGAAAAATCTGCCAGGTGTTCCCATTCCCCTTAATTTTTTTCTTATTTTATCTTGAAAATGTATGTTCTGTAGTCATCATTGATGAGGCATCTTCATTGATGAAGCATTTCTAATAATTAAACACAACATACATATATATTTATTATAATGAAGACTAAAGGTCATAATTTTTATCCACTATGCAGGCCTCCTGATAAAGGATATGAGAAACCTTATGTGGCTACAAGTACCAATATCTTAACAAATTTCCATGGTCCCAAAGCTGTTTGGAGCCAATCAAGTTGAATTTCACTTTGAAAGCACCAGTGACTTCGATATTTTGTTAACATTAAAAATACTCGCTAGTAGATAATGTAAATATTACCAGTAAGATGTAACTCACCTTTGGAGGTTTAAATGGATAATCTGTAGGAAAAATCATCTTCAGAAAAAATACACCCCCGTAATAAGGACTTCCTTCCTATATAGAGAGAAGACACATGTAAATTATTATCCTGTGAGTTTTGATATGGTTTTGTTTGATTTGAGGTTTAACGTTCCTGTCAACACTGTATAGGTCATTTTGGAGACGTTGCTTCCAATTTTTGTGGGACTCTTACCCAACATGAATGATATGAAATGATATCTCAAGCTATGTCGCCAAATGAAAGTTGCTTCCAATTTTGTGGGACTTTTACCAAACAATGAGATGAAATGACATCTCAAGCTCTGCCGCCCAATGACCCCAATAGGGTTTATATAAATGGACGGTCCGACTCGCACCACTTTTCCAGGGCATACTTAGAACCTTCAAACAGTTTACCAATACTCAAGTTCGGTCGGTTTCAGCTCTGCTTGCAAGCATCATTCAGCCCAAACTATTTCTTCAAGCCCCGACGGGCAGAGGCATTTTAAAATGGTATCTGCCGTAATTGAACACATGCTACAATAAGTCATTCAAATCTAAATACAAGTATGTCATTACACATACTTAACATAATGTTAAAATTTTGATCATTAGATATTGCATACTTACAAATATTTTTGCTGAAAAAAATGTGAGTAGCTACTCACATTTTTTCAGCAAAAATACCAGAGTATTAAATAAAGTACTTGCTGGAACACTTAATGAATTGCTAACAATGCTTTGAGCAGCTGGGTCCTGTACATGTACTTTAACAGAAGTATATTTGGCACAAATTAAGAGTGCAAGATTTGGCCATTTGAGGTTGAAACATTGCTAAATAATGATCACTCTATAACATATCAACTAATATGCCTTTGTGATTAAGAGGGGTAAATTGCTGACTCGTGTTTAATAGAGAACTTATTGAGTTTTAACCCATAAAATGTCAAACACGACAAGTGTCATCTGCTTTGCCGTCTGCTGGTTATCTTAAAAGTTATATTTTTGCAAACAGTGTGGACCCAAATCAGACTGCTCCCATAGGAGAAGTCTGATCTGGGCCCACATTGTTTGCCCGAAGGCAAAAATATTTTTAAAAGTTTGCAAAAATAAAAATAATAAAAATCAGCAGACGACGTAAGCAGACAACAAATTTTCAGATGAAGTTTTTCTCTGCATCTTAAGGGTTGATACAAAATATATATAATTTATGCTCCTTATGCCAACTTTGTATATGATTTGGTTTAACCAAACAAATGTCTTATTACGAAAACACGGCTATACATGTACATTGTAAATTATACAGCCGTAAAAACGACAAATTTGAGTTGAAAAATTGTGACATTTTTCTTAGTTCTGCTAAAAATAGAGATTGTGGCACATGTTAGAACCACTCATCGATTATCCCAAAACCTACATTTTAGAGCAGAAAAAAGGTTTACCACTATAAACCCCAGTTTTGCTATATGAAAGTGAGGTTCAAGGGGTCAAAATTATATAGGTGTTTTCGTTTTGCTTTGCCCCAGAAGGGAATTCAAGGGATGTTCTCATTATCCTCAGGATTTAGATAATTTTGAAAACTGACATTATAATTGCCTACCGGTAAACATGGGTCACAATTTCAGTTTGAAAATCCCCACGATGGACTTTGAATTAACTCAATCTTTTTTTTTTTTCTCATTTTTTACAGCCCTTTAAAGATTATTTCACTTACATGCACATTGAGCTGATCATTAATCGGAAATGGCCAAAAAAAAAAATTGGAGGATCCAGAGAAAAAACACCTTAAACCTCTGTTGCTCCTGTTACCTTAAGTTTTCACAAGCGACTGAGGTCAAGCTTAAATCCACAGCACTAGGTGAGAGACCTAATGTTTAAGAGTCAGCACTCTTAACCACCAGGACATAGACACCCACAGACTGTGCTTTTGTCTAGAATATCCATGCTTAGAATCTAAGGTCCAAGGATTGGGATTTTTGGCTGTCTAATCCACAGGATGACCCCCTCTTCACTTTGGGGAAGAACAACTATAGGTGCATGAAAGGAAATTTAACCCTTATCCAGCTGTTCCTGACAAACCCTATCTTTGCAAACAGTGTAGATCCAGATCAGATGGCTTCTGAAGAAT
Source organism: Lucinisca nassula (assembly GCA_963580285.1). NCBI lineage: Eukaryota > Metazoa > Mollusca > Bivalvia > Lucinida > Lucinidae > Lucinisca > Lucinisca nassula. The sequence continues at coordinate 76,421,317 of OY757011.1, read as the reverse complement.
GGGAGTGGCTAATTTAAAAGGGTTAACCTTTGATAATCATTCGTGACAGACATGTCACGAATATGTCATTTTTAAGAGATGCATGCATCAATGCATTGTATAAGAACAATTTTTACTTACTGGGCCTGTTAATGAGGCTGACCAGTGGAATACTGAAATAAACAATAAACCAGAATGAACAGAAATAAAGCATGCCTTTTCTATTATTAACCTTTTTTGTACCGGGAACCCCAAACCGGGTACCCTGGCAAACAGTGCAGGTCCAGATCAGACGCCGCAGAATGCGGCATCTGATCAATGCGGCGTCTGATCAGGGCCTACACTGTTTGCAAAATATTCAGCCAATTTCCAAATTTATAGATTTGAAGAAAACACAACCTGACACTCCTAAATTTTGAAATGGACTCTTGTTATATATAAGGAGGAAGATTCCAACTGGCACAAAAAGGGTTAAACCTTTTGGGCTGTGGTGGGGTTTAGTGCTCATAAAAACCCTTTCTCTCTCCTCCCTAAGAACTGTCTGATCAGTGTCTACACTGTCATTCTATTTGCATGTTTTAACTAAGCTTTAAGGCTTGCTCAGTAGATGATTCACATGAAATGCCAAGCCTCATCTTTCGAGAAAAATAGCAAAACTTGAGGAATGTTATCCTCTCATGAACTTTATGAGGTGTTTTAAAGGTTAACATCTAAAAATATTACACCTTATTTTAGGAAAATATTGGACTTAAACACATTTTTAACAGAAACCTCAAATAGGTACCCTGGCAAACAGTGCAGGCCCAGATCAGCGGCATCTGATCTGGGCCTCCACTGTTTGCTAAAAGTTCTCTCATTTTCCAAATAAATTTTGATGAAAACACAACCCGACACCCCTTAATTTTGAAATGAACTTCTGCTATATCTAAGGAGCAATATTCCATTTACCGGTAGTACAAAAAAGGGTTAAAAGGGTATACTATAATCATTATTTTCTTATTTCTGCTCAGAAGCATACAGCTTGTAGATTAACCCTTATCTTGCTGTTCACGACAACCCCTATCTTTGCAAACAGTGTAGATCCAGATCAGAGCCATCTGATCAGGATCTACACTGTTTGACATTCAGTTTATGAATTTGCAGGAATAAATTACATCAAGTAATCTGATTGGTTCAAAGTCAGAGATGGGTGTGGCTAAAATGAATTTTCAGCAAGAGAAGGGTTAATAAGCAATTGTCAGAACCACCTGTGTTTGGAAAATATAAATCAGGTCATGACTAATGAGAATCATCATGAGAATCATCGTATCAGATTTTTTATTAACGTGCAGGTACAGGGGCAACATCTATATATTAAGTGGGCCCCCTTCCAGGTGGCTGGCTTGCTGCACGCATGGCAGATCTTACACCGGATCTTCAGGCTTGTCTATCATGAGGATCGCTAGCAGAGAGCTTCCATTCTCTCCAACCTCTTTCTGTCAGCTGCTACCAGGTCATCTTGGGCCTTCCAGGCCCCCGCTTTTCATTTACCTGTATGTCACTGGCAGTCTTGACCACACCGTTGGAGCATACCAGCGGGACCTTCTCTATTTCAGGATGAGGTCCAGGTTCTCAATGCCAAGACGCTCATTGACAAGTACCTCACTGGACCTGCATGATGGTGACAGTGTCCTGTGGCTTGACATTGCAGATCTGTGTCAAGACTGCATAGGTCAATTTGGAGACGTTGCTTCCAATTTTGTGGGACTTTTACCCGACATTGAGATAAAATGACATCTCAAGTCTTGCTTCCCAATGAAACAAATAGGGTTTATAAGCATGGACAGGCTGGCTCGCACCACTTTGCCTGAGCAGGCTTAGATCCTCTAAGCTGTTTTACCAGTATCGTGCAATTGGTTTCAGCTCTGCGTGGAAGCATCATGCATCCCATCTATTTCTTCAAGCTCCGATGGGCGGGGGCCGTGTCACATATATATAGCAACAGATTAAGTATTTTGTGATAACTGAAGAATAGTTTTCCTTATTTCTTCATATAAACCTATGCTGTGGGTATTCATTAGAACCGCCTCACTGAGGCGGTTCTAATGAATACCCACAACATAGGTTTTTATTGAGAATTCACAAAAACTATCCTTCAGTTAGTATCTGTTACTATGTCAAGGGTCATAGGTTCTGTTCAGTTATCATGTATCAAATTGAGAAAAATACCATACATTAATATCATATCATTATCAGAAATGTCATTTTAGTAGCCATGAAAGGCAACATTTTCTTGTATACCTTGTAAAGATACAATGTATCCAACATCTGCACCGAGTATAGAAATTCTTATCCCACCCCCTTCCCCACTAGTGGATGCTACGCTGTCAGCTGTAACTGGAATTTCATATCAAATGCATTACAACCATGGAATACACATTTTTTGCATTTGTCTTTTCAGTTTTCCCTTGTTTTAAATTTTGTCCTTCACCGCATTGTCACACCGAGCACATTTTTATAGCACACCTCGCTACAAAGTAAGCTGTCCTTGGTCACATGAGAGGGTGATCAGCATGAGAAATTAAGGGGAATGGGAACATCTTCAGGGGAGGCAACTCCTGCTAAAGTATTTTTTGTCTCCCATGCCAAATTCAATAGGGGTCAACTCTTAAAGAGAAGAATTTGCTCCTGAGGAGCAAATTCTTTCCTTTAAGAGTAGAACCCTTTTTCAGTGGGACAGGGCTTATAGACAAAAGAAAGTCCAAAAAGATTGTCTCCCTTTGAAAAATGGCTGAAAAATGTGCCAGGTGTTCCCATTCCCCTCAATGCAATGTAAAAATAAAGAAATAATCAGAGTTATGATCTGCAAGTAAAAAAAAAATAAAAAAAATATTTTATATGTACAGATTTGATATACGAGCAGGATACCTGGGTATCCCTCAGATTAGAAGCAACTTAACCCTTGTCCTGCTGAATATTCATATATGCCACACCCACTACCGATTATCAACCAATCAGATTACCTGTAGCAAATTATTACAACAAATTCACAATCTGAATGACAAACAATGTAGATCCTGATCAGATTGCTTCTTCAGAAGCCATCTGATCTGGATCTACATTGTTTGAAAGGTAAGGCATATCCGGGCTCAGCAGAACAAGGGTTAATGAAACTTTAATGAAAAACAAGAGGGCCCAGAGGGCCCTGGTTCGCTCACCTGTGTGTCACTGTCTTGAGTACATCCATTTTTAGCTCTTGTGGCCATCTTGTTCATCAGCAGAGTGATTTTAGCTTATTTGGTAGGGAGTAACCTGGGCAACATTCCTGGGAACTTTGAATCAAATTGGCCTTAGGGTTTAGGGGGAGTTTCCGTTTGAATCAAATTTACAATATTTTTCTATTTTTACCTCCGGTGGCCATTTTGTTAAGTGGGAGTGGGATTGTTTTAGCCTTTTTGGTAGAGGATCATCTAAGCAAAATTGTCACAAGGAACCTACATGCTAAATATGAAGGCTGTATCTCAAATGCTTTAAATGTTATGACAAAGTAGGTCAAAGGTCAAGGTCATGGGTCAAAAGTTTTGAATGGCTGAGAAAACCTTGTCACAAGGAACATGCATGCCAAATATGAAGGCTCTATCTCATATTGTTCAAAAGGTATGATAAAGTAGGTCACAGGTCAAGGTCACAGGTCAAATCTTTATGAGTGGGAAGCCCTTGTCAGAAGGAACCTACATGTCAAGTATGAAGGCTCTATCTCAAACGGTTCAAAAGTTATGACAAAATAACCTACTGATCTACTTTTTGATTTGACATGACCCATATTCGAACTTAACTGAGATATTGTCCAGATGATCATTCTGAGCAAGTTATATGATGATTTGACTGAAACTGTGGCCTCTAAGAATGTTCAAAACGTTTTTCTATGATTTGACCTGCTGACCTACTTTTTTACCCGACATGACACATATTCAAACTTCACACAGATATTGTCAAGAAGATCATTCTGAGCAAGTCTGATGATGATCGGACCAAAACTTGGGCCTCTAGTGTGTTCACAAGGTTTTTCAACAATCTGACCTACTGACCTACATATTGACCAGACATGAACAATATTCAAAATTAACCAAGATTTTGTCAAATGATCATTTTGATCATGTTTGATGTTGATCGGACCAAAACTGTAGCCGCCAGTGTGATCAGGTTTTTTCTATGATTTGACCTACTGACCTACTTTTTGACCCAACATGACCCATATTTGAACTTGACTGAGATATTGTCAAGATGATCATTCTGGGCAAGTTTGATGATGATCGGACCTAAATTGTGGCCTCTAGTGTGTTCACAAGGTTTTTCTCTGATTTGACCTACTGACCTACTTTTTGACCCTACTTGACCAATATTCGAATTTGACTGAGAAATTGTCAAGATAATCATTCTGAGCAAGTTTCATGATGATCAGCCCAAAACTGTGGCCTCTAGTGTATTCATAAGGTTTTTCTATGATTTGTCCTACTGACCTACTTTGTGACCAGACATAACCAATATTTGAACTTGACCGAGATATTGTCAAAATGATCATTCTGGGCAAGTCTGATGATGATCGGACCAAAACTGTGGCCTCTAGTGTGTTCACATGGTTTTTCTATGATTTGACCTACTGACCTACTTTTTGACCCGACATGACCCGTATTCAAACTTGACTGAGATATTGTCAAGATGATCATTCTGGGCAAGTTTGATAATGATTGGACCAAAACTGCGGCCTCTAGTGTATTCACAAGGTTTTTCTATGATTTGACCTACTGACCTACTTTTTGACCCGGCATGACTCATATTCGAATGTAACCAAGATATTATCAAGATGATCACACTGAGCAAGTTTGATGATGATTGGACACAAATTGTGGCCTCTAGTGTGTTCAGAAGGTTTTTCTATGATTTGTCCTACTGACCTACTTTTTGACTCGACAACACCCATATTCAAACTTCACTGAGATATTGTCAAGATAATCATTCTGGGCAAGTTTGATGATGATCGGACCAAAACTGTGGCCTCTCGTGTCTTCACAAGGTGTTTTACCTGATTTGACCTACTGACCTACTTTTTGACCCGACATGACCCATATTCGAACTTGACCGAGATTTTGTGGTAGTACAAATTGTGTGCAAGTTTAGTTAAAATCAAATCATAAATAAAACATCTATCATGCAGACAAGACCAAAATAGGCAATTTTTGCCTTTTCAGGGGCAGTAACTCTGTAACACATGATGGGATATGGCTGGTTCAAGAAAGGAACCCAGATATCATGGTGGTCCAAGTTGTGTGCAAGTCTGATTAAAATCAAATAATAAATGAAGATGCTATCGTGCGGACAAGACCAAAATAGGCAATTTTTGCCATTTCAGGGGCTGTAACTCCGTAACACATGATGGGATATGGCTGGTTCAAGAAAGGAACCTAGATCTCATGGTGGTACAAGTTGTGTGCAAGTCTGGTTAAAATCAAATCATAAATGAAGATGCTATCTTGCGGACAAGACCAAAATAGGCAATTTTTGCCATTTCAGGGGCCGTAACTCCGTAACACATGATGGGATATGGCTGGTTCAAGAAAGGAACCTAGATCTCATGGTGGTACAAGTTGTGTGCAAGTCTGGTTAAAATCAAATCATAAATGAAGATGCTATCGTGCGGACAAGAAATTGTTTACGCACGCACGGACGCACGGACGGACGGACGCACTGACGACGGACAAAATGTGATCACAAAAGCTCACCTTGTCACTACGTGACAGGTGAGCTAATAAGGAAAAACAAAAACAAAACAATTATTTTCATCTCAAAAAGGCTAGTTCAAGAGATACAAGACACACATTTAATTGTTGTGCACCGGTTCGTAATGTGAATAGTTATTATATGTATTCGAAACTGTCTTGTTTAGCTCACATGGAGGTACGAGAAGAGTATGATAAGAAGATGCTTACAATCTTTATCTGAGACTGGCCCAGCTGAACATCCTGGAGGAGGGTCATTCATAATGTCATTTAGTTCCTGAAAAAAATAAAAACATGTACATGTATATTCAGTAAAAATCTTGCTTTCATTTGGCATGATACACATGTATGCACCATCAGCCACCATGGAAACCTCTGTTACATATCTAAGCTTGTAATCAACGATTTCGAGATGACGTTCAGCTGACATATTCAAGCAGGTAACAGGGTGGGACAGTATTTTCATAGATACACACACTTCTCCTTCAGTCTTCGAAAAGAGAACATTGTCTCGCTCCAGTGAAAAAAATCATCAAGATGGAAGATTATCGTCTACCAGCTCCACTCATTAGCCTGCTGAAGTCCAGCAAGTTAACTGGGAATCCAGACTTTGATGTGAGCATGCGCTCCGATTATCTAGAGGTCAAGCTTGTCTGGAAGTTGCGGTAGCAATTGCAGCTGAAGAAGAAACTCCAGAAAGCACCACCCTCCAAGACAAAGACTCAACAGCCAGCAGTCCACTCCGACGCCAGCAATCAGAACGCCGCCGCCACAGCAGCACCGGCTGACACCTCCAAGATCTCCAGCAAGAACAGCGAAGCCAGTTAGCCCAAAGCCTGCGATGCCACCTCCTCCGCCAACTCCGTCACCTGTCAAGCCAGCCTCTCCAATGGAAACAAACCAACGAATCCAACGAACACCCGAGGAAGAGGCTGGGACGAAGATCACCACCACCAAGGTTCTCACCAAGTACAGGATCATCGATGCCGATTTCAACCAATGAACATGACGACCCTGGAACTACACAACAAGAAGAAACCAGAGACTGAGCCCTGCCCATGTGCCAGTCAGCGGTTTCGTAATCTACATGGGGTATGACAGCAAGCTACACGACCAGGGCGAGTACAAAAAGATCCAAGAACTCTGGGACCTCAGCCCTCCGGGGCAGCAAAAAGAAATCACAGAGCATGTGCTTAAGATGCCGAGGAACGTACCTGCCCTTTTACAGGACCTCTTTCTGCTTTGACCGGGTTCAGACATGTTGACACGCAAAATGTTAGGTACAAGCAGGCGACTTTGGGACTTACGGTAGACTAGGAGGGACGGGGTTGGAGCCGAGCGGTGACCTACTTATTTCTTGGTAAAGAGAAATAAGTGGGTCAACGCACGGCTACGGAGTCGTGCCAGCATGGATTTATTCCCTGGGACCTCCACCAACCGACGACCCTCGACAAGGAGAAACTGGAAACAAACAAAAGGAAAGTATTTCTTATTTTGTAATACATAAGTGCAAAACTAATGACCATGATGACCACAGACCACAAGCAGAAAAAGCATGAATAAACATTTATAAATATATTTAACTTCCAATTTGTAGTGTAATTATTTGTTTTTCCTGACTCTTTGATAAAAAGTTTTTGTATTGCTTACCGGTATATTATTTTGTTTTGAATAGCCAATTGGCCATTTTGTGGGAAAGTAACTGTCCTTTTGGCTTTCTGCTATTGATGTTTCCATAAGGGTCTTGTTATTTCATGCTTGTTTTTCTTTTCCTTTAGTGTCTCTGATGGAAGTGTGGGTTAATTGTATCAATTCCTGATGCCTTCACTTCTATTTTTAAATTGAACCAGGCATTTTTTACCTACCGTGAAGAATGGTAATTCTTTTCAGATTTCGCAGGGGAAGTGATTCGCGCATGTGCAATGACATTTAAACAAACTCTTGTGTCAAGACATTGGATCAGTCTATAAAGACATAACTACATGTATTAACCCTTGTCCTGCTGAATTTTCATATATGCCACACCCACTGCCAATTATCAACCAATCAGATTATTTGATGCAAATTATTGCAACAAATTCACAATCTGAATGGAAAACAATGTAGATCCTGATCAGATGGCTTCGTCAGAAGCCATCTGATCTGGATCTTCATTGTTTGGAAAATAATGCATATCCGGGCTCAGCAGGACAAGGGTTAACCCATTGCATGCGGGAAACACCTAAAGGGATACTTTGGCAAACAGTGCAGGCCCAGATCAGACGGAGCAGTATGAAAATAGCTTTTTTTTAAAGGTTTCCAAGAATATGAAATTTTCAGAAGCAGCTTTTCCTTGCATCTTAACTTAAATGTGATTATGTGATACAGAAAATCTTGTTGCCATCTGCAAACAGTGTAGGCCAATATCAGATCTCATACATAAAGGATATATAGTTACCTTTTTGAGGTGAATACCAAAAATACATATCGAGTGTGTTGAAAACATCAGAATTTTCATGAGTATGAAGCATGAGTGAAAATTCTGATGTTTTCAATTTGCTTAATGGAACATTTTTGGTATCCACCTCAAAAGTTAATTTTCTTTTTATTTATATACGGGACATTGGCATTTTTTTTTTATGTACTGTATTTGAACTTTGCAGTGATTCGTAACAGGTATCGCACTCGTGAAAATTTCTGGTGTTTTCAAAACACTTGATGAAATATGTTTTTAACACTTTCGATGATATATTAGTGTTCATAAAAAAAGTGAGTTTTTCTTTTTATTTTATACGAAAAACAAACCAACTCACTGCTACTGTGAAAATTACATGGTCATGTTATTTTTTCTCAATGTGAAAAAAGTCATATATTTTTCACAATGTGAAAATGTTTTTATTTATACAGCATCTGATCAGGGTCTTTGTCTTTACTGTCTGCAAAAACTTCAGCCATTTTACTATCAATTTCCAAAGCCAGCTCAACCTGGTAGCCCTCAATTTTGAAATTGAGTCCTGCTGTAATTAAGATGGAAGATTTCATGCTGTACAGAGAGGGCTAATTAATACATAAAACAATATCTTCATACAACTAACATTGTAGGTCTGATATACATGTATTCCTTCAAAGGAGAAAAATCACATGCATAGCATATATTCTTATCTCCTTGTTGCCGAAGCGATGGAAGCCAATACTGACTTATAGTGCTCCTCCTATATAGTTATCTGGTTCTGGTTGTTAATAAAATTAATGTCTTATATTAATATTAATTCTTATTAATTAATTTCATAATTAATATTACATATCTTCCAATAAAAATTCTCACATCTTAGCTCTAGAGAAAGTAACCATGGTAACCTTATAATTTTTAGATATGAAAAAAATAAATATGTATCATGAAAAACATTTCAATTACCTTACATAATATAAAGACGCATACTAGAAACAATTAATATAGCCTGGAAACCCATAACTCCGTTCACCTAAGGTTGAGCAATCCTGCTTTCAATTTTTTGTTGCAAGAATAATTTTCTGCAATTATTTTTAAACATTTGACTAAATGCCTATGGAAATCTCAAGATTTAAGAAAATAAACATCACTTCTGTTTATTCTACAGCCTTCTAGAAATGCAGGGGGTGTTTGGGACATGTTCTCATAACATGTTCACCCGAATTTGTTTGATTATCATAAGTAATCAGATTCATTCTATGAATATTATACATGATGAGTATTTTATTTAGACTGTGCACTATCCTAATTTGTTGGTATTTTTTTATTTTCAGTCACATGCTTATCACTGGTTAGAGATTATTTTGGGGACCCCTAAAATATTAAGCATTTTATGACAAATTTCGATTTCTGTGAATTAAATTACAAGTCAAAACTAATTTTCCTCAAAACAGGTTGAAATGTTAGTTAATATACAAATTCTGATGTGTGATAACTGTAAAAATGTTTCCTTTTCATATTAATCAAAGGAGAGGGTGAACGGAGATATGAGACTGAACCGAGATTATGAGAAAATGCGGTCCATAGAAATACCAAAACGCACCTGTATTTACCAAAACGCACTACCAATATTGGATTTTTCTATGTAGGGTAGGGTGAATTAGAGGATTAGACACTTAGAAACAAATATATATATCTATATATAATATATATTTAGGATATAAATAAATATAGGCGTTTATACATATTATACATTTGAGCCAGGGCTCAGCAGTTCCTACCAAAACGCACTGTCAATATTGGATTTTTCTAAGAACGCCACTCTGATGCGGAAAAAGTATTTCCGAATGCCCCAGTTTTTATTGGTCTCAGTGGGCCCCAACAAGTGTACAGGATCAGGGTCATAGTCCCAGGAATGCAGTCTGATCCATCAAAGTAACAAGCCTGTGTAATAAGCACAGCTCTAAACACCATGTTATACGCTGATAACTGCAGTTTACATGGGTAGACACTTTTTTCTTATTTTCGTGCTCCAAGACATAGGTTTTGGGTACTCATTAGAATCAACTCAACGAGCGGTTTTAACAAACACCCACGATTTATATTTGGAGTATAAATAAGAAAAAAAAAGACATGTCCAAAAATTCAAGGCTCATTATGATGCGCGCCTGACTGATAATCAGAAGGACGATCTGGCGAGTAAAAGCGTGGCTATATAAACTGACCGGCTCAACAATGACATAGTGTTGACTGGGCCGTTAAAATCCAATACAAACAAAATGAAGGTCCTATGTTGCTTAGTTACATTGCGCTAAATGGAACACAACTTGGCCTAAACAATGATGTGCATTATAGATACATCATCCCAGCTAGCACAAAATAGCGTGCCAACGTCGGACAGACAGTGATACGACAGTGTCGGCCCGACGTTGGCTCGACTTGCTTTGCTGGCTGGGATATCTACAGCCCATAAGGAGCATCTGAGTATTAAAGTTCAAGATAAAAGGTAAGCTTACCAATGCACATCAAATCCCAATATTGGCAGTGTGTTGTGGTAAATACAGATGCTATTCCACTGACATCTTTACACCATTCAAGTAAGAGAACGCAACTCGACAAAAAACAATTACCAAAACGCACTAGAAATATCAGTTTATATGCATTATAGATACATTATCTACAACCCAAAATGAACATCTGAGTATCAAAGTTCAAAATAAAAAGTTCACGTTATTAAAAGAAACCAATAACCCTCTAATATATAATGGCCAATTACGAATAAAAAATGAGCCGGGGCACATCATTTCTTACCATTTACATGTGCGCCCAGAGAAAACTCAGAAAAGCCTGCGCATGTGCGAAGTCTGATCAGTCTTTGTTGTGCACGCTAAGCTTGGGTAGCTAAGGAACAAAATGCTCCTTCATGCAGAAGTCTCTGGTCAGACGTATACTATAAATATGCGCAGGGCGCACATGTAAATTGTAGGAGATGCTGTGCCCTGGCTAAAATGTTAACATGTATATTATTTTATCAATATATTATTATTGTATATATTTCTAATCCTCTTTTGAAAAACTGCTGAATTTCCCTCTCGCATACAGAGAAAAATCCAACAGTGTGTTTTGATAGCGTTTTGGTAGGAACTACTGTGCCCTGGCTCAAATGTTAATATTATATCAATTTATCTATCTATGTATTTATGTATTATTTATAGATATATATATATTTGTTTCTAGGTGTCTAATCCTCTAAACAAATGCTGAATTCACCCTACCCTACATAGAAAAATCCAATAATGCAAGGTTGGCAAAAAGCTGGTCGATATGAGTATTGACCGGGCCGGTGCTTAAAACCGGTTTTAACCGGTCATTACTGGTCGATTGGTGGTCAATTAATTCACTGGAGTATATACCTCTGTCCTGTTGCTATACTGGTCTTAAAAGCTTTCCCCCTACATCATGTACCTAATGTTAGACAATATTTCCATCACTGAACAAGTCAAAATAGTTTTTTATTAATAACAGTAATTATTTGAGGTATTTTTTTATTTGATCAAAAGTCAAAAGACATTATTGCTGGTCAAATGAAGAGGTTGGATTGATTCACTGAACTGTAGACAGGCCTGTTCTTTTCAATCAATCTTTATAATTTTTCCTTTATAGGTTAGATTGATTGTTCATATTTTCATTTACTGTAAATTACAGGAATATGAATAAGCTGAATGTACCATGGATTTTGAAGGCTTTATGAAAGGTCCTATTTTGTTTGAAACAGAAAACAAAAATTGTTGTACCAGATTGACCCACTCACCTCTTTCCCCCCACAAATCTTCTTCCCTCTATAACTTTGGAAATATCAATTATTTAACATAATCTTTGATCATAAAATTTTAAAGCAGTTCACATATAATTTTAATGTTATTGCAGAAAATTGTCAATACATATTGACAAACGTGTGAAATACACCTGTCATTAATTTTAGGCCTGTGAAGTAGTTCATCTGTAAAATGCTGTAGTTTATTAACCAAACTATGTTTGAAGATTCACTGATGTCTTTGAATATTTCAAAGTATCTGCAACACCTGTAAATTGCTGTCAAAACAGACTAACCCATGCCACTGCAGTGGGTGCGGCAAAGATCTAATTGCTAAATTGATCAATTACATGTCCCTAATAGGGGTATTATAAACTGACACCAGGCTCTATTCCTAATGTGTGAAATTTTGATTTATATGCAATATAGACAGTAACTTTAATATCATCAAGCTATTACTGGAGGTGTGAAAAATGAAAGAAACCTAAAGACCCAATTTGGAACTTCTTCACTATTTTGGAGGAAAACAAAACAAAACAAAAAAAAACAACAACCAAACAGTGCAAGGTGTTGAAGTTAGTGCTAAGGTCTTAAGACTGATGAGTCATAGACCAAAATGCCTAGGACTAAAAAGCAGAAAGTTTTGCTAAGAGGCCACTTGAAGAAATAACATCTGAACCTGAAACTCTCAAATTATCAACCTCCAGCAAAGAGACCAAAACTTCAAAATAGTTTCAGCAGCTTTGCCTTTTCAACACTAAAATTATTCAATTGACCACGCAATATTTCAATCGACCAGTATTGACCACTCTGGGAGTATTGACCGGGACGGTTTAACCGGTTAAAACCGCTGGTTAAAACCGCCCAACCTTGCAATAATGGCAGTGCGTTTTGGTAAATACAGGTGCGTTTTGGTATTTCTATGGACCCGAGAAAATGGGATAAGCACTGTTGAGCTTTTTTTTTTGCTACATAACAAATACTTACCTGCCTTCATTTATCTTCCTCGGACTACCCCTGACAATGCGAGTGCCAGCCAAGGGAGCACCTAGTACCATTTTTCACACCTTCTGTATGGCGCGGCCGGGGACTGAACCCGCGACCTCCCCGATCCCGAAGCGGACACTCTACTGCTGAGCTATCGGGGCTGGTCAATCAATTTTTCTTCTTCTAAGGTGATTCCATTGATTGACAAAATCATGTTTTATCAAGGTGAACAAGTGAAAACGCCTGTGGTGAAAGGTGGCTACCCAGAGCACACTTTCACAATCATCATAAAGGATTGAGAAACTATCCCATTTTTCTTTTTCTTTTCAATGATAATCAATTTATCAGTTTATCATACAATATTTTAGCTGTAGTCCGAGAAATAATTAGGCCACTAATTATACAAAACTGAATCAAAATATTGTATTCTTTCTCCAAAATTATCGCAGTATGTATTTTTATTTGTGCTAAAATATCAAACTCGATTTTTTTGTCCTTCAACTTCCTCGTGAATGCATTTTTTCCTGGTCAGCTGTTTATAAAATAAATCAGCTGTTATCAATGAAAAAATGCAAGAAAAATACAAGATGTGTGCCGTGAGGCAGTAAAAACAAAAAGCCTACCTTAGTCAGTCTTTTCAGAGCCATCGTTGTATGATAATATACAGTTTTCTAGAATGATAAATATCGACTTTTAACATTCAGTGTTTTTTCTTTCAACCTAACAACACACTAATTACAGCACGTCGGCAATGCGGATTAATGTGTAATGACGTATAATACATGCAATTTATCAAACCTGTCTAAAACAATCCTTAAATAACAAACGCTATAACGAGTAAGATTAATCTAACTCAATTAGTTAATCAAAAATAGGAACATGATGAGGTTTGCTGCTGTATTTATTGTTTCCTTATTACTGCTCTGATATATGACAAATTGTCACTCACTCAAACAGCCTCATTGAGGTCAGAGTTTTGAATATAAAAAAAATAAGAAAATAACAAGTTCTCTCTGGCATGAAAAGTTTTACTTCTTGTGGTGAAAAAAAAAAAAGATAATGTATTGAAGAAGGTATGTTTTGGCTAGGATATCCAAAGCGCAAAGAAACTTGATCAATAGAAACTCCAAATATTGTTGAAGATTCAATAACTGTATATGATATTAAGTCTATGCAAAGAATACCCCAGTAAGCAGCAACATACTACAGGAAAGTTGGCATATACTGTGGTATGCAGCATTAATATGAATTTAAGCATGTGCTCGGTTGCCTTTGCTTTTGCCTGGTGATTGTTTGGGGCTGCCCAAACGTGCCTAAGGTGGCTCTCATCTTTTGATTGTGGTATCCACTGAGTCTTATATCAGTAAATGTATCTATAGGTAAAAGTACACCTGTGCTCTGTGCTTATAGCCAGAATTAGGCTAAGAAGCGGAAAACCTTTTAAACAACCACAATATTTTAGCAACATTATATACATTAGCCCTTGCCCTGCTGAGTGGGTATATTCCCTATACTTAAAAAATATGGATTCAGAGAAGAAGCCATCTGATCAGGAACTACAATTTTTGTAGCTTTAAATCTGTCGCAATTGTTTACATTAAAAATCTGATTGTTTGATGGTTAGGGGTGGGTGTGGCACAATGAACAATTTAGCTGAACAAGGGTTGTTGCATAGACATGTTCAGGGCTGGCTAGTCGGAGCTGAAAATATAACAGATTGTCGGCCCTTCCACTGCGATTGATAGCCGATTAGTTATCATTGGAGATATTATCATAATTTTACTAGCCTGGGTTTCTTCTGAGCATGAATCTTACTGTATTTAAGTTTTAACCTATGTATTAGGACATACATGCCTTTGGTAGACAGTGTGGGCCCGGATGGGACGCTGCGAAATGCGGCGTCTCATCAGGGTCTACACTGTTTGCCATTCTTCAAGCTATTCAAGGTAGCTTGTTGTTTAGTAAACTGTACTTTTTATAAAATCGATTACTAAAAAATCAGTATTGATATCATTTTTGTGGAATGTGTCGATCGGTTGATCGATTATCCGGTTAATCGTGTCAGCCTTAGACATGTTAACATGATGTTCAAGACAAACAGAAAATAGTACAATACATATGATGCATTAAAAACTTTGGTTGTACAACCAGTACTTTGTAGACCTATTTGGGAAAAAAATATACTCTTGAAAAGGTGTATAGGTGATAACATATAAAATATCATATCAACTCATCTGTGCCATGAGGAATCAAACTTATATGGCATAGGTGGGCTGAAGTGATGCAAAAAGATGAAATTGAATAAAATTCTGAACATCAGTTATGTTACAAATGCTTTAAAAACCATTGTGTCATAAGATAAATAGAGCTAGCCACTGGATTTTTATGGTTATATAATTGAACCTGAACTGTGTCATTAATGGGATCCTAGGCAAAGCTTCACATCTGATCTAGTGTTTGCGACGCTTTAACCTTTGCCCTGCTGTGGGCGACAAGCCCTATCTTTGCGGACAGTGTGGATCCTGATCGGATGGCTACTAGTTCTAAAGAAGCCGTCTGGTCGGGATCTACACTGTTTGGCATTTGGTCTATGAACATGTAGAAATCAACTGCATCAAGTGGTCAGGTTGGTTCAGGGTCAGAGGTGGGTGTTGCTTACCGGTAATTAAATATTCAGCAGGGTAGAAGTTGAGGCAATGCTAGGTCCAATGAAAGTTAAAAATGAACATCACTGGTGCAGGGTGAGTGAATCTAAAATTAGGACTGGCAAATCGGAATAAAAGGGATAATCAGTTACAAGTTCATCCATTTCTTTCGATAATTGAGTAATAATCACTGGAGTTTTGGTCCTCAGCTTTCTGTCTGGGCAGGACTCTTTCCATATTTTGTTCTTTACTATATGTGGATTGGCCAATAGGCCTTGGCTAAGCAGCTTGGACCCAGTTGAGATGCCACAGAATGCAGCGTCTCAACTGGGTCTTCACTGCTTGCCAATCATCCAGCAGTTTTAGGCACAACTTCTGGTAATGAATAGCATTCATGAAATAGTCGTTTACCAGCAAATCAATAATGAAAGTCTTTTTTGCTGAACTTAATCAATAGATTAATTGATTGTCCATTTTGTTGTGCTAGCCTTAACTCTTTTCCTGCTGTTCACATCAATCCTTACCTTTGCAGACAATGTGGATCTAGATCAGATGGCTTCTTGATCTGATCGGGATCTACATTGTTTGATATATAGTTTGTAAATTTGCAGGAATAAATTGCACCAATACATGTAATCGTATTTTAAAAAAATGGGAAATATTGAACATAAAGTGAACACAGAATAAGCTGGTCAAGTGTAAAAAAGTACATTAAAATTTTGTTTTTCAGAAAATTCTGTCATACTAAGATAATGACATCATGAAGCAGCCATAGATTGGAACCAGCTGGTTCAGCTTTAGATCAAAATGTCATTTTTTCTTTTGTTAACAGAATGGTTAACAGTGAATAATCTGATCAGCCTATCTTTTTAAAGACCAGCCCGATATTTGTCAGATTTATCTGTTTGTGAAAGCTATAACTTGTAATTATAAAGCGTCTACCAGATAAGGAATCTCTCCATTCTTGCTTATTTATAGATCGATCTTATAATATTGGATTTCCATGTCGCGTCTAAATATAGCGTGGCCTCGCTATCCAATAAGCTGGGCGAAAAGAGTTACGGTAGCGAGTCGGCTGTTTTCGTACATTACGGATGAAACCGAATGGAGCTGGACTTCTAAAAATAGTTTATTTTGGTTTTCCAGTTCGGTAAATAACCAAAATATTTCCCGATAGGTGGCCTGCGAGTCAAATGTAAATAAAGCCGCCTTACTAACTATGATCAGATGGTCTTTTCAAGATCGACTACATCTGTACAAATATATTGATATCAAGAAAGGGGATTCTCTAAATCTTGGTAGGAGGCAATGTACAGCTCGTTTATGCATTTTGTGATGTAAAAAGAAAGAGTATGATGTTTTAAACCAGCAGTTAGTTTCTAATATTCTTAATATGCTGGTGTATGTCCAGAACAGAACAATTTTTCACTCATGAAGGTAAATAATGACATGAAAATGAAGCAAGTTTAATACATGAATTATAACTTGTTTATCCTTATTTTGTACATGGTCATGGTGCAAGGTTGAATAATTTTTTATATATATATACGGTATTCTTTCAATCTACATGATGCTTGCAAACAAGACGGATCCTGATCGGATGACTTCTGTCATCTGATCAGGACCTACATTGTTTGCAAGAATTATAGTCATCGTGAAAACTTGAGAGATTGGGCTTTTCAGGGATAGAAAAGCATGGTCAGCATGAGGCCTGGCCCCGAGGTTGTAGGGCTTTTTTCGTGCTCTGCTCGGCTGAGCGTGAAATTAGTAAAGCTCATAACTATTAAAATATAAACAAACCATGCAATTTTCTTGCTTAAATCAGCAGAAAATGTTATTTGCCTTTCTCATAGGTTTAAAAGTGCCAACATCGGTTGGCATTTTTTGAATTTGTGAGCGGGGCAAATTTCATGCTCGGGTGGGTTGAGCGTCGGGGGGTTTTGTAGCCTTGGGGCCTGGGCCCAGTTGTTCGAGGCGTTGTTGGCTTGACAGGCTTGTTGGTGATCATGTTAACTTTTCTAGCAAGTTAGGTGTCTGAAATTTTGGATTTTTTGCTGAAGATGTGTGGGTGGCTTTTGCATATGCAAAAGCTGCTCACATTTTTTCAGCCGGAATATTGGAGGTTTTGGCATGTTTTGGGATCAAAGTTTTGGTGGTTTGTTAATTAGTGACATAGATAGTTTTGAGCACTGGCCCTGGGTCCTATCAGGAGATGATAACTGGATTGTGTCAAATTTATTAATAAGCTGATAGATAGCTCTTGAGGGAGCCTGTTTTTGATGTTAAGTGTTCTTGTAGCTATTGTTGACAAATTGGTACTTGATGATATACAGTCTATGATCATATCTGTTTGTTTTGTGATAAAGAAACGAAGCTCCATGTAAATTGTAGTTCAAGGTAACTTATGGGGATAATATGTCTATATAAATTTGATCCCCTCAAACCCCACCTTTAAATGGCAAAATATATAAATATTACATGTAATAATTACATGTGTCTCAAACTATTATATTATATACATGTGTATGAGGAATTTTGAAATGGTGCCCCTTACAACAGAACTGGAAGATGTTTTGTCATTGTTTCTTTATTGTTGTTCTGATGCTTTTCCATATTTATGGGTTTCCAAGTATACATGTAACATTTTATTTTTCAATGAGTGTGGCTTCTCTGATGTGGGTAATGAAATCTCAAAACAAATTTTTTACGAAAAGAAATGGTTGAACTTCTAAGTATTTATAGTCAGAACTGTAGGGGTTTGAATTCCATGGAAAAACGAAGGGATGTATTCCACTATTTAAGGAATAAAAAGTATGATATTATTTGTCTTCAAGATGTACATTTAGAAGAAAATATGGAGATGTATGTTAAAAGTGAATGGGGTTTTAAGCTGTATATTAGTCCCTTTAAGAGTAATGCTAGAGGAGTAATGGTCTTGATTAATAATACTTTTGAGCATGAAATAGGAAAAATAAAAAAGGATCTTAATGGTAATTATGTAATTGTAGAGCTGATAATCTCTGGAAAAAAAATAACATTAGTTAATTTATATGGTCCGAATGATGATAAACCACAATTTTATGATAACATACAACAGCAGGTTTTGGAATTTGGTAATGAACATATTATTTGGTGTGGAGATTGGAACCTTGTCCTTAATAGTGATCTAGACACAGTGAACTATAAAAATATAAACAACCCAAGAGCCAGGAATACTGTTATAAATATTATAGATGAAAATGGATATGTTGATGTATGGAGGGTATTAAATGACACAAAAAAGAAATTTACTTGGAGACGACTAATTCCAGATAAAAAACAGGCAAGGTTAGATTTTTTTATTGTAAGTGAAGACATGTTTACACTAGTTCATGATTGTAATATAGTGCCTGGGTATAGGTCAGACCACTCTGGCATTATTTTAAAAGTTAAATTTCAGGAAAACGAACGTGGAAGAGGGTACTGGAAGTTTAATAATTCTCTACTAAAAGATCCAACATTTGTAACAACAGTAAAGGGGGTAATTAAGGATACAATAAATACATATAAAGCAAATAATAATGAAAATAATAATGTTAATAATAATAATAATAATAATGAGGATAATACCGAATTCATACCAAATGACATAGAATTTACCATAAATGACCAACTATTTCTGGAAACACTACTTATTATGATAAGGGGGGAAACAATCAAGTACAGTTCAATGAAGAAAAAAGAAAGTATGCAAGAAGAAATTAAAGTAGAGAAAGAAATTGTAGAATTAGAAAATAGAATTAATAGCAATGACCCAAATATTCAAATAAATGACTTAAATAGTTTAGAGGATAAAAAGAATAGACTATATGAGATAAGACAAAAAAAAATGGAGGGGGTCCTACTACGATCAAGGAGTAGATACGAAGACTTGGGGGAAAAGCCAACAAAATATTTTCTTAATTTAGAAAGCAGAAATTTTACCAGTAAAGTTATATCAAAATTAACAAATGAACATGGGGACGATTTAACAGACACTTCAGACATATTAAATTACCAGAAAAGTTATTTTAATACTTTATATTCAGAGACTATTAATATTGATGATACACCTATTTCTGAACAAATCGGACAAAACCCAAGAAAACTATCAAATGATGATTCTTTAAATTTAGAGGGTGAAATTACATATTCTGAGTTACTGAATGCTTTGAAAAAGATGAAAAACTGTAAAAGTCCTGGAAATGATGGTTTTACTTCAGAATTTGTTAAATTTTTTTGGTCAGACATAGGTGTGTTTATATTAAGGTCTCTAAACTATGGTTATAGAGCAGACTCTTTGTCTATTACACAAAAACAGGGTATCATTACTTGCATACCTAAACCAAATAAGCCAAGGCATTTGTTGAAGAACTGGAGACCAATTTCACTCCTAAATGTTATTTATAAATTAGCCTCTTCAGTAATTGCAAATCGAATTAAATCTGTTTTAGAGGACATAGTACACGAAGACCAGAAAGGCTTTATTGCTGGACGATTTATAGGGGAAAATATTCGACAGATTTATGATATTCTATTTGAAACAAAAGAACAAAATATACCAGGTCTGTTACTTTCAATAGATTTTCAACAAGCTTTTGATTCTGTTTCATGGAAATTTATTTTAAAAACTTTAGATTACTTTAATTTTGGACCCTCTATTAAGAAATGGATAAAACTTTTTCAAAATGGGGCAGAATCATGTATTTTGCAAAATGGTTTTTTGTCAGACTCTTTCTATCTACAAAGAGGTTGTAGACAAGGGGATCCAATTTCTCCTTACTTATTTATACTTTGTGCAGAGGTTTTGAGTTTGATGATGAGAAAAGAAAATGCCATTAAAGGCATTGATATAGATAATAAGTCATTTCTACTTAGTCAGTATGCTGATGATACACAGATTTTCTTAAATGGATCTGAAACATCATTGATAGCCACATTAGGCATTTTAAAAAAATTCTACTTTATGTCAGGGTTAAAAATAAATGAGGATAAAACAAAGGCTCTTTGGATAGGTTCAATGTCAGGATCTGGTTTGAAGTTTTGTCAGAATTATAATCTGGATTGGGAGCAGGGCCCAATTAAAATCTTAGGAGTTATATTTACCCCTGAAGTTTTCGATATATGGGATTTAAACTCTATTGAAGCAGTGCGTAAAATGGAAAAAACATTATTATCATGGTCAAAAAGAAAACTGACTCTTCCAGGCAAAATTACAGTCATAAAATCCCTAGCATTTTCAAAATTTATTCATCTTTTTACTTCCCTACCAAACCCCCCGGAACAGTTGGTTAAGCAATTAGAAAAATTATTTTATAAATTTTTGTGGAACTCAGGTCCTGATAGAATAAGTCGTAATGTTATGATACAGGATGTTAAGGAGGGTGGACTAAGGATGATAAAAATAGATAAATTTATTGACTCCTTGAAGGTAACATGGTTGCGCCGAATTCTAATGAATTCAAATGAACAGTCATGGAGCAGACTTGCCCATGTTGATTTTAGAAAACTTATTGTGTTTGGAGATGGTTATGCCAAGCACTGCGCTTTAAATTTAAGAAACCCCTTTTGGGTTGATGTGTTAAATAGTTGGAAATCCTTTCTACAATGTAACACTGCAAGTCAGGTTGAAGACATTTTACAATCACCAATATGGATGAATTCAGAACTACAACATGGTGAAAAATTTGTTATTAAAAATTGGTACCAGAAAGGAATAAGGAATATAGTTGATCTTATTAATGACAATGGGATATTTTACGATTTTAATCAATTCAAAACTTTATTTAATGTACAAGGAACTATTTTAGATTTTCAAGGGGTAATAAAAAGAATACCACAGACTTGGAAAAATGTGCTGAATAATAATGTCCAAACTTGTATTGATATGAAGTATAATGTAATACGTCCAAAACATGTTACACTTATTCTTAAAGGGAAAAAAGGCTGTAGACATATTTATGAAAGTTTTATTAAAAATGAAAATAACTTACCAAACAGATGGCAGCGAGATTTAGGAGATATCACAAAGGAAGAAAGATGTCAGTATAATTTAGCCCTTAATAATATTAAAGAAACTAAATTGAAAGATTTCCAGTTTAAAATTAATAATAGAATTTTGGCAACCAACTCTTTCTTATTCAAAATTAATAAGATAGACAGTAATAGATGTTCTTTTTGTGAACAAGAAACAGAATCAATTAAACACTTATTTATAGATTGTCCTAAGGTAAAAGAATTTTGGGGTATATTAAAAAACTGGCTACAGCTAAACGGGAACATAAATTTAAATACCACGGATAAAAACATTATATTTGCTTGGCCACATGAATCAACCTTAATCAGTTATCTGATAATTATAGCTAAGTACTACATATATAAAACAAAGTTTATATCAAAACAGCTGAGCATACAAGGTTTTTGTGCATTATTGAAAATAAAATTTAAAAATGAACAGTATATTGCAAGAATTCATAACAGATATAATAAGTTTCTTGGAAAATGGTCTACCTTGGTCCACCCCCTTAACACAATGTAAGGCATGAATTCCACTATTAAATCCTCACAGTTTTAGCCTGGCTATGATATCACATTGGGGCTAGATTTTTTCTTAATTTCAGGCTTTGAAAAGCTGTTTTTTCCTTAAAATGACTATTTGGACCTTGTCCTGCAGAATGAATTTTCAGCCAACACTCATTTCTGACTATTAGCCAGTTATATTGTGTTCATTCAGTTTATAAACTGCTTTGGAAACATTGTGGATCCTGATCGGATGGCTTCTTTAGTAGCCATCTTGTCTGGATCTACACTGTTTGCAAGGGATATGGTTATTATGTTCAGCGGGATAGGGACTAAAGCTGTAAATCAGGCTTTTCAGGTATGGTAAAGCTTGGATGGTATGAGGTCTGGTCACAACTGTTAGTTTGAAAACAAAAACATATTGCAATTTTGAAAACAGCATTTTTTAAAATTCTAAGAATGTTTTTTCAGGGTATTCTAAAAAAGTGTTTTGTCGATAACTTATGTCTTTGGCGAAAAAAAAATAGTCAGGGCTGCGACAGTGAAAATAACAGGGCATTGTTATTTTTCACAGTGTGAAGATATTATCTAAATCTCACACTGTGCAAAGTATCAGTTTTGATAGCGTTTTGGTAGGAACTACTGTGCCCTGGCTCAAATGTTAATATTATATCAATTTATCTATCTATGTATTTATGTATTATTTATAGATATATATATATTTGTTTCTAGGTGTCTAATCCTCTAAACAAATGCTGAATTCACCCTACCCTACATAGAAAAATCCAATAATGCAAGGTTGGCAAAAAGCTGGTCGATATGAGTATTGACCGGGCCGGTGCTTAAAACCGGTTTTAACCGGTCATTACTGGTCGATTGGTGGTCAATTAATTCACTGGAGTATATACCTCTGTCCTGTTGCTATACTGGTCTTAAAAGCTTTCCCCCTACATCATGTACCTAATGTTAGACAATATTTCCATCACTGAACAAGTCAAAATAGTTTTTTATTAATAACAGTAATTATTTGAGGTATTTTTTTATTTGATCAAAAGTCAAAAGACATTATTGCTGGTCAAATGAAGAGGTTGGATTGATTCACTGAACTGTAGACAGGCCTGTTCTTTTCAATCAATCTTTATAATTTTTCCTTTATAGGTTAGATTGATTGTTCATATTTTCATTTACTGTAAATTACAGGAATATGAATAAGCTGAATGTACCATGGATTTTGAAGGCTTTATGAAAGGTCCTATTTTGTTTGAAACAGAAAACAAAAATTGTTGTACCAGATTGACCCACTCACCTCTTTCCCCCCACAAATCTTCTTCCCTCTATAACTTTGGAAATATCAATTATTTAACATAATCTTTGATCATAAAATTTTAAAGCAGTTCACATATAATTTTAATGTTATTGCAGAAAATTGTCAATACATATTGACAAACGTGTGAAATACACCTGTCATTAATTTTAGGCCTGTGAAGTAGTTCATCTGTAAAATGCTGTAGTTTATTAACCAAACTATGTTTGAAGATTCACTGATGTCTTTGAATATTTCAAAGTATCTGCAACACCTGTAAATTGCTGTCAAAACAGACTAACCCATGCCACTGCAGTGGGTGCGGCAAAGATCTAATTGCTAAATTGATCAATTACATGTCCCTAATAGGGGTATTATAAACTGACACCAGGCTCTATTCCTAATGTGTGAAATTTTGATTTATATGCAATATAGACAGTAACTTTAATATCATCAAGCTATTACTGGAGGTGTGAAAAATGAAAGAAACCTAAAGACCCAATTTGGAACTTCTTCACTATTTTGGAGGAAAACAAAACAAAACAAAAAAAAACAACAACCAAACAGTGCAAGGTGTTGAAGTTAGTGCTAAGGTCTTAAGACTGATGAGTCATAGACCAAAATGCCTAGGACTAAAAAGCAGAAAGTTTTGCTAAGAGGCCACTTGAAGAAATAACATCTGAACCTGAAACTCTCAAATTATCAACCTCCAGCAAAGAGACCAAAACTTCAAAATAGTTTCAGCAGCTTTGCCTTTTCAACACTAAAATTATTCAATTGACCACGCAATATTTCAATCGACCAGTATTGACCACTCTGGGAGTATTGACCGGGACGGTTTAACCGGTTAAAACCGCTGGTTAAAACCGCCCAACCTTGCAATAATGGCAGTGCGTTTTGGTAAATACAGGTGCGTTTTGGTATTTCTATGGACCCGAGAAAATGGGATAAGCACTGTTGAGCTTTTTTTTTTGCTACATAACAAATACTTACCTGCCTTCATTTATCTTCCTCGGACTACCCCTGACAATGCGAGTGCCAGCCAAGGGAGCACCTAGTACCATTTTTCACACCTTCTGTATGGCGCGGCCGGGGACTGAACCCGCGACCTCCCCGATCCCGAAGCGGACACTCTACTGCTGAGCTATCGGGGCTGGTCAATCAATTTTTCTTCTTCTAAGGTGATTCCATTGATTGACAAAATCATGTTTTATCAAGGTGAACAAGTGAAAACGCCTGTGGTGAAAGGTGGCTACCCAGAGCACACTTTCACAATCATCATAAAGGATTGAGAAACTATCCCATTTTTCTTTTTCTTTTCAATGATAATCAATTTATCAGTTTATCATACAATATTTTAGCTGTAGTCCGAGAAATAATTAGGCCACTAATTATACAAAACTGAATCAAAATATTGTATTCTTTCTCCAAAATTATCGCAGTATGTATTTTTATTTGTGCTAAAATATCAAACTCGATTTTTTTGTCCTTCAACTTCCTCGTGAATGCATTTTTTCCTGGTCAGCTGTTTATAAAATAAATCAGCTGTTATCAATGAAAAAATGCAAGAAAAATACAAGATGTGTGCCGTGAGGCAGTAAAAACAAAAAGCCTACCTTAGTCAGTCTTTTCAGAGCCATCGTTGTATGATAATATACAGTTTTCTAGAATGATAAATATCGACTTTTAACATTCAGTGTTTTTTCTTTCAACCTAACAACACACTAATTACAGCACGTCGGCAATGCGGATTAATGTGTAATGACGTATAATACATGCAATTTATCAAACCTGTCTAAAACAATCCTTAAATAACAAACGCTATAACGAGTAAGATTAATCTAACTCAATTAGTTAATCAAAAATAGGAACATGTATTTTTTTTTATTTCTTGTAAAATGTATGGAACTATTTGTTAACACATGATCTAAGGGAGGTTACTGAAAATACATAATTGAAACGAAAATGAAAGTAGACAGTAGACAAGTTCTGGCTTTTAACCCTAGTTAGGTGGTGCGCTAAATTTAGAATTAAGTACTGCACGCGTTCTTAAAACTATTTGCAATCTGGAAGACTATTTCACTGAGGAATAGTTCCAAAGAAAAAGGAGTTCTTCATGATATCAGTATAGGAGGTTTTAGGAATTCCGTTTATGACGTCATTCTTGCGCATGCGCAAAGTACTGGCCGTCAATTGAAACGGCCATCGCTATTCAAATGTATTGGCGGAACTTAAAATGCTAACAATATTCAGACATTTTGAGAGAAAATATACCCGTTTTCATTGAAACAATGCCTCCAGAAGGAAAGAATGATATTTTACATTCATTACCGAAATTCATTTTTCCTAAATCCGTTTTAATTGACGAAAATCTTTTCGTGAATGACCCATGTCAATGTTTCACAAAATAAGTTTTACGTAACTTTCGTTTTATTCTCTCTCTCTCTCTCTCTCTCTCTCTCTCTCTCTCTCTCTCTCTCTCTCTCTATCTACTGATACTGCGTCGGTCACATTTAACCATTACCGCAGGTGTATATTACATACCTCCAGGTTTTGCAGGATGAAAGCCTTCACAGTAATCGTGTAATTACGGTAGGGATCTTTAGCCTGCACAGGGGATGGTTCTTCCTGCACAGGGGACCTCCAGTTAACGTCCCGATCCGAAGGACGGCGCACTTTATGACATTCATCCCTGCAAATGATGCCAATTTAAATGTTCATACTGACAGTCGAAATAAACTAATGAGTAGACTGACGGAGGGGCGTTTAGTCAATGTTGGTTCGACGTCATGCCGTCGACACCCACTCCAACTCACTTCATTGTCACATAACCGTTGGCATGAGAGAGAGAGAGAGAGAGAGAGAGAGAGAGAGAGAGAGAGAGAGAGAGAGAGAGAGAGGGGTTGACTGACAAACTGACAGTAGACAGACAGACAGACCGACTGAATGACTGACTAACAGACGAACGGACGGATTGTAAGACAGACAAATAAACATACTGACAGTCGAAAAAAACAACAACAACCAATGAGTGGACTTACAGACGGGCGTCGAGTCAACGTTTGCTCGACGTCATGCCGTCGACAACCACTCCAACTCACTTCAATGGCACGTGACCGTTGAAATTGTCACAGGGCGAAATAAATATATAACTCACTTGCGTTTGTTTAACTTTATTTCCCTTGTCCTATATTTCCAACATTTCTATATTGACCAGCAAAAGTCCAGGTACAGGTAGTGTGATGTAGTGTAGCGTTAAGGCGTAGTAATTTGCATGCTCACTTACTGTTAACCTCTGTCACCATGCTCCGTTGCATTCGCCTTTCAACCATTGTTGACATAACATCATCACATTACTATACATGACTGTTTCATGTTAAATATATTTTTGTAATATATTTGCAGGTATGTAAGTTACATTTCATTTCATCTAGACATCATTACATTAGTTGATATATTGTGATACCCAAAATATGTTCAACTGATGTTGTGGGTACTCGATAAGAATCTTTGTTTTCATGACATTTCGGGAATCCTGTCCGTTGGCAAGGTGGGGTAGCAAAGGGACATTGATGTTAAATCTAACATTAATGACACATTAATGTTACTTTTAATACCAATGGTGTAGCTTGTATGTCCATCCATGTTTTGTCATTGTGTTATTTATGTTATTTGTGTAATTTGATACATTTTGGCATTCGCCTTTCAACCATTGTTGACATAACATCATCACATTACTATACATGACTGTTTCATGTTAAATATATTTTTGTAATATATTTGCAGGCTTGCTTGATATTGAGAACCCACGTGGGCATGGGAGCGTAATCTAGAACAGCCCCTAAAACAATCCCGCGACAAATGGTGGCCAGTGTGGGGGGACATCCTCGTAATGTGCAGTTGTGTTGATATAGCCTGTGTGTTGATCAATGCAATCTGCATATTTCGAGTCCTTGTCACGTATTATATCTGCTGATAATGTAAAGGTTGGCATTTAGTGCAGACATGCTCGTAATATTTATTTGCGTTGATATAGCCTGTGTGTTGATCGACGTGATTTAGGTATTTCGAGGCTTTGACTTGTAGCAATTGATTTGAACTTGTTGTCAATTACAGGTACGTCAAGAAAGTATAACATCAAGCCCGAAGACCATGGTACACATTGTCATAATTGTTTTAACATTTTATTATTTTCTTTTCATTTAGGAAGCACATTTATGAAGCTGTTGTTATATGTCATCGCGCGTTTGCGTTTATGTTATGGCAGACATACACGCGCTCTTTTATGCGATCATTTTGAAAGTTGTTTTTGTGAACAGCTTCTGTTTAGTCTTCTGATTGCCTGTCAGAATACAATTCATTCATTCAAAGTCATTCTGTGGAATATGCTTTTGATGCATATTTATGCGATTTTCTGATTGCATATCAGAACATCCAAACACTCAAACTTTCAATATCACGCATCATTTCATGTCATTCTGTTTACATGCCTTAATTTTATTGTGAATGTCGGGACGACATTCAGCGAAGTGGGGAAATATGTCACAGGGCGAAATAAATATATAACTCACTTGCGTTTGTTTAACTTTATTTCCCTTGTCCTATATTTCCAACATTTCTATATTGACCAGCAAAAGTCCAATCCCATTGAAACAGGTACAGGTAGTGTGATGTAGTGTAGCGTTAAGGCGTAGTAATTTGCATGCTCACTTACTGTTAACCTCTGTCACCATGCTCCGTTGCATTCGCCTTTCAACCATTGTTGACATAACATCATCACATTACTATACATGACTGTTTCATGTTAAATATATTTTTGTAATATATTTGCAGGTATGTAAGTTACATTTCATTTCATCTAGACATCATTACATTAGTTGATATATTGTGATACCCAAAATATGTTCAACTGATGTTGTGGGTACTCGATAAGAATCTTTGTTTTCATGACATTTCGGGAATCCTGTCCGTTGGCAAGGTGGGGTAGCAAAGGGACATTGATGTTAAATCTAACATTAATGACACATTAATGTTACTTTTAATACCAATGGTGTAGCTTGTATGTCCATCCATGTTTTGTCATTGTGTTATTTATGTTATTTGTGTAATTTGATACATTTTGGCATTCGCCTTTCAACCATTGTTGACATAACATCATCACATTACTATACATGACTGTTTCATGTTAAATATATTTTTGTAATATATTTGCAGGCTTGCTTGATATTGAGAACCCACGTGGGCATGGGAGCGTAATCTAGAACAGCCCCTAAAACAATCCCGCGACAAAATTGTTTGACTGATCCCTGTATCCAAGAAGCCCATAACCCTTTTTGTACCAAATGGAATCTTCCTCCTTATATATAGCAGGAGTCATTTTCAAAATTTAGGGGTGTCAGGTTGTGTTTTCTTCAAAATTTATTTGGAAAATTGCCGAACGTTTTGCCAACAGTGTAGGCCCTGATCAGACGCCGCAGAACGATCAGACGCCGCGTTCTGCGACGTCTGATCTGGGCCTGCACTGTTTGTCACTTACCCCTTTCGGGGTTTCCGGAACCAGATTAATGGAGACCTAAGGGCTGGGCAGGTTGAACCAATCTACAAATCCACCAGATTTTACTGTAAAATCTTACACTTGCGAAGGAGTGTTTAACATTCTTATCCTCTGAAAGGGTATTCTACGTTTGATTGAATTTAATGTTCCAATCCCACTGAGTCTTGATGGGTCCGAGCACTGGGCAAATGACATTTTATTAAGCGCGAACGCCGTATTAGAGGTATGTACGGAGATGGTTATTGGAATCAGTAACCATGCAAGTCACCATGCAATACGCATGCGCCGACTGGAGTGCTGGCTCCACGTTTTGCATTTCCGGCCTGATTTCCTACTTTCGATTTATTATTTACAACCAACTGACTGACAACCTGTTCACCTGAGAATACTAAGTCTTAGGTTTATCAATGTAATAATTAATTCTCATGATCCACACACACTAGAAATAAGACTGTGTCATATGTTAATTCTTACACATGGTATTTATAATCATACATCCTCTATCAGCTGAATTGTCCGCTGGAGAGAAAATTGTCAATAAATTCGTCATGGTCCTAGTACGGCAAATGTATGGCAAGCAATTTTACTATTTATTATGGAATGTAGATATCTGATATATTATATCAGATATCTTATATAGGATATAAGATATCTTATATCCTATATAAGATATCTTATATCCTATATAAGATATCTGATATATCAATTAAGATATCTTATATCCTAAAGTAGATATCTTATATCCTATATGAGATATCTTATTTAATTCTGCAATTCAGATATCTGATATGATATATAAGATATCTTATATGTTAAATAAGATATCTTATATAACATATAAGATATCTTATATGTTAAATAAGATATCTTATATAACATATAAGATATCTTATTTACTAAAACATATAAGATATCTTATATGCTATATAAGATATCTAATATACTGAATAAGATATCTTATATAGCATATAAGATATCTTATATAACATATCAGATATCTTATATATTATATAAGATATCTTATTTATATTTGTATATAAGATATCTTAATTGGTATATCAGATATCTTATTTAACATATAAGATATCTTATATAGCATATAAGATATCTTATTTAACATATAAGATATCTTATATACGTTTGATAAATAAGATATCTTAATTAACATATAAGATATCTTATATAAATTGGAAAGAAATGACAAATAATAGTCACTCCCTCTCCATGAGAACTAAAAACTGTAATCGTACATAAAACGGGGTTCCCAAACAGGTGCGATCAGATAAAAGTCTACATTTTTTTTTTTGAGAGAGAGAATAAATCCAACTTGCTTTTGTTTGTATAATTTAATAACCCTCCCTTACAAGACAGTGGAAGTGTTAATTGAACTTCAAACTTGAGTTATGCCAAGCACTGCTCGTTGCATGTATTTTGACCAAAAAAAAAAAAAAAAAAAAACACAAACAAAAAAAACAAAGACTCTCGCCAGACTGTGCATATATTTAGCCTGGTTTCTGCCTCTACATTTCGCATAATTAGTTCAATTTTTCTTTGTCCCTTTTATCCTTTATTGTTTTTACCAAATGGAATCTTCCTCCTTATACATGGCAGGAGCCCATTTCGAAAATTAGGTATGACACATGATGAGAGGTTGTGTAATCTGAAAATAGCTGAACGTTTTACAAATAGTGTAGGCCCTGATCTGATCTGAGCCTGCACTGTTTGCCAGGGTTTCCGGTACAAAATGTTTTATGGAATGTTAGGCATAAATGGGGGTAGCCATTTCCAGGCAGTTTGGGGGAGACTTCATTATTTTTTTTGGTAAAATATATTAGATATCTTATTTGTCAAATAAGATATCTTATATATTTAGGTAAATAAGATATCTTATATATTATATAAGATATCTTATATGCTATATAAGATATCTAATATATTAAATAAGATATCTAATATAGGATATAAGATATCTTATTTACTGGAATATATCAGATATCTGATATGCTAAATAAGATATCTTATATACCAAATAAGATATCTAATATGACATATAAGATATCTTATATAATATATCAGATATCTTATATATCATATGAGATATCTTATTTCCATTATAAAATAAGATATCTTATATATTATATAAGATATCTTATATAATATATAAGATATCTGATATGTTATATAAGATATCTTATATGCTATATTAGATATCTTATTTAGCATATAAGATATCTTATATATTTTGGTAAATTAGATATCTTATATATCATACTAGATATCTTATATCCTATATTAGATATCTTATATCCTATATAAGATATCTAATATAGCATATAAGATATCTTATATAACATATCAGATATCTTATATAACATATAAGATATCTTATATCCTATATAAGATATCGTAGTTATTATATAAGATATTTTATATATATAAGATATCTAATATAATAAATAAGATATCTAATATAATATATAAGATATCTCATATAATAAATAAGATATCTACATTCCATAATAAATAGTAAAATGGCTTGCCATAAAATGTCACTGTGAAGGTAGGGTATTGTATCCCGTGGTGACTGGGAAGTATGGCAAGCCATTTTACTATTTATTATGGAGAGTGTGTGTGTGTGTGTGAATTCGGGTTTAACGTCGCTTTCAACAATTTTTCAGTCATATCACGACGGTGTCTGGTAGCGACAGGGAGCTCAATGCTCACTTTTATAGTGCTGCCTCACTGAAGTATAATGTCCCAGACACATTACATGATACCACACCCAGTCACATTATCCTGACACTGGGTCGACCAGTCCTAGCTCAACCCCGTAAATCTGAGTGCCAAGCGAGGGGCAGCTAGTACCATTCTTAGCGACTTTGGTATGTCGCGGCCCGGGATCGAACCCGTGACCCCCTGTTCCCCGGAGCGGTCACTCTACCAACTAAGCTATCGGGGCCAGTCTATTTATTATGAATTGTAGATATCTTATTTATTATAAAATATATCATATATTATATTAGATATTTATTATATATGATATCTTACATATATAAGATATCTAATATAATAAATAAGATATCTTATATAGCATATAAGAATATGATATGTTATATAAGATATCTTATATGCTATATTAGATATCTTATATAGGATATAAGATATCTAATATAGGATATAAGATATCTAGTATGATATATAAGATATCTTATTTACCAAAATATATAAGCTATCTGATATGCTAAATAAGATATCTAATATAGCATATAAGATATCTTATATAACATATCAGATATCTTATATATTACATAAGATATCTTATGTAATATATAAGATATCTTATTTAATAAGGGAAATAAGATATCTTATATGATATATAAGATATCTCATATATTATATAAGATATCTTATATGTTATATTTGATATCTTATTTGGTATATTAGATATCTTATTTAGCATATCAGATATATATTCCAGTAAATAAGATATCTTATATCCTATATCAGATATCTTATTTAATATATTAGATATCTTATATAGCATAACAGATATCTTATATAATATATAAGATATCTTATTTACCTAACTATTTAAGATATCTTATATGACAAATAAGATATCTAATATATTTTACCAAAAAAATAATGAAGTCTCCCCGAAACTGCCAAGGAATGACTACCCCCATTTATGCCTAACATTCCAGAAACCCTGGCAAACAGTGCAGGCCCAGATCAGATCAGGGCCTACACTATTAATAAAATGTTCAGCTTTATTCAGATTACACAACCTCTCATCATGTGTCATACCTAATTTTTGAAATGGGCTCCTGTCCTAAATAAGCAGGAAGATTGCATTTGGTAAAAAAAAAAAAGATAAAAGGGACAAAGAAAAATTGAACTAATTATGCGAAAAGTAGAGGCAGAAACCAGGCTGAATATATGGACAGTCTGGTGAGAGTCTTTGTTTTTTGTTTTTGTCAAAATACATGCAATGAGCAGTGCTTGGCATACCTCAAGTTTGAAGTTAATTAATACTTCCACTATCTTGTAAGGGAAGGTAATTAAATTATACAAACAAAAGCAAGCTGGATTTTTTTTCTCTCTCTCTCTCTCTCTCTCTCTCTCTCTCTCTCTCTCTCTCAAAAAAGAAAGATGTTGTCTTTAATCTGATCGCACGCGTTTGGGAACCCCGTTTTATTTATAAACACATATGTACAATTACAGTTTATAATTAATAATTATAATTTCTCCAGTCCTCTGTAGCAGTCTAATAGAGAGGTAGTGACTATTATTTGTCATTTCTTTCTAATTTATATAATATATCTTATATGTTAATTAAGATATCTTATTAATCAAACTTATATAAGATATCTTATATGTTAAATTAAATATCTGATATACCAATTAAGATATTTTATATAAAAATATAAATAAGATATCTGATATAATATATCAGATATCTGATATGTTATATTAGATATTTTATATGCTATATAAGATATCTTATTTAGTATATTAGATATCTTATATAGCATATAAGATATCTTATATGTTTTAGTAAACAAGATATCTTATATGTTATATAAGATATCTTATATGTTAAATAAGATATCTTATATAACATATAAGATATCTTGTTTACTAAAACATATATCATATCAGATATCTGAATTGCAGAATTAAATAAGATATCTCATATAGGATATAAGATATCTACTTTAGGATATAAGGTATCTTAATTATTATATCAGATATCTTATTTAGGATATAAGATATCTTATATAATTTTTTTTACATTCCATAATAAATTCATAATTTCTTTGCATCAAACAAAGTATCCTTTAACAAATCCTTACCTACCTTCATTTATGAGGTGCCATTTTACTTTTTAATTGAAATTCAAGATTTTGTTTGTTTGTATTGGAGTTAAACGGCCCAGTCCTAACTATTTAGGTCATTTTTAAGCCGGTCAGTTTACCATTCCACACTTTTAGTGGGCAAGCTTATACGTAAGCTGTTAACCACATTTCGAAAACACTGCATATACAAATACATTGTAAAGTTTATCACCACAAAAAGGAAACTTTAAAGATGAAAAATTGATATTTTTCTTATTTCTGCTTAAAATAGAGATTCTGGTTACATGTTAGAACCGCTTCCCCGAGGCGGTTCTAACGAGTACCCACAATCTATATTTTGGAGCAGAAATAAGAAAAAAAAGGTTTACCCCTGCCAACCCAAGTTTTACTATATAAAAGTAGGGTTCAAGAGGGTCAAACGCTTTATAGACGCGCTTCATGATAAGTACAGTGCTCATTCTTTCACAGAAACGGACAACTGCCCTTCTTGAATCAGCAGAATGGAGAAAATGACTGTAAAATAGATTTCATGATCCATGTCCAGGAAAGAATGTTGCCGACACCGACATGACTCGAACATGTGTCCTTCTGATCACCAGTCAGACCTACATCTCACTGAGCTACCGAGGTCAGCTTGAATTTCAAGATATTTGTTAATAAAATTTCTGATATCTATAATAAAATTATTGGATTGCAATAAATATTATTAGATATGTATAAATAATATTAGATATCTATTATCTATTTTATGATATACATAATGCATTTAGGGACATCTATAATTCGAATTATAGATATCTTTTATTCGATGGAAAGATGTTAAATATTTAAGAACATATAATTACATTTCTTGATATCAATAATATAGTTTGTTTTATTCATTATTGAAAATTGTGACATCTATAATTTAGCCTTCTAAATGATATCTAAAATTTGATTTTTAGATATCTATATATGCAAAGGAATTATATATGTATATATCTATATATTGAAAAATAGAGAGCTATAATTTAAACATATATTAGATATCATTATTATAGATATTATTTATAGATATCATTATTATAGATATTATTTATAGATATCATTATTATAGATATTATTTATTGATATCTTGCAATAATTATTGATATACTTTAGTTTATTACAGATATCTATAAATCAAATTATAATTATCAATAAATCAAATTATAGATATGAACAATTAACATTATTGATATCTATAATTATCTGTATTTTTTGCTATCATAAAATGAAATTCATGATATGTTATATATATTTCTTGATATCAATAGATTTGTTTCCTGATATCAATAATTTCTTTGCATATATAAAATCTAAAAATCAAATTATAGAGATCATTTAAAAGGCTGAATCATAGATATAAAAATTTTCAATAATGGATATCATTAAATACATTTTGGTCATGAATAAATGAAATTATTGATATTTTATAATATTTATCTATATATTGAAAAATAGATAGCTATAATTTAAACATATATTAGATATCATTATTATAGATATTATTTATAGATATCATTATTATAGATATTATTTATAGATATCATTATTATAGATATTATTTATTGATATCTTGCAATAATTATTGATATACTATAGTTTATTACAGATATCTATAAATCAAATTATAATTATAAATAAATCAAATTATAGATATGAACAATTAACATTATTGATATCTATAATTATCTGTATTTTTTTGCTATCATAAAATGAAATTCATGATATGTTATATATATTTCTTGATATCAATAGATTTGTTTCCTGATATCAATAATTTCTTTGCATATATAAATATCTAAAAATCAAATTATAGAGATCATTTAAAAGGCTGAATCATAGATATCACAATTTTCAATAATGGATATCATAAAATACATTTTGGTCATGAATAAATGAAACTATTGATATTTTATAATGCTCTTTAATATTTGGTATCCATATATCAAAATAAAAGATATCTACTATTGAAATTATTGATAACCATTTACTTACTATGGATATCATGAAAAAAAATATATCTAATATCAGTAATGTTAATTATCTATAATTTGGTTTATAGATATCTACAAACTGATTTATAGATGTCATTATTACAGATGTTATTTATCGATATCTGACAATTATTATTATTAAACTGTAGTTTATTTCAGATATCTATTAATCAAATTATAGATATCAATAAATCAAATAATAGATATGTACAATTAACATTATTAATATTTATAATTATCTGTATGTTTTGCTTTCATAAAATGAAATCCGTGATATGTAATATATATTTCTTGATACCAATAGATTTGTTTCCTGATATCAATAATTTCTTTGCATAAATAAATATCTAAAAATCAAATTATAGAGATCATTTATAAGGCTGAATTATAGATATCACAATTTTCAATAATGGATATCATAAAATATATTATTGTCATAAATAAGTGAAACTATTGATATTTTAAAATGCTCTTCAATATTTGTTATCCATATATCAAAATAATAGATATCTAATATTGAAATTATTGACAACCCTTTACGTATTATGGATATCATGAAATAAATAATAAATATCTAAAATCAATAATGTTAATTATCTATAATTTGATTTATAGATATCTACAAATTGATTTATAGGTGTCTATAACAAAGATATAGGATATCAATAAATATTATTACATATCTATAAATAATATTAGATATGTATTATTTATTTCATTATATCCATAATGTGTTAAGGGATATCTGTAGTTCCAATTATAGATATCTTTTATTCGATATAGAGATATCAAATATTGATGAACATTTCAGGATATCAAGAATTACATTTATTGATATCCTTCATATATTTTCTGATATCCATTATTGAAAACTTTGATATCTATTATCCAGCCTTGAAATGGTATCTGTAATTTGATTTTTAGATATCTATATATGTAAAGGAATCATGGATATCATTAGACAAATTTATAGATATCAAGAAATATATATTACATATCATTGATTACATTTTATGATGTCAAATTATTGATAATAATGTTAATCATACATATCTATAATTTGATTTATAGATATCTATAATTTGATATATAAATATCTAAAACACAATTACAGATTTCTCCGAATTGTATTAAATAGTAATATCGCATCATGCCTAATACACTTGTCAAGATGACTCATACCGCTGTCATTATGACTCGCATAGCTGTCATGATTACTCATATACCTTTTGTCCTGACTCAAACACGTGCTACTCTCTATCACTTTGACTCGTTTAGCTCTTGCTATGACTCACTTTGACCCATACAGCTGTCACGGTGACTCATACTTCTGTAACAATTACTTATCATGCTGTCACGAGTTGCATACAGCATGGATCATACAGCTGTCACGACTACTTAAACACTTGTCAGCATAACTTATAAAGCTAATGACTAATACTGCTGTCACCATGAATCATACGCTACCATAAATCAAACAGCTGTCATCTTGACTCATACAGCTGTCAGTGATGCATGCATCTGGCATCATGGCTTTTACAGCTGACACCATTACACATACAGCTGTCACAATGACTTATGTAGCTATAACCGTGACCGGAAGCACAAAGCAGTAAATATTAACATTACCACAGTTATGTTCTAACAATCTAATTAAAAATAGTACTGTTACTCTTCACAAACAATTATATTAAAAAAAAAAGAGTTCAAATAATAGCTATATGAGTCCAAGTGGTAGCTTTATTAGTCATCGTAAAGTAAAACATGTATGAGTCATATTGACAGCTGTTGTAGACATGGTGACAGTTGTAGTAGTCATGGTGGCAGCTGTAGGAATCATGATGTGAGTCATGTTGACAGGTGTATAAGTGATGTTAACACTTTCTGTTCTAATTGGTTTCATATACACATGTAAACTGATTTACTATGTTATTTTTCATATATATTGTGTAAGTCATGTATACTTTGCAATGTATGATTCCACTGATATTGTAATCAGTATTTCATAAATAAATAAAAGAACTATCAACAGGACTCACATAGCAAAAAACCTTCATTCCGACAGCTTTCACCATGAATCCCAAAGCTATCTCAATGACTCATATAACTGTCAGCATGATTCGTGCATCTCTAAGCGTGATTCCTAAAACTATCCCCTTGATGAAAGCAGCTGTCACCATGGCACATACATCTGTCTCCGTGATTCATACAGCCATCGGTATGTCTCATCCAGCTATAAGCATGACTCATATAGCTGTCACCAGGGGTCAGTGACACCCACAGCTGTCTCCAAGGCTCATACAGCTATCACGATGACCCATATAGCTGTCATAATGACTCTCATACTGCTGACTCATGCAATTGTAACAATGGCTCATACAGCTGTCTATATGGCTCATACAACTATCACCATGACTCATTCAACTATCATCATGACTCGTACTGCTGCCACCATGACTGATAAAGCTATCATCATCACTCATACAGCTATCGCCATGACGTATGCGGACAGCACTTTCATAGCTGTTAGCATGGCTCTTCCAGCTGTCTCTGTGGTTTTTACAGCAATCACCATGACTCATACCGCTGTCACCATTACTAATTCAGCGATTGTCATGACCTATTCAGCTATCACCATGAATACAGCAAACATCTATCTCCATATCTACTGTAGATATTGCGATGACTCATACAGCAATTAGATCACTCACACAGCTGTTACCATAACTCATACAGCCAATAGTCTTTCTATGCTAATTGGTTGCACATACACATGCCACTGATTTACTATTTTATTATTTCTTATATATTGTGTATACCATGTATGCTTTGCAGTGTATGATACCACTGATATTGTTTTCAGTATTTCATTTATAAATAACAGAAATATCAATATGACTAACACTGCTAATACCTTCATTCATACAGCTTTCACCGTGACTACGATAGCCATCACAATGACTCATATAACTGTCATCATGATTCATGCATCTCTAAGCGTGATTCCTACAGCTATCACCGTGCTGAAAGCAGCTGTCACCATTGCATATACTTCTGTCTCCGTGACTCTTACAGCCATAAGTATGTCTCATACAACTGTATGCCAGACTCATATAGCTGTCACCAGGAGTCATTGAGCTTTCACTTTGACACTTACAGCTGTCTCCAAGGCTTATGCAGCTATCATAATAACCCAAACAGCTGTCACAATGACTCATACTGCTGTCATCATGACTGATACAGTTGTAACCATGGCTCAAACAACTATCACCATGACTGATACAACTATCATCATGACTCGTTCTGCTGCCAGCATGACTGATAAAGTCGTCATCGTCACCCATACAGCCATCGCCATGACGATGCTGACAACACTATCATAGTGCTGTAAGCATAACCCATGGAGCTGTCATCATTGATCATACAGCTGTCTCTGTGGTTCTTACAACAATCACCATGACTCATACTGCTGTCGCTATTTCTAAAGTAAAGTAATTATCATGCCCCATTCAGCTGTTACCATGACTAACACAATGTCTCGGGTATCTTAATTTCACATACAGCTGCCACCAATACTTATTCTGTTTTCAACAGTTATAGCTTCTATAGCCATCAACATGGCATATGCAGCTGTATCCATTGGTCATACATCACCTTAAAGGCTGTCACAATGACTCAAATAGCTTTCTTTACGACTTCTATAGCTCTTACAATCACTACTCCAGGTGTCAGCATGAATCTTACGAAGGTAACCATGACACCTTGTCACCATGACTCATACAGTTACCACCATGACTCGCATCCCTTCCACTAAGACTTATATAGCTTTCATCGTGTCTAATACAGCAATCACTATAACTAATACAGCTGCCACGACAACTCATAGCATAACTCATACGGCAATCACGATAACTCGTACAGCTATCAACACGACACAAACAGCTATTACAATAACTCATAGAGCTATTTCCATGACTCGGATATCTCTCAGCACGACCTTTAAAGCTTTCACCAAGACACCTACAGCTACCACCTTTACTCATTCAGGTGTTATTTTGACTTTTTAGCTATCGTAAACACCTATACGGCTGTAACCATGACTAATACAGCTGTTAACATCACACATACAGCTGTCCCCATGACTCACTAATCTTTCATCATGACTACTGCTACGAGTGTCAGTATAACTACTACAGCTATCAATATGACTAATGCATCTTTAAAAATAGCTCATACGATCGTCATCATGGCTTATATAGCTATCGCCAATTGATGCTTACAGCTTCCACAGTAACTCTTACAACTGTCACCATAATTCATGCAGCTCTAAACGTGATCCCAACAGCTATCACCATGGCGAATGCAGCTGTCACCACAGCTCATACAGCTATCTCCATGACTCATAGAGCCACCAGTCTGTGCTCATACAGCTTAAAGCATCGCTCATATTGCTATCGGCAGGGTTCATACAGCAAACACTATGTCTAATACAGCTGTAACAATGAGCCAGATGACTACGCCTAAAGCTGTCTTCATGCCTGGATGACTCGAACGGCTGTCACAGTCACTCATTCATTGACCACCATGGCCCATATAGCTATCATAATGACTAATACAGCAAGCTCCCGCCCATCGGGACTTTGAGAAATAAATCGGTATGCAAAGTGCTTCCACGCAGAGCTGAAACCGACCGCACATGAGAAGTGGTATGCAGCATAGGTCTAAGCCTGTTCAGGCAAAACGGTGCGAGTCGGACCGTCCATGCATATAAACATTTTGATTTCAAAGGGCGACAGGGCTTGGGATTTCATTTCATCTCAATGTCGGGTAAAAGTCCCACAAAATTGAAAGCAACATTTCGAAAATGACCTAATAGTGTTGACAGGGACTTTAAACCTCTATTCAAACAAACAAACAAACAAACAAAGAAAAGACTAATAGAGCTATCTCAATCACTCAAACAGCTATCACCATGAGGGTTGTAGCTATTACCATCACTCATACAGCAATTAAGATGACTCATACAGCTGCCACCAGGACTCACATAGATATTACCACGACTTCTATAACTATCACCATGAATTATACAGCTACCACCATGATTCATACAGATATATTTATTCACATACAGCTGTCACCACGACACACAGCGCATTCAATAGCCATATCTCTAAAACTGTCACAAAGAACCATGCAGCTGAAACCAATCGCTCATACAGCTGTCCATATCAACATGACTCACACAGCTTTCCTCACGACTCCTACAGCTGTCACCATGACTTCTTCAGATGTCATCATGTCTCATACAGCGGTCCCCATGACACACATAGCTTTCATCATGACGCATACAGCTGCCAGCACGACTTCTACACGAATCATACGGCGCCCAAAATGACTCGGATATCTTAATTTCATATACAGCTGCCATAAAGACTTATTCCTTTTCAACAGTCGTATCTCCTGTAGCTATAAATTATGCAGCTGTGACCATTGTTCATGTAGCTATCAACATCGCTTATAAGGCTGTCAACATGACTCACACGGCTTTCTTTATGACTTCTACAGCTGACACTATGACTACTTTAGTTGTCACCATGACTCTAACAATGGAACCCATGACACCTATAGCTGTCACCATGACTCAAACAGCTGTCAACGTTGCTCGCATCCCTCTCACTAAGACTGATATAGCTTTTGTCGTGTCTAATTCAGCGATCACTATAACTTATACAGCTGACACGACGAGTAATATCATGACTTATACAGCCATCACGATGACTCATACAGCTATCAACACGCCACCACGACACATACAGCTATGACCATAACTCAAACAGCTTTTACCATGACTCCGATATCTATTAGCACGCCTTTTAAGCTTTCACCAAGACACATACAGATATTGCAATTACACATTCAGATGTCACATTGACTTGTATAGCTATTGTTATGACCCATTACCAATTCAACTGTTAACATCACACATACCATGACTCACAAATATGTCATCATGGCAACTGCTGCTTTCAGTATGACTACTACAGCTGTCAATAGATCTTTCAAAATGGCTCATATGGCTGCCATCATGGCCTTTACAGCTATCACATGACAACAGCTTTCACCGTGACACTTAGAACTGTTACCATAATTCATGCAGCTCTCATCTTGATCACTACAGCTGTCACCATGATGAATACAGCTGTCATCTTAGTTCATGCAGCTATCTCCGTTACTCATACAGTCATCACTCCGTGCTCATACAGCTATGAGAATCGCACATATTGCTTTCGTCAGGGGCCATAAAGCTTACACAGCTGTAACAATGAACCAAATGACTATGCCTAAAGCTGTCTTCATGCCTCATACAGCTATCAGCATGAATCAAACAGCTGTTACAGTGACTCATTTAGTGACCATTATGACTAATATAGCTATCACTATGATTAATACAGCAAGCCCCGTAAACCTCTATTCAAATAAACAAAGGGAAGACTAATACAGCTATCACAATTACTCGTACATATATCACTTTGAAATTTTGATTCTTGTAGCTATTTCCATAACGGATACAGCTATTAAGATGACTCATACAGCTTTCACCGTGACTCACGCAGCTATCACCACGACTTCTATCACTATCACCATGATTCATACAGCTACCAACATGACTCATACAGATATTTTAATTTCAAACACAGCTGTCACCAAGACCCATAACACTTTCATCAGCCATATTATCTAATGTAATGTCACTATGATTTGTGCAGCTGCAACCATTGTTCATACAGCTGTCCATATCAACATGACTCACACAGCTATTCTCACGACTCCTACAGCTGTCACCATAACTGCTTCAGATGCCATTATGTCTCACACAGCAGTTGCCATGACACATACAGCTGTCATCATGACGCATACAGCTATCAACATGACTAGCATAAGTCTTCACAGTTGCTCACACAACTGTCAACATGACTAATACAGCTAGCCCCATGACTTACAATGCTATCATCATGACTCATTGAGCTGTGACCACCATTAAAGCCTCCGCGGGTGTAGTGGTTAAACTACTCGACTTAGAAACCATGTATCTTGGGGGTTCGATTTGAGCAGATAATGTTATCTTAGTGCAGATTATATTTTCCTTTCCTTTATGATCATACGCCTTGCAAACTATATTGCTGTGTATGAAGATACTCAATAAAACCGAGTCTCCGATTTTCGTTCTTTATGTGTTCTTTGTTTCCAAAGGCAACCTTTACCTCACTGCAGCTGTTGTTAAGTGCCGTGTGGCGGCCGTAGAAAGTCTCCCTGTGCTTCATCATAGGGCAGATTATATTTTCTTTTCCTCTGGGATCATTGAGCCTATTTTGTTTACTTTGAATATCGAATATCGCTTAAGCCGGTGCTAGGCATATGCAGCCTTGCAAACTATATTGCTGTGTATGAAGAGCCTCAATAAAACCGAGTCTCCAATTTTCGTTCTTGTATGTGTTCTTTGTTTCCAAAGGCAACCATTTAGCTTTTTATTCTCCAAACTTTTGGATAAGTCTTTAAACTGAGGTCAACTTTCTAAATGATCTTTGTTGTTGGTGGGAGAAAACATGCCTCAGCACGCATACACACACACACACACACACACACACACACACACACACACACACACAGAGCTGTCACCATGACTTACATGTATACTGCTTCCACCATGACGACTACAGCTGTCACTACGACTGATAAATGTACGTATCACTACCACAGGGACACATTCATTTAT
This sequence comes from Lucinisca nassula, assembly GCA_963580285.1. NCBI lineage: Eukaryota > Metazoa > Mollusca > Bivalvia > Lucinida > Lucinidae > Lucinisca > Lucinisca nassula. The sequence continues at coordinate 76,377,663 of OY757011.1, read as the reverse complement.
TACCATGACTCTTTTAGCTATTACTAGGACTTAAACAGCTTCCACCATGACTCCTAAAGCTATTACCATTACTCATACTGATATTACTGTGACTAATACAGCAATCAACACGACTTACGCTGCTAGCGCATTGACGACTAAAGTTATCACCATGACTCATACAGCTGCCACTTTGATTCATACAGCTGTCCCTATGACGTATAAAGCTGCCAGAAGACCAAAACAGTTGTCACAATGACTCTTTCAGCTGCTGTCATAATTCAGAGGTTGGTGCTATCGTTATTACTATACTACAGCTGTCACCATGACTCCTTCATGGGCCAGTCTGGCTTATACCACCATGACTCATACAGCTGTCCCTATGACGTATAAAGCTGCTACAAGACCTATACAGTTGTCACAATGACTCTTACAGCTGCTACCATAATTCATAGGTTGCTGCTATCGCTATGACTACACTATAGCTGTCACCATGACTCCTTCATCGGCCACTCTGGCTCATATCACCATGACTCATACAGCTGTCCGTATAAAGCTGCCACAAGACCCATACAATTGTCACAATGACTCTTACATCTGCTAAGCCCCGCCCATAGGGGCTTGAAGAAATATATGGGCTGCATGATGCTTCCAGGCAGAGCTGAATCCGGCTTGCACACTAGTACTGGTAAACCGCTTAGAGGATCTAAGCCTGTCCAGGAACCGCGGTGCGAGGCGGACCGTCCATGCTAATAAACCATATTGGTTTCATTGGGCGACATGGCTTGAGATGTCATTTCATCTCAATGTCGGGTAAAAGTCCCACAAAATTGGAAGCAGCGTCTCCAAAATGACCTTTAGAGGGTTGACGGGGCCGTAAAACCTTAAATCAAACAAACTTACAGCTGCTGTCATAATTAGGAGGTTGCTGCTATCGCTATGTCTACACTATAGTTGTCACCATGACTCCTTCATCGGCAACTCTGGCTCATATCACCATGACTCTTGCAGATGTCACTATGGTTCATAAAGCTAATATAGACTCATAGAGCTATCATCATGTCGCCTTAAGCTGTCACCATGGCTAATAAACTATCATCCTGATTCACACAGCTTTCATCATGACTCACACAGTTATAAGCATGGCTCATATAGCTTTCAACATAGGTCATACAACTATCACTATGACTATCCCCAAGAATCACATAGCCAAGGTAATCCTGAACCCTACGATTTTCTGTTCCATGTTGTAGTACTTGCTTCCAAAAGATTATCCCTTATATATGACATTTTAACTTCAGCTGGTGTTTAGGGAATGTGTGGCGGCTGTCAAAAGTCTTCCTGCCCTTCGGCATAGTTTGGGTTATATTTTCTAGTCCATTTCGATCATTGATTCCACTGCTTAAATTTTAGAATATTTGAGGGTCACTTGCAAGGCCTAAATGCGGAAACTAGCTAGTCCGTCCCATAAAAACTTGGTTCCGTATTGTAGCCCTTGGTTGCTTGCAAAGGATTGCCCATTATATAGAACATCATGCAGTTATTACCATGTATCAAATGGCTATCACCATGTCACCCGCAGCTGACTTCCTGACTCATACAGCTATCATCATGATTCATTTAGCTGTCATCATGACTCATTCAGCTATCCCCACAAATCATTTTGCTATCACTGTTACGCCTGTATTACCTTGGCACATACAACTATCACCATTACTCATACAGCTGTCACCATGACTAATACACCTACCACAAATACTTCTGCAGCTGTCAAGATTATTCATAAATGATTCAGATTCTGTCTCATGAATGAATCAGTGAAATTTGTTCAAACTTGGTACAATATATCATTGTGACCGACCTTAGATTTTGATGACCTTGACCTTATTTCTAAGGTCAAAGGTCCCCAAAACTGTCAATTTTGGCTTATCTGCACAGGTGTCTTGAATGAATAGCTGTAATTTGGCCAGACTTTCTAGAACATTATTTGTACAATATGTCATTGTAACCTACCAAAGATTTGGTTTGCTTTTGGTGACCTTGACCTTTTTTCAAGGTCACAGGCCCTCAAAAACTATCAATTTTAGGTCAGAAATGGCTTACCAGCACCCTTTCACATGAGCGAATTGTGATATACTTTTATCTACTCTGTAAACAGTAGATATTAACCGTAAACTTCGCATAAATGTTACGTACCCTGAGTGGTTCTACAGAAAATAGGAATTGTAATTCTGGTTTACTTCCTTTCGGAGATATGGCCCCTTTGAACATTGAAAATAGTCACCTTATTCATGTATTAATGTCAACTTTATTAAGGGAAAGACTAATGCACCTTCACTTTGAATTCATATTGACAGTGTTTATGGCAGCCCATCGGGGCTTGAAGAAATAGATTGGCTGCATGATGCTTCCAGAGCTGAAATCGACCACACACAAGTACTTGTAAACCGCTTAGAGGGTCTAAGCCTGCCCAGGCAAGGCGGGGCGAGTGGACCCATCCAAGGTTATAAACCCTATTGGTTTCATTGAGAAGTCATTTCATTTCAGTTTTGGGTAAAAGTCCCACAGAATTGGAAGCAACTTCTCGAGAATGACCTATACAGTGTTGACGGGGATACTTAACCTCAGATCAAACAAACAAGTGTTATGGCACTTGCTTGATGAAAATTAGTGGCAAGGCATAATGCATTGCTTTAATTTTTCTAATGGCATACTGCACTTGTTTTTTTTTTTTTTTTTTTTTTTTTGATTTGAGGTTTAACATCCCCATCAACATTGTAAAGGTCATTGTTGGAGATGTTGCTTCTAGTTTTGTGGGACTTTTACAAGACATTGAGATGAAATGACATCTCAGGCCCTGCCGCCCAATGAAACCAATATATTTTATATGTATGACGGGCCCAACTCGCACCACTTTTTCCTGGTCAGGCTTAGAACCTCTAAGCAGTTTACCAGTACTCATGTGCCCTCTGTTTCAGCTCTGCGTGTAAGGATCATGAAGCCCAGTCTATTTCTTCAAGCCCCCATGTGTGGGGGCCAGTATACATTTTGATTGTTTTCATACAGCATGCCTTTTTGATCTAATTTGTATAATTTTTACATTTAGGCATGATATAGTGAAGCTGGAGACTAAAGATCGCTGCCATGAGGAAGGTACAGTACAATATTTGAGGAACCAAAGGAATTTTGTAAGAACTTTTTACTCGAAATTAGGAAAGCTTTGAGTGAGTTGACTTAAGATTACAGTTTGCCAATTAGACGTGTGCCATTAATTGGTGTAGTCTCAAATATGTTATGCTATCCAATTGATAGGAGTTGTTTAGATGATTCCATTTAAATGCCAGTTAAAGTTAATGGGGCTTGACCAGAAAATATGCAAAAGTAGGATTGGCTCAGCCGTTACATATTTTAGGTGAAGCTTTAGACCTATGCTATAAAATAAAAGTGAAGGCATTGATCTGGAATCGATACAATTGCCTCACACCTCCCATCATTGACAAGAAAGTGATGTTCCATGTATCATGTACTTGTAATTACAGGATTATACTAAATCGTTAAATACGGTTATAAAATCAGACTAAAGATTTTTAGCTCACCAGAGCCGAAGGCTGTGGCAGATCTTATAGGATAGGCTGTTGTCCGTCGTCTGCGTAGTATGTCTGGCATCAACATTTACAGACAACATCTCTGCTGAAGCCACTGGTCCGATTGAGATCAGATTGTATCTGTAGCATCCTTGGGTTGTAGGATTTAAAGTTTATGTTTTTTATGAAATAAGTGTGGTTGCTATAGCAACTTTGAGTTTCCATAGACTTCTGATGGGGAAAATTGAAAAATTGTATTAACTGCAAAGCTTTTGCAGATATTTTGACAAAACTTATGTTCCTCGTGTAGTCTAGCATGTGCCAACTGATTTTAGGCATACTGTTCCTTTTTAGCTCGCCTGTACTAAGTACATGGAGAGCTATTGTTGTCATCTCGGTCGTCTGCGTGCGCGTTTGCATTTTTATTTGTGTGATCCTTCCCGTCACACTTCTTAAAGTTATTCAAATGCTTAAAACTCAACAGCCACTCATATTTGGAACTTAAGTACCTGGGAGGGTCTTCTGATGTTTAAAGAGAACCGACCGCTGGGTTTATGCCCCTGAGTGGGCCTAGGGGTCAAAATCTAGAACACCAATGTAATTCTGTGTTAAAGTTTTTGAAATGCTTATATCTCAACAGTCACTCATCACAAAACATTCATACTTACAACTTGGATATCTGGGAGTGTCTTCTGAGATTGCAAGACAGCACACCCCTGTGTTCATGCCTGGAAATGGGGATGGGGTGGGGCTAGGGGTCAAAATCTAGGACACCTTTGTAATTTGTTGTATACGTTTCCATTATGCTAACAAGTTTTAGACACAATTGGTTATACATCAACCAATCAAGTGACATTGGTTCACGTGTAAAAGGGTGAGGGGGATGATGACCTACATTTCACAGTCCAGTGATTTTGCCTTATACCTTGAAGACTATTTGTAGAAGAAATGTCATACCTGGGATATTAGTTCCATGTGACTCCATGATTGACCTCAAAATATATCTAGGCCACTGTGACCTATATATTTAATGGTTCAGTGATTTTGCCTATTATCTCGAATACTATTTGATGTAGAAATGTCATACCTGGATTATTAGTTCCAAGTGACCTGCTGATTGACCTCAAAATATATCTACACCAGTGTGACCTATATGTCATGGTTCAGTGATTTTGCCTATTATCTTGAATACTTTCTGATGTAGAAATGTCATACCTGGATTATTAGTTCCATGTGACCCGATAATTGACCGCAAAATATATCTAGGTCATGGTGACCTACATTTCATGGTCTAGTGATTTTGCCTATTACTTTTAATATTATTTGATGGATAAATGTCAAACCTGGGTTATTAGTTCCATATGATCCCATTATTGACCGCAAAATATATCTAGGTCAGTGTGACCTATATTTCATGGTTCAGTGATTTTGCCTATTATCTTGAATACTTTTCGATGGAGAAATGTCATACCTGGATTATTAGTTCCATGTGACCCGATAATTGACCGCAAAATATATCAAGGTCAGTGTGACCTATATTTCATGGTTCAGTGATTTTGTCTATTATCTTGAATACAATTTGATGGAGAAATGTTAAGCTTGGATTATTTATTCCAAGTGACCCCATGATTGAGCTTGAATTATATCTAGGTAAGTGTGACCTGTATTTCATGGTTCAGTGATTTTGCCTATTATCTTGAATACGATTTGATCGAGAAATGTCTCACCTGGATTATTAGTTCCATGTGACCAGATGATTGACTTAGAAATATATGTAGGTCATTGTGAGCTATTTTCATGGTTCAATGATTTTGCCTTATATTCAGACACAATTTAATTCTGATATGTAATATTTGGAATTATGTTCCATGTGTCCCAGTTATTGATCTCAGAATATATCTAGGTGAGTTTGACCTATATTTCATGGTTCAGCAATTTTACCTTATATCTTGAAGACGCGAAACAGGCGAGCTATGTTGTCATGTAACAGCTCTTGTTAGTTTTTGCCAAACCAAAATGCCAAAAAGAATAACTAAAAAAATCATCTCCCCAGAAACTATATGCTCTATGAGGCTGAGGCTCAATGGACATATTCACCATATTTTCCCTTACATGTTTAGTGTTTTTCTTTTGTTTTTATTTTTCATGAAATTCTGCTCATTATTGTGGTTGCTATGGCATCTTAGAGGTTACATAGCCTTATAATGGTGAAAATAGAAAAATGGTAGTTACTGCCAAGTCTTGCAGATATTTTGACAAAACTTTCATATTAATATCCTTTATGCTGTCATCTATCTGATTTTAGGCCTAATGATCACTTTTATTTGTTGCTTGGCTGCCATGGAAACCGAAATGCCAGAAAAATACTTAAAAAAAAAAACAACAACATCTTCTCAGAAACCATATGGGACTGAGACTTTATGGAAATATTCACAAAATTTGCCATATCATGTTTAATATATTTTATGAAATTCGGCTCTTTAGTTTGGTTGTTATGTCAACTTAGAAGTTCAATAGACTTGTAATGTGGAAAATTGAAAACTGGTACTGACTGCCAAAATATAAGTGAAGGCAATGATCAGGAATAGATGCAATCATCCCACAGCTCCCATCAGAGACACCAAAGGGAAAGAAACACAAACATGAAACAACAGACCCTAATGGAAACATCAACTCAGAAAGCCAAAACGGACAGTTAATTTCTCACAAAATGGCCAACTGGCTATCCAAAACAAAATAATATACGCGAGACAAACACTTGAGACAAACCATAACAAAAATAAACTGCGACAGAGGAACCACCTTGGAACGGTCAGTAAAATGAACCCCGCTTCGATGGGGGGGGGGGGGGGGGGGGGCTTGAATAAATTTTTCATGGCAACAATCCTCGCGAATACTTCCGTCGCGATTTAGACAAATACTTTGTTCAGTCCGCATGAAGGCTTTCTAACTCATCAGTGCAACATCCCATACCTATATTGTTAATACGTGAAAGTACATCAAGTACATGCTTTTGATGAAAAGTCATGCTTGAATGGCCCCCGGGATGTGGCCAGTTTAGACCCCAGGGACATGATTGGCACAATTTATGTAGGGGACCACTTGACATTGCTACATGCTTAATATATATGCTCTGCGCCTAGTGGTTTCAGAGAAGAAGAATTTTTAAGCTTTTTTCCATTATAAGTCTATGAGGGCTAAGGGGCCCGGGGAGTGGCCAGTTTAGACCCCAGAGGCATGAATGACACAATTTATGTAGGGGACCACTTGACATTGCTACATGCTTCATATGTAAGCTCTGGGCCTAGCGGTTTCAGAGAAGTTTTTCCCAATGTAAGTCTATAGGAGCTATATGTTGCCATGCCAACAAGAGTTTCCATCTGATCTGCCCCAAAACATAATGCATCTTTTCCCTCAACCTGATAATGCCTCTCATGAAATTTAATCATGATTGGCCAACTGGCTTTAAAGATATACTTAGTTGAACATGTGAAAGGACGACGGACGACTGATACATGTACGTATCACTCATACAGGGACAGATTCATTTATTACCATGGATCTTATACTATTACCAAAGGACTTAAACAGCTTCCACCATGACTCTTATAGCTATTACCATTAATCATACTGGTATTACTATGACTAATACAGCAATCACCACGACTCACACAGCTAGCACATTGACTCCTTAAGTTATCACCATGACTCATACAGCTGCCATGATTCATACAGCTGTCCCTATGACGTATAAAGCTGCCACAAGACCCATACATTTGGCACAATGACTCATAAAGCTGCTGTCATAATTCAAAGGTTGCTGCTATCGCTATGTCTACACTACATCAGTCACCATGACTCCTTCATCGGTCACTCTGGCTCATATCACCATGTCTCGTGCATATGTCACTATGGTTCATAAAGCTATCACCATGGCTCATAGAGCTATCATCATGCCGCCTTAAGCTGTCACCATAGCTAATAAACTATCATCCTGATCCACACAGCTTTCATCCTGAAGCATGGCTCATATAGCTTTCCCCATAGGTCATGCAACTATCACTATGACTATCCCTAAGAAGCACATAGCCCAGAAAATCCTGTACACTACTACAACCGGCCCCGATAGCTCAGTTGGTAGAGTGTCCGCTCCGGGGAGCGGGAGGTCACGGGTTCGATCCCGGGCCGCGACATACCAAAGTCGTTATAATGGTACTAGCTGCTCCTCGCTTGGCACTCAGATTTACGGGGTAGAGCTAGGACTGGTCGACCCAGTGTCAGGATAATGTGACTGGGTGTGGTATCATGTAATGTGTCTGGGACATGATACTTCAGTGAGGCAGCACTATAAAAAGTGAGCATTGAGCTCCCTGTCGCAACCAGACACCGTCGTGATATGACTGAAAAATTGTTGAAAGCGACGTTAAACCCGAATTCACACACACACTATGATTTTCGGTTCCGTGTTGTAGTCCTTGCTTCCAAAGGATTATCCCTTATATATGCTATTTTACCTTCACCACAGCTGGTGTTAAGGGAATATGTGGCGGCCGTAAAACGTCTCCCTGGCCTTCATCATAGTGTGGGTTATATTTTCTAGTCCTTTTGGATCATGGATTCCACTGCGAAAGTTTGAGAATATTTGAGGGTCACTGGCTAGGCCTAATTGCAGAAACTAGCTAGTATGCCCCAGAAAGACTTGTACACTACGTTGCTATCACTATGTCAACCGCAGCTACCTTCTTGACTCATACAGCTTTCATCATGATTCAGTTAGCTGTCATCATGACTCATGGAACTGTCACCATGAGTCAAACAGCTGTCATCATGACACATACAGATATCCCCACGAATCAAATAGCTATCTCGGATACGCCTGTATTACCTTGGCCCATACAGCAATCACCATAACTTATACAGCTATCAGCACGACTAATACAGCTACCGCAACTACTCATGCAGCTGTCAAGATAAATCATCGAGCTCTCACTATAACTCACACAGCTATCACACAGCTTTCACCATGAATCATATTTTAGAATAATTACTCTTATAGCTATCACCATTTGTTATACAGCTATCACCATGATTCGTACTGCTGTAATTATGTGTCATACAGCTGTCCCCATGATTCATATACCGTAGCTACCATCATGAATCATATAACTACTCTTACAGCTGTCATCTTGGCTTATACTGATATCAGAGTGACCCATGCAACTGTCAACAAGGCCATTAAACTGTAAAAATGGACTTATACAGCTATTACTATGACCAGTTAGTGTACTACATATATCTAACAATCTTCAAGCCAAATATTCATGTTGGAGAGGTACAGATAAACACCTCGTTTTTCATCACTATAAGAATATAAAAATATGCATATATATATATAAATATATATGACTATATTGTGATGAATGTTACAAGTTTTAAAATGTCTGCAAAATGTACAGATCTGTCCATGTTCATTAAAGAAGTTGGAGGGGCATATTGCTTCTACTTCGTTCGTCCGTCTGTCTGTCCGTTTTGATGCGTAACATATCCTAAGAACCGCGTATGCTAGCGTTTTGAAATTTTATATATGGATTCCTCGTGGACAATTAGGTGACGCGATTTTTTTTCTCATCCCCTTTCGAGAGTTATTGCCACTTGATTTTTTTTGTGGGGGGTGGATAAAATCTTGTCAGCAAAATATCTCAAAATTCATTGGAGCTAGAACATTGAAAGTTAGTGAATAGATTTGTGGTGATGAGTTATGACCCTTTGTCACTTTGGGTATTTGTACATTGTACCTCTGTATGTTTTGTGATACAAAGCATAACTTAAGAGTTGCGTGTGCTAGGGTTTTGAAATTTCATATATTCTCTTATCCGGAGAATGCCCTTTTCAGGAGTTATTGCCCTTTGAATTTTTTTATAAAATCTTGTCAGCAAAATATCTCAAAGACTATAAGAGCTAGAGCCTTGAAAGTTGGTAAATAGATTGGTTATGATGAGTAGATGACCGGATGAACTTTTGATTAAATTCCGAAAAATACTTCATGAGTTATGGCCTTTTGTCACTTTGGGTATTTGTACATTGTATGTTTTGTGATGCATGACATAACTTAAGAATCGTGTGCCAGTGTAGTTGATAGAGTGCTGGACTACTAATCAGATTGTCGATTATGAATCAGAGGGTTCAAATGTTCAAGAGTTCAAATGCCGGTGGAGGAATGGAAATGTGTTCTCTTTTGTTCTTATTTTCTTTTTTCTTCATATATACACATTAACAGCTATCATCTCCCTCGCACAGTGAGTGAGTGTTTGGGTTTTACGTCTCACCAACAGCTTAGGTCATACGGGGAAGGGACCTCGGTTTAAAGACTCATCCGAAAGCCCGGGATCGATCCAATCTCTGTCCCTCGCACAACCAAATTAGAAGTGGCGGCAATGATCAGGAATCGATACAATCAACCCACAGCTCCCATCAGAGACACCAAAGGGAAAAAAACACAAACATGCAACAACAGATCCCGATGGAAACATCAATAGCGGAAAGCCAAAAGGACAGTTACTTTCCCTCAACATGGGCAATAGGCTATCCAAAATAAAATAATATAAGCGGCACAAACACCCAAAGACAAACCATAACAAAAATAAACCGCGACAGAAGAACCGCCTTGGAAGGTCAGCGGAAACGAATTCCACTGGTGGGGGTATTAAATCGATTTTACGTGGCAACAATCCTCGCCCTTATTCCCGTCGCGATTAAGACATAATTTGTTCAGTCCGCAAGAAGACCTCCTAACTTATCAGTTCAACATATCCGTGAACACAAAAATCAAACAACCATAGAGATGAAACAACGGTGAGGACTCACAGCAAGAAACCACTGAAATGCTGGAGCAAAAGAAAACCAACAGTTAGATTCTGATGGCCAAGTTGTTAGGGAATGGGGATATTGCATTTATCCATGCATGCACGAGTGTGTGTGTGTGTGTGTGTGTGTGTGCATTTGTGTGCATTTATGCATGCATGTGTGAGTGCATGCATGCATGTATATGTGCATGCAAGTCTACATTAGTGTGTGTGCATGCTTGCATGAGTGTGTGTGCATGCATGTGTGCTTGCATGCATGTTTGCGTGTTTGCACACGCATATGCATTCATGTATGTATGTGTGCATGCATGATGGCATACATGTGTGTGTGCGCATGCAAACGTGTGTGTGCATGCATGTGTATGTGCATGCATGCATGTGTGTGAGTGTGCATGCATATGTGCATGTCTGCATGTTTGCATGACTCGCATCCCTCTAAAAAATGTCCATAAGTATCTGTCAATCTTTTATATTTAAATTGCGATGAACTTTTCCTTGTGTTTCAGAATCAACATGGAGGGGAAGAACAACAGTTACAGACGCTAAAAGCAGGAAGAAGTGAAATGAATTATAAATAAAAATTAAATAAAATACTGTCTGCCAACAAAATTCAGTTGTTTTCTTGCTTACTATCAGTTTTTGTTTTGTGTGTGTGTCTTTTTTTTTTTTTTTGACATGCCTGCTTTTAACACGGCACGACTTAGGGACCTATTTTTCTGTCCATTTGTTTGTTCACCCACCAGCCATCAAAATAGATGTGAAGGCAATGATCAGGAATCGATAAATAAAACCACAGCTCCCACTATCTAGAGACACCAAAGGGAACGAAACACAAGCATGAAACAACTAGACCCTAATTGAAATATCAATTAACACAGAATGGCCAATTGGCTATCCAAAATAAAACAATATAAGCGACACAAATACTCAAAGACAAGCCAAAAAAAATAAAATAAACCGCGACAGAAGAACCGCCTTGGAACGGTCAGCGAAACGAATTCCACTCGGGGTTTAAACTGTGTTTTGTACAAATAATTTTGCAGTGGAACTTTCTTATAGAATTGGGACATAGCGAGTTCACAGGACTCATAAGAAAAAAAAATGTAAATAGATCACCAATATGCTGATAACCAGTGCAAGTATAGTGCGCATTCAGCTTTTAGAAACGGACAAGCAGAAGAGGGCGAAATACCATAGAATATAGTCCGTGATCATTCTCACTCGCAAGAAACATCCTCAGTCTAGAGATGATCAATCCCTCGAGCTTGCGCATTCAATTGAGCCACTGGGATACTTTATGGACACAAAGCTGCTGTTGAAATAAATTATGCCTATACTGTTAAAACAAATTAACAAGTCCGGGAAATACATACCCATTTAGACCCCACTTCATACATATGAAAGTAGGGGTTGGCAAGGGTATTCATTTTTACCATATTCTTACCCACAGCATAGACGTATATACTCATTAAAATTGCCTCGAACAGTCTGTTCTAATGAGCACTAACAATCTAAATTTGAACCAGAAATAGGAAAAGTGCCACAAACTTCAATAGATGAAGAACAACTGACAGAAAGCAGTGTAAGATGTGTGTGTTATAATGGGTCCCATTGACAGAAGTACTGAATTGAAGAGCTTATACATTTTCCAATGTTTTACAATGTCATTAACATGCTGATTAAAGCATCAAAAATAACATTGATGAAATTATTCGGAAATGTAAGCAGAGAAACGTTTGTTAAATGCATTGCCAAAATATTCGCACAATAAAATGACGTCTGTAAACGTGTTAGAAATGTTAATAAAATCGTACTGAAGGCAATGATCAGGAATCGATACAATTACGGCTTACAGCTTATAAGAAATAAGCCTTCCCAGGATAATGTGGTGCGAGACGAACCGTTTTTTAGTTCACCTGAGCCAAAGGCTCAGGGTGAGCTATTGTGATCATTCACCGTCCGTCGACGTCGGCGTCCGTCCGTCCGTTTACAATTTCTTTAAACATCATCTCCTCCTTAACCACTGAACAGATTCTGACCAAACTTGGCAGAAAAGATCTATATGTGGTCCTCTCTCAAAGTTGTTCAAAGAATTCAATTCCATGCTTAACTCTGGTTGCCATGGCAACGAAAAGGGGAAAATAAAAAATCTTAAAAAATCTTCTACTCTGAAACCAGAAGGCATAGGTCTTTGATATTTGGTATGAAGCTTCATCTAGTGGACCTCTACCAAGATTGTTCAAATTATAGCACTGGGGCCAAAATGCCTCCATGCCGTGGCCCACTGTTTTTACATAGGCTTATATAAGGAAAACCTTTAAAAATCTTCTTATCTGAAATCCAAAAGCCGCGTCTTTGATATTTGGTATGAAGCTTCATCTAGTGGACCTCTACCAAGATTGTTCAAATTATAGCCCTGGGGCCAAAAATGACCCCGCCTCGGTGCACACTTGTTTTATAAAGGCTGATATAGGGAAAACATATAATATAAAAATCTTCTTGTCTGAAACCAGAAGGCCCAGTTACTGAACCTCTACCAAGATTGTTCAAATTATAGCCCTGGGGCCAAAAACGCCCCCCCCCCCCCCCGCGCCAGGGCCCACTGGTTTTATATAGGCTGATATAGGAAAAACATATAAAATCTTTTTGTCTGAATACAGAGGGCCGAGGTCTTTGATATTTGGTATGAAGCTTCATCTAGTGAACCTCTGCCAAGATTGTTCAAATTATAGCCCTGGGGCCAAAAACGCCCCCGCACCGGGGCCCACTCGTTTCACATAGGCTTATATAGGGAAAACATATAAAAATCTTCTTGTCTGAAACTTGAAGGTCCAGGTCTTTGATATTTAGTATGAAGCTTCATCTAGTGAACCTCTACCAAAAATTGTTCAAATTATAGCCCTGTGGCCAAAAACGCCCCCCGCGCCGGGGCCCACTGGTTTTACATATGCTTATATAGGGAAAATTTTAAAAATCTTCTTCTCTGAAATCAGAAGGCCCAGGTCTTTGATATTTGGTATGAAGCTGCATCTAGTGGACCTCTACCTAGATTGTTCAATTATAGCCCTGGGGCCAAAAACGACCCTGCCCCGTGGCCAACTGGTTTTACATAGGCTTATATAGGGAAAACCTTTAAAAAATCTTCTTCTCTGAAACCAGAAGGCCCAGGTCTTTGATATTTGGTATGAAGCTTCATCAAATGGACCTATACCAAGATTGTTCAAATTATAGCCCTGGGGCAAATAATGCCCCTGCGCCGAGACCCACTTGTTTTACCTGGGCTTATAAGGGAAAACCTTTAAAAATCTTCTTGTCTGAAACCAGAAGGCCCAGGTCTTTGATATTTGGTATGAAGCTTCATCTAGTGAATCTCTACCAAGATTGTTCAAATTAATACCCTGGGGTCAATCATGCCCCCATTCCGGGGCCCACTGGTTTTACATAGGTTAATATTGGGAAAACATATAAAAATCTTCTGTGAAACCAGCTGGTCCAGGTCTTTGATATTTAGTATGAAGCTTCATCTAGTAAACCTCTACCACGATTGTTCAAATTATAGCCGTGGGGCTAAAAATGACCCCGCGCTGGTGTTCACTGGTTTTACATAAGCTTATATTGGGAAAACCTTTAAAAGTCTTATTGTCTGAGACCAGAAAGCTCAGGTCTTTTGATACTTGATATGAAGCGTCATTTAGTGGACCTCTTCCAAGATTGTTCAAATTATAGCCCTGTGGCCAAAAATGCTCCCGCGCCGGGGCCCACTGGTTTTACATAGGCTAATAGAGGGAAAACCTTTAAAAATCTTCTCGTTTGAAACCAGAAGGCCCAGGTCTTTGAAATTTGGTTTGAAGCTTCATCTAATGGACCTCTACCATGATCGTTCCAATCATAGCATGGGGGCCAAAAATGGCCCCGCCCTTGGGTCCACTGGTTTTACATAGACTTATAAAGAGAAAACTTTTGAATAATCTTATTGTCCAAAACCAGAAGGCCATGCCTTTTATATTCGATGTTTAGCTTCATTCAGTGGACCTCTGCTTAGGTTGTTCAAAATATAGACCTGGGTCCAAAAAAAATTGCACCGCCCTGGGGCCTACATGTTAATCTCTTAGCTCATGTGAGCGATATAGGACCATCATGGTCCTCTTGGTTAAACCCTTGCGGTTTCTTTGGGTGGTAGGCCTTGAGATGTCAGTTTATCTCAGTGTCGGGTAAAAGTCCCTCAAAATCTAAAGCAACCTCCAAATATCCAAAATGGTATTGCCTGGGAAGTAAAAACTATTGACAAACAAATCTTAGCTATCACCACAGTTAATATGGCTGTCATCTTAGTAGCACAGCTATCATCAGAGGAAGAACGACTGTCAACTGGTTCATATATGTCTACACGGGTAAGTTTCACAGCTATCACCACAGGTGATGAGGCTGTTACCTGAGTTATACGCATGTCACCACAGGTTGAATTGCCAGGTAGAATGGCTATCACAACTGATGCCGCACACACCTTTTACCATTAATATTTTGGCTTGTATGGCTTTGAACTTATTCTCACAGATATCACCACAGGTAATATGGCGATCACCTAAGTTTCACTGCGATCACCACAGGTAGTATGGCTAACTCTTCAGTTTTACAACTGTCACCACGGGTTGTTAATCAATGACCTCTGTCTCACAAAAGTCACAATAAGTAGTATGGTTAAAGGAGTTAAACAACTATCAACAAAGTCAACATTGGTATCACCCGAATTTTTCAGCTACCACCACAACACCGCAGTTAATATGGTTATCACCTCAGTTTCACAGCTGTCACCACATATATTATAGCAATCACTTCAGTTTCACCGCTGTCACTATAGGTATTATGATTATCACCTTAGTTTCACAGCTATCACCACAATATGGCTAAGACCCGACATTCTCAACTTTCCTTCACAGCAGGTAATATGGCTATCACCAGAATATTCACATATACCACCAAAGGTTATTTCGCTATCACCTCAGGTTTACATCTGTCACCATAGGTAATAATTATACTAATCAACTATGCTTCACAATTGTCACAACAGGCAGTATGATTATCGGACGAGTTTCAAAGCTATCACTGCAGGTAACATGGCTATCACCTCAGTTTGACAGCTGTCACCACAGTTTATATTGTTTTCAACAGAGTTTCACAGCTATCACCTTAGGTAATATGGCTATCACCTCCGTTTCATAGCGGTCATCTCAGGAAATATAGCTGTCGCCTGAACTTCACAACAAGAAATATGACTATCACCTGATTTTCACAGCTATCATCGCAGGTAATACGGTTCTTGCCTGTATTTTACAGCAATCGCCTCTGTTTCATAGCTATTACTAAATTGAGTATGGATATCACCTGAGTTTCTCAGCTGTCACCACAGGTAGTAAGGCTATCATCTGAGCAGGTAATATGGCTTTAACAGCTACCACCACAGGTAATATGGCTGCCACCTCAGTTTCATATCTTTCACCTCAGGCAATATGGCTGTCACCTGTATTTCACAAGAAGTAGTATGACTATCATCTGATTTTTACACATGCCATTATAGGTAATATACATATCACCTCGGTTTAGCAGCTGTCACCACAGGTAATGCAGCACTCACCTCTATCACCGCAGGCTATATATGGCCACACCTGAATATCAGTTGCCACTATATATAATATGGCTATCACCTCAGTTTCACAGCTGTCAGTCCAGGTAATAAAACAGAAGTGGAGGCAATGATCAGGAATCGATACAAATAACCCACAGCTCCCATCAGAAACACCAAAGAGAAAGAAACACAAACATGTAACAACAGACCCCAATGGAAACATCAACAGCGGAAAGCCAAAAGGACAGATACTTTCCCACAAAATGGCCAATAGGCTATCCAAAATAAAATAATATGAGCGACGCAAACACCCAAAACAAATCATAACAAAAATAAACCGCGACAGAAGAACCGTATTGGAAAGGTCAGTGGAAACGAATTTCACTTGGGTGTGTGTGTGTGTGTGTGGGGGGGCTTAAATCGATTTTACGTGGTCACAATACTCGCCTTTCCGTCGCGATTTAGACAAATAATTTGTTCAGTCTGCATGAAGGCCTCCTAACTCATCAGTGCAACATCTCTGTGAACACAAAAGCTCAAACAACCATAGAGATGAAACAACGGTGAGGACTCGAAAGCAATAAACCAATGAAATGCCGGAGCAAAAGAAAACCAACAGTTAGACTCCGGGGTAAGGCTTTCAAATTAGTCTTATAGATATCGCCACGGGTAATATGGCTATCTCCTGAGTTTCCAGTTTTACAGCTGTCAACACATGTGATGTGACTTTATGCGGACTTTAACAATTATTTGTCTAAACCATAAAAGAACCAAGGACGAGGACTGAGGCCATGTAAAATCGATTTAAGCCCCTGAGTTGAACACTTTTTGCTGACCATTCCAAGGCGGTTCTTGTGTTGTGGTTTATTATTGTTACAGTGCCTCTTTGCATGTATGTATTGCTTATGTCTTTTTATTTTCGATCGCTGTTTGGCAATTTTTGTGTGAAAGTAAAAGTCCTTTTGGCTATCCGCTTGTGGTGTTTTCATTAGGATTTAGTTATTTCAATTTCGAGTTATTTCCCATTGTTGTCTCTGTTAGGAGATTACGGGTAATTGAATCCATTCCTGATCACTGTCTTCACCTCTAGTTTTAAACCCTGTTTCACAGCTATCACCAAAGGTGGTATGACAAACACCTCAGTTTCACAACTGTCACCTCAGGTTATTAAGCATGACCTCCGTTTCATAAATGTCATAACAGGTAGTTTGGTTATCACCAGAGTTTCACAGCTTTCAGCAGGTAATATCGCCATTACCTCAGTTTCTTAGCTATCATCACATCACCACAGGTAATATAGCTATCACATCAATTTCACAGCTGTCATAACATAATATATAGCAATCATTTTACCATGTATGGTAGTATGGCTGTCACCTTAGTTTCACAGCTATCACCACAAGTAATATGGTATCATCTGAATATCTCAGCTTTCCTTCACAGCAGGTAGTATGGTTATCACCTGACTTTTACATCTATCACCAAAGATCATATCGCTATCACCTCAGACTGACAGCTGTCACCACAAGTAATACAGCAATCCACTATGTTTCACACTTGTCACAACAGGTAGAATGGTTTATCACCTGAGTTTCAGAGCTATCACTACAGGTAACATGGCTGTCACCTTAGTTTGACAGCTGTAACCACAGGTTATACTGCTGTCAACTGAGTTTCACAGCTATCACCAGAGCTAATATGGATATCACCTCCATTTCACAGCTGTCACCACAGGAAGTATAGTTATCATCTGAGCTTCCCACAAACATAATCACCTGAATTTCAGAGCTATCATTACAGATAATACGGCTGTTATCTTGGTTGACAGCTGTCACAACATGTTATACACCAATCACCTCTGTTTCACAACAGTCACTAAAACTCGTACGGTTAACGCCATGTTTTCCCAGCTGTCACCACAGGTAGTAATGCTATCACATGAGTTCACAGGTTTTTGTTTTCATTGATTGCAGTTTAATGGCCCGGTCAACACTATGTAATTTTTGAGCCTGTCAGTTTACCTATCCACACGTTTCCTGGGCTGTCTTGTACATAAGTGGTTGACCAGTACAGTGTACATTCTTTCGCCAGAAACTGACAACTGCCCTTCTTGAATCAGCGGAAGGGAAAGAATGATGATAGAAACGATATAATGATCAATCTCCACGAAAAAATACTGCCAGCCCCGGCAAGTATTGAATCCGCTTACTTCTGATCACCAGTCAGACGCATCGCCGCCGGTAATATGGCTATAAACTCAGTTTTACAGCTACCACCACGGTTAATATGGCTGTCACCTCAGTTTCGCATTTTACACCTCAGGTTATATGGTTATCACCTGAGTTTCACAAGAAGCAGTATGACTATCATCTGTAATATGCCTGTCACCTCGGTTTGACAGCTGCCACAGGTAATACAGCAATCAAGTCTGTTTCACAGCTATTCCCATAGCTTGTTTGGCTATCCCCTTAGCTTGACAGCTATCACTACAGGCTATATGGCCATCACCTGAGTAGTATGGTTATCACCAGAGTTAAACAGCCATCGCCAAAGGTAATATCGCCATCACCCCAGTTTCACAGCTGTCACCATATATTATATAGCAATCGTTTAACTATAGGTAGTATGGCTATCATTTTAGTTTCACAGCTATCACAACAAGTAATATGGCTATCACCTGACTTTCTCAGCTTTCCTTCACAAAAGTTAGATTGCTATCACCTTAGTTTGACAGTCGTTACCACAGATAGTATAGCAGTCAACTATGATACATAATTGTCAAACAGTTAGTATGGTTATCACCCGAGTTTCAGATGTATTCCTACAGGTAACAACGATATCCCCTCAGGTTATATTGCTATCATCTGGGTTCCATAGCTATAAATGCATGTAATATGGCTATCACCTCCATTTCACAGCTGTCACCGCAGGAAATATGGCTATCACTTGAGCTTCACAACAAGAAATATGACTATGACTTGAATTTCACAGCTATAATCACAAGTAAAACGGTTATGACATCGGCTGACAGCTGTCACAAGAGGTAATGCAGAAATAACATCTGTTTTACAACTGTCGCTACAACTAGTATGGTTATCACCTGGCTTCATTGCTATCACAGATGGTAATGTGGCTATAACCTCAATTTTACAGCTACCACCACAGGTAATATGGCTGTCACCTCAGCTTCACATATTTCGCCTGAGTTTCACTATGCTTAGTATAACTATCATCTGAATTCAACAACTATCATTATAGGTAATATGCCTATCGCTTCGGCTTGTCACCACCGGTAGTACAGCTGTCACCTCTGTTTCACAGCTGTTTGCAGAATTAGTATGGCTATCCCCTAAGTTTCACAGTTATCGCCACAGTTAATATGGCCATTACTTGAGTAATAGTTGCCCAAATATGTAATAAAGCTATCAACTAAGTTTCACAGTCTATCACCTGAATTTCACAACTATCTCCAAATGTATTATGGCTATCACCTTAATTTGACAGCTGTCACCACAGTTTTTCACCTACATTTTATAGCTATCACCACAGGTAATATGGCTATCACCACGGGTAGCATGGCTATCATCGCATATCTGCGAATTTGTTGTGAGCTATTGTTCAGTGTTTTCTAATGGTCTGCTCACCCCCTGTGGGGAAGAGAGGGCTGATTGTTCCGTATAAACGCTCGTATTTTTTCTTGTTTTGTGTATGTTTCCTCTTCCTGTCGTGAGTGGGCTGTGTCTTGTGACTGTGGCGCTCCCTGGGTCTTTCTTTTAAATTTTTACAGCTGTCGCTAAAGATAGTATTTAGCACCCAATTTCGTAAAATCATTCTTCGATATAAAAAGATTGGGTACAACATGGATATTATACGCAGACTGCATGCATGGTAGTTAACCCAATCACGGTTGGCAACTTTGCTTCCCTCTTTAATGGCACGCCGGTGGATCAGGCCTCAGATTCTATGACGGTTCCAACGTAAAGGCTTATTGAGAGTTAGAGAGATCTAATTCAAGGTAATGTTGGTTGGTGTCTGATGCTCTGTCTCTGGTCGGGCCCATCGAAGTATAATTGTTGGTTTTCTTTTGCTCCAGCATTTCAGTGGTTTCTTGCTGTCTAGTCCTCACCGTTGTCTCACCTCTGTGTTTCTTTGATTATTTGTGTTCACGGAGATGTTGCACTGATTAGTTAGGAAGCTTTCATGCGGACTGAACAAATTATTTGTCTAAATCGCGACGGAAGTAAGGGCGAGGATTGTGGCCAAGTAAAATCGATTTAAGCCCCCAGTGGAAATCTTTCCACTGACCGTTCCAAGGCGGTTCTTCTGTGGCGATTTATTTATGTTGTTGTTTGTTACTTACTGTGTGTATCACTTGTGTCTTTTTATTTTGGATGCCCATATGGCCATTTTATGGGAAAGTAACTGTCCTTATGGCCTTCCTTTGTTTAGGTTTCCATTATGGTCTGGTCGCTTAATGTTTGTGTTTCTTTCCCTTTGGTGTCTTTGATGGGTGGAGTAAGTTAATTGTATCGATTCCTGATCTTTGTTTTACTTCTACTTTGCTGTCACCCCAGTTTCACACACAAAACCTATCATCTCAGTTTTCACAACTGTCGTAAAAGAAAGGTAATACAGTAAACACCTCTTATTTACAGCTGTCACCAGAGGTAGTCACAGCTATCACCACAGGTAATATGGCTGCCACCTGAGGTGCACAGCTGTCATCACAGGTTATATAACAATCACCTCAGTTTCACAGCTGACAATAAAGGTAGTATGGCTATCACATGATTTTCACAGCAATCAAATCAGGTAACATGGCTGTCGCCTTAGTTTTACAGCTTCTACCACAGATTACATCATTTTTAGCTGCGTTTCTCAGCTTTCTTAATTGATAGTTTGATATTCACAGGTAATATGGCTATCACATTACTTTCTCAGCTCACCAAAGATGGTATACATATGACATCAGACTTACAGTTGTTACTATAAGATATATAGCTTTCATCTGTGTTTCACATATGTCGTCCATAGGTAATATAGCAATCACCTGTGTTTCATCATTGTCACCAGAGGTAGTATGGCTATTACTTGAGTTTCACAGCTATCACTTCAGCATCACACTTATTACCACAGGTAGTATGGCTATAGCCTCAGTTTCACAGACGTCACCACAGGTAATCTTGCTATAATCTGACATTTACAGTTGTCACCTCGGGTTATATGCTATCACCTCGTATTCACAGCTATCACCAAACGAAAACAGCTTTCACCACATGTAATATAGCATTCACCTGTGTTTCAAAATTGTCACCACCTGCAGAATGGTTATCACCTGGGTTTCACAGCTACCACCACAGGGAATAAAGCTATCACATTAGTTTCACAGCTGGATTTTACATCAGAGTTACAGCTGTCACCACAGAAATATGTCTATCACCTCAGTTTCACAGCTATCGCCAGAGACAGAATAGAAATCACCTGTGTTTCACATTTTTCACCAGAGGTAGTATGGCTATCACTTGAGTTTCACAGCTATCACCTCAGCATTACATTTATCACCAAATATAGAATGGCTATCGCATCGTTTCACGGCTTTCAACATTGGTAATATGACTACAATCTGAGTTTTACTTTATCACCGCAGGTAAGATGCTATCACCTCGGTGTCACAGCTATCACCATAGGAAGTTTAGCTATCACATCAGTTTCACAGCTGTCATCAATGTTATATAGCAGTGACCTTTGTATCTCCATTATCGCAACAGGTAGAATGTCCATCAACTGAGTGAGTGGGTGTTTGAGTTTTACATCCCACCAAAGCTAAGGTCATACGGAGACGAGACCTCGGTTTAAGACACATCTGAAAGTCTGGAGAAGCCCAGGATCGATCCTGCGATCCCTGGTTTACAAGGCGACTATCGTAACCACTACACCACGGAGGCTTCTATCCATCACCCGAGTCTCACAGCTAACAGCACATATGACATGACAATCACTTCACTTTCAAATCTGTTAGCACGATAAATAAATAATCCTCAGATAATAAGGCTATAACGTGAGTTTCTCATCTATAACAACAGGTAGTATAGCTATCACATCCGTTTTATAGATATCACCACGGGTAATATGGCTATCCCCTAAGATTTTAAAGTGGTCACCACAGATTATGTAGCAGTAATATTAGTTTCACAGCTGTCACCATAGGTGGTATGGCTATCACATGGGTTTCGCAGCAAACAAAACAGGTAAAACAGGTAAAATGGCTTTCACATTAGTTTCGCAGCTATCACCATAGCTAATATGGCTATCGTATGGCTTTCAGAGCTTTCCCTACTGGTAGTATGGCTATCTCCTCGGTTTCACAGCGGTCACCACAGGTGTTATGGCCATCGTGTGAATTTCACAGCGTTCACCACAGATTATATAGCGTGAGTTAAACAGCAATCATAACAGGTTATATTGTTTCTCCTCAGTTTAGCTGTTGCCACAAATAATATGGTTATCACCTGGGTTATATACTATAGGAAATATGGCTATGACATTAGTTTCACATTTGTAATCACAGGAAGTGCGGATATCACATCAGACTTGCAGTTGTCGCAACAGGTCTTTTGGCTTTCACCCCAGTCTAACAGCTTTCAACACAGGAAGTATAGATACACCTTACTTTTACAGCCTTTCACCAAAGGGCATACGGCTATCACCTCATTTTCACAGCTGTCCCAACAGGTTATATAGCAAACATCTCTGTTTCACAACTATCACCTGAATTTCTCAGCTATCACCAAAGGTTATATCGCTATCACCTCAGTTTCACAGCTGGCGGTTAAACATTAAAATTGATCTTTAGTTTAACGCTGCAGCATATATCCAAGCGAAAGTTACCTGACGTCCCTTCTGACGTTTTGAAAACGTTTATAAAACACAACTGTTAGCTGGGTATCACCACAGTTGCACAGCTGTCACCACAAAATAGAAGTGAAGGCAATCACCAGGAATCGATACAATTATCTCACAACCCCCATCCAAGACACCAAAGAGAAAGAAACATAATCATAACATTCACCGCAATGAAAACGCCACAATCGGAAAGACCAAAGGACAATTACTTTCCCACAAAATGACTGTCCAAAATAAAAAGATACTGTAACAATAATAAACCACAACAGAAGAATCGCCTTGGAACGGTCAGTATTTTTACTGGAGGGTGAAATCGAGTCTAACTGTTGCTTTTCTTTTTGCTGTCGAGTCATCAGCGTTGTTTCATCTCTGTGCTTGTTTGATTATTTGTGTTCACGGAGATGTTGCACTGATGAGTTAGGAGGCCTTCATGCGGACTGAACAAATTATTTGTCTAAATCGCGACGGAATTAATGGAGAGGAGTGTAGCCACGTAAAATTGATTTAAGCCCCCTAAATGGAATTCGTTTCCGCTGACCGTTCCAAGGCGGATCTTCTGTCGCGGTTTATTTTTGCTATGGTTTGTCTTTAGGTGTTTGTGTCGCTTATGTTATTTATTTTGGATAGCCTATTGGCCATTTTGTGGGAAAGTAACTGTCCTTTTGGCTTTCCGCTGTTGGTGTTTCCATTAGGGTCTGTTGTTTCATGCGTGTTAATCCATCCCTTTGGTGTCTCTGATGGGAGCTGTGGGTTGATTGTGTCGATTCCTGATCATTGCCTCCACTTCTATTTTACATGGCTATCGAATGTTTTACAGCTGTTTTTTTATGAATTATGGTTATCAACACAGTTTACCAATTATCACCACAGGTTATATGCCTATGTACAGTTTAATAGCTATAACCACATACTATGTGGATGCCACTACAATTTCGCTGCTATTGATTGATTGTGTTGGGGTTTAACGACATGTCAACCCTTGTGGGTCACTTTGTGTCGTCTCCCAGAAAAAGGAGAAAAGAGAAAGAAGAAGTAGAGGATTTGAATGAGAGTGGGCAGAGACAGCGCTAAATAAATGAAAGTGAAGAAATAGAAGAAATACCAGCGTTACCTTCTATCCTTAACTGCTGCTAGGCCAGCAAGCCTTGCCTAACTGTAAGCCAATATCACTTGGCGCCCAGTTGATGCAACACCTACGCCTCACCCAACCCCCCCCCCCCCTATTTTGCAGCTATATGTAATCTGTCACGACAAGTTATGTGGCCACTACTACTGAAACATAACTATAACAACAGGTTATGTGACTAACACTTACTTCACAGCTGCCACCACAAGATATTTGGCTATAACACGACATGTTTACTTTACTATCACTACTTTGTCCAGCGGTCACCTTAAGAGATATGGCTATTATAACAGTTTCAAGGCAGTCACATCGGGAATATGAAATTAACTCGATTACAAAACTGTTACCACATAGTTTAAGGTTATCATTACAGCTTTACAGCACAATCTCAGGTTCAAAATACCATTATTTCTAATCTGTCACTACATGTTATATTCCTATCACTGCAGTTTCTCATATGCAACCACATTTTATATGACTTTCGCAACATATTCACTGCTATCACCATACACTAAATATCTATTACCACAGCTTCATAAGTGTCTCCACATAGTGTAGTGGTTTTGCTACTCGTCTCATAAACCAGGGATCGCAGCTTATAAACGTGTCGCCACCGTTTCTGTCATCGAAATATCAACATAGGCTATATAGCTATTTACACAGTTTCAGCGCTGTCGCCGCTGGTTATTTTGATAATCAGCACAGTTTCCATGACTATCACCACAGGTCACATGTGTAATATTTCTTTCACAACAATTTCACGGCTATAACCATAGGTAATAAATAACGACACTATCACAGCGCTCACGACAGATTACATGGCTATTATAGCAGCTCACAGTTATCCCCGAAGCTATATTGCTAACACAACAGTTTTGCTCTTTCACCACCCGTTATATGGTTATCAAGCCAATATCACAGCTAAAATCACACGGTTATTTAGATTTAAACACAGTCTCATACGTGGCTTTCGCCACAGTATAACAGCTATCACCACATGTTTATTAGGTTTCAGCACCTTTTTACAGCAGCTGTCACCATGGGGTTATTTAAATTTCATTACGCTTGCACCTTTACTATAGGTTGCGTCGCTATAACCACAAATTCGAAGCTATGACCACAGGTTATATGGATTTCAGCAGAGCTTCACAGCTGCCACCAAAGGTTATGTGGCTATCAGCGCAGTTTTACAGCTATCACCACATGTAATTTAGATTTTAGCACAGTTTCACAGCTATCATCACAGTTTCACAGTTATCACCGCAAAATATATAGATTTGTTTGTGTTTCTTTCCCTTAGGTGTCTCTAATGGGAGCTGTGTGTTAATTGTATCGATTCCTGGTCAATGCCTTCACTTCTATAAAGTACATTTACATGGATGTCGCAGTCCATAAGTTTATTTGACTATCACCACAGTTTCATAGCTGTCAACGTAGGTTACGTTGGTTTCACCACAGTGTTACATCTATCACTACATATTATTTAGATTTCATCATAGTTTGACAGCTGTCACCATTGGTTATGTGATAATCCCTGCAGTTCCACGGTTCATTAAGGTTTTAGCACAGTTCCAAAGCAGACATCACAGGTTACATGGCCATCATCACAGTTTCACAGATATCACCACAGAATTTAAAGATTTCAGCACAGTTTCACAGCTGACACCAAATGCTTTTATAGATTTCAGCACAGTTTCAGAGCTGTTACCAAAGGTAACGCAATAATCAGCACAGAGCAAAGCTTTCCTCACACGTTGTTGAGTTTTTAGCTCAGATTCATAGCTGTCATCACACGTTACGTGGGTGTCATCACCGTTTAACAGCTATGGCTACAGATTATATAGGTTTTAGCAGCACAGATTATATAGGTTTTAGCAGCACAATTTCACAGCTGTCACCACCGGTCACACCAATTCCACAGCTTTCCCCACAGATTATATAGATTTCAGCAGTTTCATAGCTGTCACGTGTGCACAGATAATGTGTATATCGCCAAAGCTTCACAGCTATTACCACGGGTTATTAATAAATTTCAGCGCAGTTCATAGCTGTCACTGCATGTTACGTGGCTATCACCACAGTTTAACAGCCATCACCATAGGTTATCTCGATTTCAGCACAGTTTAACCTCATCATCACAGGTTATTTGGATTTCAGAACAGCTTCGCGGTAGTCACCACAGTTACGTGGCTATCGCGGCAGTTTTACAGCTTTCACCACATGTAATTTATATTTCAGCACAGTTTCACAGCTCCCACCACAAATAATATTGATTTCAGCACACTTTCACAGCTGTCACCACTCGCAAAGGTTATTTGTCTATAACAATAGTTTCACAGCTGTTGTCGCCATAGATTACATGACTTTTACGACAGGGTCACAGCTATCACCACAGGTAAATTATATTTCAGCACAGATTCACAGATGTAATCACCTCACAGTTTCACAGCTCCCATCATAGATAATATAGATTTCAGTACACTTTCACAGCTTTCACAACTCTCAAAGTTTATTTGGCTATAACTATAGTTTCACAACTGTTGTCGCCACATATTATATGTTTTTGCGACAGTGTCACAGCTATCACCACAGTGAAGAGCTTATTAGAGGAGAGCACCAAACCCCTCTATTAAATACATACGGACAGTTGTTTCCGTTGATTTGTATCTGCTTGTTTAAAAGGCAGCCAGTTAACAGTTTCTGCCAAGGGCCATAAGTGTCAGATGCTGAAACCACAAAGTGTTTTATTACCCAGTAATCTGGAGTTTATATCACAGCCAGTGAATCAGACAATGTATTTGAAATGTATTGATGATCAGTTTATATAAAAGTGCTTTAGTGTTATGCAATTAATGGTCAGTTCTTCATTTATATATATATGTGTGTTTTGTTTTGTTTTTCAAGGAATGAATCGTATTTTATTAAATGGACTGGCGGTAAGTTTTTACCTGATGCGACTTCAGTTTGAAGTAAACATTGATATAGATAAGAGGGTATTTGATTATACGATTAAAGGATAATTAATTAAAGGATACTTTTCTCCATACTTGGATATTCATTATAATCGCGAAGGCGATTCTAAAGAGTGCAGGGGAAACAATGACAGTTATCCCTATCAACAAATACTCAATGGAAAAAGGAAAATGTCCCTTGTAGGGACAATGTTCCAGATAAGGCCGGTTGCTTTAGTTAATTTTCAAAATGTTTTTACTCCTTAAGTTTTTTTTTGTTGCTGTATTTTTTGGGCCAAGACATTTCAGCTTTTCCTTTAATTTTGACGACATCCTTAGCTATCAACAAGAATAAAGACTGTGTAAATTCAAGAAAGCATAGCCCATCTGCATCTCGGTTTCAAATGATAAAGCTCGTTAACAGAAATATGACTTCTGACATTAAAGTCTCACCACACTGTAATGATAACTAAAGATCATATTTGAACTTTTCTGTTTGAACCTAACCAATCAGATCAGTTTTCCGGAAATGGCAGGCTGAAGAGTTAACAGCTCTAGTATTATGTACCACTTGCCACATGCTATTTAGATTTCTGCATAGTTTCACAGCTGTCACCATAGGCAACATAATAATCACTGCAGTTTCACAGCTGTCACCACAGGTTTAGTTTCAAGCATAGTTCCATAGCTGTCATCACAGGGTACGTGGTCATCACCACATTTTCACAGCTATCACCACATATTTTGGAGATTACAGCACAGTTTCACAACTGTCATCGCAGATTACGTGGCTATCACACCAGCTGCAGAGCTATAACCACAGTTTCCCATTTATCACCACAGGTTATCTAGATTTCAGTACAGTTTCACAGCTCTAACGCCAGGTTATTTAGCACAGATCACAGCTGTCACCACTGATTACGTGACCATCGCCAGTTCCACAGGTTTTATTACAATATTTCAGAATCCTGATGCGATAATTGGTCGAAACTAGAAAGTTTGGCCAAAACATGTACTTTCCATGCTTTTCAGTTCTGTTGTTTTGCTCTTCCAAATGATAAACCTTTCATAGAACATATTTGATGTGGCTATAGCAGGCGTTAATGGAGTGTGTGGCGGTCGTAAAATGTCCCCCCGCCTTTCGTCATAATGTAGTTTATATTTTCTTGTCCTTCGGGATCATTGGTTTATAGTGGAATTTTGAAAATATGTCAGGGCCACTGATGAGGCCTTATTGGCCGAAACTAGCTGCTCTGGCCAAGTAACCTTTTGCGCTTCATGCTTTTCGGATGTGTTGTTTATTCCTTGCTTTCAAAGGATAACTCTTTTATAGAACATATTTCACAGTAGGTTATTTTGAATTCAACAGTTCCACAGCCGTCACCATAGGCTACGTGACTAGCACCACAGTTTCACAACTATCACCACAGGTTATTTATAATTCAGCATCGTTTCATAGCTGCCACCATAGGTCAAATTGCCATCACCGATGTTTCACAGATATCACCACAGGTTATTTAGTCTTCAGTATAGTTTTATAGCTGTCACAACAGAAAACTCGCAGTCACAACAGGCAACTCGGCATCACAAGAGTTTCACAGCTTTCACAATAAGTTATTTTAATTTCAGCACAGTTTCACAATAAATAACATAGTTGTCATCACAGTTTCACAGCTGTCACCATACATTATACAGATTTCAGTAGATTTTCACAGCTGTCACACAGATACTTGGCTATCACCAAACTTTCGCAGGTATCGCCACAGGTTATTCCGATTTCATCACAGTTTGATCTGTCACCACAGGTTATGTGGTTATCACCACAGTTTGCCATCAATTACTACAGGTTATTTAGATTTTAGCACAGGTCACAGCTGTCACCACTGGTTGCCTGGCCATCGCAACAGTTTCACTGTTTGTTTTACTATATAAGGATCATGATGAGGCTCATTGGACGAAACTAGTTAGTTTTGCCCAAGAAAACTTGTACACTCCATGCTTTCAGCTCTGTTGTATATTCCTTGCTTCCAAATGATAAGCCTTTCACAGAACATATTTGCTGTGACTATAGCTGGCGTTAATGGAGTGTGTGGCGACCGTAAACTGTCTCCCCGCCTTTCGTCACAATGTAGTTTATATTTTCTTGTCCTTCGGGATCATTGATGGAATTATAAAAATATTTCAGGGCCACTGATGAGACCTATTTGGCCGAAACTAGCTGCTCTGGCCCAGAAAACTTGTGCACTCCATGCTTTACGGATCTGTTGTTTATTCCTTGCTTCCAAAGGATAAATCTTTTATGGAACACATATCACAGTAAGTTATTTTGAATTCAGCAGTTTCACTGCTGTCA
Source organism: Lucinisca nassula (assembly GCA_963580285.1). Lineage (NCBI taxonomy): Eukaryota > Metazoa > Mollusca > Bivalvia > Lucinida > Lucinidae > Lucinisca > Lucinisca nassula. The sequence continues at coordinate 76,348,281 of OY757011.1, read as the reverse complement.
TCACAGGCTATGTAACTAGCACCACTTTTTCACAGCTATCATCACATGTTATTTATAATTCAGCATCGCTTCATAGCTGTCACCATAGGTTAAATGGCCATCATCGCTGTTTCACATATATCACCCCAGGTCATTTAGTTTTCAGTATAGTTTTATAGCTGTCACAGCAGACAACTCGGCATCACAACAGGTTAATCGGCATCACCACAGTTTCACAGCTTTCTCAATATGTTATTTTGATTTCAACACAGTTTTACAGCTTCACATCAGATAACATAGCTGTCACCACAGTTTCACAGCTGTCTCCACAAAGTATACAGCTTTCAGTACATTTTCACAGCTGTCACACAGATACTTGGCTATCACCAAACTTTGGCAGGTATCACCACAGGTTATTCAGATTTCAGCACAGTTTCACAGCTGTCACCACAGGTTAAGTGGCTATCCCCACAGTGTGCCATCAATCGCCACCTGTACATTCCATGCTTTTAGGCTCTGTTGTATATTCCTTGCTTCCAAATGATAAGCAATGACTTCAGCACCCAATTTCGTAAAATCATTCTTCGATATAAAAAGATTGGGTACAACATGGATATTATACGACAGACTGCATGCATGGTAGTTAACCCAATCACGGTTGGCAACTTTGCTTCCCTCTTTAATTGCACGCCGGTGGGTCAGGCCTCAGATTCTATGACGGCTCCAACGTAAAGGCTTATTGAAAATTAAAGAGATAATGTTGGTTGGTGCCTGATGCTCTGTCTCTGGTCGGGCTCATCGGAGTCTAACTGTTGGTTTTCTTTTGCTCCAGCATTTCAGTGGTTTCTTGCTGTCGAGTCCTCACCGTTGTCTCACCTCTGTGGTTCTTTGATTTCTGTGTTCACGGAGATGTTGCACTGATGAGTTAGGAGGCCTTCATGCGGACTGAACAAATTATTTCTCTAAATCGCGACGGAAGTAAGGGCGAGGATTGTGGCCACGTAAAATCGATTTAAGCCCCCCAGTGGAAATCTTCCACTGACCGTTCCAAGGCGGCTCTTCTGTGGCGATTTATTTATGTTGTTGTTTGTTACTTACTGTGTGTATCACTTGTGTCTTTTAATTTTGGATGGCCATATGGCCATTTTGTGGGAAAGTAACTGTCCATATGGCCTTCCTTTGTTTAGGTTTCCATTATGGTCTGGTCGCTTAATGTTTGTATTTCTTTCCCTTTGGTGTCTTTTATGGATGGAGTAAGTTAATTGTATCAATTCCTGATCTTTGTTTTACTTCTACTTTTCATAGAGCATATTTGCTGTGACTATAGCTGGCGTTAATGGAGTGCGTGGCGGCCGTACACTTTCTCCCCGCCTTTCGTCAAAATGTAGTTTCTATTTTCTTGTCCTTCGGGATCATTGGTGGAATTCTTAAAATATTTCAGTGCCACTGATGAGACCTATTTGCCCGAAACTAGCTGTTCTGGCCCAGAAAGCTTGTGCATTCCATGCTTTACGGATTAGTGTTTATTCCTTGCTTCCAAAGAATAATTCGTTTATGGAACATATTTCACAGTAACTTATTTTGAATTCAGCAGTTTCACTGCTGTCACCACAAGCTACGTGACTAGCACCACTATTTCACAGCTATCATCACAGGTTATTTATAATTCAGCATCGCTTCATAGCTGTCACCATAGGTTAAATGGCCATCATCGCTGTTTCACAGATATCACCACAGGTCATTTAGTTTTCAGTATATTTTTATAGCTGTCACAACAGACAACTTGGCACCACAATAGGTAAATCGGCATCACCACGGTTTCACAGCTTTCTCAATATGTCATTTTGATTTCAACACAGTTTTACAGCTTCACATCAGATAACATAGCTTCCACCACAGTTTCATAGCTGTCACCACAAAATTATACAGATTTCAGTACATTTCCACAGCTGTCACACAGATACTTGGCTATCACCAAACTTTCGCAGGTATCACCACAGGTTATTCCGATTTCGGCACAGTTTCACAGCTGTCACCACAGGTTAAGTGGCTATCACCACAGTTTGCCATCAATCACCACGGACTTGTACATGCCATGCTTTTAGGCTCTGTTGTATATTCCTTGCTCACAAACGATAAACCTTTCATAGAACATATCTGATGTGAATATAGCTGTCGTTAAGGGAGTCTTTTGCTGCCGTAAAATGTCTCTATGCCTTTCGTCATTATGTTGTCAATAATTTCTTGTCCTTCGCGATCATTGGTTTAATTTGGAGTTTTCAAAATATTTCAGGGTCAATGATGAGGCTGAATTGGCAAAAACCAGCTGCTCTGGTCCAGAAAACTTGTGCACTCCATGCTTTTCTGATCTGTTGTTTATGCCTTGCTTCCAAAGGATAACTCCTTTATAGAACATATTTCACAGTAGGCTATTTGAATTCAGCAGTTTCACAGCTGTCACCACAAGCTACGTAACTAACACCCACTATCATAGCTATCACCACAGATATTCAAAATTCTGCCCCATTTCACAGCTGCCACCATAGGTTAAATGGCCATCACCGCTTATTCACAGATATCACCACAGGTTATTTAGTTTTGAGTATAGTTTTATAGCTGTCACAACAGACAACTCAGCATCACAACAGGAAACTCGGCATCAGAGCTTTCTCAATGTGTTATTTTGATTTCAGCACAGTTTTACAGCTTCACAACAGATAACATAGCTGTCAATATTGTTTCACAGCTATCACCACAAATTATACAGATTTCAGCACAGTTTTACAGCTTCACAACAGATAACATAGCTGTCAACACAGTTTTACAGCTTCACATCAGATAACATAGCTGTCACCACAGTTTCACAGCTGTCACCACAATTTTATGCAGATTTCAGTACATTTTCACAGCTGTCACACAGATACTTGGCCATCACCAAACTTTGGCAGGTATCACCACAGCTTATTCAGATTTCAGCACAGTTTCACAGCTGTCACCACTGGTTAAGTGGCTATCCCCAAAGTTTGCCATCGATCACCATGGACTTGTACATTCCATGCTTTTAGGCTCTGTTGAATATTCCCTGCTTCCAAATGATAAGCCTTTCATAGAACGTATTTGCTGTGACTATAGCTGGCGTTAATGGAGTGTGTGGCGGCCGTAAACTGTCTCCCCGCCTTTCGTCTCAATGTAGTTTAAATTTTCTTGTCCTTCGGGATCATTGCTGGAATTTTGAAAATATTGCAGGGCCACTGATGAGACCTATTTGGCCGAAACTAGCTGCTCTGGCCCAGAAAACTTGTGCACTCCATGCTTTACGGATCTGTTCTTTATTCCTTGCTTCCAAACGATAACTCTTTCATGAACTTATTTCAAAGTAAGTTATTTTGAATCCAGCAGTTTCACTGCTGTCACCACAGGCTACGTGACTAGCACCACTGTTTCAAAGCTATCATCACAGGTTATTTATAATTCAGCATCAATTCATAGCTGTCACCATAGTTTAAATGGCCATCATCGCTGTTTCACAGATATCACCCAGGTCATTTAGTTTTCAGTATAGTTTTATAGCTGTCACAACAGACAACTCGGCATCACAACAGGTAAATCGGCATCACCACAGTTTCGCAGCTTTCTCAATATGTTATTTTTATTTCAACACAGTTTTACAGCTTCACATCAGATAACATAGTTTCCACCACAGTTTCATAGCTGTCACCACAAATTATACAGATTTCAGTACATTTCCACAGCTGTCACACAGATACTTGGTTATCACCAAACTTTCGCAGGTATCACCACAGGTTATTCCGATTTCAGCACAGTTTCATAGCTGCCACCATAGGTTAAAGTCTTTCGCTGCCGTAAAATGTCTCCCGCCTTTCGTCATAATGATGTCTATAATTTCTTGTCCTTCGGGATCATTGGTTTATTGTGGAATTTTTAAAATATTTCAGGGCCAATGATGAGGCTGAATTGGCCGAAACCAGCTGCTCTGTTCCAGAAAACTTGTGCACTCCATGCTTTTCTGATCTGTTGTTTATGCCTTGCTTCCAAAGGACAATTCCTTTATAGAACATATTTCACAGTAGGCTTTTTGAATTCAGCAGTTTCACAGCTGTCACCACAAGCTACGTAACTAACACCCACTATCATAGCTATCACCACAGATATTCATAATTCTGCCTCATTTCATAGCTGCCACCATAGGTTAAATGGCCATCACCGCTGTTTCACAGATATCACCACAGGTTATTTAGATTTCAGTATAGTTTTGTAGCTGTCACAACAGACAACTCAGCATCACAACAGGAAACACGGCATCAGAGCTTTCTCAATGTGTTATTTGATTTTAGCACAGTTTTACAGCTTCACAACAGATAACATAGCTGTCAACATAGTTTCACAGCTATCACCACAAAGTATACAGATTTCAGCACAGTTTTACAGCTTCACAACAGATAACATAGCTGTCAACACAGTTTTACAGCTTCACATCAGATAACATAGCTGTCACCACAGTTTCACAGCTGTCACCACAAATTATACAGATTTCAGTACATTTTCACAGCTGTCACACAGATACTTGGCTATCACCAAACTTTGGCAGGTATCACTACAGGTTATTCAGATTTCAGCACAGTTTCACAGCTGTCACCACAGGTTAAGTGGCTATCCCAACAGTTTGCCATCAATCACCACGGACTTGTACATCCCATACTTTTAGGCTCTGTTGTATATTCCCTGCTTCCGAATGATAAGCCTTTCATAGAACATATTTGCTGTGACTATAGCTGTCGTTAATGGGGTGTGTGGCGGCCGTAAACATGACCACAGGCTATTTATAATTCAGCATCGCTTCATAGCTGTCACCATAGGTTAAATGGCCATCATCGCTGTTTCACAGATATCACCACAGGTCATTTAGTTTTCAGTATAGTTTTATAGCTGTCACAACAGACAACTCGGTATCACAACAGGAGAATCGGCATAACCACAGTCTCACAGCTTTCTCAATATGTTATTTTGATTTTAACACAGTTTTACAGCTTCACATCAGATAACATAGCTTCCACCACTGTTTCCCAGCTGTCACCACAAATTATACAGATTTCAGTACATTTCCACAGCTGTCACACAGATACTTGGTTATCACCAAACTTTCGCAGGTATCACCACAGGTTATTCCGATTCCAGCACAGTTTCACAGCTGTCACCACAGGTTAAGTGGCCATCTCCACAGTTTGCCATCAATCACTACGGACTTGTACATTCCATGCTTTTAGGCTCTGTTGTATATTCCTTGCTTACAAATGATAAACCTTTCATAGAACATATTTGCTGTGACTATAGCTGTCGTTAAGGGAGTCTTTGGCTGCCGGGAAATGCCTCTCCGCCTTTCGTCATAATGTTGTCTATATTTTCTTGTTCTTCGGGTTCATTGGTGGAATTTTTAAAATATTTCAGGCCCACTGATGAGACCTATTTGCCCGAAACTAGCTGCTCTGGCCCAGAAAACTTGTGCATTCCATGCTTTACGGATCTGTTGTTTATTCCTTGCTTCCAAATGATAACTCTTTTATGGAACATATTTCGCAGTAAGTTATTTTGAATTCAGCAGTTTCACTGCTGTCACCACAGGCTACGTGACTAGCACCACTGTTTCACAGCTATCATCACAGGTTATTTATAATTCAGCATCACTTCATAGCTGTCACCATAGGTTAAATGGCCATCATCGCTGTTTCACAGATATCACCACAGGTCATTTAGTTTTCAGTATAGTTTTATAGCTGTCACAACAGACAACTCGGCATCACAACAGGTAAATCGGCACCACCACAGTTTCGCAGCTTCTTCAATATGTTATTTTGATTTCAACACAGTTTTACAAATTCACATCAGATAACATAGCTTCCGCCACAGTTTCACAGCTGTCACCACAAATTATACAGACTTCAGTACATTTCCACAGCTGTCACACAGATACTTGGTTATCACCAAACTTTCGCAGGTATCACCACAGGTTATTCCGATTTCAGCACAGTTTCACAGCTGTCACCACAGGTTAAGTGGCTATCACCACAGTTTGCCATCAATCACCACGGACTTGTACATTCCATTCTTTTAGGCTCTGTTGTATATTCCTTGCTTACAAACGATAAACCTTTCATAGAACATATTTGATGTGAATATAGCTGGCGTTAAGGGAGTCTTTGGCTGCCGTAAAATGTCTCTCCGCCTTTCGTCACAATGTTGTCTATAATTTTTTGTCCTTCGGGATCATTGGTTTATTGTGGAATTTTTAAAATATTTTAGGGCCAATGATGAGGCTGAATTGGCCGAAACCAGCTGCTCTGGTCCAGAAAACTTGTGCACTCCTTGCTTTTCTGATCTGTTGTTTATGCCTTGCTTCCAAAGGATAACTCCTTTATAGAACATATTTCACAGTAGGCTATTTGAATTCAGCAGTTTCACAGCTGTCACCACAAGCTAGGTAACTAACACCCACTATCATAGCTATCACCACAGGTATTCATAATTCTGACTCATTTCACAGCTGTCACCATAGGTTAAATGGCCATCATCGCTGTTTCACAGATATCACCACAGGTTATTTAGTTTTCAGTATAGTTTTATAGCTGTCACAACAGACAACTCAGCATAACAACAGGAAACTCGGTATCACATCTTTCTAAATGTGTTATTTTGATTTCAGCACAGTTTTACTGCTTCAAAACAGATAACATAGCTGTCAACATGGTTTCACAGCTATCACCACAAATTATACAGATTTCAGCACAGTTTTACATCTTCCCCACAGATAACATAGCTGTCAACACAGTTCTACAGCTTCACATCAGATAACAATGCTGTCACCACAGTTTCACAGCTGTCACCACAAATTATACAGATTTCAGTACATTTTCACAGCTGTCACACAGATACTTGGCTACCACAAAACTTTGGCAGGTATCACCACAGGTTATTTAGATTTCAGCACAGTTTCACAGCTGTCACCACAGGTTAAGTGGCTATACCCACAGTGTGCCATCAATCACCACGGACTTGTACATTCCATGCTTTTAGGCTCTGTTGTATATTCCCTGCTTCCAAATGATAAGCCTTTCATAGAACATATTTGCTGTGACTATAGCCGGCGTTAATTGAGTGTGTGGTGGCCGTAAACTGTCTCCCCGCCTTTCGTCACAATGTAGTTTATATTTTCTTGTCCTTCGGGATAATTGATGGAATTTTTAAAATATTTCAGGGCCACTGATGAGACCTATTTGGCCGAAACTAGCTGCTCTGGCCCAGAAAACTTGTGCACTCCATGCTTTACGGATCTGTTGTTTATTCCTTGCTTCCAAATGATAACTCTTTTATGGAACATATTTCACAGTAAGTTATTTTGAATTCAGCAGTCTTATTGCTGTCACCACAGGCTACGTGACTAGCACCACTGTTTCACAGCTATCATCACAGGTTATTTATAATTCAGCATCGCTTCATAGCTGTCACCATAGGTTAAATGGCCATCATCGCTGTTTCACAGATATCACCACAGGTCATTTAGTTTTCAGAATAGTTTTATAGCTGTCACAGTAGACAACTCGGCATCACAACAGGTAAATCGGCATCACCACAGTTTCACAGCTTTCTCAATATGTTATTTTGATTTCAACACAGTTTTACAGCTTCACATCAGATAACATAGCTTCCACCACACAGGTTTACAACAGATAACACAGCTGTCAACATAGTTTCACAGCTGTCACCACAAATTATACAGATTTCAGTACATTTCCACAGCTGTCATACAGATACTTGGTTATCACCAAACGTTCGCAGTATCACCAAAGGTTATTCAGATTTCAGCACAGTTTCACAGCTGTCACCACAGGTTAAGTGGCTATCACCACAGTTTGCCATCAATCACCACGGACATGTACATTCCATGCTTTTAGGCTCTGTTGTATATTCCTTGCTTACAAATGATAAACCTTACATAGAACATATTTGATGTGAATATAGCTGGCGTTAAGGTAGTCTTTGGCTGCCGTAAAATGTCTCCGCCTTTCGTCATTATGTTGTCTATAATTTCTTGTCCTTCGGGATCATTGGTTTATTGTGGAATTTTTAAAATATTTCAGGGTCAATGATGAGGCTGAATTGGCCGAAACCAGCTCCTCTGGTCCAGAAAACTTGTGCACTCCATGCTTTTCTGATCTGTTGTTTATGCCATGCTTCCAAAGAGTAACTCCTTTATAGGACATATTTCACAGTAGGCTATTTGAATTTAGCAGTTTCACAGCTTTCACCACAAGCTACGTAACTAACACCCACTATCATAGCTATCACCACAGGTATTCATAGTTCTGCCTCATTTCACAGCTGTCACCATAGGTTAAATGGCCATCATCGCTGTTTCACAGATATCACCACAGGTTATTTAGTTTTCAGTATAGTTTTATAGCTGTCACAACAGACAACTCAGCATCACAACAGGAAACTCGGCATCAGAGCTTTCTCAATGTGTTATTTTGATTTCAGCACAGTTTTACAGCTGCACAACAGATAACATAGCTGTCAACATAGTTTCACAGCTATTACCACAAATTATACAGATTTCAGTACATTTTCACAGCTGTCATACAGATACTTGGCTATCACCAAACTTTCGCAGGTATCACCTCAGGTTATTCAGATTTCAGCACAGTTTCACAGCAGTCACCACAGGTTAATATGTGGCTATCACCACAGTTTGCCATCAATCACCACGGGCTATTTAGATTTCAATACAGTTACACAGGTGTCACCCTAGATTATTTAGATTTTAGCACAGGTCAAAACTGTCACCACTGGTCGCCTGGCCATCGCAACTGTTTCACATTTTTTTTTTTTGTACTATTTCAGGGTCCTGATGAGGGTCATTGGACGAAACAAGTTAGTTTGGCCAAGGAATACATGTATACTTTATGCATTTCATAGAACATATTTGATGTGACTATAGCTGGCATTAAGGGAGTGTGTGGCGGCCGTAAAATGTATCCCCGCCTTTCAGGTAGTTTATATGTTCTTCTCCTTCGGGATCATTGGTTTATTGTGGAATTTTGAAATTATTTCAGGGCCACTGATGAGGCCTAATTGGCCGAAACTAGCTGTTCTGGGCCAGAAAACTTGTGCACTCCATGCTTTTAGGATCTGTTGTTTATTCCTTGCTTCCAAAGGATAAATCTTTTATAGAACATATTTCCGGTTGGTGTTTTTGAATTCAGCAGTTCCACAGCTGCCACCACATGCTACGTGACTAGCACCACAGTTTCACAGCTTTCACCACAGGTTATTTATAATTCTGCATCGTTTAATAGCTGTCACCATAGATTAAATTGCCATCACCGCTGTTTGACAGATATCACCATAGGTTATTTAGTCTTCAGTATAGTTTTATAACTGTCACAACGGAAAACTCGCAATCACAACAGATAACTCGGCATCACCACAGGTTTACAGCTTTTTTTTTTATTTCAGCACAGTTTCACCGCTTCACAACAGATAACATAGCTTTCACCACAGTTTAACAGCTGTCACCACAGATTTAAGATTTCAGCACTTTTTCACAGCTGTAACACAGATACTTGGCTCTCACCAAACTTTGGCAGGTATCACCACAGGTTAATCAGATTTCAGCACAATTTCACAGCTGTAACCGAAGATTATGTGGCTATGACCACCATCTTATAGCTACCATCACAGGTTATTTTTAATTCAGCACCGTTTCACAGCTGTCCAAATGTCCATCACCGCTGTTACACAGATTATCACCGCAGGTTATAGTGTCAACTCGGCATCACAACAGGTAACTCAGCATCACCACAGTTTATCAGCTTTTCCATATGTTCTGTTGATTTCAGCACAATTTCACATTTCGTGTTGTGAAGCTCTAGTGATAGCCATTTTTCCTGAGGTGACAGTGTGAAATGGAGGTGATAGCCATATTACATACATTAATGGCTATGGGACTCAGATGATAGCAATACAACATGAGGTGATATCGTTGTTACCTGTAGGGACAGCTCTGAAACTCGGGTGATAATCATTCTAACTGTTGTGACAATTATTAATCATAGTTGACTGCTGTATTACCCGTGGTGACGACTGTCAAACTTAGGTGATAGCGATCTTACTTTTGTGAAGGAAAGCTGAGAAAGTCAGGTGATAGCCATATTACTTGCTGTGATAGCTGAAAACTAAAATGATAGCCATACTACCTATAGTGACAGCGGTGAAACTGAAATTATTGCTATATAATGTGTCGACAGCTGTGAAACTAAAGTGATAGCCATATAACCTGTGGTAATGTGATGAAAGCTAAGAAATTGAGGTGATGGCGATATTACCTTTGGCGATGGCTGTTAAACTCTGGCGATAACCATACTACCTGGGGTTATAGCCATATTACCTGTGATGACAGCTGTGAAACTTGAAAAATCACGTGATAGCCATATTACTTGTGGTGATATCTGTGAGACTTATTTGAAAGCCTTACCACCTACGGCAACATTTGTGAAACTGAAACGATAGCCATAATACCGTAGTGGTAACTGCTACTCAGGTAATGACCATATAGCCTCTGGGAATAGCTGTCAAGCTAAGGGGATAGCCAAACAAGCTATGGGAATAGCTGTGAAACAGACTTGACTGCTGTATTACCTGTGGTGGCAGCTGTCCAACTGAGGTGACAGGCATATAACCTGTAATGCTAGCTGTGCAATTCAGATGATAGTCATACTGCTTCTTGTGAAACTCAGGTGATAGCCATATTACCTGAGGTGTAAGATGCGAAACTGAGGTGACAGCCTTATAACCTGTGGTGGTAGCTGCAAAACGGAGGTTATAGCCATATTACCGGCGGTGATGCGTCTGACTGGCGATCAGAAGTACGCGGGTTCGATGCTTGCCGGGGTTGGCAGTATTCGTTCGTGGAGATTGATTATGAAATCTTTTCTACGGTCATTCTTTCCAGGAAAATTCTGGATAGGTAACCTGACTGGCTCAAAAATGACAAAATAGTGTTGATTTGGCCATTAAACTCCAATGCAAACAAAAACTGTGAACTCCTGTGATAGCATTAATTACTACCTGTTGTGACAGCGGGGAAAATCAGGTGTTAACCATCCTAGTTGAAGTGACAGTTGTGAAACAGAGGTGATTGTTGTATCACCTGTTGTGACAGATGTCAACCGAGATAATAGCCGTATTGCCTGTAACGATAGCTCTGAAATTCAGGTGATACTTATTTTTTGTGGGAAGCTCAGATGATAGTCATAGTTCCTGTCGTAAAAGCTGTGAAATGGAGGTAATATCCATATTACCTATGATGATAGCTGTGAAACTCAGTTAGCAGCAATATAACCTGTGGTTACATCTGTCAAACTGAGGTGACAGCCATGTTACCTGTAGTGATAGCTGTGAAACTCAGGTGATAACCATTCTACCTGTTGTGTCAAGTGTGAAACACAGTGGATTGCTATATTACCTTTGGTGATAGCTATCAGTCTGATGTGATAGCGATACGGCCAGGTGATAACCATACTACCTGCGATAACCACACTACCTGTTCTGAGATTTGTGAAACGGAGGTCATTGCTTAATAATCTGTGGTGACAGCCGTAAAACTGAGGTGTTTGTCATACCACCTATGGTGATAGCTGTGAAATTTGGTTTAAAAATAGAGGTGAAGGCAATGATCAGGAACGAATACAATTACCCAAAATCTCCTAACAGAGACACCAATGGGAAAGAAATACGAACATAAAATAGCTAAACCCTAATGAAAACACCACAAGCGGATAGCCAAAATCACAAATAGTTTCACACAAAATGGCCAAACAGCTGTAGAAAATAAAAAGACATAAGCAATACATACATGCGAAGACGCAATATAACAAAAATAAACCACAACAGAAGAACCGCCTTGGAACGGTCAGCAAAAGTCTTCCACTCGGGGGCTTAAATCGATTGTACATGGCTTTGGTTCTTTTATGGTTTAGACAAATAATCGTTTAAGTCCGCATTAGGTCACATCACATGTGATGACAGCTGTGAAACTGGAAACTCAGGTGATGGCCATATTACCTGTGGTGATATCTGTAAGACTAATCTGAAAGCCTTACTACCTGGGGTGACAGCTGTGAAACTGCGGTGATAGCCATATTATATATAGTGGTAACTGTTATTCAGGTGGCGGCCATATATAGCATGCGGTGATAGAGGTGACTGCTGCACTACCTGTGGTGACAGCTGCCAAACCGAGGTGATATGTATATTACCGTTAATGACAGGTGTAAAATTCAGGTGATAGTCATACTACTTCTTGTGTAATACAGGTGACAGCCATATTATCCGAGGTGAAAGATATGAAACTGAGATGACAGCCATATTACCCGTGGTGGCAGCTATTAAAGCCATATTACCTGCTCAGGTCTAATAGCCTTACTACCTGTGGTGACAGCTGGGAAACTCAGGTGATATCCATACTCAATTTAGTGACAGCTATGAACAGAGGCGATTGCTATATTATCTTTGTTGACAGCTGTAAAACACAGGCGATAACCGTATTACCTGCGATGATAGCTGTGAAAATCAGGTGATAGTCATATTTCTTGTTGTGAAGCTCAGGCGATAGCCATATTTCCTGAGATGACAGCTATGAAACGGAGGTGATAGCCATATTACCTATGGTGATAGCTGTGAACTCTGGTGAAAACAATATGAACTGTGGTGACAGCTGTTAAACTTAGGTGATAGCCATGTTACCTGCAGTGATAGCTTTGAAATTCGTCCGATATTCTGGTGATAGCCATACTACCTGCTGTGAAGGAAAGCTGAGAAAGTCAGGTGTTAGTCATATTACTTGTGGTGATAGCTGTGAAACTAAGGTGATAATCATAATACCTCTAGTGACAGCGGTGAAACTGAAGTTATTGCTATAATATACAAGGTGACATTGTGGAACTGAGGTGATAGCCATATTACCTGCCGTGTTGTGGTGATCCCTGAAAAACTCGGGTGATAGCGATATTGACTTTGTTGATAGTTGTGAAACTCTAGGAACCATACTACCCATTGCGACTTTTGTGAGACAGAGGCCATTGATCAATAACATGTGGTGACATTTGTAAAACTGAAGAGTTAGCCATATAACCTGTGGTGATAGCAGTGAAACTTGGGTTCCAGTCATATCACCTGTGGTGATAGCTGTGAAACTCAGTTGATAGCCATATTTCATGCGGTGATATCTGTGAGAATAAGTTCAAAGCCATACAAGCCAAAATATTAATGGTAAAAGCTGTGTACGGCATCAGTTGTGATAGCCATTCTACCTGGTAATTCAACCTGTGGTGACAGCCGTATAACTCAGGGAACAGCCTCATTACCTGTGGTGATAGCTGTGAAACTCACCCGTGTAGACATACATGTATATGACTCAGTTGACAGTCATTCTTGCTGTGATGATAGCTGTGCGCTAAGATCATAGCCATATTAACTGTGGCAATAGCTGAGATTTGTTTGTCTTTGGTTTTTACGTCCAAGGCAACACCATTTAGGAGATTTAGGGGTTGCTTTCTGTTTTGAGGGATTTTTACCTGACACTGAGATAAACTGACATCTAAAGGCCTACCGCCCAAAGAAACCGCAAGGGTTTAAAAGACGGTCCGTCTCGCACCACTTTTCCTGGAAAGAACTGAACAAATTATTTGTCTAAATCGCGACGGAAGTAAGGGCGAGGATTGTGGCCACGTAAAATCGATTTAAGCCCCCCAGTGGAAATCTTCCACTGACCGTTCCAAGGCGGCTCTTCTGTGGCGATTTATTTATGTTGTTGTTTGTTGCTTACTGTGTGTATCACTTGTGTCTTTTAATTTTGGATGGCCATATGGCCATTTTGTGGGAAAGTAACTGTCCTTATGGCCTTCCTTTGTTTAGGTTTCCATTATGGTCTGGTCGCTTAATGTTTGTATTTCTTTCCCTTTGGTGTCTTTTTTGGGTGGAGTAAGTTAATTGTATCAATTCCTGATCTTTGTTTTACTTCTACTTTTTAGATCTTCTAAGCGGTAAGCCGTAATTGCATCGATTCCTGATCATTGCCTTCAGTTCGATTCCATTAACGTTTCTAACACGTTTACAGACGTCATTTTATTGTGCGAATATTTCGGCAATGTTTCAAAAACGTCATTTATCAAGGGCGTCTCTTGCCTGATGCCTCCAGTTGACCTGTCTCACGAGCTACGTCGGTCGGTGTGTGCTGGGAGGGGGATGTGCTGTGTTTGCCGGATCTTGTCCATCATCCGTTTCGGTTTCAGAACTTTGGGGTCGAGACACACTGATGAAGATTAAATATCAGAAAGGCCTCTGTGTCACTAAATTAGGTATAATTACGCCTTAATTATCAAACGTTTCTCTGCTTACATTTGCGAATGATTTCATCAATGTTATTATACCCGCTTTTTCAAAGAAAAATCGGGCATATTGTTTTCGTACCAGAGTTGAGTGAGCGTCTGTCCGTCCGTCTGTCTGTCCGTCCGTCACGTTTCTTGTAAATGGATCTCCTCTGCAACCACTGAAGTTACACTTTCGAAACTTGCATGTGGATAGTTCATGGTATGTAGATGGCAGTGGGTTACTTTTTGTGACCTTGAACCCAACGTAGCCCCAAGGTCAAAAGTCAGAAAGTAGGACATTATCGTATCTTCTAAACTGTTGGGATTGCACTTCCGAAACTTGATTATTGGATAGCCCTTGGAATGTAGAACATATTGGAATACTTTTCGTGTGACCTTGACGACAACATGGCCCCTGGGTCAAAGGTCAAAAAGTATGACTTTATCATATCTTCTAATCTGTTGGGATTGCACTGCCGAAAATTGATTATTGGATAGCCCTTGGAAGTAGAACATATTGGAATACTTTTCGTGTGACCTTGACGACAACATGGCCCCAGGGTCAAAGGTAAAAAATATGACATTGCCATATCTTTAGTGTTATTTACAGAAAAATCGGGTATTTGCGATGGTATACCATCGACTGCGCCATCTAGTTTTGATGCTTTAATCACAATTTTAATGACATTATAAAACATTGGAAAATGCATTAGCTCTTCAATTCAGTACTTCTGTCAATGGGGCCCATTGTGAAAACACACACATCTTACACTGCTTTCTGTCAATTTTCTCCATCTATGGAAGTTTGTGACACTTTTCTTAATTCTGGTTCAAATTTAGATAAATGGTGTTCATTAGAACAGACTCTTCGAAGCAGTCCCAATCTATAAGTTCCACTGCAAAATTATTTGTACAAAACACAGTTTTCCTAAGTATTTCGAAATAATGGTGAGTCTTGGGACTTGCAAAATTTAATTTGTAAGTCCCTCGGAGAAATTATGAGTTGTTTGTTTGATTTGAGGTTTAACGTCCCCGTCAACACTGTAAAGATAATTTTGGAGACGTTGCTTCCAATTTTGTGGGTTTATTTGTCGATTCCTGATCATTGCCTTCACATCTATTTTGTGTGCTGGTGGATGAACAAACAAATGGACAGAAAAATAGGTCCCTAAGTCGTGCCATGTTAAAAGCAGGCATGACAAAAAAAAAACTGAAAGTAAGCAAGAAAACAACTGAATTTCGTTGCCAGACAGTATTTCATTTATTTCTTAATTATAATTCATTTCAATGCTTCCAGCCTTTAGCGTCTTTTACTGTCCTTCTTCCCCTCGATGTTGATTCTGAAACACAAGGAAAATTCCATCACAATTTAAATATAAAAGACTGACAGATACTAATGTTCATTTTTGAGAGGGATGCGAGTCATGCAAACGTGCACACATGTACACATGCACATATGTATGCATGCACAAACACATGCACACAAACATGCATGCATGCACAAACACATATGCATGCACACACACGCTTGCATGCGCGCACACAAATGCATACATGCACTCTTGCATGCACACATACATACAGCATGTACATGAGTGTACACACACGCAAGCATGCATACAAGCACACATGCATGCACACATACACTCATGCAAGCATGCATACACACACTCATGCAAGCATGCACACATACATGCATGTATGCACTCACATATGCAGCACGCATACATGCACACATGCATGCATGCACACGCACACACAGGTATGCATGTATAAATGCAATATCCCCACCCCTAACAGCTTGGTTGTGCGAGGGAGATGATAAATGTTTATGTGTGTTTATGAAGAAAAAAAGAAAATAAAAGAAAAAAAAACAAATTTCCATTCCTCCACCGGCGTTTGAACTCACGACCCTCTGATTCATAATCGACAATCTGATTCGTAGTCCAGCACTCTATCGACTCCACTGGCACACGTTTCTTACGCTATGCTATGCATCACAAAACATACAATGTACAAATACCCAAAGTGACAAAAGGCCATATCTCATGAATTATTTTTTCGGAATTTAGTCAAAAGTTCATCAGATCATCTACTCATCACAACCAATCTATTTACCAACTTTCAAGGCTCTAGCTCTTATAGTTTTTGAGATATTTTGCTGACAAGATTTTATAAAAAAAAATCAAAGGGCAATAACACTTGAAAATGGCATAATCCGGATAAGGAGAAAAAAAACACGTGTCTGCTAATTTTACATGAGAAGATTATATATGAAATTTCAAAACCCTAGCATACACGGTTCTTAAGTTATGCTATGCATCACAAAATATACAGAGGTACAATGTACAAATGTCCAAAGTGACAACGGATCATAACTCATCACCACAAATCTATTCATCAACTTTCAAGGCTCTAGCTTCAATGGATTTTGAGATATTTTGCTGACAAAAGTTTATCAAAATAAAAATCAAGGCAATAACTCTTGAAAGGGGCATAATCCGAATGAGAAAAAAAATCGTGTCTCCTAATTTTCAATGAGGAATCCATATATTACATTTCAAAGCCCTAGCATACATGGTTCTTAAGTTATGCTATGTATCACAAAGCATACAATGTACAAATACCCAAAGTAACAAAGGGTCATTACTCATGAAGTATTTTTCGGAATTTAGTCAAAAGTTAATGAAGTCATCTAATCATCACCACCAAATTATTCACAAATTTTCAAGGCTCTAACTCTTCTAGGTTTTGAGATATTCTGCTGAAAAGATTTATCAAAAAGAAAAATTCAAACTCTTGATAGGGATGAGAAAATAATACGTGTCACCTAATTTTCTATGAGGTATCCATATATGAAATTTCAAAACCCTAGCATATAGGTTCTTAGGTTATGTTATGCATAAAAGGCGTAACGGACGGACGGACAGACGGACGAACGAAGCAGAATCAATATGTCCTTCCAACTTCTTTGAAGTTGGGGATATAATGAACATGGACAGATCTATACATTTTACAGAAATTTTAAAATATGTAACATTCATCACAATAGAGCTAAAGTTATACCTATATACTTGCATATTTTTATATTCTAAAAGTGACGAAAAACTACTATGTGTTTATCTATACCTCTCAAACATGCATATTTGGCTTGAAGATTGTTAGATACATGTAGTACACTAGCTGGTCATAATAATGTAGAAGGCGAGGCAATGATCAGGAATCGATACCATTAACCTACAACTCCCATCAGAGATACCAAAGGGAAAGAAACGCAAACATGAAACAACAGACCCTAATGGAAACATCAATAGCGGCTAGCCGAAAGGACAGTTACTTTCCCACAAAATAGCCAATAGGCTATCCAAAATAAAATGATATAAGCGACACAAACACCCAAAGACAAACCATAACGAAAATAAACCACGACAGAAGAACCGCCTTGAATAAGTAATGTTTACAGATTCATGGCCTTGTTGACAGTTGCATGGGCAATGCTGATATCTGTATGAGCCAAGATGGCAGCTATAAGAGTAGTTATATGATTCATGATGGTAGCGACGGTATATGAATCATGGAGACAGCTGTATGACACACAATTACAGCAGTACGAATCATGGCGATAGCTGTATAACAAATGGTGATAGCTATAAGATTAATTATAAGAGTAAGACTAAAATATGATTCATGGTGAAAGCTGTATGAGTCATGGTGATGGCTTTTTGAGTTATAGTGAGAGTTTGAAGATTAATCATAACAGCTGCATGAGTATTTGTGGTAACTGCATGAGTCATGTTGACAGTTGTATGAGTCATGGTGATAGCAGTATGTGCAAAGGTAATACAGGCGTAATCGTGATAGCAATATGATTCGTGGGGATAGCTGAATGAGTCATGATGACAGCTAAATAAATCATGATGATAGTTGTATGCGTTATGAAGGCAGCTAAGGGTGACATCTTGATAGCCATTTGATACATGGTAATAACTGTATGATGTTCTATATAATGGGCAATCCTTTGGAAGCAAGGGCTCCAATACGTAACCGAAACCCGTAGTGTACAAGTTTTTTTCTGGGACAGACTAGCTAGTTTCCACAATTAGGCCTAGCCAGTGACCCTCAACTATTCTCAAATTTTCGCAGTGGAATCAATGATCCAAAATGACTTGAAAATATAACCCACGCTATGATGAAGGGCAGGGAGACGTTTGACGGCCGCCACACATTCCCTAAATACAAGCTGTGGTGAAGTCATATATAATAATCCTTTGGAAGCAAGGACTACAACACGGAACAGAAAATCATAGTGTACAGGGTTATCTGGGCTATGTGATTCTTGTGATAGTCATTGTGACAACTGTATTGGTATTGTGACAGCTTTATACGTCATAGGGACAGCTGTATGAATCATAGTGGCAGCTTTATGAGTCATGGTGATAACTTTAGGAGTCAATGTGCTAGCTGTGTGAGTTGTGGTGATAGCTGTATAAGTCATATTAACACCAGTATGAGTAATGGGAATAGCTATAGGAGTAATGTTGGAAGCTGTTTAAGTCCTGGTAATAGCTACCAGAGCCATGACAATAAATGAATGTGTCCCTGTGGTAGTGATACATACATGTACCAGTCGTAGTGATTGCTGTAGTCGTCGCGGTGGCAGCGGTTTAAGTCATGGTGACAGCTCTGTGTGTGTGTGTGTGTGTGTGTGTGTGCGTGCGTGCTGGGGCATGTTTTGTCCCACCAACAGCTAAGATCATATAGAAACGGGACCTCGGTTTAAAGATTTATCCGAGTCTGCAGAATAAAAAGCTGAAAGGTTGCCTTTGGAAATAAAGAACACATACAAGAACGATAATCGGAGACTCGGTTTTATTGAGTCTCTTCATGCACAGCAATATAGTTTGCAAGGCTGCATACGCCTCCTACCACCGGCTTAAGCGATATTCGATTTTCAAACGCAATGATCCCAGAGGCTAAGAAAATATAATCTGCACTATGATGAAGGACGGGGAGACTTTTTACGGCCGCCACACGGCACTTAACACCAGCTGCAGTGAGGTAAGGGTTGCCTTTGGAAACAAATCAAATAAAAGAACGAAAATCAGAGACTCGGTTTTATTGAGTACCTTCAGAAATAGCAATATAGTTTGCAAGGCGTATGATCCCAAAGGAAAAGGAAATATAATCTGCACTAAGAAAATATGATCTGCCCAAATCGAACCCAAGATACCTGGTTTCTATGACGAGTAGCTTAACCGCTACACCCGCGGAGGCTTTAATGGTGGTGACAGCTGAATGAGTCATGGTGATAACATTGTAAAGTAGAAGTAAAACAAAGATCAGGAATTGATACAATTAACTTACTCCATCCATAAAAGACACCAAAGGGAAAGAAATACAAACATTAAGCGACCAGACCATAATGGAAACCCAAACAGAGGAAGGCCATATGGACAGTTACTTTCCCACAAAATGGCCATATGGCCATCCAAAATTAAAAGACACAAGTGATACACACAGTAAGTAACAAACAACAACATAAATAAATCGCCACAGAAGAGCCGCCTTGGAACGGTCAGTGGAAGATTTCCACTGGGGGGCTTAAATCGATTTTACGTGGCCACAATCCTCGCCCTTACTTCCGTCGCGATTTAGACAAATAATTTGTTCAGTCCGCATGAAGGCCTCCTAACTCATCAGTGCAACATCTCCGTGAACACAGAAATCAAAGAACCACAGAGGTGAGACAACGGCGAGGACTCTAACGGTAAGTCATGGGGCTAGCTGTATTAGTCATGGGGACAGTTGTGTGAGCAATGGTGAGAGCTATGCGAGTCATGCTGATAGCTGTATGCGTCATGATGACAGCTGTATGTGTCATGGCGACCGCTGTGTGAGACATGATGACACCTGAAGTAGTCATGGTGACAGTTGTAGGAGTCGTGAGGACAGCAGCTGTGTGCATCATGTTGATATGGACAGCTGTATGACCAATGGTTACAGCTGCACGAATCATAGTGACAGTACATGAGATAAAATGGCTGATGAAAGTGTTATGGGTCTTGGTGATAGCTGTATTTGAAATTAAGATATCGTTATAGTCATGCTGGTAACTGTATGAATCATGTTGATGGTTGGAGAAGTCGTGGTGGTAGCTGCGTGAGACACGGTTACAGCTGTATGAGTCATCTTAATAGCAGTATGAGTTATGGTAATAGCTACAAGAATCATGGTGATAGATGTATGCGTGACTGCGATAGCTGTATTAGTCTTTCCTTTGTTGATCTGAATTGAGGTTTACGGGGCTTGCTGTATTAGTCATGGTGATAGCTATATTGATCATGGTGGTCACAAAATGAGTCATTGTGACAGCTATTTGATTCATGCTGATAGCTGTATGAGGCGTGAAGACAGCTTTAGGCATACTCATGTTATTCAATCATGTTATTCAATGCATCAGGCATAGTGTAAGCTTTATGGCACCTGACGAAATATAAGCGATGCTTATAGCTGTATGAGCACGGAGTGATGGCTGTATGAGTAACGGAGATAGCTGCATGAACCAAGATGATAGTTGTATTCATAATGGTGATAGCTGTAGTGATAACGGTTAGAGCTGCATGAATTATGGTGACAGTTGTAAGCGTCACGGCGAAATCTGTTGTCATGGTGATAGCTGTGTAAGCCATGCTGACAGCCGTATGAGCCATTTTGAAAGGGGTATTAATTATATTGACAGCTGTAGTAGTCATACTGAAGACAGCATTTGCCATGATGACAGATGTGTGAGTCATGGTATGATTGGTGTTAACAGCTGAATTGGAAATGGTGACAGCTGTATTGGTCATGGCAATAGCTTTAAAAGTCAAGGTGACATCTAAATGTTTAATAGCGGTATATGTATGTGTCTTAGTGAAAGATTAAAAAGGCGTGCTGATAGATATCAGAGTCATGGTAAAAGCTGTATGAGTTACGGTAATAGCTGTATGTGTAGTGGTGGCAGCTGTATGAGTCATGTTGACAGCTGTATGAGTCATCGTGATGGCTGTATTAGTCATTATATGACTCGTCGCGGCAGCTGTATTAGTTATAGTGATCGCTGTATTAGACACGATAAAAGCTATATTAGTCTTGGTGAGAGGGATGCGAGCAATGGTGATAGCTGTATGAGTCATGGTGACAGCTATAAGTGTCATGGATACCATTGTAAGAGTCATGGTGACACCTGAAGTAATCATGGTGACAGCTGTAGAAGTCGTAAAGAAAGCCGTGTGAGTCATGTTGACAGTTGGTTGGTTGATTTGAGGTTTAACGTCCCCGTCAACACTGTAAAGGTCATTTTGGAGACGTTGCTTCCAATTTTGTGGGACTTTTACCCGACATTAAGATGAAATGACATCTCAAGCCCTGTCGCCCAATGAAACCAATAGGGTTTATTAGCATGGACGGTCCGCCTCGCACCGCGGTTCCTGGACAGGCTTAGATCCTCTAAGCGGTTTACCAGTACTAGTGTGCGGGCCGGATTCAGCTCTGCGTGGAAGCATCATGCAGCCCATATATTTCTTCAAGCCCCTATGGGCGGGGGCAAGTCATGTTGACAGGCTTATAAGCGATGTTGATTGCTACATGAACAATGGTTACAGCTGCATAATTTATGCTAATAGCTACAGGAGATATGACTGTTGAAAACGAAATAAGTTTGATGGCAGCTATATATGAAATTAAGATATCCGAGTCATTTTGGGCGCCGTATGATTCGTCTAGAAGTCGTGCTGATAGCTGTATGAGTCATGATAACAGCTGTATGTGTCATGGCGACCGCTGTATGAGACATGATGACATCTGAAGAAGTCATGGTGGCAGCTGTAGGAGTCATGAGGAAGGCTATGTGAGTCATATTGATATGGACAGCTGTATGAGCAATGGTTCATAGTGACAATACTGGAGATATGGCTGATGAAAGCGCTATGGGTCGTGGTGACAGTTGTATGTGAATTAAGATATCTGTATGAATCGTGGTGGTAGCTGTATGATTCATGGTGATAGTTATAGATGTCGTGGTGATAGCTGTGTGAGTCCTAGGGACAGCTGTACGAGTCATCTTAATACGAGGGTAGGCTGGGAAGTTCTGAGCCTGACCAAGAAGCAGGCATCGAACAGCCATGAAATTTTGTATTCAATAAATCCAAACCTTTATTTCTTGATTTGACTCAAGTGAGTTCAAGTTTACCTGCAATAACGTAGAAATTCTAGACTTTGAAAATTGATACTAACACGTTTTTGAGAAAATGGACAAAATCTGGCATCGTGGTGTCATCAAGTACCTCCATAAAAAGGGGTTAGCTCCTAAGGACATTCATACCAATATGGTTGCTACATTAGGGAATGATGCTCCTTCGTATGCAACCGTAAAAAGGTGGGCAGGAAATATTAAGATGGGCAAGGACAGCCTTGAAGATGATGACCGGTGCGGACGACCCACGACGGCAACAACTGAGGAAACCATCAGCCAAGAGCACACGGCCGTGATGGATGACAGGCGTTTAACTGTGAATCAGTAAGCTAACACTGTTGGCATCTCCCGTGAACGAGTAGAGAACATTCTACACAGTGAGTTAGGAATGTCGATGGTTTCAGCCAGATGGGTGCCACGGCTTTTGACGCCTGACCAGACTGAACCTGTCACAAGCCAACTTGGCTATTTTTGAAGCAGACCAAGATGGTTTTCTTGACCGTTTTGTCACTCAGGATGAGTGTTGGGTTCATCACTTTGAGTCAAAGACCAAAAGACAATCCATGCAATGGAAGCACCCTGGCTCACCCCCTCCAAAGAAGGCAAAGGTCGTCTCCTCTGCAGGGAAGGTGATGACATCAGTGTTCTGGGATGCCAAGCGTATAATATTCATAGATTACATTCAAAAGGGCAGACCAATTAATGGGGAGTATTATGCAGATCTGCTAAAACAAATGCGAAAAGCAATTAAGGCTAAACGACCCGGAAAATTGACAAAAGGGGTCTTGTTCCATCAGGACAATGCGCCTGCTCAGAAATCGGTTGTCGCAATGGCTGCTGTGCATGACTGTGGCTTCACACTTGTCGATCACCCTCCGTATTCACCTGATCTAGCTCCATCAGATTATTTCCTGTTTCCAAACATGAAAACGCACTTGGCTTGGCAGTATTATCGGTCAGACGAGGAGGTGATAGCTACTGTGGAGGAGTTTTTCAGGGACCAAGATGAGACCTTCTATACCACTGGGATCCAAGGACTCCAGCATCGCTGGAGGAAGTGTGTGGACAGGAAGGGAGACTATGTTGAAAAATAAGGCACTTTCAGCATGGACAAACCATTGGATCTTGGTCAGGCTCAGAACTTTTTAGCCTACCCTCGTAGCTGTATGAGTTACGGTAATAGCTACAACCCTCATGGTGATAGCTGTATGAGTGATTGAGATAGCTGTATTGGTTTTTTGTTTGTTTGTTTAATAGAGGTTTAACGTCCCCGTCAACACTATTTAGGTCATTTTCGAGACGTTACTTTCAATTTTGTGGGTCTTTACCCGACATTGAGATGAAATGAAATCGCATGCCCTGCCGCCCTATGAAACCAAAAGGTTTATATGCATGAACGGTCCGACTCGCACTACTTTGCCTGAACAGGCTTAGACCTATGCTGTATACTAGTACTCGAGTGCGGTCGGTTTCAGTTATGCGTGGAAACACTTTGCATCTTAATTTAATTCTCCAAGTCCCGATGGGCTGGAGCTTGCTGTATTGGTGATGGTGATAGCTATATGGCTCATGGTGGTCACTGAATGAGTGATTGTGACAGCTGTTCGAGTCATCCTGATAGCTGTATGAGGCATGAAGACAGCTTTAGACGTAGTCATCTGGTTCATTGTTACTGCTGTATTAGACATAGTGTTTGCAGTATGAACCCTGTCGACAGCAATATGTGCGAAGCTTTAAGCTGTATGAGCACAGAGTGATGGCTGTATGAGTCACGGAGATAGCTGTACGAGCTGTGGTGACAGCTGTAATCGTCATGGTGATAGCTGTCGGGATCACGATTAGAGCTGCATGAATTTTGGTGACAGTTGTAAGAGTCTCTGTGAAAGCTGTAAGCATTGGCGATAGCTGTATAAGCCATACTGACGCTCGTATAAGCCATTTTTTAAGATGCATTAGTCATATTGATAGCTGTAGTAGTTATATTGACAACAGCAGTAGTCATGATGATAGATTAGTGAGTCATGGTGACAGCTGTATGAGTAGTGTTAACAGCTGTATTGGTCATGGTTACAGTCGCTTAGGTCATGACGATAGCTATTAAAGTCAAGGTAACACCTGAATGAGTAAAGGTGGTAGCTATATGTGTATTGGTGAAAGCTTTAAAAGTCGTGCTGATAGATATCCGAGTCATGGTAATAGCTGCATGAGTTATGGTAATAGCTGTTTGTGTCGTGTTGACATCTGTATGAGTTATCGTGATGGCTGTATTAGTCATGATATGGATCGTCGTGGCAGCTGTATTAGTTATTGTGATCGCTGTATTAGACATGACGAAAGCTATATAAGTCCTAGTGGAAGGGATGCGAGTCATGGTGGTAGCTCTATGAGTCATGGTGACAAGGTGTCATGGTTATCTTCGTAAGATTCTTGCTCACACCTGAAGTAGTGATTGTGAGAGCTATAGAAGTCGTAAAGAAAGCTGTGTGAGTCATGTTGACAGCCTTATAGGTGATGGTGACAGCTGTATGAACAATGGTTGGAGCTGTAAAATCCATGCTGATAGTTATAGGAGATATGACTGTTGAAAAAGGAATAAGTCTTGGTGGCAGCTGTATATGAAATTAAGATATCCAAGACATTGTGGGCGCTGTATGATTCATGGTGATGGCTATAGAAGTCGTGGTGATAACTGTATGAGTTATGGTGACAGTTGTGTGAGTGTCCTAATTGCTGTATGAGTCATTGCAATAGCTACAGAAGACATAGTGTATGAGAGACTTTGTGACAGCTGTATGGGTCATTGTGATAGCTGTATGAGCTTTGGAGACAGCTGTAGGTGTCAAGTGAAGGCTCAATGACCAATGGCGGCAGCTATATGAGTCATTCATATAGCTATATGAGACATACCTATGGCTGTAAGAGTCACGGAGACAGATGTATGTGCAAGGGTGACAGCTGCTTTCGTCACGGTGATAGCTGTAGGAATCACGCTTAGAGATACATGAATCATGATGACAGTTATATGAGCCATTGTGATAGCTTTGGGATTCATGGTGAATTCGGTAGGAATGAAGGTATTAACTGTGTGAGTCATCTTGATAATTCTATTATTTATAAATGAAATACTGAATGCAATATCAGTGGTATCACACACTGCAAAGCATACATGGCATACACTATATATATGAAATAATAGCATAGTAAATCAGTGACATGTGTATGTGCAACCAATTAGCACAGAAAGACTATTTAAACTACAATGGGCCAAAGTAGCACAAAGTTGTAAATATTATATGTAAATATTACCACAGTTATTTCTAACATTTCAATTAAAATAGTACTGTTGCTCTTCTGGGACATTTATATTTTACAAACATATACTGAGAAGCAAAAGTAAGTATACAGGTTACTGAACGCTGATTTGCGTCCCAATGTCTCCCTCTCTACATACATATGTGGCATCATAAATAAGAACAACCACTTCTGCGTGATTTGCAGCAGTTTCCGTTAAAATTGATTAAAGGATAATGAAATTTCGTCACTTGAAATGGACAGGGCGCTCTCATCCAATATTTTGTCTTGAGTAGTTTCCCTTTAAACATGTGTTTCGAATAAGTGTTATTCAATAAATGATTTTTTTCTGCAACAGATTCAAAGAAGGGGAACTGATTGGCAAGAATATATCCCATATTTAAATTAAACACAAGGTAAA
The DNA here is from genome assembly GCA_963580285.1 of Lucinisca nassula. NCBI lineage: Eukaryota > Metazoa > Mollusca > Bivalvia > Lucinida > Lucinidae > Lucinisca > Lucinisca nassula. The sequence continues at coordinate 76,321,913 of OY757011.1, read as the reverse complement.
ATGCAACATTTTTTGTCAAAGAAAATGTCATTTTCGCCTTTTACATTCTTCCTTTGATTAAATGCTTTATGTTACTTTGGGATTTGTTTGTACTGGTGATTAACTTTTCTTTGAGTAATTTTCGAGGCATCACTATGGAGTAAGTATAAAAATGCCGAGGAAAACAAAAATTATGTGAAAATTTCAAATGAATATCTTACACGATTTGAAAAAAAGACTCATTTCATTCACTATGATTTTAATTGAAAGGGAGATAATCCGGAACAGGCAGAAATTACAATTGAGTTTGAAGCTGTTTGTTTGGGTTTAATGGTAAAGTAATGATGGCGTCTTATCGATGAACGTTCGTACATGACTTGTGCGATGCGCATAAGTTTGAATGCCATGTACAACACGAGATTTTGTTGGAAATATTGATTGTCAATTAAGGGCAATAACTCCATCATGGATGACTGCAACAGGAAAAGAATTGGACTTCTACAAACTTAGACGTTTGGGAAAAACGGACATAGGCATATTTTATGGCAGACAGCAATATAAGTAAAAATAAAAATCAAAAATGAGTTCCTTTGAGAGCAATGAAAACATTCATAAGAAAGAAGATGGGTCATACTACGTAGTTTCGGCTAATAAAGCCTCATCAGTGACCCTGTAATGATCCGGCAAAGAAAGCCAGAGGAAACATACTGCAATTTTGCGAATTTCGAATAGGCAGTCGATTCAAAGACTGATATAAATCAAAATGGGGTCCAAATAATTAAAAACCTGTCTAGAATATGAGTCAAAACCAATAATATATTTCCGATTTCTCAGAATATTCACGCTGATCTCAAAGGACCAAAAGTAAAATATAAACTGCACTATGGTTGATGTACGGGGAGACGTTTTACGGCCGCCACACGGCACAACACCAGCTGCAGTGAAGGCAAATAAAAAAAAAATGAGTTCCTTTGAGAGCAATGAAAACATTCATAAGAAAGAAGATGGGTCATACTACGTAGTTTCGGCTAATAAAGCCTCATCAGTGACCCTGTAATGATCCGGCAAAGAAAGCCAGAGGAAACATACTGCAATTTTGCGAATTTCGAATAGGCAGTCGATTCAAAGACTGATATAAATCAAAATGGGGTCCAAATAATTAAAAACCTGTCTAGAATATGAGTCAAAACCAATAATATATTTCCGATTTCTCAGAATATTCACGCTGATCTCAAAGGACCAAAAGTAAAATATAAACTGCACTATGGTTGATGTACGGGGAGACGTTTTACGGCCGCCACACGGCACAACACCAGCTGCAGTGAAGGCAAATAAAAATCAAAAATGAGTTCCTTTGAGAGCAATGAAAACATTCATAAGAAAGAAGATGGGTCATACTACGTAGTTTCGGCTAATAAAGCCTCATCAGTGACCCTGTAATGATCCGGCAAGAAAGCCAGAGGAAACATACTGCAATTTTGCGAATTTCGAATAGGCAGTCGATTCAAAGACTGATATAAATCAAAATGGGGTCCAAATAATTAAAAACCTGTCTAGAATATGAGTCAAAACCAATAATATATTTCCGATTTCTCAGAATATTCACGCTGATCTCAAAGGACCAAAAGTAAAATATAAACTGCACTATGGTTGACCCGGTATTCCAAATCAAAAACTGTTTACTTTTTATTGCCTCTGAGTATATTTAAAATAATACCTATTTGAATCCTAGTGATAGATTTATTAGTCATCGTCATACAGGTATGAGTCATACTGACAGCTGTTGCAGTCATGGTGACAGTTGTAGTAGTCATGGTGGCAGCTGTAGGAGTCATGATGATAGCTGTGTGAGTCATGATGACAGGTGTAAAAGTGATTTTAACAGCTATATTGGTCATGATGACAGCTGTATAGGTCATGGCGGTAGTTATAGGTGTCATGTTAACGGCTGTACAAGTCATGACAGTAGCAATAAGAGCCTTGGTAAAAGCTACAGAAGTCGTGCTGATAGATATAGGCGTCATGGTGACAGATGTATGGTTATAGCTATGTAGGTCATGGTGACAACTGCATGAGTCAGCTGTATGAGCCATCATGATAGCTGTATAAGTAATGTTATGAGTCTTCGTTAGAGCTGTATTAGTCGATGTGATAGCTGTATTAGTCACGGTTATAGCTATATGATAAGTAATTGTGAAAGCTTTATGAGTCATTGTGTCAACTGTATAAGCCATGGTACCAGCTGAATGCATCATCGTGACAGCCGTATGAGCTAAGATGACTGCTGTTTGATTTACGGTGTTGTATAATGGTAGTAGTCATTAGCTTCATGGGTTTTGCTGACAACTGTTTGAGGCGTCGTCACAGCTGTAGGAGCCATGCCGTCTGCAACTCGTGACAACATGATGAGTCATGGTTACAGAAGTACGAGTCATCGTGACAGCTGTATTGGTCAGTGTGACAGTTGTGTGAGTCATAGCATGGGTAAACGAGTCAAAGTGACAGGGAGTGATATGTGATAGAGTCATGATGACAGGTGTATGAGTCATAATGATAGTTGTGTGTGCTAGTGATAGCCGTATGAGTCATCATGCCATGTGTATGGGGCGAGGTGATACCTGTATATTTCACGGTGACAGCTAAATCAGTCATGGTGATAGCTGTATGCATCATGGTAGTGGTAGTCATGGTCATGGCTGTATATGAGTCGTGATTTGTGAAAGATGTATTAGCCATCATGTCATGCAGCTGTTTGAATCATCGCGACAGCTGTTCGAGCCATGATACATGCCGATAGCTGTATGAAGCATGTTGATATCTGTATATGAGTCATGGTTAAAGCTGTACGGATCATGGTGACTGCTGTGTGTGCCATGTTAACTGTTCTATGAGTTATGGTGACAGCTGAAAGGCATCGTGACAGTCCTATGAGTCGTCGTGACAGGTATATGAACAATGGTTACAGTCGCATAATTCATGCTGAGAGCTATAGGATATACATGTATGACTGTTGCAAACGGAATATATCTTGGTGGCAGTTGTATTTGAAATTAAGATATCCGAGTCATTGTGGGCGCTGTATGATTCCTGGTGATAGCTGTAGATGTCGTCCTGATAGCTGAATGAATTATGGTGACAGCTGTGTGAGTGATCAAATTGCTGTATGAGTCAATGCAATAGCTGCAGGATACATGGTGGTAGATGTTTGCTGTATTCATGGTGATAGCTGAATAGGCCATGACAATCGCTGTATTAGTAATGGTGGCAGCAATATGAGTCGTGGTGATTGCTGTAGGAACCACAGAGACAGCTGGAAGAGCCATGATAATAGCTATATGAGTTATGCTGGCAGCACTATGATAGTGTTGTCAGCATACGTCATGGCGATAGCTGTTTGAGTGATGATGACGGCTTAATCAGTCACGCTGGCAGCAGTTCGAGTCATGATGATAGTTGTATGAGTCATGGAGACAGTTGTATGAGCCATGGTTACAACTGTATTAGTCATATTTGCAGCTCTATGGGTCATTGCGACAGCTGTATGGACCTTGGAGACAGCTGTAGGTGTCACGGTGAATGCTCAATGACCCATGACGACAGCTATATGTATGAGTCATGCTTATTGCCGTACAAGACATACTGATGGTTGTATGAATCACGGAGACAGATGTATGTGCCGTGGTGACAGCTGCTTTCCTCAAGGTGATAGTTGTAGGAATCACGCTTAGAGATGCGTGAATCATGATGACAGTACTATGAGCCAGTGTGATAGCTGTGAGATTCATTGTTAAAGCTGTAGGAATGGAGGTATTAGCTGTGTGAGTCATGTTGATAGTTTTATCATTTATCAATGAAATACTGATTTACGGTGTCGTATAATTCATCTCTGTAGTTTTTTTTATTTGTATGTTCTCGGAGATGTTACACTGGTGAGTTAGGAAGCCTTCATGTGGACTAAACAAAATTATTGTATACCGTGACAGAGGTAAGGGCGAGGATTATGGCCATGTAAAATCGGTTAAAGCCCCCAACCCCCCCCCCCCCCCAGTGGAATTCTTTCCACTGATCGTTCCAAGGCGGTTCTTCTGTGGCGGTTTATTTATGTTGTTGTTTGTTACTTACTGTGTGTATCACTTGTGTCTTTTTATTTTAGATGGCCATTTGGCCATTTTGTGGGAAAGTAAATGTCCGTATGGCCTTCCTTTGTTTAGGTTTCCACTTTTGTCTGGTCGCTTCATGTTTGTGTTTCTTTCCCTTTGTTTTCTTTGGTGGGTGGAGTAAGTTAATTGTATCGATTCCTGATCTTTGTTTTACTTCTACTTTACAATATCAGTGGTACCATACATTGCAAAGCATATATGACACACACAATATATATGAAAAATAACAGGACTCTTGCATTATCAGGGGTAGTCCTAGGAAGATAAATGAATATGGGGTGCCGAATTACTATTTAATACAATTGGGAGATATCTATAATTTTACTCTAGGTATCTATATATCAAATTATAATTAACATTATTATCAATATTTTGGTATCATAAAATGTAATCATATATGTAATATATATTTCTTGATGTCTATAAATTTGTTTAATGATATCCATTATTCCTTTACATATAACGATATCTAAAATCCAATTATAGATACCATTTAAAGGCTGGATAATAGATATCACAGATTTGAATAATGGATATCAAAAATATATTATGGATATCAATAAATGTAATTATTGATATCCTGATATGTTCATCCATATTTGATATCTATATATTGAAAAAAGATATCTATAACATGAATTATCGATATCCCTTAACTCATTATGGATAAAATGAAATAAATAATACATATCTAATATTATCTATAGATATTTAATAATATTTGTTGATATCCTATATTTTTATTACAGACATCTATATATCAATTTGTAGATATTTATAAATCAAATTATAGATATCTATAAATCAAATTATAGACATTTATAAGTAAAATTATTGATATTGGATATTTATTATTTATTTCATGATATCTATAATATGTAAAGGGTTATCAATAATTCCAATTGTAGATATCTTTTACTTGATATATAGATACCAAAGATTGAAGAGCATTTGAGGATAACAATATTTTCATTTATTGATGTCAATAATGTATTTTATGATATCCATTATTGAAAATTGTGATATCCATAATTCAGCCTTTTAAATGATTTCTATAATTTGATTTTAGATATTTATATATATTCAAAGAAATAATTGATATCATAAAACAAATATATTAATATCAAGAAATATATATAACATATCTTGGATTTCATTTTATGATATCAAAAAATACAGATAATTATAGATATCAATAATGTTAATTGTACATATCTGTAATTTGTTTTAATGATATTTATAAATTGATTTATAGATATCTGTAATTAAATATAGGATATCAATAATTATTATTAACTATCTAAAAATAATATTAGATATCTATTATTTATTTTATGATATTTGAAATATGTTTAAGGATATCTATAATTCAAATTATAGATATCTATTATTCTATATATAGATAGCAAATATAGAAGAACATTTTAGGATATCATAAATATCATTTATTGATATTCATAAAATATTTTCTGACATTCATATCTAAAAATAATATTAGATATCTATTATATATTTCATGATATCTAAAATATGTTAAGACATATCTATAATTCAGTTATAGATATCTTTTATTCGATATATAGATATCAAATATTGAAGAACATTTTAGGATATCGATAATTACATTTATTGATATCGAAAATATATTTTCTGCTATTAATTACTGAAAATTGTGATATCTATAATTCAGCCTTTGAAATGATAACTATAATTGGATTTTTTTGGGATATCTATATATGCAATGGAATAATTGATATCATAAAATAAATTTATAGATATCAAGAAATATATTTTACATATCATTGGTTACCTTTTTTATGATATCAAAAATATCGATAATTACAGATATAAAAAATGTTACTCTAAGTTATCTATAATTTGACTAAAAGATATCTTGGTAGGTCAGTCAGATGCAGGTCTGACTGGTGATCAGAAGGACACATGCTCGATTCCTGTTGGAGTCGGCAACATTCCTTCCTATCTTTTCTATTTTCATTTTCTCCCTTTTGCTGATTCGAGAAGGGCAGTTGTCAGTTTCTGTGAAAGAATGTGCACTGTATTAGTTAACCGCTAACGTATAAGCTTGCCCAGGAAAAGTGTGGATAAGTTAGCTGACCGATTCAAAAATGTCCTAAATGGGGATGCCTGGGCCTTTAAACTCCAATACAAGCAAATAACTAAATCTTGAAATTCAATTAAATAGTAAAACAGCACCTCATAAATGAAGGTAGGTAAGTATTTGTTGAAGGATACTTTGTTTGTCGCAAAGAGCTTATGAATGCAACGTTGCTACACAATGGCAAGCCATTTTACTATTTATTATGGAATGTAGATATCTTATTTATTATATAAGATATCTTATTTATTATATAAGATATCTCATATAGGATATAAGATACCTTATATCCTAAAGTAGATATCTTATACCCTATATGATATATCTTATTTAATTCAGCAATGCAGATATCTGATATGATATATAAGTTATCTTATATCCTAAATAAGATATCTTATATAACATAGATATCTTATATAAATAAGATATCTGATTGTTTTAATTACTAAAACATAAGATATCTTATATGCTATATAAGATATCTAATATACTAAATAAGATATCTAATATAGCATATAAGATATCTTATATAACATATCAGGTATCTTATATATTATATAAGATATCTTATTTATATTGGTATATAAGATATTTTAATTGGTATATCAGATATCTTATTCAACATATAAGATATCTTATAAAGCGTATAAGATATCTTATTTAACATATGATATATAAAGTGTATAAGATATCTTATTTAACATATGATATCTTATATACGTTTGATAAATAAGATATCTTAATCAACATATAAGACATCTATGTAAATTCGAAAGAAATAACAAATAATAGTCGCTCCCTCTCGTACCTATATGCACAAAAGACTGCTACACAGACAGAGAACTGGAGAAAATTGATTATAAATGCATTCTTGAAGTGTGGGTTTCCCAAACAGGTGCGATACATTTTTTTTTAAGGGAGAGAGAGAGAGAGAGAGAGAGAGAGAGAGAGAGAGAGAGAGAGAGAGAGAGGGGGAGAGAGAGATATATAGATAATAAATCCAGCTTGCTTTTGTTTGTATAATTTAATAATCCTCCCTTACAAAAATTCTTCAGATAGTAGAAGTCTTAATTGAACTTCAAACTCTGAGTTATGCCAAGCGCTGCTCGCTGCATGTATTTTGATAAAAAAAAACAAAGCCTCTCACCAGACTGTGCATATATTCAGCATGGTTTCTGCCTCTACTTTTCGCATAATTAGTTCAATATTTCTTTGTCCCTTTTATCCCTTTTTACCAAATGGAATCATCCTCCTTATATATGGCAGGAGTCCATTTTGAATATTAGGTATGACAGGTTGTGTAATCTGAAAATTGTTGAACGTTTTGCAAATAGTGAAGGCCCTGATCTGATCTGGGCCTGCACTGTTTGCAAGGGGTTCTGGCACAAAATGGGTAATGGAATGTTAGGCATAAATGGGGGTAGTCATTTCCAGATATGCTTTTGGCAGTTTGGGGTAGACTTCATTATGTTTTTTGGTAAAATATATTAGATATCTTATTTGTCAAATAAGATATCTTATATATTTAGGTAAATAAGATATCTTATATATTATATAAGATATCTTATATGTTGTATAAGATATCTAATATATCAAATAAGATATCTGATATAGGATTTAAGATATCTTATTCACTGGAATATATAAGATATCTGATATGCTAAATAAGATATCTAATATACCAAATAAGATATCTAATATAACATATAAGATATCTTATATAATATATCAGATATCTTATGTATCATATATGATATCCTATTTCCATCTTAAAATAATATATCTTGTATAATAAATAAGATCTTATATAATAAATAAGATATCTTATACAATATATAAGATATCTGATATGCTACAAAAGATATCTCATATGCTATATAAGCTATCTTATTTAGTATATAAGCTATCTTATACATTTTGTAAATAAGATATCTTATATCCTTTATTAGATATCTCATATCCTTTATAAGATATCTAATATAATAAGATATCTAATAAAGCATACACGATATCTTATATGACATATCAGATATCTTATATATAAAGATATCTTATATATTATATAAGATATCTTATATGCTATATAAGATATCTTATATAATAAATAAGATATAAAGATGTCTCATATATTATATAAGATATCTTATATGCTATATAAGATATCTTATATAATAATTAAGATATCTAATATAATATATATCTTCTATGATAAATTAGATATCTACATTCCATAATAAATAGTAAAATGGCTTGCCATACTTCCCAGTCACCACGGCAGCCCCCGCCCATACGAAATATATGGGCTACATGATGCTTCCAGGCAGAGCTGAATCCGGCCCGCACACTAGTACTGGTAAACCGCTTAGAGGGTCTAAGCTTGCCAGGAACCGCAGTGCGAGGCGGACTGTCCATGCTAATAAACCCTATTGGTTTCATTGGGTGACACGACTTGAGATGTCATTTCATCTCAATGTCGACTAAAAGTCCAACAAAATTGAAAGCAACGTCTCCAAAATGACCTTTACAGTGTTGACTGGGACGTTAAACCTCAAATAAAACAAAAACCAGTCACCACGGAGCTTCCCAGTCACATTTGCCGCACTAGTACCATGACGAATTTATGGACAATTTTCTCTCCAGCGGACAATTCAATTTACAGAGGATGTATAAATACAAATTATGGCCCCAATTATACCATATGCAAGAATTAACATATGACACAATCTTATTCTAGTGTGTGAGGATTCTGATAATTAATTATTACCCAAATATTCTCATGTGAACAAATTACTCGGTGTCAATAAAGGCCGTCAGTAAATCGAAAGTAGGAAATCAGGCCGGAAATGCAAAACGTGGAGCCAGCACTCCAGTCGGCGCATGCGTATTGCATGGTGACTTGCATGGTTACTGATTCCAATAACCATCTCCGTACATACCTCCGTATTATCGCCAACGAAACGTTGTGATATTTCATCGACGTTGAATGTCAAATTCATTGTGCATCGCTATGAAGTTGGTTTGATGTAGACACGACGTTGTTGACACGCTACATGTCGGTTGACGTATCGTCATTTAACGACAAACTTTAATTTTTATTTGACTGCGCTCGCTAATTAGTGGTACGCAGAGAGAGAGAGAGAGAGAGAGAGGAGATTTCGTATGTACAATATATCATTTTCGTAATGCGAAATTTCACATCTGGCAGCATATCGGTGTTTCTCCCATTATCTTTCATATATATCATTAGAATTCCCCAAAAGTTTAAAAGAATTCCACTGTTTTACGCTGTAATTAACCCTTTATCTGTCCCACTGCCTTTGAAGCAATACGACAGATGACGGCCAAGGCTTTTCCCGTTCTATTTTAAGAACCGGAAGTACGTCACGAAAAAAGCTCCTATATATGGGGCGCCGCTTTACTATTTATTCCTTATTTATAGATAACCATAATTATTTATGGATTTCCATGATTCGAATTATGGATATCCATATTTATTTATGGATATCGATAATTATTTATGGTTATCCATAATTCGAATTAATGATATCCATAATATGAATTATGGATATCCATAAATCGAATTGTGCATATCCACCATTCGATTTATGGATATCTATAATTCGAATTATGGATATCCAATTATTCGGCTGATTATTGACATCATTAATTCGAATTATGGATGTCCATAAATCTAATTATGGATTTCCATAATTCGGATATCATTAATTCAGATCGATTTATGGATATCCATAATTCCAATTATGGATATCATTAATTCGAATTATGGATATCCACAATTCGTCTTTGCAAATAAGTACAATAAATAATGACTGAAACCCAAGGCTTTTACGGTGAATTATTGATATCCATTATTCGAAATATGGATATCATTAATTCAGCCCGATTTATAGATATCCATCCATTATTCGATTTATGGATATCCATAAATCAGCGGAACAAAGGATATCCATATTTTGATTTATTGATATCCATAATTGGAATTAGTGATATCCATAATTCGAATTATGGATATCCATAAATCGATCTGAATTAATGATATCCATAAATCAAGTTATGTATATCCGTAATTCAATTTATGAATTCGAATTATGGATATCCATTATTCGGCTGATTTATGGATATCCATAATTCGAATAATCAATATCCATCAATCAAATTATGAATATCTATAAATATGGATTAAATAGTAAAACGGCACCCCTACACGTCCACCTGATCACCAGTCAGACGCGCATCCGACTCAGCTACCGAGGCCGGCAATGTAGTGAGTACTCGAATTTACTCTGCTTGTACTGGAGGGTGCCGTGACACAATCACTGAATGTTATCTGGCCACATTGAACTTCATTTGTCAATCACCCACAAATTGCTCGGCTATCCGGGGCCAGTTTCATCAATAAACATCGTATGATTCATCTTAAATTGTTCGTACGCACTTTTTAAAGAACTGCGTACGTCAGTTTCATCAAAACATCGCAAACTGTTCGTACAAACTAAATTTGCGTTTCACTAAAATACGAGTTTATGCACTATAGTAACACAAAACGTCAATACATGACGTTGTTTAATAAGGATGCCGCATATAACGTTACGTGACGTATCATAGCTTCTGTTAGTGTTCATATTTACATGTAATGTATGTCAGTTTTCAGCTGACAATGGTCTGTAGCAAATATTTATTTATTGATTGTTCGTCTGTCAGACCGTCCATTGGATTTTGCTTTCAATGAGAAATAAATTCAGCTCATTTGCAATACATAGATCCTATAGACTGATTTTAAATTGCCAAAAAAAAAAAATAAATAAATAAATAAATAAAAAAAATAAAAATAAAATAATAATGACTTGAAATAAAGTTCTGTAGCTACATACATGTATTCACAATTATGCAATCGCCTGCAAAATTATACAATTACATATATGAAAAGACAGTTCGCACGACTATGATCCCCCCGCCCCCTTCGCCATCGGCATGATGCCGTCAAGGTTTTAGTACATACGAGCGTACGCACATGTATGTACTTCTTTCCGTACGGTCCGGTAACCTCCGGTTAAGTCATTGTACCAGGAAGAACCTAAATTTTAACAAGAGGCCCATGGGCCACTACGCTCACCAGAGGTCATGTAGTTTACACCATATACAGGCAAGGTGTCCATCTTGGTCATGTGACAACAATACCACGAATAATGTTCAACTGCCTCATCCCCATAGAGGCTTTTAATGTAATTTGGTTTCAATCATCACAGCTCCTTTATTGGAGAAGAAGATAAAAATACTGAATCTGAGCTATCCAAGACAAAGGTCAGTAATGACCTTGACCTTTGGAAATGATTAACTTCCATTCATCTGATTGTAAATAATATTTATGATGGATCCGGCTGCCATGCAATCAGTAAAATCCACTGTCTTGCTCTTTTTCGATACAAATGTCAAAGTGACCAAATTTGACCTTGATGTAAAACAGGTCAAGGTCAGCTCAAGGTCATCAGTTGGTAGGGCCTGAGTCCCCAATGCTACATACCAAATCTCAAGGTCATCGGCTATTTGGTTCCTAAGAAGAAAATTCTTAATTTTTTTTTTTACCATATATGAGCATGGCGGCCACATTGGTCAGGTGACCCAGTCCTTACAAACAAATTTCATTCCCCCCCTACCCATAGAGGCTCCAAATGTAATTTGGTTTCAATCATCCCACCAGTTTAAGTGGAGAAGAAGATAAAAAAAATAACTGAATCTGAGGCATCCAGGATAAAGTTCAGTAAATGACCTTGACCTTTGGAATTGATAAACTTCCATTCAGCTAACTGCAAATATCATTTTTGATGTCACAGCCTACAAGGCAATCAGAAATATCCACTATTTTGCCTTTTGTCCATACAAATGTCTAAGTGACCAAATTTGACCTTGACATAAAATAGGTGAAGGTCAAACAAAAGTCATCATTTCAACAAATTTGGTAGAGCCAAAGTCCCCGATGCTGCATACCAAGTTTCAAGATCATCAACCATTTGGTTTTTGAGAAGAAGATATTCAAAGGTTTTTAACCATATATGGGCATGGTGGCCATATTGGGCATGTGACCCAGTCCTCACAAACAAACTTTCGTTTCCCCATTCCATAGAGGCTCCACATGTAATTTGGTTTCAATTGGCCAAGTAGTTTAAGTGAAGAAGAAGATGAAAATACTGAATCTGAGCCGTCCTGGACAAAGGTCAGGAAATAACCTTGACCTTTGGAACTGATAAACTTCCATTCAGCTGGTTGCAACTACCATTTCTGATGCCACTAGTTACCATGCAATCAGAAAAATCCACTGTTTTGCATTGTTGCCATACAAATGTCTAAGTGACCAAATTTGAACTTGACGTAAAACAGGTCAAGGTCAACCCAATGTCATAATTTGAATAAACTTGGTAGGGCCCGAGTCCCCGATGCTGCATACCAAGTTTCAAGATCATCGGCTATTCGATTCTTGGGAAGGAGATTTTTAAAGGTTTTTACAATATAAGGGCATGGTGGCTATCGGTCATGTGACCCCGTCCTCACAAACAAACTTTCGTTCCCCCATTCCATAGAGGCTCCACATGTTATTTGGTTTCAATTAACCAAGTAGTTTAAGTGAAGAAGAAGATGAAACTACTGAATCTGAGCCGTCCTGGACAAAGGTCGGTAAATGACCTTGACCTTTGGACCTTATAATCTTCCATTCAGCTGATTCCAAATACCATTTCTGATGCCACTAGCTACCAAGCAATCAGAAAAATCCACTGTTTTGCATTGTTGCCATACAAATGTCTAAGTGACCAAATTTGACCTTGACGTAAAACAGGTCAAGGTCAACCAAAGGCCATAATTTGAACAAACTTGGTAGTGCCCGAGTCCCCGATGCTGCATACCAAGTTTCAAGATCATCGGCTATTCGGTTCTTGAGAAGAAGAATTTTAAAGGTTTTTACCATATACGGGCATGGTGGCCATATTGGTCATGTGACCCAGTCCTTACGAACAAACTTTCGTTCCCCCATTCCATAGAGGCTCCACATGTAATTTGTTTTCAATTGGCCAAGTAGTTTAAGTGAAGAAGAAGATGAAAATACTGAATCTGAGACGCCCTGGACAAAGGTCGGGAAATGACCTTGACCTTTGGAACTTATAAACCCCCATTCAGCTGATTGCAAATACCATTTCTGATGCCACTAGCTACCATGCAATCAGAAAAATCCACTGTTTTGCCTTTTTTCCATACGAATGTCTAAGTGACCAAATTTGACCTTGATGTAAAACAGGTCAAGGTCAACCAAAGGTCATAATTTGAACAAACTTGGTAGGGCCCGAGTCCCCGATGCTGCATACCAAGTTTCAAAATCATCAGTCATTCGGTTCTTGAGAAGAAGATTTTTAAAGGTTTTTACCAAATATGGGCATGGCGGCCATATTGGTCATGTGACCCCATCCTCACCAACAAACTTTCGTTCACCCATTCCATAGAGACTCCATATGTAATTTGGTTTAAATTGGCCTAATAGTTTAAGTGAAGAAGAAGATGAAAATACTGAATCTGAGCCGTCCTGGACAAAGGTCGGTAAATGACCTTGACCTTTGGAACTTATAAACTTCCATTCAGCTGATTGCAAATTCCATTTCTGATGCCACTAGCTACCATGCAATCAGAAAAATCCACTGTGTTGCCTTTTTGCCTTTTTTCCATATAAATGTCTAAGTGACCAAATTTGACCTTGGCGTAAAACAGGTCAAGGTCAACCCAAGGTCATAATTTGAACAAACTTGGTAGGGCCCGAGTCCCCGATGCTGCATACCAAGTTTCAAGATCATCGGCCATTCAGGTCTTGAGAAGAAGATTTTTAAAGGTTTGTACCATATATGGGCATGGCGGCCATCTTGGTCATGTGACCCGGTCTTCACGAACAAATTTTCGTTCCCCCTCCCCAAAGAGCCTCCACATGTAATTTGGTTTCAATTGGCCTAGTAGTTTCAGAGGAGAAGTCGTTTGAAAATGTTGACGCAGACGCGGACGCGGACGATGGACGGCGGATCACTGCCTATACTATAAGCTCCCCCGGAGCCTACGGCTCTGGTGAGCTTAAAAAGCTCATATTTTCCAGACCATATGGTGGAATTGTGCTGATAGGTTGTGGGTACTCGTTAGAAGCGCCTCGATAAGGCGGTTCTAACGTGTACCCGCAATCTATTTTTTGAGCAGAAATAAGAAAAATATCACAATTTTTCATCTTAAATTTTTTCATTTTTTAACGGCGGTAAAATTTACAGTGTATTTGTAAAAGCATGTTTTCGTAATGTTTGTAAAATCATACAATGGATTTGGTTCATATTTGGTACGATGATAGATACACGTCTAAATTTTATTCAGCATACCGCGCCCATGCCCATGACCTCAAGGACTCCGAATTTTCAATGTCAACGTTTTTAATAAGAGCTCAAATTTCTCAACTCATATAACGGATTTAGTTCGTATTTGGTACGATGAAAGATACAGATCGTATCTCCGGCTACTCCTTTTAGTTTTCGCCCACACCTGATTAACAAAAGGAATAATATTGAAAGGGCCTTAAAACCAAATTCAACGTCAGTGTCACAGACTTAGTATTTTATTTTTATGGGTTTGGTTCATATTTGGTATGATGATATAAACTTTTTCCAAGATTTAAACGAAATTACCCCCACCTACGCCGATGTCCTCAAGGACGGTTTTCCAGGCAAGCAATGCCGTCTTTTTTAGTTTTTGTAACATGCTTTTTTTTCTTGGTGAGGATGGTCCCTGGGCGGGGGCATCTATGGCATATTGACAATTCTAGTTTTATTTGTCGATTTGAGGTACTATGAGCCTTCATCTCAATCAAAAGTCTTATCGCAGATTGTGGGCAATCGTTAGAACTACCTGCATTGAGGTTTTAAGTCCCTGACAACCGTTGGTACATGTATTACAGTCATTTTGGAGACGCTGCTTCCGATTTTGTG
This sequence comes from Lucinisca nassula, assembly GCA_963580285.1. NCBI lineage: Eukaryota > Metazoa > Mollusca > Bivalvia > Lucinida > Lucinidae > Lucinisca > Lucinisca nassula. Next base: position 76,306,641 of record OY757011.1, on the reverse strand, counting down.
GGGCTTTTACCCGACGTTGAGATGAATTGACATCTTAAACCCCACCGACCAAAGAAACCGCCAGGGTTTAAAGAGCGGTCCCACTTGAGCAGGCTTTTACATTCTAAGCGGTTAACGAGTAATCAAGTTTGGTCGGTTTCAGCTCTGCGCGGAAGTAATATGCAGGCCAATCTGTTTCTCCAAGCCCCGATGGGCGAAAGCGAGCGTCGGTTCTAGGTTACACCATGAAATATAGATTGTAAGCACAACCACAACGAGGCGCCTCTAACGAGTACCCTCAATCTCTATTTTAAAAGACCCGACCCCCCCAACCCCAAACTAAAGATTATAGCAAAGGGGTCAGTTTCGAGGGGTCTCCATATCAGTGCATGGGCCTTGTACAGTAGAACTTCGATGGCTCGAACACCGATGGCTCGTTTACCATGGATGTGTCGAACCCATTCTTGAGCCCCTTGCGAAATCCTCTACATAACAAATAGTGGGGGATAATTAAGGAGATTTTAGTATTTTATCTTGCAAATGTAGGCTGTGTGTACTCATTAGAATCGCCTCGATGAGGCGATTCTAAAGAGTACACACATCATACATTTTCGTTATAGAACACCGAAAAGATGTCTAAAAGTATCTCGTTATGCCTCCTGGCAGTCTCCCTCAGTGGCTCGAACTACCCCTGTCTCGAACAGATTTTCGAGGTCCCAAAGGTGTTCGAGCCATTGAAGTTCGACTGTATAAGTAATGGGCTAATTATAAGCGAAATGGCATGTTATGTGCCATACCTTTAACAACGTTACCACAGAGATACATGCAAGCGCTGTATTCTTCATCTATTGCCGTGACATGTCCAAAGTTTAAGACGAAAATTTCAATGTGCGATGTCTAAATATTCATCTCAGAAATACGACAAAACATGCGAACATCGCAGAACTCGAGCATTTGATGAAACTGGATTTTTGTCGTAAGAACTTCGCACGATCTTTCTAAGACGAAAATACGTCGCAAATGCTTTGATGAAACTGGCCCCAGGTCATCTTGTAAGATAAGGCAGTCAGAAGGATTAATAGTCATTCGCCGCCTATATAAATGTACAGTAAACTTTACCAGCAAAAAAAAAAAAAAAAAAAAAAAACGAAAATTTTAAGATCAAGATTTGTGATATTTTTCTGCTCAAAATATAGAATTTGGATACCCCTTAGAACCGCAACGATGAGACGGTTCTAACGAGTACCAACACTCTATATTGTAGAGCAGAAATAAGAAACATATGGTTTATCCCTGTAAACTCCAGTTTTGCTATATAAAAGTGCGGTTCAATTTCATGGGGTTCAAAATTATACAGCCGTGTTTTCGTGATGTTACAAAGTTTACACTGTGTATGCCAACGTAAACGTCACTACACTCGTATCAATCAATGAAGTATACAGTGGACTTATAATTAAAGTCTTTAGTTGAAATGATTTTTCTGCCTTTGCGCATGCTTCTCTGACTGAACATTGTGAACATTTATTTTGTCGTTGAAGAAGCTTCTAAGCATTATTATTATTATTATTATTATTTTACCGCGTCATGCCCCGCATGCTGACCGAGGTTTGTGAGGATTGTGTTGCTGATTACGTTTCATCATAATATGACGTCGCGTCTGAAAATATAATAACGTCATGTAATTACTTTTTTGAGGTGGATACCAAAAATATTTCATCGAGTGTGTTGAAGACATCCAAATATTCACGAGTGCGAAGCACGAGGGATTATTCGGATGTTTTCAACACACGAGATGAAAAAAAAAAAAAGTAAATTTTCTTTTTTATTTATTAATTATTTATTAGGATACTAACAGTAATTGATCGATCGTATCGTACGTCACAATTTTGACCTGGCTATGACGTCACAACTGTCAGTTTCAAAACATAAATTGTTTTGTTTGTTTGAGTTGAGGTATTACGTCCCCATCAACACCATTAAGATCATTTTGGAGACGTTGCTTCCGATTTTGTGGGACTTTTACCCGACGTTGAGATGGAATGACATCTCAAGCCCTACCGCCCATAAAAACCGCTAGGGTTTAAGGAGGGGTCCGACTCCCATCACTTTTCCTGGGCAGGCTTAGACCTAAGCTGTTTACCAGTAGGTCTACTCAAGTTCGGTTGGTTTCAGCTTTGCTCGGAAGCACCGTGCAGCCCAATCTATGTCTCCAGGCCCGATGGGCGGGGGGTCTTCAAAACATAAACAGATCGCCCTTTTGAATACAGCATTTTTACAGTTCGTGCTTTTCGAGGTATTTTACAGAATTATTTTGTTGATAACAAATGACTTTTGACGAGAATGCTACTGTGATGTTATTTTTTACAGCGTGAAAATATATTGAAAATATCATTTTTATTTGTTTCAGATAAGCATTGATTTCACTGCAAAGTATAATTAAACTCGATAATTCACTATTGGATTAAATATACAAAATAGTTAGATACGCCCCGTAACGTTACATGTACAACGTCCTTAACGACGTCGCGTTTACTTGTAGCGACGAACGATTTTACGAAATGTGGTGCTGAAGTCATTGAATTTATAAATTTTTCTGAATTTATATACTAAGTCACCATAAAATTCGGGTTCCGATAGACCTTGTTGAGAAGAGATTAAGTCCAATATTGAATTTTGAAATTAAATCAGAATGGCGTCTATAAAATTTTGAAAAGGCTTTAAATAGTTTATGATACCGATAACCCTGATTAAGAAGTTTAGCAATTAACAATTTATTATGAGTGTTGAAGTCAATTACATGACTAGACACTCTGGCAAATCGAATTAATTGCGAAATATAAATGCCATAGGATGCCGCACGAGGAACATCACCATCCAAGAAAGGAAAATTTACAATCTCAAAATCAAAAACATCGCGTTTATCATAAATTTTGCAAGAAACAAACCCATCTACAATAGATAGATGTAAATACAAAAACGGGGCCTCGGTATCAGAAGAATTTGCTTTATTGAACTGAAGATCTGGGAGGTAAATTTGACTGATCAAACTCAAACCATCGAAATAGGTATTGTAAATGTTTAATAAATCATCCAAATATCTAGATGGCAAGCTAAGGGCTTCAATGATTTCAGATTGGTTTTCAACGGAAAGGGACATCATGGAGTCCTTTCATAACAAAATAAGAACAGATCAGCCACAAGGGGTGCGCAATTTGTACCCATCGGAATACCCATGGCCACAACTTATCTTATATAAATATTGTCAACTAGAAAGGTGAGGTCTTCACTAACTTTATGACATGACCACAAAGCATGATTTTTTTGCTCTTCTTACATTACACACAAATAGAGGGAGACTTCCCTATGAAAAGTCCATTCAATTATAGCATTAAGTTTTTCTTTCATAAGATTATGAGGAAGTGTAGTGTAAAGGGTGGAAAAATCGTAAGTAGACAGGCTTGAAGCACGAAAACGTCTGGATTTCAATTTATTTAAAACTCTGTTAGATTGTTTACAGACCAAAACAGATTTCTCCCTGATGTCGCAATATTTAATCACGTGTTTTTTTGATGGCAGTAAAACATGACGTTAATAATTTGGAAAGTTCAGTGGTGGTAGAAGAGCTTGAATTTGCAATAAACCGTGCTTTGTATGGTCTTTTAGGAAGTTTAGGCAACCGATATAACGTAGGAAGCTTGTCTTGGCCTTCTGTAACACATACAGCAAACTTGGTGGCTGAACGACAAATGTGGTCATCAACTAAAGCCCTCTCTACAGCCAAAGGCTGCAGTTCATAGGCCTCAAAATAGAGTTCTGCTTAAGCCGGTGCTAGAGGGCATGGCCGGTGTTGCACATTTCAGTACTGGTCATGAACAGACTCAATAAAACCGAGTCTGCTATTTTCGTTTATTTGGTGTATTCCTTGCTTCTAAAGGATCTAACTTCAGAACTTACTTAGTACCGCTATGTACTTGCTGAAGTGTTAACATAAAAGCCAAAGTCTGGATAGGATACTATTGTCGGTGTTATCAAATGAGTTTTGTGTACATCACCACTTAGGATGATTAGGTCGATCAACCATAAGATGTTAATAATGAAAAGGGCTTTGAAGCAAAAAAACGGGAGAATTCGAGGTTCCATGGGGCTTTAGTAATTATTTTGTAGCCATGTCTATGCCCTTTAATTTGTAAATTTCATTGCTTTATTGCAAGGATAAACGAGACTTCCAGATCAGCTAGGGCGTCCTTTGCAACCTCCAACAGGTCTGTCAGTCCCATCAGTTCGAAAGGGTGGTCACGGGTAAAAGACACCTTAGCTAATCTTTCTACATTCCTCACAACGCGCAATCACCTACACGTAATCCTCGCGAGGGGTTGTTGTAGTACAGCTAGAGATAATGTTATATGCATTGCTCCTACAAAATGTCCAGTTGATTGCCAGCACTTCAATTTGTATACTCTTCTGGAATTATTTGCCAGCTGTACCTTCAGTAACTATTTGGGCAATATTTCCTAATTAACTCATTGTACTTTGGTTGGACACGATCCCCACCAATGAGCCCTTTTTCCAAGTTGTCTAACTGCACTGTTTCTTGGGCACTATTTCCAAGTTGTCTAATTATATTGGTCCTTGGGCAGTATTTCCAGTTGCCCTTCTGTACTGCTATTAGGCAATGTTTTCCAGTTGTCCAATTGCAATGTTCCTTGGGCAGTGTTTCACGGCTGTCCAGCTGTATTGCTTGTTGGACACAAATTTCCAGCTGTCCCACTGTACTGATGTTTGGCCAGTTTTTCCTATATGCTCAACTGAACTGTTCCTAAGGCAAGGTAGTTGTCCAACTGTACTTGTCCCTTGGCCAATCTTTCCCTGTTGCCAGACTGTGCTGTTCCTTGGTCAGTTGTCCAACTGGACTGTTCCATGGGCAATGTCTCCCAGTTGTTCAAGTGAACCGTTCCTTGGGCTATGCTTCTTAGTTGTCCAACTAAACATTTCACTGGGCAATGTTTTACAGATCTGCATATGCTTTGTTCCTTTGGCAAGGCAGACTTTCGGATGAGTCTTTAAACCGAGGTCCCGTCTCCGTATGACCATAGCTGTTTGTGGGACGTAAAACTCAAACACTCACTCACTCACTCCTTTGGCAAGTTGTACAGTTGCACTAGTCATTGGATAATGTATCCCAGTTGTCCAACTGGGCTATTCTTGTACAATATTCCCAGTAAACTCTTTGTGCTTTGACTGTAAACCTCACCCCTTTTCCAGCTGTGCAAATTAATGGTTCCCAGGACAATTTTTTTTCCAGTTCTCCAACTTTACTGTTCCTTTGGGCAGTAGTTTCCAGATGCCCTCCTGTACTGTTCCTTGGACAGTGTTTCCCAGTTTTTAACTGCACTGTTCCTCGGGCAGTATTTTCCAGTTACCAAACTGTGTTGTTCCTTGGGTAATGTTTCCCAGTTGCTGCACCATGTTGTTCCATGAGCAATGTTTCCCAGTTGTCCATCTTCAATGTTTCTTATTTAACCCATGGTACCTTGATTGCACCCCGCCCTGGGCCCTTCTTTTCAGTTGTCAAACTGTTGTTCCTTGGACAGCACTGGTGTTTACCAGCTGTGTTTACTGCTCCTTGGATATTGTTTCTCAGTTGTACAGCTGTATTGTTCCTTGAGCTGTTATATTGTATGAGCAATGCTTTCTCAGTTGTCTAGCTGCATGGTTCCTCAAGCTATGGTTCCCAGTTGCCTTTGGACAATATTTTCCAGTTGTCCAACTATACTGTCCCTTGGGCAATGTTTCCCATTGGTCCAACTGTACTGTTTTTGGTCAGTGTTTAGTTTTAGTCCAACTGTACTGCTTCTGGGGCAAAGGTTCCCAGCTGATCAACTGTGCTGTTTCCTTCGGAAATGTTTTCTGAGTTGTCCATCTGTACCATTCTGTTGGCAATGCTTCCCAATTATCCAAAATAGACCGGTCCTTCCCATTTTCCAACTGTACTGTTGATAGCTGATTGACCATTTTATGGGAGAGAAACTGTCCTTTTGGCTATCTACTTGTGGTGCCGTTGCTTTGTTTTTGCTTTCTTTCCCTTTGGTGTCTTAGATTTGTATAAACTCCTGATCATTGCTTTCAGTTCTATTTTATTTTGTTTATGGCTTGACAAGGCAGTCAGTTGACTTAACCATGTCGGTTTAGACATTCTAGACGGCTATTCAAGGCAGTGCACAAGTAACTGACAACTGGCTTTCTTGTATCAGCAGAAGGGAGAGAATGACTAATAGCAAATATTTCACAATCTGCAAAACCTGTAGACTGAACTTGCAACCTCCTTGGTTCATTTTTCAGAACTAACAATATTATTAATTTACATATCACTGACGCTTTCATCATATAATTTGGCAAATATACTGACATTTTGGCATCAGAAAAATGTGAGTAGTTTTTGCATATTTTTCCACCAAAAATACCACACTATTTGATAATGTAGTTGCTTGACCAGTAAACAATTTGAGTCCTTAATTTATATAGAACAGTGTTTTAGTGATGATCAATTGGTCTGGAATTTACCTGCACAGTCAACACTACTTGGGTCATGTAAAGTCAGTCAGATTACCTATCCACACTTTTCTTGGGCAGGCTTATACATAAGCAGCTAAACAGTACAGTGCATTGTTTGCCAGAAAATGACAACTAGCCCTATTGAATCAGTGGCAGGGAGAGAATGACAGTAAACAATTTCATGATCGCCATGAAAGAATGTTGGTTTGAGTGTCAGATGATTTCTACTGCAGAAAGCAAAGAGTTGATCAGGGATCATTCCACGGTAAAATCTATGGTAAACAGGTTTAAGGGATGACAAGGCAGTCAGTCGATAACCTTGCAGGCTTCATGCAGACTGAACAAAATATTTGTCTAAGCCACACACAGGCGCTCGATTCATAAAATATGAACCCCCACCCCAGTATCCTCTCACAAGTGTGAAAGGATTCTAGAGTGGGAGTTTCATATTTTATGAAACAAGTGCATGTGAAACCACAACATTGAAGGGCAAGGGTTGTGGCCACGTAAAATCAATTTAAGCCCCCCAGTTATAAACTTTTTACTGGCCATTCCAAGGTGGTTCATCTGTGTGGTTCATTATTGTTGCAGTCCGTCTTTGCATGTATGTATTGCTAATATTTTACGACTTTGGGTAGCTGTTTGGTCATTTTGTGGGAAAGTAATTGTCCTTTTGGCTTTCCGCCTGTTACGTTTTCATTATAGTAAAGTTATTTTATGTTTGTGTTTCTTTTCCTCTGGTCTATTGGATGGAAGATGTGGCTTAATTGTATTGATTCCTGATCATTGTGTCCACTTAACTTTTAGACAGTCTTAGCAGTTAATTAACACATTGCACCAGCAACTCACAAACAGCAGCAGAAGGCAACATCCACATACCAGTTAATCAAAACTATCCATCACGTTAACAAGTCTGTGAAATGAACACAAACACCACTTTATATAGAGAAAACTGGGGTTTACGGGTGTATACATTTTTTTTCTTACTTCTCCTCCAAGACATAGGTTGTGGGTAGTTCTAACAAGCACCCACAACCTATGTTTGCGTTATAAATAAGAATAATATTACAGATTTTCATCAGAAAAGTGGCCGTTTTGGAGATATGAAAGAATGCACTATGTGGCACAGACATGTTATCGTAATGAATGTTGCTAGTCAGCCTATTGTTAAAACTGTGATCACATAAATGGCAAATATGCTAATATTTTTGCTGGAAAAATGCGAGTAGATTTTGCTGCTCACATTTTTCCACAAAAATAGCAGAATATATGAGAAAATGTACGTGCTAGAACAGTAAACAATCTGGGGCCAGTTGTTCCAAACAAATGCTGTTAGTTAACGTGTCGTTAAACTTTTGCTCATTTAATATGGTAAATATGCTAATATTTTTGATGAAAAAAAAAATGTGAACAATATGAAAGGGGAAACTCCAATGAGGCAACAGTTGGTTACAGTCCTAATATGAAAACAATCCACTGAAGATTAAAGTTAACATATCACTTTTAAAACAGGTTAATCAAAATGTAAACCTCAGACGACACCTAGAAAGATAGTTTTGGACGGGTTTTTAAAATGGTCATTTTTCTCTACAATCTATACATTTTTGCTCGTTTTTAAAATGGTTGTAACTTGTTATACTAACTCAGTTTTTGCTGCGGACCCCAACAATAGTGTTATAAAGAGATTTTAGTGTATTTTACCTTTGTTTTGTTTTATTTTGTTTCGAGTTAATCAGCCCAGTAAAAACTATTTAGGTTATTTTGAGCTGGTCAGTTTACCTAAGCACACTTTTCCTGAGTAGGCTTATATGTAAGTGGTTAATTAGTGCTACTTAGAACTACCCATCTTGAATCAGCGGAATACAATTGAAATTACCTTAAACAGCTGGATTGTTAGAAAGAAACAAACAATGTCTGATATGGTAAAATTTACATGTTTTATTGACTGAATTTATCATTTACATTTACAAAGCTCTTCAATAAATAACATCATTTTAATGACAGGTGTCTTTTTTCTTTATAATGCTACATATAGTTGGGGTGCGGGTGGGGTTGGGGTTGAAATATGAATTGGTGGTTCCCATTGACAATACAGAGCGGACTTGTATTTCACTATCTGGGCACCTTGTGAACATTGAGGGTCAGGTCCTTGTGCACCAGACAGAGGTGAACCGGCTCACTCTTATTTAACTATGCCATAGCTCTATATAAAACCTGTGGGCCCAGTGGCAGGTCCATTTTGGTCCCAGGGCTATAATTTAAATAATCTTGGTACAGGGCCACTAGATGAAGCTTCATACTAAATATCAAAGATTTGGGTCTTCTGGTTTCAGACAAATTTTTTAAAGGTTTTCCCTATAAAAGTCTCTGTAACACTAGTGGGCCCAGGGCAGGGCCTTTTTGATCCCAGGGTTATAATTTGAACAATCTTGGTAGAGGTCCCCTACATGAAGCTTCATGGCAAATACCAAAGACCTGGGCCTTGTGGTTTCAGACAACAAGATTTTTTAAGGTTTTCCATATGATAGCCTATGTAAAACCAGTGGGTAGGGCAACCCTTTGGTCCCAAGCCAATAATTTGAACAATCACGGTAGAAGTCCACCATTGTCCCCGCCCATCGGGGCTTGAAGAAATAGATGGGCTGCATGATGCTTTCATGAAGAGCTGAAACCGACCGCACTGGTAAACCGCTTAGAGGATCTAAGCCTGCTCAGGCAAAAGGGTTGCCAGTCGGCCCCTCCATGCTTATAAACCCTATTGATTTCATTGGGCGACAGGGCTTGGGATGTCATTTCAACTCAATGTCGGGTAAAAGTCCCACAAAATTGGAAGGAACATCTCCAAAATGACCTATAGTGTTGACGGGGACGTTAAACTTCAAATCAAACAAACAAAAGAAGTCCACCAGACGACGCTTCAAGCCAAATATCAAAAACCCGGGCCTTCTGGTTTCAGACAAGATTTTTTAAGGTTTTCCCTACATAAGTTGATGTAAAAACCAGTGGGCACCGGGGCCGGCTCATTTTTTACCCCAGGGCTATAATTTGAACAATCCTGGTAGGGGTCCACTAGATAAAGTTTCATACCAAACATCAAAGACCTGGCCCTTCTGGTATCAGAAGAGAAGATTTTTAAAGGGTTTCCCCTTCTGGTATCAGAAGAGATTTTTAAAGGGTTTCCCTATACAAGTCTATGTTAAACAAATAGGCCCTTGGGTGGGGCCACTTTTGGCCCCAGGGCAATAATTTGAACAGATTTCCACTAGATGAAGCTTCATACAAAATATAAAAGACATGGACCTTCTGGTTTCAGACAAGAAGATTTTTAAAGGTTTTCACTATATAAGTCTAAGTAAAACCAGTGCGCCCCGGTGCGGGCCATTTTTAGCCCCTGGGCTGTAATTTGAACAATTTTGGTAGAGGTTCACTAGAGAAGCTTCATACCAAATGGCCTTGTGGTTTCAAATAAGAAGATTTTAAAGATTTTCCCTATACAAGTCTATGTAAAACCGGTGGGCCCAAAGGTTATAATCTGAACAATCTTGGTAGAGGTCCACTAGATGAAGCCTCATATCAAAAATCAAAGAGACGAAGACCTAAGTTTTGAGGTTTCAGAGAAGACGTTTTTGAAGTTTTCAGTAAAAAATCAATTTTTGGCTTCTGTGACCTAGATGTGCAATGGAATGGAACCATTTGGATCATTCCTTTGAAAGTTTGGTCAAAATCTGATCAGTGGTTTAGGAAGAGATTTCATTTGAAGAAATTGTTTACAAATGAATGCATGGATGCATGGATGGACAAACAACAGACGACAGACAAAAAGTGATCACAAAAGCTCAGACAGGTGAGCCAAAGATGGGAAACTTTGCATTAAAAGAGCAATACTGGTGAATGTTTTAATATTTTTGAACATTAATAACTCCATAAACCTGGGATCGTGGGTCCTATCCCATGCTGCTCCAGACTTTCGGATATATCTTTAAACCAAGGTCCCATCTCCATATGACCTTATCTGTTGGTGGGCAGTATAACTCAATCACAAACACACACATTTAAAACTCCATGCTCAATTACATTGAACACAAATAATTGAACACAAATAATTGAGCACAAAAAGTTTTATAATCTCAGGCAAGATTCTAGGATATTTATAGAGCTTGGATAAGGCACTCAAACATCACTAATGAAACCAATGTACCACTTATGCCTGTCTGTATTTTTAGATTGTTCAAAGCCTCTTTAGCTTAACCCATCAAATGCCAATTACGAAAATTGTCTGCTTTGCCGTCTGCTGGTTATCTTAAAAGTAATTTTTTACAAACAGTGTAGACCCAGACCAGACTGCTCCTGTAGGAGCCGTCTGATCTGGGCCCACACTGTTTGCCTGTATGCAAAAATATTTTTAAAAAGTTTGCAAGAAAAATTCAGCAGACGACATAAGCCGACGACATTTTCAAATGTATTATTTCACGGCGTCTTCAGGGTTAACAAACTTGTTAGTGTTAAAATGTTAACTGCTATAGCAAGTACAGTTTCTAGTTTAATCATTAATGGCATTTTTGGTGAAAAACATTTTGGCTGAAAAACATATATATTTTTTTTATTCAGCACTATTAAATTTTTAATGCAGACTAAGAATTTCATAAGCTTTAAACAACTCACTCCTAAATGTCATTGACGATACCTATGAACAACTTTTGCCTGTCCGTATTTTCTTTTAAGGTTTTTCCAGTTCCAAAAGGACAACTGACATTGCAATCTACAATCTTAGTAGAACCTTCTGGTGTAGTGATTAAGCTACAGTGGGTTTGATTCTGGGCTTTTGGATGAGTCTTCAAAACAAGGTCCCTTCTTTGGATGACAATAGTTGTTGGTGGAACTTTAAACTCACAACACACAACATTCTGCCAAATCTACATTTTTAATTTCAGCAAACAATACAACCTCTATTTAATATTACCGCAAATTAATTATATGACTCTTAATCATTAGGTCTCTCACCGCTGTGGGTTCAAGCCTCGCTCGGGTTACATGGGAGACACCAAGTTCTGCAACAGGTCAGGTGGTTTTTCTTCGGGTACTCCGGTTTTCACCCACCTCTGATTAATGATCGGCTCGATATGAGTGAAATAATCTTGAAAGGCTATAAAACCAGAACCAAAAAAATAATTATGTGGAATTCACCTGGCAGATTTATTTGCCATTTTTCAAAGGGAGACAACTTTCAGGACTTCCTGTCCCAGTGAAAAAGGGGTCTACTCTTTAAGGAAAGAATTATATTCTTAGGAGCAAATTCTTTCCTTTAAGAGTTGACTCCTATTGATATGGGAGACCAAAATACTTTTGCAGGAGTTGCCTCCCCTGAAGGTGTTCCTATTCCCCTTAAGACGAGGTAAAATTAAGACTTACTCTGCTTATTTAGAAGGTTGAAGTTATTCTTTCTTTTGTTTGCTACTCCCAATGTTCATCAGAAAGGGACCACCTTTGTGACTGTTTAAAAGCGGTCTTAAAGAAAGGTGGTCTGAATATAGTAATTATACCGTACATGTATATACTTCATGACAATGTCCAGCTGATGGGGATAAGAACTCAAATACTGACACTCAGTGAAGACTCAGATCTTAATGTATTTATTTGTTGTTGTTGCTTTTTCAACTTGTGGTTTTAACGTATGTTTACTTATGACTTTCTTAGATTTGATGGTTCATTAAGTTTAATGACAACCAAATTAGAGGACTGGGTCCTGTTTTTCATACGAGAGCAAGTCAATAAGTAATCAGCCTATCCCATTTCCAATTGACTAAGACAACCAAGATTTTCATGCCTTGTTTCAATACAAGTTTTAGGCATGAGGGCAAAATAGCACCCTTATTGTGTCATTCACTCATAAGTTATTGAACCTCAAACATGGCTAGCGATGCAAAAGCAAGCTTTTCGTCAAAGTTGAGTACTGTGCTGTAATTCGGTACTTGTATTTGAAAGGGAAAACAGGTCAGGAAATACATTGCGAGCTGACAAATGTTTATGGGTCTTCTGCACCATAGTATGCACAAATTAAATTCTGGGTTGGGGAATTCAAATGTGGCAGAATGTCTTTAGAAGACAAAATCAGGTCTGGACGCCCATCAGATGCCACCGATGAATAAATGTGCAACAAAGTACGTGATCTGGTGTACTCTGATAGGCGAATTAAAGTGGAAGAAATAGGAATGCATTACTCATTTCACATGGTAGCGTCTCAACAATTTAACATGATCGCTTGGGTATGCGCATGGGTCCCAAAAAACCAATAGCGACGAGCAAATGGCTACCAGAGCATCAGGTACAGCACATTGTTGAAGCAGTTTAGGTCAAAGGAAGATGATTTTCATTCACGTCTGGTGACTGTAGATGAGACCTGGGTCAATTATTATGAGCCAGAGAATAAAACTCAAAGTCGCCAGGGGCCGGGGTCTCCAAGGCCAAAAAAAAGTTCAAAACGCAAGCCTCTGCTGGCAAGGTGATGGCAACTGTATTTTGGGATGCACAAGGCATTATTTTGTTGGACTTTCTAGCAAAGAAAAGTACAATAACAGGTGCGTATTATGCCAATTTGCTCGACCAACTGAGAACTGCAATCCGTGAAAAATGCCAAGATAAACTCTCCAAAGGAATTCTGTTCCAACAGGACAATCCAAGAGTCCACACTTGGAAAATTGCAATGGATGCTGTTGAGTGGAATGGGTGTGAGCTAATACCGCACCCTAACTATTCTCCGGACTTAGCTCCTAGTGATTATTTCCTATTCCCAAACTTGAAAAAAGATATCCGTGGACATCATTTCCAGTCCAACGAAGAAGTCTTGGCAGGTTGCGGAGTGGGTCGGAGACAAGGACCCTGGCTTCTTCAGTTCTGGGCTGATAGCACTGGAACAGCATTGGTCCAAGTGTATCATGCTAGAGGGCAATTACATCGAAAAAGAAGAGATCGATCTCACCAAGAAATAAGTTAGGTGTTTTTTTTTTTATTGACTCACCCTTGTATGTTGTTCCCGAAATAATATGGGGACAGACAAGGTAAATGCCTGTTTACCAGTTTCCTAGGGAGTACAATTTAATGCCTGATTAAAGCCATTTCAATGCAAGGACATGAATGAGCACTGCACTATTAAATTTGGATCATTTTAATATAAATAATGCAATAAATGGTTCATTTAAGCATTTACAATGTAACTGATTTCAATACTTGACATTGTGATAATATTTTAACATGTTATGATTTTGTAACTACTGTCAAACTTCAATGGCTCAAACATCTTAGGGACAAAGAAAATTTGAGCCACAGAGAGTTAATCATAGCACAAGGTCAGGAGGCAGAGAAAAACTACATCTGATAATGTCGTCTGCTTATTTTTTTTGCAAGCTTTTTAAAAATATTTTTGCATACAGGCAAACAGTGTGGGCCCAGATCAGACTGCTCCTACTCTGGGTCCACACTTTTTGCAAAAAATTACTTTTAAGGTTAAGGCTTAGGAATATTTTTTATTTTCTTATAAATATTAAATAGTGCTCAGACTGCAATTTGAACTCTGTATATAGGTGTTTATTTGTTACTATTTTATTTTGTTTTTTCCCGGATTATGATTAATTCTCTCAGCAATGGAAGCGCATTTTGGTCTTTACAACAATAGTGGAGACACAATCAGGGATAAATAAATCGTGCTCTGACTGCGATTCAAACCCATGCACAGATGCGGCGATTGGACAGAATCATAACCCCAGAAAAAAACAAAATAAAATATTGAATAGCGGTTTGTCAAGTGTACTCATTATGCAATAAAAACCACCTCATCAAGGTGATGCAAATCTTCAAAGTAATATTTCTATATAATGTACACTTATAGATTCAGGTTTTCCTATATATTTATTTTTGGATCTATCTTCCAACCCTGTTATATCCCAAAACCATAATTGGGCCCCGTCAAGTGATTTTGGTACTTATCGCCTATGCGAGCAGCGAAGGTTCAGGCGAGCCTGCGCATCCGCGCAGTCTCGCCAGAACCTTCGCTGCTTGCTCATACAAGCAGTGAATCAAGAGGAACCTTCAGACAGAAAGCCATATCCCTGGCCCCTCTGAATGGCTGGGCATGTGCAGTTAAAATTTGTCCTGACGGAATGCTCAAAAACACAAATTTGCTTGGCGGGGCTCATATTATAAAGTGGTTGTGGTGTATATAACATGGATTAGCTTTGTCAATAACAGTGTATGTGCCCATAGTCTGCTGAAATGCTTTACAAACAAGACCTTAAACAATACCTGTTGCTGGACAGGAAGCTTGCCAATTCCTGCCTCATTTTCAAACAAACATTTAAAGCCACAACCTGTTCCTTAAGGTCACTGGCAGGGGTAGTAGTAAATAAACCTTAGGACCAATATGTAACTCGCAGGTAAATACATGTATAAACTCCTGCGCCATGGGGTTTGGAAAATAAAGAGCTTAAATACTTGGGGGAAAAAAATGCACATTTTGTTTACAGTGTCATTGTGTTTTGACATAATTACACTTAAATGAATCAAAGACAGATGTCGTATTGCTGAACTGCTCATTGCGCCCAAGTAAATAGAAGAAAAATTATACCAAAATTCAAGCTTCTACATGATATTACCAGGAGAAAAAATGAGGATAATTTTCTGGATAATGTTTCTTATTTATCCATAAAAATATACAAACTTCAATGGTTCAAACACCTCTGGGACCTCGAAAATCTGTTTGAGACATGGGTAGTTCCAGCCACTGAGGGTTACTGCCAGTAGCATAAGGAGATACTTTTTGACATCTTCTCTGTGTTTATAATGGAAATGTATGCTATGTGTACTCATTAGAATCGCCTCATCGAGGCGATTCTAATGAGTACACACAGCATACATTTGGAAGATAAAAGATGAAACTCTCCTAAATTATCCCCAATATTTCTTATGTAGAGGATTTCCCTAGGGGCTCAAGAATGGGTTCGACTCATGGTAAACGAGCCATCGGTGTTTGAGCCATCAAAGTTTGTATATTGTTATGGGTACTTGTTTAAATAGCCTCGCTGAGGCAATTCTAACAAGTACCCAAATACTTTTCTAAGCAGATTGATTGTGTTAGGGTATTTCAACACACCAACCCTTGTGGGTTATTTTGCGTCTCTTCCAGAGGAAAGGAATAGAAGAGACATTAAAGGAGATGATAGGAAGGGAAAAAGAAAGAAGAAAATGAATGGGAGTGTAGAAACTGAAGAAATAGCAATATCCCCGCCAACTTCCCTTACCTGCTGAAAGGAAAGCAGGCCTTGTCCTAATGTTTATTTGTTTGATTTGAGGTTTAACATCCCCGTCACACTGTTTAGGTCATTTTGGAGATGTTGCTTCCAATTTTGTGGGACTTTTACCAGACATTGAGATGAAATGACATCTCAAGCCCTGTCGCCCAATGAAACCAACAGGGTTTATAAGCATGGACTCACACCTCTTTGCCAGGGCAGGCTTAGATCCTCAAAGCGATTTATATAGTCGCAGATTAAATTAACTAGGCGGAGCTATCCTTTGCACCTGCTTTTGGAATGATCTATTAACAAAAAGGTAAAACAAGTCACCCAGTTGTGTGAATTCAACTGTAACAAACAAAGCTGTGGCGTATATAATATGGCTATTTTGTCCGCTTGCAGAAAGCATGCGAAAGACACTCTACCTAATCTTCTGGTGGACTCAGGGAATTTGACATATACTGACAACATCTAAATAGCCCCGCCTAGTCAATTTTATCTGCAACTACTATACCAGTACTCGTGTGCAGCCGGATTCAGCCTTGCGTGGACGCATCATGCAGCCCATTTATTTCTTCAAGCCCCGATTTGCGGGAGCCAGTAATAGTTGGACACCCCATTGATGCAAGATACAGGACATCTTAATCTCACCCGAAAACCCCACTTTTCTAAGCAGACATAAGGAAAGATATCCCTTAACCCATTATATACAAGTGGACTCTTTCATTGCCACATGTTGGACAAGGCCATTTGTCATATAACGGGTGCCTTGCCATATTTTTTTTTCGTTTTTATTCTATTTTTGATGGAAAATTCTTTTAGCAAATACTGCAGACTCTGATCAGATCTGGGCCTCCACTGTTTGCCATGGTACCCCTTTAGGGGTTTCCTGCATGCAATGGGTTAATTAATATCTGAAGTTATGTGTGTGCATACAGTACGGCTCAGGTATTTGAACCGTTTTTCTTTTTCATTCCGCGGACAACTTTTTAAATCCGCGTTTTTCCGCCAAATGGTTTGAAGTAAACCACTCCGAGTGAAAATATTTTACTCCAAGTTATGCGCTCGATATTCTGAGGAAATTCCGCGGACCTCAGAGCTTACCTGTGATATTCGGAGTGTTTGCGAGTATTTGAGAGTGGTGGTTAATTTAATTAAACTTAACGGGCCGTCCATTTTTTTTCTCTGTATCAGAGGCCAATAATGGCGGCCGAAACCCGTCAAAATTTCACTGACAGTTATCACCTTTGATTATTTGTTTCACAATTGTCTGATAATACTTCACATTATAATTATTAAAGAATGAAAGACAAATGATTATATTATATCAAAATAATTTTCTTTTTTTGAAAATATCAAAATTACATGGAGAAATTTTGAGTTTACAAGAAGCCACTAATGGCGTCCGAAACCCGTTAAAATTTCGCTGACAGTTATCACCTTTGATTATTTGTTTCTCATTTTGTCAGATTATACTTCACATTAAAATTATTAAAGAATGAAAGACAAATGATTATATTATTATATCAAAATAATTTTCTTTTTTTGAAAATATCAAAATTACATGGAGAAATTTTGAGTTCAAAATGACCAATTTTGCACTATTGTCTGAAGGGAAGCTTGCCGGTTGATTGACAGTTCACTAAGAGAGACAACTCTAACTGACTGCAGACAGCGACCACATAATATGCAATACGACGTTATCACGGGAATTCTTACAATTATCTAATTAACATTTCTAAGGTAACTACATCAATTTAATCATAATTTTATAATGTTCCACATGCTTTCAATTACTGACTTGAAAGAGTTGTATGTACTCGTCATGCCCAACTGATTCCCTTGTTTGAAATCACTACACAGTTTCACACCCTGGGTAATTAGTGATTACCTCATTGTTGACTTTTGAAATCGTTTACATTATAATAACTATCAGTGATATATATTATCTTATAATTATATATAAATATATATGATGGTAAAAGAACATTAAATAAACAAAACAAAAAAATTCCCAGGTATTTTGTCAAATTCCTCAGAGTATTTCCGCATAACTTCACGAGAAAATATTGCCTCCAGGTACGAAATTACAACTCGGAATAATTTCGCGAAACTTCGCGTACCGCATACTTAGCACGGACCTTGCGAGTGTTTTCGAGGAGTGTCTGCGGAATATATACATCTGCTCGGAACAATTCAGAGTGTTTTGGAAAGTGCTCGAAACACTGAGATTGGGAATAAAGAGTTTTTTGCTTCTTATACCTGAGCCGTACTGTACTTGCTACCAAAAATAAGCAATTACAACGATTTTCAGAATAATATATACAACCTAAGACTAATATGAATTTCATTGTTTCCAATACTGATAAAGTATGACTGACAACACTTCATGTCATTTTTATTTTTTCTCATTTTTATTTTAAATTTTATTTTTTTTATTAAGTCATGAACCAAATGACATTAATAATGTAGCATGGTTTGTGATGTAGTAAATGGTGAAATCAGATGTTGACTGTAAAAAATATGCTTTGTACAATATCTCTTCAGTTGGATGCTTTGTTGGCTACATGGAACTTATTATTAATTTCATGTATATATTATTTCAAATAGGCTGGTTATTTGTACAATTTAAACTGTGTCACAGAATTGGGCTCACATTTTATAAAAAATTGTGAAAGGTCCGTCTGATTAGGGGATAACTGTATTCAAAATTGTCATTTGGGGAGGTAAATCGGTGGTTTTATGGTCGGAAATTTCGTTTTACGGCGACGCGTCAGCGGAGCCGTAAAACGTAATTTGCGACCGTAAAACCATCGATTTACCTCCCCAAATGACAATTTTGAATACAGTTATCCCCATTCTAATGCACTTATTCGGTTGTTTTGTTAAAATTTGTACTATTTTGCACAAAGCGGCAGGCGTTGTGAGCTGCGTAAAACCAAATATAAGCCAATGAAAAACGATGTTACGTGGTGACGTTGCATTTCCGACAGTATATCGTGGAATATACTGTCGCAAATTTTTGACGTTATCCAATCGCGTTACATACGTAAGTGCATTAGAATTAGAGTTAAAAACCTGAAGGCGATTCCTCTTCAAGTTTGAAGTTTTCGTCAAAAAACAGCAAAAAAAAAAAAAAAAAATTACTTCTAATTCAATAACACTTCATATCAACCTCTGAAGATAGTATCTGCATTATGTCACATAAAAGAGTAAATGTATGAAGTCTGGGTAATGCATTAAATAATTTATTTCAAATCTTCAAAGGCATGCACAATTCAGACAGAAACAACAAACAAGAATATGAATGACACCAGAATTTGTAAAAGATTGTGAATTCTTACTAGTTCAGGGTTCAGTTGTTCAAAGGATCATAAGCTTATAATTAATGACCTTGTTAGTGATAAAAAGGTTAATTTTTATTAATTATAGTATTTCATAATCTGGTATTTTTGCTGAAAAAAAAAACATGAGTGGCCAATATCAGTTTGAAGTCCCAGTGGCGCGAGATACACATCACATTTGCCTCACCCAACCACCCCCATAGAAGTTGGAAATCATGAAAGACTGAACAATATGTTAACTAACAACATCTGAAGTTTTCAACAACTGGGCCCAGGACTCATTGATGAGATAAATAATGTGGGCCCTGCTGTTCAAGTACTTGTTAGATTAACAATTTAGTGCCCAAAATGTTTTTACTGTGCAAAAGTTATTCACAATTTTTCCGCAAAAAAATATGAACATTTTTTGCCACAATGAACAGCTAAAATTTAAACTATTAAATGATTCTGAAAGCTTTGAACAACTGGGCCATGGTTTAAATTGCTCCCAATCCTCCACAGGAAATACAAGGAAGAAATGGTCACAGTGACATTGTGTTTTCATGAAGGATTTGAAAGAGGGCCAGAGGCCAGTTGTTCAAAACCAGTGACATTGTTAGTTAACGTATTGTCAAAACTTTGATCATTTAATATGGCAAATATCCTTATATTTTTACTGAAAAACTGTGAGCAAATGCAAAAGCTGCTCTCATTTTTTTTTTCAGCAAAAATAACACTGTATCAGTGACTGCACTTGCTAGACCAGTCAACAACTTCACCTTCAATATGTTATCTATTCTAGCAAGTACAGAATCTGATACTCTGGTAGTTTTGCTGAAAAAAAAAAACACAACAAGATGTGTTTGTAAAACACTGAAGCCCCGGACAGCGCATGTGAAATATGAAAGCCATATCACTAACAAATCAAAAGGTATGGCTAATCAGACAACCAAAAACTATATGCCCCCTGGGGCATAAAAAATTGCCAGAGTAGCTTTGCATTTGCATACTAACAGGTTTGTTAAGCTAATAATATTTTGAACAACTGGGCCTGGCCTGTAAAGTCCATGCAAAAAACAATGGTCATTGCAAGCCTGCCTAAGACAGAGACTACAGATCAGTGTGGTCGTGGCTGTGTTCACTGTTCACCATGTGATGCAGTTTCATTTGTGCACTAGCAAAAGCTACTCCCAGTTTTCAGCAAAAATACCAACATTTTAGATATTGTACTTGCTAGGACAGTTAACAATTTGACCACTAACGAGCTTGTTAAGCTAACAATACTTTGAACAACTGGGCCCATATATGGGCCCCATCAAGCGATTTTGGTACTTATCGCCTATGTGATCCGCGCAGCCTCGCCAGAACCTTCGCTGCTCGCTCATACAAGCAGTGAAACAAGAGGAACCTTCAGACAGAAAGCCATATCCCTGGCCCCTCTGAATGGCTGGGCATGCGCAGTTAAAATTCGTCATGGGGGAATGCTCGAAGACACAAATTCGCTTGGCGGGGCTCATATAAAGGAGTAATGACAATAATCTTTCTTATTTCTCCATAAAAACATATCTAGTGGGTATTTGTTTGAATCTGACACCTCCATGAGGCGCTTCGAACTTTCAACTGAGTACATTCATTCAAAACTCCATAAAAGAAGTATTGACAAAAATATTTCTAAACATACCGTATTCGCCCTAATTACGGCACCGTGCACTTAGTTTTTCAAAATCGTGTCAACAAATCACTGTGAAAAATCTACCTAATTAGTGCACACTCGATGCGAAAACACTAGCTTTCGAGATGATGCATAGTGATATTTAATGGGATGGAAAAGGATACTAAAGCACAGCCTTCACTGTTGAAGAAATAATGTTAGGATTTTTTTATAGATTTACTGTGAGAGTGTCTAGGGGGAGGTTATTGTAAAGTGTACGCTTATGTATTTCCTTTTCAAAAATAGCTTTGGTGTGCGCTTATAGGAGCATGTGCCGTAATTAGGGCGAATACGGTATGTTGTGGGTACTTGTTTATACAGGCAATTCCCACAAGTACCGATTACTGTTTGTATTAACCAGAATATAGGAAAAATATCTGCTAATTATCCTTCTTGCTCCTGATCGTAGCTATGATGTTATCCTATATTCTAACACAAAACTGAGTCAGATGATATGTTTGATTTGAGGTTAAACATCCCCGTCAACACTGTAAAGGTCATTTTGGAGACTTTGCTTCCAATTTTGTGGGACTTTTACCCATCATTGGCATGAAATGACATCTCAAGTCCTGTCGCCCAATGAAACCAATAGGATTTATAAGCATGGGCGGTCCGACTTACGTACAGCTTTGCCTGGGCAGGCTTAGATCCTCCAAGCGGGTTACCAGTACTCGTGTGCGGGCCGGTTTCAGCTCTGCGTGGCAGCATCATGCAGCCCATATATTTCTTCAAGCCCCGATGGGCGGTTACCGGAGTCAGATGAACCCATTACTCAACTGCTGCACAGTAAAGGTGCAATTTCATTAATAATATTGTGATCAGAAAAACCTCAGATCAGCTTGTGCATCCAAGAAATCTAGGGCCAGTTGTTGAAAACCCACAACACCATAATTAATGTATAGCTAAAACTTTTAATCATTTAATGTCAAATACGCAAAATATTTTTGCTGAAAAAAAAATTGCTACAAATGCTACTCACATTTTTTTTCAGCAAAATATCAATTCTTGCTAGGATGGTTAACAATCTGGATCCACTTGTTCAAAGCCTCATTAGCTTAACGAGCTTGTAAGTGGGCAAAATGTTAACTGTCTTAGGTTTAAATATGTAATACAGTGGTATGCAAAAGCTGCTCACATTTTTTCCGCAAAAATATTAGCATATTTGCCCTATTAAATGATCAAAGTTTTAATGATATGTTAACTTATGATGTCATGTTGTTAGTTTTGAACAACTGGTTTCTGACCATTAAAGAGCTTGTTAAGCTAACAATGCTTTGAACAACTGGGCCCCCATCAGTCTTTGTAGGTAACACGTCATAGATCTATGCATCCACGGAAGGGAAGATTAATACTGTGGTCTGTACAGACCGCATACAGTAATGCCTGTCATAGTGGGCACATCTATTAAGCAAGCAAACTATCTTAAGCAAGCATGCTTTTAGTTCCAGAAAAAGGCAAATACATTAAAATTCACCTGTATTAAGCAAGCACCTGTCTTAAGCAAGCATATTTTGGTTATCCTATGGTGCTTGCTTAATACAGGTTGGACTGTAATTGATACAAATTAAGCAGAATATCCACTGGTTTCATATCATGTCAATTTGTACCATTTGCTGTGCTTTGACTCAGTTACCATAGCAATGGATAAAGTGGTTTTTTGGTGATAACTGAAGGATAGTTTTCCTTATTTCTCCATATAAACCTATGTTGTGGGTACTCATTAGAACTACCTCGTCCAGGCGGTTCTAATGAATACCCACAACATACCTTTATACGGAAAATCAACAAAAAATTATCCTTCAGTTATCACAAAATACCCACTTTAAAACTGTTTCTTTGAGTTACTATCAAATGAATAATCCAAGACACAGAATAGTCTACTGGAAGGCCTGTGCGATCAACAAAGACATGCATCAGCCTCTGCATCCGCTCAGGCAGGCTGGAGTTTTTGCTTCTCATTCTTTGGAAAGCTCAAAGGCCATAAAATACTTAACCCATAAGACCCCGATCGCAACAATTGTCGTCTGCTTTGTCATCTGCCGGTTACTCTAAGAGTCATTTTTGCAAACAGTGTGGACCCCAGATCAGACTGCTCCTTAGGATCAAGGTCCACACTGTTTGCCTGTATGCAAAAATATATTTTAAAAATGTTCGCTGGAAGATTCAGCAGACAACATAAGCAGACGACATTTTCAGATGTAGTTTTTCTCGGCATTTTAAGGGTTAACCCTTGTCCTACAGTTTAAATTATTTTTGCCACTCCTATTTCAGACTATCAACCAATGAATCTTTTTGATATAATGTATTCATTCAAATTTGCAAACTGACGGACAATGCAGATCCTGATCAGATGGCTTCTTCTGATCTGGATCTGCACTGTTTCCAAAGGTAAGGGTTATCGTGGTGCAGCAGGTCAAGGACTACTCTTCATGCATAATCAGCAGATTAAGGAGGTCCAGTCTCACAAACACTTAGGTTTATATCTCTCGAACGATTGTTCGTGGCATGAACATATTCAGTATATAAAAGAAAAAGCTTGGACAAGGGTAAACATCATGAGAACTCTAAAATTTAAACTGGACAGAAAGTCACTAGAAATAATTTACATTGCATTCATCAGGCCAATACTAGAATATGGCGATACAATTTGGGATAACTGTGCACAGTACGAGAAAGATGAACTCGAAAAAGTACAACATGAAGCAGCTAGAATCGCAACAGGGGCTACACGACTGGTTTCATTACAAAATCTTTACAACGAGGTCAAATGGCAGTCTCTCCAAAAGCGACGCGATGATCATAAGATTACTCTTTTCTTTAAAATGAATAATAATCTAGTCCCACACTACCTTTCATCACTTGTTCCACCAACCGTCGGGAGTGCCTCTCGCTATAGTCTTCGTAATGCAAATAACCTTCAAAACATCAGCCCTAAAACTTCACTATACGCCAACTCATTCTTGCCCTCTGCAATTAGGCGCTGGAACGATCTTCCCACAAACTGATTCCATATTATCCTTTAAATATTACCTAGCTAGAGACAGAGAACGTACCCCCAAGCACTATTATACCGGTAAAAGGCTTTGCCAGATACTTCATACAAGGCTTCGAACGGATTGCAGAGTTTGAACTTCTATCTATTTTCGAAACACATAATCGATTCACCACTCTGTTCTTGCGGGAGTATTGAAAATGCATACCACTACCTGTTTGAATGTACAAATTACACAAATCAACGCATCTTGCTGCTTGACAGCATCTCACAATTTCACGCAATAAACCTTCACCTTCTACTGTTTGGTGACACAGCCTTAACTCTTGCCGAAAACACCCACATATTTGACAGAGTACAAAAATTTATCATAGACACGAAACGGTTTTAGCATTTTAAAATTATTACCCTTAGCACCGAGTCTGCTAAACCTCTTAGTCCCGCCCTCCTGTTCCCGTCCGTGCATCCTTCCTCACGCAGGATAGATTATGCATTTTTATACTACATGTATTTCTCACACAATCTCTTTCTCGTGCCTACTCTCATATCATGCAATCTGTCTTACTATCTCACTCTTTCTTTATTCCTTTTTCTACCGCTTAATTACTGTAATATGCTTTCATATCATGCAATCTGTCTAACTATCTAACTCTTTTTTTATTCCTTTTCTATTCTACCGTTTAATTACTATTATGTACTTTCTTTCATTCCATTGAACACATACCTGTGATAATTTTATGTTGACCATGAGGGAGATTTGCTCCTCAGATGAGGGAGATTGGGGTCCTAATGAGGGAGACTTTCTGGCGGCATGTTTAAGTGTTTTTTTCTTGTCATTTTTTGTGGTTTAGATGTACAAAGGAACTGGAACTACTTAATTAAAATGCTAGGAACATATTTTGTCAAGTTTAATTTCAAAATAGCAAGTTGTAGGTTGTTTACAAACAATGCTGTGACCACAAGTCCATTGATGTGATGTTGTGGGTATTTGTCAGAATCACCTGATTGTTGAAAGTACCCGCAACATGCTTTAGTGTAGAAATACTTGATTAGAAAAGATATCCTAAAATGTTTCCAGTCCTCCTCTTTATCCAGTGCTGGGTTTTACTGCTACTGAACAGACCCCAAGCACAAAGTTCTCTTCAATGATAAGCATTACTTCTAGCACTATTTACACTCCTTCATATTGTCTGGGCAGGCATTTTTTTGGCCTTTCTCAGAACAGCCTGTTCATAAATACATGTATAGGTAAAGCAGTCCATGCTGAAATTAATACCATTTTATAACAATTGTTCAGGTTGGTCCCAAAAAATTAGTGAGAGATTCAGGAACAAAATATGCTGAGTCTTTATTTGTTTAAAATGTATTTTTTTTTTACATCCAAACCTTGATATAATGATGCCCTGGATCGCTCACCTGATCCACACTGAAGAAATGAAATGGTAGGTAATATAGTACGGTGCCTTGTCAGAAGGAGCATACATGCCAAATATGAAGGATCTATATCAAATGGTTCAAAAGTTATGATAAAGTAGGTCAAGGTCAAACTTTTCGTATGAGTGGGAAGTCCCTCCCACAAGGAATATACATGCCAAATATGAAGGTTCCATCCCAAATGGTTCAAAAGTTATGATTAAATAGGTCACAGGTCAAGGTCAAAATTTTTTTCATGAGTCATAAGACCTTGTCACAAGGAACCTACATGCCAATTATGAAGGCTCTATGTTAAATGGTTCAACAGTTATGACAAAAAAGGTCAAAGGTCAAGGTCACAGGTCAAAAATGTATGTGTCGGAAGCCCTTGTCACAAGGAGCCTACATGCCATATATGAAGGCTCTATCTCAAATGGCTCAAAAGTTATGGTGAAGTAGGTCAAAGGTCAAGTTTGCAGGTAAAATTGTGTGTATGGGTGGGAGGCCCTTGTCAGCAGGAACATACATGCTAAATATGAAGGCTCTATCCCAAATAGTTCAAAAGTTATGATTAAGTAGGTCAAGGTCACAGGTCAAAATTTTTGTATGGTGGGAAGTCCTTGGCACACAGAACAAACATTCCAAATATGAAGGCACTATCTCAAATGGTTCAAAAGGGATGATAAAGAAGGTCACATGTCAAGATTACAGGTCATTTTTGTATGAGTGGAAGCCCTTGTCACAAGAGCCCTACATGCCAAATATGCAGGCTCTATCTTAAACGAATCCACAGTTATGACAAAATAATCTAATGATCTACTTTTTGATTTTTAAACTTGATCAAGATATTGTCAGGATGATCATTCTGAGCAAGTTTGATGAAAATTTGACTAAACTTGTGGCATCGTGTGTGTTCAGAACGTTTTTCTATGAGTTGACCTACTGACCTACTTTTTGACCCAACATGACCCATATTCGAACTTAACCGAGATATTGTCAAGAGGATCATTCTGAGCAAGTTTGATGATGATCGGACTAAAACTGTAGCCTCTAGTTTGTTCACAAGGTTTATTAATGATTTTACCTACTGACCTACTTTTTGCCGAACTTGACTTAGATATTGTCAAGATGAGCTTTCTGAGCAAGGTTGATGAAAATCAGATTAAATCTGTGGCCTCTAGTGTGTTGACAAGGTTTTTCTTCAATTTGACCCACTGACCTACTTTTTGACCCAACATGATCCATATTCAAACTTGACTAAGATATTTTCAAGATATCATTCAGATTAATGATGATTGGACCAAAACTGTGGCCTCTAGTGTGTTCACATGGTTTTTCAATGGTTTGACCTACTGACCTACATTTTGACCCAACATGACCCATTTTCGAAATTTACTTAGATATTGTCAAGATGGTCATTCTTAGCAAGTTTGATGATGATCAGACTAAAACTGTGGCCTCTTGTGTGTTCACAAGGTTTTTCTATGACATAACAGAGATATTGTCAAGATGATCATTCTGAGATAAATTGATGATGATCAGTCCAAAACTGTGGCCTCTAGTGTGTTCACAAGGTTTCTCTATGATTTTAACCTACTAACCTTTTTTGACCCGACATGACCCATATTCAAACTTGACCGAGATATTGTTAAGATGATAATTCTCAGCAAGTTTAATGATGATCAGACCAAAACTGTGGCCTCTAGGATGTTCAGTTCACAAAGTTTTTTTATATGATTTGACCTACTGACCTACTTTTTGACCCCACAAGACCCGCATTCGGACTTGACCGAGATATTGTCATGGTGATCATTCTGACCAAGTTTTATGATGATTGGCCCAAAACTGTGACCTCTGGTGTGTTCACAAGAAAAGTTATGCACGGATGACGCACGACGGACGATGCACGACGACGCCGGACATCTCACAGTCACAAAAGCTCACCATGACCTTCGGTCAGGTGAGCTAATAAATGCACACTAATTATAGATTTCACTGACATGAAGCGTGATAGCTCAGTGGTTAGTGCACTTGCCTCTGATGCTAGAGGTCCCGGGTTCGATCCCCGGCAGCGGCGATAAAATTTCGGTGTCCGAACACGCTCCATTGGCATCATTTGCAGGGATGAATGTCATTAAGTGCACCGTCCTTCGGATCGGGACGTTAACTGGAGGCCCCCTGTGCAGGGAGAATCATCCCCTGTGCAGGTTAAAGATCCCTACCGTAATTACATGATTACTGTGTAGGCTTTCATCCTGCAAAACCTGGAGTGTATGTAATATACACCTGCGGTAATGGTCAAATGTGACCGACGCAGTATTAGAAGATAGATAGATAGATAGAAGTTCCTGGTCACAAATCTTTTTAAATACAGTACTTGTACAAAGCTTACTCAAGGGGAGCAATTTCCAAATAAGAAAATCTGCTGTTGATTTCATGACTTTTAGTAATTACTCGTTATAGATTGGTAAATAATAACTATTTTCCACTTTCAAAATCCAAATTTCTAAGTTTACATAAAATATAAAAACAAAAGACATATGGGAGAGTGATATAAAAGGAACAAACAGTGATAAAAAATGGGAAAACAAACGCACAATTTCAATTAAATCTAGGCTAAATATAAGTGAAATAGAACTGCTCTGTCACCCTACAAAACTTCTGAGTATCCGTACTACTGAGTGCAGATGCACCGCTCTTTTTATGAGATAACGGTAAATAGATTACGTCAGCTTATGTAATCATTAAATGCAACCAGACCATTTTTATGCTTTGCAGTCAGCTGAGACAGAAAGGATTATCGGCTTTTAGAAGATGATGTTTACCGTTAAGTGTCCGATATATTCAACTGCTTATTTGTTAATTGCCTTCAGCAGTGAACATTTTAAGTCTGTTACCGCTTACCGCAAATGATAGCACTGGAAAAAATCGGGGGCTGGAAAATTGCAAATGCGGGAGATTCTGTCTCCCGGACGGGAGAGCGGGAGGTATGCTTCAAATGCGGGAGCTTCCCGCATGATTCGGGAGATATCACAGGTATGTGAACAGTATATCATTCAAACTATTATGATTCAAGTATATTTCACTCATTCTGAAACCTACCATGTAAATGTATCCTTATGCTCTATTCACAGTTGGATGACCTATTAAGGAGAAGAACTAAATAAGCAGTTTGTGCTTCCGTTCCAATCCTTAAATTTTGTATTGTTACTATTATCATGTTATATGTTGTACAGTTTGTTTCGAAATAAATATGTTTATACCAAGGACTACGAGAACAGTGAAGACTTTGATCAGACTGTGGCGGTGATCATTGGTAGCAAGCCTTCTTGTATGTCCCCTTCTTGGCTCAAATAATTTATCATCTTCAACACTTGAGTCCTAGGGCTGGCTTATCAGAGCTGAAAATTATAATCGATTATCAGTCCTGTCATTGTGATCGATAATCGATTTATAGTAATTGCTGAACATTTCATAAAAATTATATCTTTCTGTCTTTGACTCTTCTTACCATGTTATACATTACTGCATGTATTAGGACAGATAGTGTAGACCCAGATGAGATACCACAGAATGTGGTATCTCATCAGGGTCTGCACTGTTTGCCACTCATCCAGCTATTTTTAGACGCTACGTTGGGTAGAAATTATACTTATCAAATAATTGATTATTATCATATATCAGTAACGATAATCCTTATTCGTTCTAGTGGAATTTCCTGACTGATTAATTGACTATCTGATTAATCGTGCCAGCCTTACACTTGACCATGAGAATATCTTCCATAAATATTCACATTAACTGAGCGTGAAATTTATAACACTCAATATATTATCGAGCCTCACTGAAAGAAAACCTTTATTCAGGGTTTCCTACCAAGTAAAACACAAACTGGCATATATTCAGCTACAAAAACTAGCAAGACTTAAAGGTGCATTATTGAGCTATCCTGAAAAAATGCTTCCAAAAATAAAATACATATAGCCGGTATTTTTCTTTAAAACAATACAAATGAATGTATTTTATGCAAAAATGCGAACAATTATGATGACAGGTAAACGAGTTTGAGAGGGATTCTCTAACTAGGTTTCAAACACAAGTTGGATCTTTTTTTAGTTTGTGATAAAAATAGAATCTCCATATATGACGTTATGCGACGTTCATGTTTGGCCTCGTTTGCTTAGGCCATGCCTGAATCGGAAAAAATACGACGCTGAATACCATGCCATAAGTAACGACACTCAGAGATGCGTCGCCATGAATGTGTAAATGACAGATTTATTTTTAGAACAGAAATTCCGAACACATGTTCAGATCGAAGGGTAAACACGAATGAAAACAACCATTTTCACAAAGTTCTGAAGCTGTATTTGGCTCCAAAAGTGTACACATGACAAAGGAGTATGCATTAAAGATAAAAACCAGAAAAAAAAATTGAGACCTGGTAGCTCAATAATGCACCTTTAAGTCGTGAAATATTAGATATAGAAATTCGAGGTACTGTACCATCTGAACAGTGAACACAAAAGGTGCAGATCAGACTGCACATCCGTGCAGTCTGATCTGCACCTTTGTTGTTCTCATGTGGCAAAAGCTCGTTTTCTCAGGATGTGACTGACAGACAAGTTTCATGCTCCGTGGAGTCAAGAACGGAACAGTTCTATAACCTTCGGCCATATGCATAAAAGCTAAAAGAACTTTCACACCTTAGTAGCTCTATGAATTTTCTGAAAAAATATCACAAGTCTTGTATTTTCTTCGTAAAATCTGCTGAATTAATTGGAAATATCTTCACGCCTATCCAGAATCCAACACCTTTTTCAAGAATATGCATTGCTAATTAATATACTGGGCTAACCACCTAAATCCTTCACCGTAGCCCTGTCGTTTTAAAACACTACACATAAAGAGTTCCATTGGTCTCCCCGGTAGATCACGTCGAGGTACTGTACCCTGAAATGTATCAATAGCTGATCTTACACTAGTGATTATTTATATTTATTACATTTTCAGTAGGGATTTACTGAGTTTTCTCAGTGAATTATCACTGAAAGAATTATTTCATTTCAAAAATTCTGACATCATAATTATAGGCGACGTTGCTGACGTCATTTGTAACAACAACTAGGAATGCGTCCATAGGAAAAATATGTCTATGTTCCTATTCATCCATAGAAAGTTATTGACCATGTTTAAGTTTTGGACCCTTTATTCACATTTGACCTCTTAGAATGACCATGACCTTAGAAGTAAGGACCTTGGTTTTATGTGAGGCAGATTGTCTCATGATGGCCAACATTTCTGCCATGTAATTTCAAAATCCAGCCAGAGATAAGAAAGTTATTGCCTGCGTTTAAGTTTCGGACCATTTTTTTTTACCTTTGACCTCTAAGTATGACCTTGACCGTGGAGGTACAGATCTGGGTTTGCACGTGACACATCGTCTCATGATGGTTAACATTTCTTCATAGTAATTTCAAAATCCATCCAGAAATAATTAAGTTATTGACTGTGTTTAAGTTTTGAACCCTTGTTAACCTTTGACCTCTAAGTTTGACCTTGACCTTGGAGATACGGTGCTGGGTTTTGCATGTGACACATCGTCTCATGATGGTTAACATTTCTACAAAGTAATTTCAAAATCCATCCAGAAATAAGAAAGTTATTGACAGCGTTTAATTTTCGGACCCTTTTTTTGACCTTTGACCTATAAGTATGACCTTGACCTTGGAGGTACGGACCTGGGTTTTGCACGTGACATGTCGTCTCATGATAGTTAACATTTATGCCGAGTAATTTTAAAATCCATCAAGAAATAAGGAAGTAATTGACTGCGTTTAAGTTTCGGACGCTCGGACGCACGAACGGACGGACGGACAGGGGCAATGCTATATGCCCTTTCCACCATTCTTTGAATGGCAGGGGCATAATAACAGTAGTTGATGTTTGGCAGAAATTCTGATAAAATCATAGACATCAGACTTTTTGCGTCCATTTGACGTTTCTGAGGAAAGACCTGCAACATGAAGATAAAATATGCTTTTCTTGATAATACAGTTCTACTTCATGACACTGTTGCATCTGTATTTCAAGCACAGGCTGATTTTTGCATTGAAATGACAACAATATGGCGACTGGTTTTCAAACTAAACCCCACCTTCTGAAATCCATGCTCTGAATGGAACTATTTATGTTGGAAATCAGAATGGTTAAATTTGAAAATTGAAAATTGAACATGAATGGAAATGTAATAAACAGTTTATTTTGTTGTTTTGATTGATTACAGAGAAATAATTCACTCGTGTTCTAAGGCTTTCATGTAACAAACTCGTTCGCTATTGCTCACTTATTTTTCACACGAAGCCTCAGAACACTTGTGAATTAATTGATCAAAAACCAAATAAACTCTATGAAATTTATTAAACGAGCCTCTGGCGAGTTTGGCCAATTTTATTTGAAATGACCACAAGTGTGAAGATTCCATTTACCATATAGCAATTTTAAGGGGAATGGGAACACCTTCAGGTGAGGCAGCTCCTGCAGAAGTTTTTTTTGTCTCCCATGACAATAGGGTTCAATTCTGAAAGGAAAGAATTTGCTCCTGAGGAGCAAATTCTTTCCTTTAGAATTTGCTCAAATTCTTTCCTTTAAGAGTAGAACCCTTTTTCAGTGGGACACGGCTTATAGAAGTGAACAGGAAGTCCCTAAAATTGTCTCCCTTTGAAAAATTGCGGGGGAAAAATCTGCCAGGTGTCCCCATTCCCATACAAGAATTCCAACCGAAGGCTATGTCGCGCCTGTGGTAAACTTGACCATTAGGGTGAACGCTAGGGTGGTTGCAAATGTTGACGCCTTGACAAACGGACGAAGGAACGGAGGGAAAACCGGGCGCCTATATCGCGCCATGCTAATAGCAGGCGCGACAAAAATCGGCCCTAAGAAAGATAACTTATGAGACATTCTGGTTACCTGCCTGTAAACTGAACCCTTTGCGACTAGGGGTTTCTAAGTGTAGAAAAAATGGTCTACACTTAGAAATTCCTATTCACAAGAGTTGTCCATCTTGAAGATTTAAATGCATGGGATGCACCACTGAACAAAATTTAGAATAATTATTCACCAATGTTTTATACAATTTAAGTAAGTGACAGAATGATCATGATTTTGTGGTGATCATGAACATGATTTTGTGGTGTACATTTTTCTCATGAAAGAAATCGTGATACAAGCTTTCAGTGGTTCATTGTTTTTGCTGTGGCATTTAATTACCCAATCAATGCTTGTACTCTTAACACCACCATGAGACTTTACAATAAGTTAGCCATACCTTTCCTGGCAGGCTTAGACTGTCTAGCATTTAACATGTACAATACACATACTGTCACCAGTGAGTGAGTGACTGACAAGTATTTTCTTAAATCTGCAGATGGGAGAGAACAACTGTTGAAAAGAGTTCATGATCATCTTTGTAAAAGAATGTTGCTTAACCTATAGATTGAACTTTGGGCCACTCAATCACCAGTAGGATGCACACCCAACTGGCCCTGGGTCCTTATTTGTTCATACTGCAATTTTATCATTGTTATTATCTTTTGATCCTTGGGTTAATGCCTTATCAGCATGAAGCCCTGTCAATCTGAACAGCGGGAGAAAAGAAGTACCAAGAGATAAACACCTTGGACTGGTTTTTCAAAACTAACAATTTTGTTGGTGAACATATTGT
The DNA here is from genome assembly GCA_963580285.1 of Lucinisca nassula. Classification (NCBI taxonomy): domain Eukaryota; kingdom Metazoa; phylum Mollusca; class Bivalvia; order Lucinida; family Lucinidae; genus Lucinisca; species Lucinisca nassula. The sequence continues at coordinate 76,273,664 of OY757011.1, read as the reverse complement.
CAACGTCGTTTTATATGGCAGATATACCAAATATTTTTGCTATAAAATGTGAGCAGCTGCTTACATTTTTCAGCAAAAATACCACTGTATTGGATACTTTCTTACTAGAACAGTTAAGATTTTGACTAAGAACAAGCTGTCTTTGAGCAACTGGAGTCTTGCTCTCAACAAGGTGACTGCTGCTTTTCTACATCTGCTCCAAACTAAGAAACCATGTGTAATAATGTGTCCTTTTATTCAATCCCAAACCATGTAAACTGTAATAAACTTCAAGTATGTTTGGTTCATTTCACATACCTTTCCTGTAGTTTGACCATGAAGACCGAAGTGATGTCTGATTTCGTCTTCACTGGCAGCACCTGGTTTATCTATCTTGTTGCCGAGGATCAACACCGGGGCATTTGCTACTTGCTCATCTGTTAATAAACTCTGAAAACATAAATCAACTATTGTTAGGAGGGGGGTGGGGTTGTTGGGGGGGGATTACTGCTGAAAGGTAGGTTTTAAGAGATCTAGACTAGAATGGCAAGACGGCCCCCGCCCAGCAGGGCTTGAACAAATAGATTGGCTGCATGATGCTTCCACGCAGAGCTGAGATCCAACCGCACACAAGTACTGGTAAACCGCTTAGAGGATCTATGCCTGCCTAGGCAAAGTGGTGTGAGTCGGACCGTCCATGCTTATAAACCCTATTGGTTTCATTGGGCAACAGGGCTTGAGATGTCATCTCATCTCAATGTCGGGTAAAAGTCCCATAAAATTGGAAGCAACGTCTCCAAAATGACCTATACAGTGTTGACTGGGACGTTAAACCTCAAATCAAACAAACAAAAGAATGGCAAGAGAACGTGTTTGCAGATTATTGAACAAATTTAATGGTTACTGATTTTTGCTGAGAGCTACATACAATAAACACTATTTAGGCCATGTTGAGCCAGTCACTTTACCAAATAATCACACTTTCCATGGGCAGGCTTACACATAACCGGTTATCCAGTTCAGTGCTTAGTCTTTAGCCAGAAACTGACAGCTGCTTTTCTTGAGTGTGTTTTAGTTTTACATCCCACCAACATCTAAGGACATACAGGGACTAGACCTCAGTTTAAAGACTCATCCGAAAGGCTGGAGAAGCCTGGGATCAATCCTGTAATCCCTTGTTAGGGCCCCGCACTGAAAGTGTGGGTGCCCTATAGTAATCACTCTGTCCGTCCGTCTGTCTGTCTGTCCGTCCACAAATTTTCCTACTCCTCTGATAACGCTGCCGGGGCCCTAGTCAGTTTCACTGACAGCTCTAGTTTATCAGGCGAGTAGCATAACCACTATACCACCGAGGCTTCTCTGCTCTTCTTGAATCAGAAAAGAGAATGACTATAGAAAATATTTCAGGACTCTTTATCTTGAGCTATCATTAGAGTTACACAGACAATAATGATGATGTCAATGCTTAGGTAACAGATATAGCTCTTCATGTACAGTAAAATTCTGCCTGCCTCGATGGCTGTCTGATGCACGTCAAGGTTAGATACCTGCCGGGGTCGGCAACATTCTTTCATGGAAATTGATCATGGAATTAGATAAAATGACCAGCTCAAAAATGACCTAAATAGTATTGAATGGGCCTTTTAACTCAAATACAAACAAGCAAACAGTAAAATTGCTCTATTAAGACCACCTAAATTTAAGACATAATCTGCTTTTAAAAGCTTTATTATATTGAGAAGGTTTCAGTTATTCTTTCTTTTGCATTTTCTACACCTAGTGTCTCCTATTTAGGGACCACCTTTGGGACTGTTCAAAAGTGGTCTAAAAGACCACTTTTGAACAGTCCCAAAGGTGGTTTTAATATAGGAATTTTACTGTTCAATGAACAAAGTGTGATTTTATACAGAGGAGCATCAATATAACAACATATTCGTTACCTAACATTTTGTCATTATATAAAGAATTTGCCGCTATAAAGAATCCCAATTAACAGTACAATCAGAAATAAAGGTCATTATTCCCTTTAGTACACTCAGAAATAAGTGTTGCGGACGAGGTGCTTCTAACAAATATCCACAATATTTGTTTGTTGATTTTCAGAATGAAACATAATATTTTTGAATATCTCCATTAGTCTGTCTCATCTTGAGGTAAGGTGTCTTTCCAATGAAAATGTTTTTATAGGCCCTAGTAAGAGGGGGTATCCACAAATTATTTTTCTAATTGCAGTAAGAAAACATGTTGTGGGTACTCATTATACGTTTTCATGCAGAAATAAGAAAAAGATCATTACTTTTCAGATGAAAGAACACCTTATCTTGAGCTATGTGTTGTTATAGCGAGTTTAGTCATATGACATCGCGTCTGAGAGTGAAACAACGCCATGTAATATTTTCGAAAATCCACTAGTGGATTAAATATGCAAATTAGGTAGATACGTCCCGTAACGTTACATGTACGATGTCCTTAATGACGTCGCGTTTACTAATGGCGGAATATTGACATTTTTGTAAACAATCGTGAATAAAATACCTTTTAAATGTCATATGATAAATAGAATCTTGCATTCGTGCTCATGTATTATTGAATTTATTTAACTTGAGGAAAATGGATAAAATGCTCGGCAAAGCCTCGCATTTTATCCCTTTTCCTCAACTTGTTTAGTAAATTCAATAATACATGAGCACTCTTGTAAGATCCTCTATATATTGAATGGACTGTATATCAAGATTGTACAAATTTGCTTACATCTAATTCAGCTTTAGCTTCTACAAATCTTTCTCTATCAAAGACATCTATAAGGAACACTATACCATCAACTGCCGGGAAGTAGTCTTTCCACACTCTTCTCGCTGCAAACAGTAAAATGATGCACAGTAATCACATACATGTGCGACCTCTGCCCATCGAGCCTTGGCGAAATAGATTGGGCTGCATGATGCTTCCTGGTAAACCACTTAGAAGGTCTAGGCCTGCCCAGGCAAAGTGGTGCGAGTCAGACCGTCCATGCATGCAAACCCTATTGGTTTCATTGGGCGGCAGGGATTGAGATGTCATTTCAACTCTATGTCAGGTAAAAGTCCCACAAAATTGGAAGTAACATCTCCAAAATGACCTCAATAGTGTTGACGGGGACGTTAAACTTCAAATCAAATCAAACATAGATGTACGAGGCATTTGATGAGAAAACCTGTTTCTGGCAGCCAAGTTAAAAATAGCCATCGGAAGAGATGGCAAATCCCCCGACCAAAAGCCAATATGGCCTTCAGAAGATAGTTCACCAATAGAAAGTGCACCAGAATTAAATCACATATCACAAAAGTATTGCAGTTATGGCCATCGCAAGATTATACTGTCAGGGGAGATAACTAAAAAACCAGGGCACTCAGAAATGTGGTTCTTGCGCATGACATGCCTGCTTAAGCTTATGTAATTCTGCACAAAGTACCATCAATATGTCTCAAAAGGTATTGGAGATATAGTGATCACAAGCTGGTCATACTGTTATATTGGAAGGGTAGATAACTCAAATACCACAGCAACAACAGTTGTGGTTCTTGCACATGACATCCCTTCTGTACCTTGTATACAATTGTGCTAAGTTCCTTCAATATATCTCAAAGGAAGTTGGAGTTATGGCCATCACAAGGTTATATTGCCAGGGGAGATAACTAAAAAACCAGAGCACCCAGAGTTGTAATTCTTGAGCATGACACACCTGCTTAACCTCATGTTCATCTGCATCAAGTACCACCAATATGTCTCAAAGGGTATTGGAGGTACGGTGGTCACAAGGTTGTCATACTGTTATATTGGAAGGGGAGATAACTCAAATATCATAGCACCCAGAGTTGTGGTTCTTAGGCATGAAGCGCCATCTCAACGTTGTATACAATTGTGCCAAGTACCATCAATATATCTCAAAGGGTATTTGAGTTATGGCCGTCACAAGGTTCTATTGTCAGGGGAGATAATTAAAAAACCAGGGCACCCAGAGTTGTGGTTCTTGCACGTGACACACCTGCTTAACCTCATGTACAACTGTACCAAGTATCATCAATATATCTCAAAGAGTGTTGGAGATGTGGCCATCACAAGGTAGTGATTCTATATTACTGGAAGGGGAGATAACTAAAGAAACAGGGCACACAGAGTTGTGGTTCTTGTGCATGACACACTGTCTCGGCCTTGTGAACAACTGTGCTAGGTATCATCAATATATCTTAAAGGGTATTGGAATTATGGCCACAAGGTTGTCACTCTATTTTATTGGAAGGGGAGATAACTCCAAAACCATGGCAACCAGAGTTCTGGTTCTTGCGCATGACACGCCGTCTCAGCCTTGTGAACAACTGTGCCAGGTACCATCAATATATCTCAAAGGGTATTGGAGTTATGGCCATCACAAAGTAGTCATTCTATTTTATTAAAAGGGGAGATAACTAAAAAAGTATGGCATCCAGAGTTCTGGTTCTTGCGCATGACACGCCGTCTCAGCCTTGTGAACAATTGTGCCAAGAACCATCAATGAATCTCAAAGGGTATAGGAGTTATGGCCATCACAAGGTTGTCACTCTATTTAATTGGAAGGGGAGATAACTCCAACACCGTGGCAACCAGTGCATGACACGCCGTCTCAGCCTTGTGAACAACTGTGCCAGGTACCATCAATATATCTCAAAGGGTATTGGAGTTATGGCCATCACAAAGTAGTCATTCTATTTTATTAAAAGGGGAGATAACTAAAAAAGTATGGCATCCAGAGTTCTGGTTCTTGCGCATGACACGCCATCTCGGCCTTGTGAACAATTGTGCCAAGAACCATCAATAAAAAAGTATGGCATCCAGAGTTCTGGTTCTTGCGCATGACACGCCGTCTCAGCCTTGTGAACAATTGTGCCAAGAACCATCAATGAATCTCAAAGGGTATAGGAGTTATGGGTGTGTGTGTGTGTGAATTCGGGTTTAACGTCGCTTTCAACAATTTTTCAGTCATATCACGACGGTGTCTGGTTGCGACAGGGAGCTCAATGCTCACGTTTATAGTGCTGCCTCACTGAAGTATCATGTCCCAGACACATTACATGATACCACATCCAGTCACATTATCCTGACACTGGATCGACCAGTCCTAGCTCTACCCCGTAAATCTGAGTGCCAAGCGAGGAGCAGCTAGTACCATTTTTAACGACTTTGGTATGTCGCGGCCCGGGATCGAACCCGAGACCTCCCGTCCCCCGGAGCGGACACTCTACCAACTGAGCTATCGGGGCCGGTATAGGAGTTATGGCCATCACAAGGTTGTCACTCTATTTAATTGGAAGGGGAGATCTGGTTCTTGCGCATGACACGCCATCTCGGCCTTGTGAACAATTGTGCCAAGAACCATCAATGAATCTCAAAGGGTATAGGAGTTATGGCCATCACAAGGTTGCGTCTACGGACGGACGGACGGACGGACGGACGCCAGGCTGATCGCTATATCCCCCGAACCTATTCGGTCGGGGGATAAAAAGTAAAGGAAATATTCATGTTTTTATTGCTGACAACATTTCAGCTATTGAAGGAAATTCGCAAATTTTTATTGCTGATTAAGTTTGACAAATAATCAAACAATCACAAGTCGTTTGGACATACAGCCGAAATGAATTCTGTAATACTGGAAAGAATTTCATACATCTTATATTAAACCTTTTTTGTGTTTTAGGTAATCAAGAAGGCTGGGACAAAAGTGAGGCACCACTATCTTACTTCAGATTATGCCTGCTTTAATATGTACAGGATGAGTCTTTAAACCAAGGTCCCGTCTCCGTATGACCTTAGCTGTTGGTGGGAGGTAAAACTCAAACACTCACTCACTCACTTTAATATGTACAACATGTGTTAAAAACATCAAACTTATACTGTACCAATATCAGAATATTGTGACAACATATGCCCTCACATGCTGAAACCCACAATATATGCTGTATGACCAACAAAAACCCAAATCAGCTTGTGTGTTTGTGTGATCTCATCAGTCCTCACTATTTGCAGGATTCTCTTGGCAATATAGAGTGATAAGCGAAGACTGGGTGGATGTGCTGGCTAGCCTGAATCTCTGCATGTCACAGAGGTATCTCTTAGATTCAGCCATGACCTGGTTCATATCTCTTCACTATGAATATTAAGTAATTGTTGGCATACCAAGATAACATAATGAATATTGTGATCAATATTACATTTTGTCCAGAGCTCCAGATAAGGCCGAGTATTGAGGATAATTCAGAGATAACTGGCCTTAGTCCTTTCAAAAACCTATGTTACGCATACTTGTTAGAATTGCCTCAATGAGGCAATTCTAACAAGTACCCATAACACAGGTTTAAGGCTATTCTAACAAGAAGTCATAACACTGGCTTGAAAAATTATCCCTTAATCATACTTTTTACCACCCCCACCCCCACTTATCTGGAGCTATGTTTGTCAACATCATTAATGAACATGTTCATTTATACAACAGCTGCTATTTTCAAACACTGAATTGTCTCAATAGAGTCCAATCCTGAGAAAACCTGTCTTCTGTTTGGGGTTTTTTGTTGTTGTTTTTTTTTTGATAAGGTCAGAGAGTGATTGCAGAGAGTGGAAACTCTCGACCCTCATGATAGACATACCTGGAGATCTGGTGCAAGAACTGCCATGTATGCTGCAAGCCAGCTACCTGGAAGGGGGCCCACTTATGTGAATGTTGCACCTGTACCAAAGCCGATGATGAGGACGATGATGATAATGTTGATGAGGATGGGTGAGACACAAAGCAGCCTGCTCAGCTACACAGACTAGAAAGAGTCTTGCAATTTCAGATAAAGAAACTAGAAACAACCCAAACAGTGAACACAGCTGTGATGATCAAACTGTGCAGACTGATCTGCACCATTGCTGTTGCAAATGGCTATTTTGATTGACTGTGTTGGGGTTAAACCCTTTTTGTATCAAATGGAATCATCCTCCTTATATATATAGCAGGAGTCCATTTCAAAATTTGGGGGTGTCAGGTTGTGTTTTCTTCAAAATTTATTTGGAAAGTGGCTGAACTTTTTGCAAACAGTGGAGGCCCTGATCTGACGCCGCATTTTGCGGCATCTGATATGGGCCTGTGCTGTTTGCTAACTACCCATTTTGGGGTTTCTGGTACTAAATGGGTTAACAACATGTTAACCCTCGGGCTTGAAGAGAGAAAAGATAGAAGAGGTGATGAAAGAGAGGGACAGGTGAATGAAAGTACAGAAACTGAAGAATATATTTGCAGCACTCTTCTACCATTACCTGCCTTGACCAACTGATCAGGGCCTATACTATTTGCAAAAAGTTTGGCTATTTTCCGAATAATTTTGAAGGTAACACAACCTGTCACCCCTAAATTTCGAAATGGACTCCAGCTATGATTCCATTTGGTACAAAAAGGGTGAAGATTACCATACCTTGCTGATGACCTCCTAAATCGAATGTTGTGAATCTCATACCACCCATAGACAGTTCTTCTGAAGCTGTAAGTCAAATAGAGTGGTTAATAAGTTTGCTCCAAGCAAAAAGTAAGCTCCAACTGAGGAGGACAACAAAGGATAATTCTAGGATAATTTTTATCATTTCTTCATTAAAACACATGTTGTGGGTACTTGTTAGAATTACCTCAGTGAGGCGATTCTAACAAGTACTCACAACAAATGTTTCTAACAAGAAGTAAGAAAAATTATCCCGTAATCCTTAAGACGCCGAGAAACACTACATCTGAAAATGTTGTCTGCCTATGTTGTCTGCTGAATCTTCTTGCGAACTAAATATTTTTTCATATAGGCAAACACGGTGGACCAAGATCAGACTGCTCCTAGAGAAGCAGTCTGATCTGGTTCCACACTGTTTGCTACACTGACTTTAAAAGTAAATGTTATCGGCTTATGTCGTCTGCTGAATCTTCTTGCAAATTTTTTGAAAATATTTTTTCATACAGGCAAACAGTGTGGACTGTGGACCCAGATCTGACTGCTCCTGGAGGAGCAGTCTGATCTGGGTCCACACTGTTTGCAAAAATGACTTTTAAAGTGACCAGCAGACGACAAAGCAGACGACAATTGTGGTGATTGGCAAGTTATGGGTTAATGATTCTTGTTACTCCTCGTTATCAGGAACTATATGAAAAGGGTAAATATATATGTATCCAGGGCTCACTCCAATTGCGGCATTTGGAGAAAAAAATTCTCAAACTCTTACATGTTTTAAGCTGAGGGACAAGCTTTCACATGAAGAAAAATTTCATGTTGAAAAACGCATAATTTCTCTTGCGAATTTAGATGGGATTTACAAACCTCGGGAGGTTAAACATCTGATAAGGAAACTTGTGCTCAAGAGCACTTGTTTCTTTATCGGATCTTCAACACTCCCACGGTTTATAAATTTCATATTTAAAATGGGCTGATTAAAACTCTATTTACTCATCATCAGTGAAATCCGACAAGTCTGCCAAGATGAGCATGGTACTTACACAGTCCCCTTTATACTTAATAGGTAGCCTGTCAAAAGAAATCGCTTATCATGACAAAAAACAGAATATAGCATATCAGATAAAGCAAGTGAACTAAATAAATTAACAAAATAAAATAAAACAACAAAACTAAGTAAGACCAGGCCCAAGGGTTAGGAAACATTTTTATGTTCAGCTGACTATGAATTTTGGCCTGCTGGTATTTAAACATGCTTGACTGAGACTTAGATCTGTCTGCAGGCACATTCTCTTTAAAACACAAAATTCTCCTGTTTCTGTGATCTTGACCAGAAGTTCAATTAAACTTTATGCCACTGTCTGTCGTAGACTGATCGTTGATCAGTAGACTGATCTTTGATCAGAGGCGGACAAAAACGGAGTTCCCTAAGAAAAACATCTGACCTTTGGTTGCAGAATTTGACATCTCACACGACCCAAGTGAGGCTCGAACCTACAGTGTTGAGAGACATAATGATGGAGAACACATGTTCTTATCCACTTAGTAGGCCATGGAGCCCTGTCAGTACATGTATCTGTATTTATCAATTACGACAGTACACTACAACCTCTATTATACTATTGTTGGGGTCCAAAGCAGAAACCGTGTTAGTTAAACAACCATGTTATATCCAAACAAATGTATAGATTATACAGAAAAATGACCATTTATGGTCATTTTTCTATATAATCTACATAGTTGTGGGATCCATCATGAAACAGTGTTTTATCCAAAACTGTGTAATAACGAACCATGTTATAACAAGGTTGTGGTGTACTGCATTTATGTATCAAAAACTACCCGCATCATACAGATGACAAACAAGGCCAATACAGAGACAAGAGGGCCATGATGGCCCTGGATCGCTCACCTGATCCATAGAGTAACAAGTGGGACCCAGGGAGGGCCAATATTAACCCCAGGGCTATAATGTGCATAATGTTCAGAGACGTCTAAAAAGGTGAAGCTTCATACCAAATATCAACAAAGGCTATAATTTGAACAATCTTGGCAAAGGTCCACTAGATATGCTACATACCAAATATCAAAGACCTGGGCCTTGCGGTTTCAGAGAAGAAGATTTTTATTAAAGATATTCCCTACATAAGCCTATATAAAACCAAATGGCTCCAGGGCGGGGGCATTTTTGGCCTCAGGGCTATAATTAAACCATCTTGATAGAGGTCCACTAGAGGAAGCTTCACACCAAATATCAAAGACCATGGCCTTGCTGTTTCAGAAGTAGATTTTTAAGGAATATCTCTATATAAGTCTATGTAAAACCAAAGGGCCCCAGGTCGGGGGCAGTTTTGGCCATTGCTGTTTCAGAAGAAGATTTTTAAGGAATATCTCTATATAAGTCTATGTAAAACCAAAGGGCCCCAGGTCGGGGGCAGTTTTGGCCCTAGCACTATAATTTGAACAATCTTGGTAGGGGTCCACTAGATGAAGCTTCATACCAAATAGCAAAGACCTGGCCCTTGGGGTTTCCGAGAAGAAGATTTTTAAAGATTTTCCCCATGTAAGCCCATGTAAAACCATAGGGCCCCGGGGCGGTGGCATTTTTAGCCCAAGCACTATAATTTGAACAATCTTGGTAGGAGTCCACTAGATGAAGCTTCATACCAATTAGCAAAGACCTGGGCCTTGCGGTTTCAGAGAAGAAAATTTTTAAAGATTTTCCCTATATAAGCCCATTTAAAATCAAAGGGCCCCGGAGTAGGGGGGGGGGGGGGAGAGAAGGACCATGGCCATGTGGGATGAAGCTTCATACCAAATATCAAAGACATGGGCCTTACGGTTTCAGAGAAGAAAATTTTTAAAGATTTTCCCTATATAAGCCCATGTAAAACCAAAGGGCCCCGGAGCGGGGGCATATTTGACCCCAGCACTATAATTTGAACAATCTTGGTAGGGGTCCCCTAGATGAAGCTTCATACCAAATATCAAAGACCTGGGCCTTACGGTTTCAGAGAAGAAGATTTTTAAAGATTTTCCCTATATAAGCCCATGTAAAACCAAAGGGCCCCGGAGCGGGAGCATTTTTGGCTCCAGCACTATAATTTGAACAATCTTGGTAGGGGTCCACTAGATGTAGCTTCATACCAAATATCAAAGACCTGGGCCTTACGGTTTCAGAGAAGAAGATTTTTAAAGATTTTCCCTATATAAGCCCATGTAAAACCAAAGGGCCCCAGAGCGGGGGCATTTTTGGCCCCAGCACTATAATTTGAACAATCTTGGTAGGGGTCCACCAGATGAAGCTTCATACCAAATATCAAAGACCTGGGCCTTGTGGTTTCAGAGAAGAAGATTTTTTAAGTTTTCGGTGAAAAAAAATCTATTTTTGGCTCCTGTGACCTTTATGTGCAACGGACCAGAACCATTTGAACAACTTTGAAAGGGGTCCACCTAAGGATCATTCCTGTGAAGTTTGGTCAAAATCTGATCAGTGGTTTAGGAGGAGATGTCGTTTGAAGAAATTGTTTACGCACGAATGACAGACAAAAAGTGATCCTAATATAAAACACAAGAGGGCCATGATGGCCCTGGATCGCTCACCTGATCAATAGAGTACCAAGTGGGCCCCGGGGAGGGCCATTATTGACCCCAGGGTTATAATGTGCATAATGTTGAGGTTGGACTAAAAAGGTGAAGCTTCATACCAAATATCAACAAAGGATATAATTTTAACAATCTTGGCAAAGGCCTACTAGATGAAGCTACACACCAAATATCAAAGACCTGGGCCTTGCAGTTTCAGAGAAGAAGGTTTTTTTTTTTTTAAATATTCCCTACACAAGCCTATGTAAAACCAAATGGCCCCGGGGCAGGGGCATTTTAGGCCTCTGGGCTATAATTTAAAACATCTTGATAGAGGTCCACTGGATGAAGCTTCACACCAAATATCAAAGACCTGGGCCTTGCTGTTTCAGAGAAGAAGATTTTCAAAGTTTATCTCTATATAAGTCTAGGTAAAACCAAAGGACCCCGGGCAGGGGCATTTGTGGCCCGAGGGCTATAATTTGAACAATCTTGGTAGAGGTCCACTAGATGAAGCTCCATACCAAATATCAAAGACCATGGCCTTGCAGTTTCAGATAAGAAGATTTTTAAAGATTTCCCTATATAAGTCTATGTAAACCCAAAGGGTCTCGGGCGGAGGCATTTTTGGCCCCAGCACTAAATTTTGAACCAACTTGATAGAGGTTCACTAGATGAATTTTCACAACAAATATCAAAGACCTGGGCCTTGTGGTTTCACAGAAGAAGACTTTAAAGATTTTCCCTATATATGCCTATGTAAAACCAAAGGGCCCGGGGCCAGGGCTTTTTTGGCCCCAGCACTATAATTAGAACAATCTATGTAGGAGTCCACTAGATGAAGCTTCATACAAAATAGCAAAGACCTGGTCCTTGTTGTTTCAGAGAAGAATATTTTTAAAGATTTTCCCTAAATAAGTCTATGTAAAACCAAAGGGCCACATGGCGGGGGCATATTTGGTGTCAGGGCTATAATTTGAACAATCTTGGTAGAGGTCCACTAGCTGAAGCTTCATAACAAATATCAAAGACCTAAGCCTTGTGGTTTCAGGGAAGATGATTTTTCAAGATTTTCGCTATATTAGTCTATGTAAAATCAAAGGGCCCTGGAGGAGGGGCATTTTTGGCCCCAGGTACCGGTATATAATTTGAACAATCTTGGTAGAGGTCCACTAGCTGAAGCTTCATAACAAATATCAAAGACCTAAGCCTTGTGGTTTCAGAGAAGAAGACTTTTAAAGATTTTCCCTATATAAGTCTATGTAAAGCCATGTAAGTCTATGTAAAACCAAAGGGCCACATGGCGGGGGCATTTTTGGTCTTAGGGCTATAATTTGAACACTCTTGGTAGACGTCCACTAGCTGAAGCTTCACAACAAATATCAAAGACCTAAGCCTTGAGGTTTCATGAGAAGATTTTTCAAGATTTTCCCTATATAAGTCTATGTAAAATCAAAGGGCCCCGGAGCATGGGCATTTTTGGCCCCAGGGCTATAATTTGAACAATCTTGGTAGAAGTCCACAAGATGAAGCTTCATACCAAATATCTAAGAACTGGGCCTTGTTGTTTCAGAGAAGTAGATTTTTTAAAGATTTTCCCTATATAAGCCTATGTAAAACCAAAGGGCCCCGGGGCGGGGGCATTTTTGGCTCCATCACTATAATTTGAACAATCTTGGTAGGGGTCCACTAGATGAAGCTTCATACCAAATATCAAAGACCTGGGCCTTGCGGTTTCAAAGAAGAACATTTTTAAAGATTTTCCCTATATAAGCCCATGTAAAACCGAAGGGCCCTGGGGCGGGGGCATTTTTGGCCCCAGCACTATAATTGGAACAATCTTGGTAGGGGTCCACCAGATGAAGCTTCATACCAAATATCAAAGACCTGGGCCTTGCGGTTTCAGAGAAGAAGATTTTTAAAGATTTTCCCTATATAAGCCCATGTAAAACCAAAGGGCCCCGGTGCGGGGGGTATTTTTGGCCCCAGCACTATAATTTGAACAATCTTGGTAGGGGTCCACTAGATGAAGCTTCATACCAAATATCAAAGACCTGGGCCTTGCGGTTTCGGAGAAGAAGATTTTTCAAGTTTTCAGTGAAAAAAATCTATTTTTGGCTCCTGTGACCTATATGTGCAACAGACTGGAACCATTTGAACAATTTTGAAAGGGGACCACCTAAGGATCATTCCTGTGAAGTGTGGTCAAAATCCCATCAGTGGTTTAGGAGGAGATGTCGTTTGAAGAAATTGTTTACGCACGGATGACAGACAAAAAGTGATCCTAATATAAAACACAAGAGGACCATGATGGCCCTGGATCGCTCACCTGATCCATAGAGTAACAAGTGGGCCCCGGGGAGGGCCATTATTGACCCCAGGGTTATAATGTGCATAATGTTGAGGGAGGTCTAAAAAGGTGAATCTTCATACCAAATATCAACAAAGGCTATAATTTGAACAATCTTGGCAAAGGTCCACTAGATGAAGCTACACAACAAATATCAAAGACCTGGGCCTTGCGGCTTCAGGGAAGAAGATTTTTTTAAATATATTCCTTACATAAGCCTATGTAAAACCAAATGGCCCCGGTGCAGGGGCATTTTTGGCCTCAGGGCTATAATTTAAACAATCTTGATAGAGGTCCACTAGATGAAGCTTCACACCAAATATCAAAGACCTGGGCCTTGTTGTTTCAGAGAAGAAGATTTTCAAAGATTATCTCTATTATAAGTCTATCTAAAACCAAAGGGCCCTGGGGCGGGGGCATTTGTGGCCCCAGGGCTATTATTTGAACAATCTTGGTAGAGGTCCACTAGCTGAAGCTTCATACCAAATGTCAAAGACCTAGGCCTTGTGGTTTCAGAGCAGAAGATTTTTAAGGATTTTCCCTATTTAAGCCAATATAAAACGAAAGGGCCCCGGGGCGGGGGCATTTTTGGCCCCAGCACTATAATTTGAACAGTCTTGGTAGGGGTCCACTAGATGAAGCTTCATACTAAATAGCAAAGACCTGGGCCCTGCAGTTTCAGAGAAGAAGATTTTTTAAAGATTTTCCCCAATATAAGCCCATGAAAAACCAAAGGGCCCTGGGGCGGGGGCATTTTTGGCCCCAGCACTATCATTTGAACAATCTTGGTAGGGGTCCACTAGATGAAGCTTCATACCAAATATCAAAGACCTGGGCCTTGCAGTTTCAGAGAAGTAGATTTTTAAAGGTTTTCCCTATATAAGCCTATGTAAAACCAAAGGGCCCCGGGGCGGGGCATTTTTGGCCCCAGCACTATAATTTGAACAATCTTGGTAGGGGTCCATAAGATGAAGATTCAAACCAAATATCAAAGACCTGGGCCTTGCAGTTTCAGAGAAGAAGATTTTTAAAGATTTTCCCTATATAAGCCCATGTAAAACCAAAGGGCCCCTGGGCGGGGGCATTCTTGGCCCCAGCACTATAATTTGAACAATCTTGGTAGGGGTCCTCTAGATGAAGCTTCATACCAAATATCAAAGTCCTGGGCCTTGTGGTTTCAGAGAAGAAGATTTTTAAAGATTTTCCCTATATAAGCCAATGTAAAACCAAAGGGCCCTGGGGCGGGGGCATCTTTGGCCCCAGCACTATAATTTGAACAATCTTGGTAGGGGTCCACCAGATGAAGATTCATACCAAATATCAAAGACCTGGGCCTTGTGGTTTCAGAGAAGAAGATTTTTAAAGATTTTCCCTATATAAGCCCATGTAAAACCAAAGGGCCCTGGGGCGGGGGCATCTTTGGCCCCAGCACTATAATTTGAACAATCTTGGTAGGGGTCCATAAGATGAAGATTCATACCAAATATCAAAGACCTGGGCCTTGCAGTTTCAGAGAAGAAGATTTTTAAAGATTTTCCCTATATAAGCCCATGTAAAACCAAAGGGCCCCGGGGCGGGGGCATTTTTGGCCCCAGCACTATAATTTGAATAATCTTGGTAGGGGTCCACTAGATGAAGCTTCATACCAAATATCAAAGACCTGGGCCTTGCAGTTTCAGAGAAGAAGATTTTTTTAAGTTTTTGGTGAAAAAAATCTATTTTTGGCTCCTGTGACCTATATGTGCAACGGACCAGAACCATTTGAACAACTTTGAAAGGGGACCACCTAAGGATCATTCCTGTGAAGTTTTGTCAAAATCCGCTCAGTGGTTTAAGAGGAGATGTCGTTTGAAGAAATTGTTTACGCACGGACGCACGCACGCACGCACGACGGACAAAAAGTGATCCCAAAAGCTCACCTCGTCACTACGTGACGGTGAGCTAACAAGAGGGCCATGATGGCCCTGGATCGCTCACCTGATCCATAGAGTAACAAATGGGCCCCAGGGAGGGCCATTATTGACCCCAGGGCAATAATGTGCATAATGTTGAGGGAGGGCTTAAAAGGTGAAGCTTCATACCAAATATCAACAAAGGCTGTAATTTGAACAATCTTGGCAAAGGTCCACTAGATGGAGCTACACACCAAATATCAAGGACCTGGGCCTTGCGGTTTCAGAGAAGAATATTTTTTAAAGATATTTCCTACATAAACCTCTGTAAAACCAAATGGCCCTGGGGCGGGGGCGTTTTTGGCCTCAGGGCTATAATTTAAACAATCTTGATAGAGGTCCACTAGATGAAGCTTCACGCCAAATATCAAAGACCTGGGCCTTGCTGTTTCAGAGAAGAAGATTTTCAAAGATTATCTCTATATAAGTCTATGTAAAACCAAAGGGCCCCATGATGGGGGCATTTGTGGCCTGGGGACTATAATGTGAACAATCTTGGTAGAGGTCCACTAGATGAAGCTCCATACCAAGTATCAAAGACCTGGGCCTTGCAGTTTCAGAGAAGATTTTTAAAGATTTACCTATATAAGTCTATGTAAAACCAAAGGGTCTCAGGGTGGGGGCATTTTTGGCCCCAGGGCTATAATTTGAACAATCTTGATAGAGGTCCAGTAGATGAAATTTCACACCAAATATCAAAGACCAGTAGGCCTTGTGGTTTCACAGAAGAAGATTTTTAAAGATTTTCCCTATATAAGTCTATGTAAAACCAAAGGGCCCCGAGTAGGGGGCATTTTTGGTCCCAGCACTATAATTTGAACAATCTTGGTAAGATTCCACTAGATGAAGCTACATGCCAAATATCAAAGACCTGGGCCTTGCGGTTTCATAGAAGAAGATTTTTAAGGATTTTCCCTATATAAGCCCATGTAAAATCAAAGGGTCCCGGAGCGGGGGCATTTTTGGCCCCAGGGCTATAATTTGAACAATCTTAGTAGGGGTCCACTAGATGAAGCTTCATACCAAATATCAAAGACCTGGGCCTTGCGGTTTCAGAGAAGAAGATTTTTAAAGATTTTCCCTTTATAAGCCCGTGTAAAATGAAAAGGCCCTGGGGCGGGGGCATTTTTGGCCCGAGCACTATAATTTGAACAATCTTGGTAGCGGTCCACTAGATGAAGCTTCATACCAAATAGCAAAGACCTGGGCCTTGCAGTTTCAGAGAAGAAGATTTTTAAAGATTTTCCCTATATAAGCCCATGTAAAACCAAAGGGCCGTGGGGCGGGGGCATTTTTGGCCCCAGCACTACAATTTGAAAATCTTTGTAGGGGTCCACTAGATGAAGCTTCATACCAAATATCAAAGACCTGGGCCTTCTGGTTTCAGAGAAGAAGATTTTTTACATTTTCAGTGAAAAAAATCTATTTTTGGCTCCTGTGACCTATATGTGCAACGAACCGGAACCATTTGAACAACTTTGAAAGGAAACCACCTAAGGATCATTCCTGGGAAGTTTGGTCAAAATCGGATCAGTGGTTTAGGAGGAGATGTCGTTTGAAGAAATTGTTTACGCACGGATGACAGACAAAAAGTGATCCTAATATAAAACACAAGAGGGCCATGATGGCCCTGGATCGCTCACCTGATCCATAGAGTAACAAGTGGGCACCGGGGAGGGCCATTATTGACCCCAGGGTTATAATGTGCATAATGATGAGGGAGGTCTAAAAGGTGAAGCTTCATACCAAATATCAACAAAGGCTATAATTTGAACAATCTTGGCAAAGGTCCACTAGATGAAGCTACACACCTAATATCAATGACCTGCGCCTTGCGGTTTCAGAGAAGATTTTTTTTAAGATAATCCCTACATAAGCCTATGTAAAACCAAATGGCCCCGGGGCGGGGGCATTTTTGGCCTCAGGGCTATAACTTAAAGAATCTTGATAGGGGTCCACTAGATGAAGCTTCACACGAAATATCAAAGACCTGGGCCTTGCTGCTTCAGAGAAGAAGATTTTCAAATATTTTCTCTATATAAGTCTATGTAAAATCAAAGGGCCCCGGGGTGCGGGCATTTGTGGCCCGAGGGCTATAATTTGAATAATCTTGGTGGAGGTCCACTAGATGAAGCTCCATACCACTTATCAAAGATATGGGCCTTGCAGTTTCAGAGAAGAAGAATTTTTAGGATTTTCCCTATATAAGTCTATGTAAAACCAAATGGTCTCGGGGCGGGGGCATTTTTGGCCCCAGGGCTATAATTTGAACAATCTTGATAGAGGTCCACTAGATGAAATTTCACATCAAATATCAAAGACCTAGACCTTGTGCTTTCACAGAAGAAGATTTTTAAAGATTTTTTCTATATAAGTCTATGTAAAACCAAAGGGCTCCGAGGCGGGGGCATTTTTGGTCGCAGGGCTATCATTTGAACAATCTTGGTAGAGGTCCACTAGATGAAGCTTCATACCAAATATCAAAGACCTAGGCCTTGTGGTTTCAGAGAAGAAGATTTTTCAAGATTTTCACTATATAAGTTTATGTAAAACCAAAGGGCCCCATTGAGGGTGGGGGGGGGGGGCATGTTTGGCCCCAAGGCTATAATTTGAACAATTTTGGTAGAGGTCCACTAGATGAAGCTTCATACCAAATAGCAAAGACCTGGGCCTTGCGGTTTCAGAGAAGAAGATTTTTAAAGATTTTCTCTACATAAGCCTATGTAAAACCAAAGGGCCCTGGGGCGGGGGCATTTTTATCCCCAGCACAAAAATTTCAACAATCTTGGTAGGGGTCCAATAGATGAAGCTTCATACCAAATAGCAAAGACCTGGGCCTTGCAGTTTCAGAGAAGAAGGTTTTTAAAGATTTTCCCTATATAAGCCTATGTAAAACCAAAGGGCCCTGGGGCGGGGAGCAGGGGCATTTTTGGCCCCAGCCCTATAATTTTAACAATCTTGGTAGGGGTCCACTAGATGAAGCTTCATACCAAATAGCAAAGACCTGGGCCTTGTGGTTTCAGAGAAGAAGATTTTTTAATGATTTTCCCTATATAAGCCCATGTAAAACCAAAGGGCCCCGGGGCGGGGGCATTTTGGGCCCCAGCACTATAATTTGAACAATCTTGGTAGGAGTCCACTAGATGAAGCTTCAGCCCAAATATCAAAGACCTGGGCCTTGTGGTTTCAGAGAAGAAGATTTTTAAAGATTTTCCCTATATAATCCTATGTAAAACCAAAGGGCCCTGGGGCGGGGGCATTTTTGGCCCCAGCACTATAATTTGAACAATCGTGGTAGGGGTCCACTAGATTAAGCTTCATACTAAATATCAAAGTCCTGGGCCTTGCGGTTTCAGAGAAGAAGATTTTTAAAGATTTTCCCTATATAAGCCCATTTAAAACCAAAGGGCCCTGGGGCTGGGGCATTTTTGGCCCCAGCACTGTAATTTGAACAATCTTTGTAGTGGTCCACTAGATGAAGCTTCATACCAAATTTCAAAGACCTGGGCCTTGCGGTTTCAGAGAAGAAGATTTTTTAAGTTTTCGGTGAAAAAATATATTTTTGTCTCCTGTGACCTATATGAGCAACAGACCGGAACCATTTGAACAACTTTGAAAGGTGATCACCTAACGATCATTCCTGTGAAGTTTGGTCAAAATCCGATCAGTGGTTTAGGAGGAGATGTTGTTTGAAGAAATTGTTTACGAACGGATGACAGACAAAAAGTGATCCTAATATTAATCACAAGAGGGCCATGATGGCCCTTGATCGCTCACCTGATCCACAGAGTAACAAGTGGGCCCCAAGGAGGGCCATCATTGACCCCAAGGTTATAATGTGCTTAATTTGAGGGAGGTCTAAAAAGGTGAAGCTTCATACCAAATATCAAAGACCTAGGCCTTGTGGTTTTATAGAAGAAAATGTTTAAATATTTCCTTATATAAGTCCATGTAAAACCAAGGGCCCCGAGGCAGGGGCATTTTTGGCCTCAGGGTTATAATTTGAACAATATTGGTAGTGGTCCACTAGCTGAAGCTTCATACCAAATATCAAAGACCTAGGCCTTTTGGTTTCAGAGTAGAAGATTTTTCAAGATTTTCGCTATATAAACCCATGTAAAACCAAAGGGCCCCAGGGCAGGGGCATTTTTGGCCCCAGCACTATAATTTGAACAATCTTGGTAGAGGTCCACTAGCTGAATCTTCATATCAAATATCAAAGACCTGGGCCCTGTGGTTTCAGAGAAGAAGGTTTTTACAGATTTTCCCTATATAAGCCCATGTAAAACCAAAGATCCCAGGGGCGGGGGCATTTTTGGCCCCAGCACTATAATTTGAACAATCTTGGTAGGGGTCCACTAGATGAAGCTTCACACCAAATATCAAAGACCTGGGCCTTGCAGTTTCAAAGAAGAAGATTTTTTAAGTTTTCGGTAAAAAAATCTATTTTTGGCTCCTTCTACCTTTATGTGCAACGGACCTGAACCATTTGAACAACTTTCAAAGGGGACCACCTATGGATCATTCCTGTGCAGTTTGGTCAAACTCCGATCAGTGGTTTAGGAGGAGATGTCTTTTGAAGAAATTGTTTACGCACACATGACGGACAAAAAGTGATCCTAATATAAAACACAAGAGGGCCCAGAGGGCCCTGGTTCGCTCACCTGAGTGTCACTGCCTCGAGGACAATCTACTTTTAGCTCTGGTGGCCATCTTGGCCATCAGCAGAGTGATTTTAGCTTATTTGGTAGGGAGTAACATAGGCAACATTCCTGTGAAGTTTTAATCAAATTTGCCTAAGGTTTTAGGAGGAGTTCATGTTTGAATCATATTTACAATATTTTTCTATATTTAGCTCCCGATATTTTGTACATCTGAGCAGGATTGTTTTAGCTTTTTTGGTAGAGGGTCATCTAAGCAACATTACTTCAAAGTTTAAATGAAATTGGTCCAATGGTACTGGAGGGATGGCGTTTGAAGATTTTTTTTTTTATTTTTAACTCTGGCTGCCATCTTGTTCATCAGAGTAGAATGAGTTTACACTATTTTGGTAGGGAGTCACCTAGGCAATATTTCTGTGAAATTTGCATCCAATTGGCCCAAGGGTTTAGAAGGAGTTCACATTCTAAGCAAATTTACAATGTTTTTCTATTTTTTAGCTCTTGTGGCCATTTGTTAATCGTTTATGCTATTTTCCTAGAGGGTCATCTACAAAACACTCCAATGAAATTTAGAGGCCGTCATGGTGAAGTGGTCATGTTTCTTGCCTTGTAAACCAGGGATCCATCCCGGACTTCTCCAGACTTTCAGATGAGTCTTTTTAAACCGAGGTCCTGTCACCGTATGACATTAGCTGTTGGTAAGACTACAAATACCTTTGTAACCAAAGCTGACCTTAACCTTAAACAAGCAAAGGTAATCCCAGACTCATCACTTGAACAAATAATGATGTCCCTTGTGATATGTATCTGGTTCTTGAAAAGAATTTTACTAAGCATTGATTACTTTTTAGCATCTGGCTGCATGACCAAGTGGTCCTTAATCACATTACGGACTCTTGAAGATCAGTTCGAAAACTTTTAAGTTTGAATTTTCAGTTATATTTAGCCAAGATAAAGCCTTAGATAAGCTAAAAGGTCAGGAACAAGAAAATATATGGTTAATGGGTGGAGAGCTTAACCATTTCTAAAGCTTCATATCAACTATCAAAGACCTGGGCCTTCTGGTTACAGACAAGAAGATTTTTAAAGGTTTTCACTGTAAAAGTCGTAAAACTGGTGGACCCCAAAGCGGGCCATTTTTGGCCCCAGGGCTATAATTTGAACAATCCTTGTAGCAACTAGATGAAGCTTCATACCGAATATCAAAGACCTGGGCCTTCTGGCTACAGACATGAAGATTTTTAAATGTTTTCCCTATGTAAGTCCATGTAAAACCGTGGACCCCCTCGGCGGGGCCATTTTTGGTCTTTGAAAAAACTTGCTAGAGGTCCACTAGATAAGGCTTCTTCTTTCTTATGAATATTTTCATTGCTCTTAAAGGAACTCATTTTTTATTTTTATTCATACCAAACATCAAAGACCTGGGCCGTCTTGTTTCAGGCAGCAAGATTTTTAAAGGTTTTCCCTATGTAAGTCCATGTAAAACTTGTGGGCCCCAGGACTATAATTTAAACAATCTTGGTAGAGGTCCACTAGATGAAGCTTCATACCAAATATCACAGACCCAGGCCTTGTGGTTTCAGAGGAGAAGATTATTCAAGATTTTCCCTATATAAGCCTATCTAAAACCAAAGGGCTACGGAGCAGCGACATTTTTGGCCCCAGGGCTATAATTTGAACAAACTTGGTAGAGGTCCACAAGATGAAGCTTCATACCAAATATCAAACACCTGGGCCTTGCAGTTTCAGAGAAGAAGATTTTTATAAATTTTTCCTATATAAGCCTATGTAAAACCAAAGGGCTCATCTGAGAATTAGTGTCTCCAGTACATTCTAGGCCCAAGGGCTATAATTTGAACAAACTTGGTAATGGTCCACTAGATGAAGCTTCATTCCAAATATCAAAGACCTGGGCCTTCTGGTTTGAGACAAGATTTTTAAAGGTTTTCCCTATATAAGCCTATGAAAAACCAAAGGGTCCCAGAGTGGGGGTATTTTTGCCCCCAGGGCTATAATTTGAACAATCTTGATAAAGGTCCACTAGATGAAGCTCCACACCAAATACCAAAGATCTGGGCCTTGCGGATTCAGAGAAGAAGATTTTTAAAGATTTTCCATGTATAAGCCTACGTAAAACCAAAGGCCCCAGGGGTGGGGGCATTTTTGGCCCAAGGGCTATAATTTTAACAATCTTGGTAGAGGTCTACTAGTTGAAGCTTCATATCAAATGGCATAGAGCAGGGCCTTGTGGTATCAGAGAAGAAGAATTTAAATATTTTCCCTATAAGACTATGCAGGGTTCGCGCTAGGATTTTTTTTTCTTTCGCCATTACTTTCGCCAATCTATTTTTTTTTGTGCCAAAATCTTAAAACCTGAGCCAGTTGTAGAAACTTCTTCGCAAAATGCTGAACATGGATAAAAAAGATTGTCATCTGCTCTACAATTTTCCTTGGCGCTTAAAGGGTTAAGCCTGTCGTTTTGTGGCCTTTATGGATGTGTGTAATGGTCCATTATCCAAGAGTAAATGCGCCTAAAGACCCCAGGTTTTTCAATCAAACCAACACGGTCACACTTCAAACCAGTCATCTATGCTGTCTTGCCGACAGATAGCTTAGCAAAATCCATAGACCAAATCATTTAGATAGCTTGAGTTTTCCGACTTCCAGCGGCATTACATTCTCTCCCTAAAATGCAGCAAAACCTTGCTTAAATGCTTTTGTTTTTGCTCCAACAAATAAGCGTTGTTATGTCATGGAGGCTGCCATTTTGGTTGATCACATGATCACATTATATTCAAAGGGAAACAACCTAAACAGGCATAAAGAGCGTGTTCAATTAGCCATTTGATAAATCCCTTTCAGACATTTGGGATTTCATAAAACAATTAAGTTTTTATCGCAAAAAAGTAAACTTAGAGATGGAATGGTATAGAAAAAAGGCTACCAAACTAATTTTTCTCACAACATTTTTAAACAAACAAAATAAGGAATGACCGATCGCAACAACAATAGATAGATAGAAAGAAAAGGACAACATTTAGTTTTATATTCTGAATTAGCTCGCTCATATTTCTGAATATTCAAGCCCAAATTTTATATAATGCAGGAATATAAAAACAACTTAACCAATTAAGGACACCTGCCCAAGCTTGACCGCTGGAAAGTCAATCGGGTGACTAGATTTAACACCGGGAATTCAATTACGTCATGCGGAACAGAAATGATATTCTTCACCCACTGGTTGATATTCGACCTAGCCGCACCTTTTTTTATAATAAGGAGGCGGAGCTAAATTGTTGGCGCGTCGATAATAAAACAACCTCCAAGTTTGCTAATCCGATCAATAGTCGAAGGTGTTAATTGTCGAGTGAATGGGAGAAAAGGTGTGAAATACACATGTCAGTAAACGGCTTAAGTCGGCAATAACCGGGATGGGACTTTCTTTTTTTTATTTTTTTTTTTCGCCACTAGTTTTCGCCAAATGACACAGATTTGCGCCAGATTTATTTTCTTTTCGCATTTGGCGACTTTGGCGACCGCTAGTGCGAACCCTGCTATGAAAAACCAAAGGGTCCCAGGGTGGGGGCATTTTTGGTCCTAGGGCTATAATTTGAACAATCTTGATAGAGGTGCAATAGATGAAGCTTCACACCAAATATCTAAGACCTTGGCCTTGCAGTTTCTGAGAAGAAGTTTCTTTAAAGATTTTCCCTATATAAGCCTATGTAAAACTGAAGGCCCCCGGGGCGGGGGCATTTTTGGCCCCAGGGCTATAATTTGAACAATCTTGGTAGAGGTCCATTAGATTAAGCTTCACACCAAATATCAAAGATCTGGGCCTTGCGGTGTCAGAGAAGAAAAGTTTTAAAGATTTCCCCTACATAAGCTTAGGTAAAACCAAAGGCCCCCTGGGCGGGGGCATTTTTGGCTCCAGGGCTATAATTTGGACAATCTTGGTAGAGGTCCACTAGGTGAAGCTTCATACCAAATATCAAAGACCTGGGCCTTGTGGTTTCAGAGAAGAAGATTTTTAAAGGTTTCCCTTTAAAGGGCTATGAAAAACCAAAGGGTCCAAGGGTGGGGCCATTTTCGGCTCCAGGGCTATAATTTGCACAATCTTGAAAGAGGTCCACTAGATGAAGCTTCACACCAAATATCAAAGATCTGGGCCTTGTGGTTTCAGAGAAGAAGATTTTTAAAGATTTTCCCTGTATAAGCCTATGTAAAACCAAAGCCCCCCTGGGGCGGGGGCATTTTTGGCCCAAAGGCTATAATTTGAACAATCTTAGTAAAGGTCCTCCAGGTAAAGCTTCACACCAAATATTAAAGACGTGGGCCTGCTGGTTTCAGAGAAGAAGATTTTTTAATGATTTTCCCTATATAAGCCTATGTAAAACCATAAGCCCCTGGGGCGGGGGCATTTTGGCCCCCAGGGCTATAATTTGAAAAATCTTGGTAGAGGTCCACTAGATGAAGCTTCACACCAAATATCAAAGATCTAGGCCTTGCGGTTTCAGAGATTTTTGAAGATTTTCCCTGTATAAGTCTATGTAAAAACAAAGGCCCCCGGGGCGGGGGCATTTTTGGCCCAAAGGCTATAATTTGAACAATCTTAGTAAAGGTCCTCCAGGTAAAGCTTCACACCAAATATTAAAGATGTGGGCCTGCTGGTTTCAGAGAAGAAGATTTTTTAATGATTTTCCCTATATAAGCCTATGTAAAACCATAGGTCCCCGGGGCGGGGGCATTTTGGCCCCCAGGGCTATAATTTGAACAATCTTGGTAGAGGTCCACTAGATGAAGCTTCACACCAAATATCAAAGATCTGGGCCGTGCGGTTTCAGAGAAGAAGATTTTTAAAGATTTTCCCTTTATAAGCCTATGTAAAACCAAAGGCCCCCTAGCGGGGGCATTTTTGGCCCTTAGGTAATAATTTGAACAATCTTAGTAGAGGTCCATCAGGTAAAGCTTCACACCAAATATTAAAGACCTGGGCCTTGTGGTTTCAGAGAAGAAGATTTTTTAATGATTTTCCCTATATAAGCCTATGTAAAACCAAAGGCCCCTGTGGCGGGGGCATTTTGGCCCCCAGGGCTATAATTTGAAAAATCCTGGTAGAGGTCCACTAGATGAAGCTTCACACCAAATATCAAAGATCTGGGCTGTGGGGTTTCAGAGAAGAAGATTTTTAAAGATTTTCCCTGTATAAGCCTATGTAAAACCAAAGGCCCCCGGGGCGAGGGCACTTTTGGCCCTAAGGCTATAATTGGAACAATCTTAGTAGAGGTCCACCAGGTCAAGCTTCACACCAAATATTAAAGACCTGGGCCTTGTTGTTTCAGAGAAGAAGATTTTCCCTATATAAGCCTATGTAAAACCATAGGCCCCTGGGGCGGGGGCATTTTGGCCCCCAGGGCTATAATTTGAACAATCTTGGTAGAGGTCCACTAGATGAAGCTTCACACCAAATATCAAAGATCTGGGCTGTGCGGTTTCAGAGAAGATTTTTAAAGATTTTCCCTGTATAAGCCTATGTAAAACCAAAGGCCCCCGGGGCGGGGACATTTTTGGCCCTAAGGCTATAATTTGAACAATCTTAGTAGAGGTCAACCAGGTAAAGCTTCACACCAAATATTAAAGACCTGGGCCTTGTGGTTTCAGAGAAGAAG
Organism: Lucinisca nassula; assembly: GCA_963580285.1. Classification (NCBI taxonomy): domain Eukaryota; kingdom Metazoa; phylum Mollusca; class Bivalvia; order Lucinida; family Lucinidae; genus Lucinisca; species Lucinisca nassula. The sequence continues at coordinate 76,247,990 of OY757011.1, read as the reverse complement.
ATTTTTTAATGATTTTCCCCATATAAGCCTATGTAAAACCAAAGGCCCCTGGGGCGGGGGCATTTTGGCCCCCAGGGCTTTAATTTGAACAATCCTGGTAGAGGTCCACTAGATGAAGCTTCACACCAAATATCAAAGATCTGGGCCGTGCGGTTTCAGAGAAGAAGATTTTTAAAGATTTTCCCTGTATAAGCCTATGTAAAACCAAAGGCCCCCGGGGCCGGGGCATTTTTGGCCCTAAGGCTATAATTTGAACAATCTTATTGGAGGTCCACCAGGTAAAGCTTCACACCAAATATTAAAGACCTGGGCCTTGTGGTTTCAGAGAAGAAGATTTTTTAATGATTTTCCCTATATAAGCCTATGTAAAACCAAAGGCCCCCGGGGCGGGGGCATTTTGGCCCCCAGAGCTTTAATTTGAACAATCTTGGTAGAGGTCCACTAGATGAAGCTTCATACCAAATATCAAAGACCTGGGACTTGCGGTTTCAGAGAAGAAGATTTTTAAAGTTTTCATTTAAAAAAACCATTTTTGGCTCCTGTGACCCAGATGTGCAATGGACCGGAACCATTTGAACAATTTTGAAAGGGGACCACCTAAGGATCATTGCTGTGAAGTTTGGTCAAAATCTGATCAGTGGTTTAGGAGGAGATGTCATTTGAAGAAAAAGTTTACGCACACACACACACACACACACGCACGCACTGACGACGGACGAAAAGTGATCACAAAAGCCCACCTTGTCACTACGTGACAGGTGAGCTAACAAGAGGGCCATGATGGCCCTGGATCGCTCACCTGATCCATAGAGTAACAGGTGGGCCCCCAGGGAGGGCCATTATTGACCCCAGGGTTATAATGTGCATAATGTTGAGTGAGGTCTTAAAAGGTGAAGCTTCATACCAAATATCAATAAAGGCAATAATTTGAACAATCTTGGCAAAGGTCCACTAGATGAAGCTACACACCAAATATCAAAGACCTGAGCCTTGCAGTTTCAGAGAAGATTATTTTAAACATATTCGCAACATAAGCCTATGTAAAACCAAATGGCCCCAGGGCGGGGGCATTTTTGGCCTTAGGGCTATAATTTAAACAATCTTGATAAAGGTCGACTAGATGAAGCTTCGCACCAAATATCAAAGACCTGGGCCATGCTGTTTCAGAGAAGAAGATTTTCAAAGATTATCTCTATATAAGTCTATGTAAAACCAAAGGGCCCTAGGGCTATAATTTGTTCAATCTTGGTAGAGGTCCACTAGATAAAGCTCCATACCAAATATCAAAGACATGGCCTTGCAGTTTCAGAGAAGATTTTTAAAGATTTCCCTATATAAGTCTATGTAAAACCAAAGGGTCTCGGGGCAGGGGCATTTTTGGCCCCAGGGCTATAATTTAAACAATCTTGATAGAGGTCCCCTAGATGAAATTTCACACCAAATATCAAAGACCTAGGCCTTGTGCTTTCATAGAAGAAGATTCTGAAAGATACTCCCTATATAAGTCTATGCAAAACCAAAGGGCCACCAGGCGGGGGCATTTTTGGTCTCAGGGCTATAATTTGAAAAATCTTGGTAGAGGTCCACTAGCTGAAGCTTCATACCAAATATCAAAGACCTAGCCTTGTGGTTTCAGATAAGATTTTTCAAGATTTTCCCTATATAAGTCTATGTAAAACCAAAGAGCCCCGGGGTGGGGGCATTTTTGGCCCCAGCACTATAATTTGAACAATCTTGGTAGGGGTCCACTAGATGGCTTCATACCAAATATCAAAGAATTTGGGCCTTGCAGTTTCAGAGAAGAAGATTTTTAAAGATTTTCCCTATATAAGCCCATGTAAAACCAAAGGGCCCCAAGGGCAGGGGAATTTTTGGCCCAAGCACTATAATTTGAACAATCTTGGTAGGGATCCATTAGATGAAGCTTCATACCAAATATCAAAGACCTGGGCCTTGCGGTTTCAGAGAAGAAGATTTTTAGAGATTTTCCCTATATAAGCCCATACCAAAGGGCCCCTGGGTGGAGGCATTTTTTGGCCCCAGCACTATAATTTGAAAAATCTTGGTAGGGGCTCACTAGATGAAGCTTCATACCAAATATCAAAGACCTGGGCCTTGGGGTTTCAGAGAAGAAGATTTTTAAAGATTTTCCCTATATAAACCCATGTTAAACCAAAGGCCCCCGGGGCGGGGGCATTTTTAGCCCCAGCACTATAATTTGAACAATCTTGGTAGGGGTACACTAGATGAAGCTTCATACCAAATATCAAAGACCTGGGCCTTGCAGTATCAGAGAAGAAGGTTTTATAAGTTTTCGGTGAAAAAAATCTATTTTTGGCTCCTGTGACCTAGATATGCAACAGACCGGAACCATTTTAACAACTTTGAAAGGGGACCACCTAAGGATCATTCCTGTGAAGTTTGGTCAAAATCCAATCAGTGGTTTAGGAGGAAATGTCTTTTGAAGAAATTGTTTACATACGGATGACAGACAAAAAGTGATCCTAATATAAAACACAAGAGGGCCATGATGGCCCTGGATCGCTCACCTGATCCATAGAGTAACAAGTGGCCATTTATTGACCCCAGGGCTATAATGTGCATAATGTTGTGGGAAGTCTAAAAAGGTGAAGCTTCATACCAAATATCAACAAAGGCTATAATTTGAACAATCTTGGCAAAGGTCCACTAGATGGAGCTACACACCAAATATCGAAGACATGGGCCTTGTGGTTTCAGAGAAGAAGATTTTTTAAAGATATTTCCTACATAAGCCTATGTAAAACCAAATGACCCTGGGGTGGGGGCATTTTTTGGCCTCAGGGCTATAATTTAAACAATCTTGATAGAGGCCCACTAGATGAAGCTTCACTGCAAATATGAAAGACCTGGGCCTTGCTGTTTCAGAGAAGAAGATTTTCAAAGATTATCTCTATATAACTCTATGTAAAACCAAAGGGCCCCGGGGCGGGGGCATTCTTGCCCGGGGGCTATTATGTGAACAATCTTGGTAGAGGTCCACTAGATGAAGCTCCATACCAAATATCAAAGACATGGGCAATGCCATAAGATTTTGTAAAACCAAAGGGTCTCGGGGCGGGGGCATTTTTGGCCCCAGGGCTATAATTTACACAATCTTGTTAGAGGTCTACTAGATGAAATTTCACACCAACTATCAAAGACCTAGGCCTTGTGGTTTCAAAGAAGAAGATTTTTAAAGATTTTCCCTATGTAAGTCTATGTAAAACCAAAGGGAACTGAGACGGGGGGTATTTTTGGTCTCAGGGCTATAATGTGAACTATCTTGGTTGAGATCTACTAGATGAAACTTCATATCAAATATCGAAGACCTAGGCCTTGTGGTTTCAGAAGAACATTTTTCAAGATTTTCCCGATACAAGTCTATGTAAAATCAAAGGCCCCGGAGCGCTATAATTTGAACAATCTTGGTAGAGGTTTACAAGATGAAGCTTCAAATCAAATATCAAAGATCTGGGCCTTGCTGTTTCAGAGAAGAAGATTTTTAAAGATTTTCTCTATATAAGCCCATGTAAAACCAAAGGGCCCTGAAGCGGGGGCATTTGTGGCCCCAGCACTATAATTTGAACAATCTTGGTAGGGGTCCACTAGATGAAGCTTCATACCAAATATCAAACACCTGGGCCTCGTGGTTTCAGAGAAGAAGATTTTTGAAGATTTTCCGTATATAAGCCCATGTAAAACCAAAGGGTCCGGGGCGGGGGCATTTTTGGCCTGAGCGCTACAATTTGAACAATCTTTGTAGGGGTCCATTAGATGAAGCTTCATTCCAAATATAATAAACCTCGGCCTTGCGGTTTCAGAGAAGAAGATTTTTAAAGATTTTCCCTATATAAGCCCATGTAAATCAAAGGGCCCCTGGGCGGGGGCATTTTTGGCCCCAGCACTATAATTTGAACAATCTTGGTAGGGGTCCACTAGATGAAGCTTCATACCAAATATCAAACACCTGGGCCTCGTGGTTTCAGAGAAGAAGATTTTTGAAGATTTTCCGTATATAAGCCCATGTAAAACCAAAGGGTCCGGGGCGGGGGCATTTTTGGCCTGAGCGCTACAATTTGAACAATCTTTGTAGGGGTCCATTAGATGAAGCTTCATTCCAAATATAATAAACCTCGGCCTTGCGGTTTCAGAGAAGAAGATTTTTAAAGATTTTCCCTATATAAGCCCATGTAAATCAAAGGGCCCCTGGGCGGGGGCATTTTTGGCCCCAGCACTATAATTTGAACAATCTTGGTAGGGGTCCACTAGATGAAGCTTCATACCAAATATCTAAGACATGGGCCTTGGGGTTTCAGAGAAGAAGATTTTTAAAGATTTTCTCTATAAAAGCCCATGTTAAACCAAAGGGCCCCGAAGCGTAGGCATTTGTGGCCCCAGCACTATAATTTGAACAATCTTGGTAGGGGTTCACTAGATGAAGCTTCATACCAAATATCAAAGACCTGGGCCTCGTGGTTTCAGAGAAGAAGATTTTTGAAGATTTTCCGTATATAAGCCCATGTAAAACCAAAGGGCCCGGGGCGGGGGCATTTTTGGCCTGAGCGCTACAATTTGAACAATCTTTGTAGGGGTCCATTAGATGAAGCTTCATACCAAATATAATAAACCTCGGCCTTGCGGTTTCAGAGAAGAAGATTTTTAAAGATTTTCCCTATATAAGCCCATGTAAAACCAAAGGGCCCCTGGGCGGGGGCATTTTTGGCCCCAGCACTGTAATTTGAACAATCTTGGTAGGGGTCCACTAGATGAAGCTTCATACCAAATATCTAAGACATGGGCCTTGGGGTTTCTGAGAAGAAGATTTTTAAAGATTTTCCCTATAAAAGCCCATGTTAAACCAAAGGGCCCCGAAGCGTAGGCATTTGTGGCCCCAGCACTATAATTTGAACAATCTTGGTAGGGGTCCACTTGATGAAGCTTCAAACCAAATATCAAAGACCTGGGCCTTGTGGTTTCAGAGAAGAAGATTTTTTAAGATTTCGGTGAAAAAATCTATTTTTGGCTCCTGTGACCTTGATGTGCAACGGACCGGAACCATTTGAACAACTTTGAAAGGGGACCACCTAAGGATCATTCCTGTGAAGTTTGGTCAAAATCCGATCAGTGGTTTAGGAGGAGATGTCGTTTGAAGAAATTGTTTATGCACGGATGACAGACAAAAAGTGATCCTAATATAAAACACAAGAGGGCCATGATGGCCCTGGATCGCTCACCTGATCCATAGAGTAACAAGTGGGCCCAGGGGAGGGCCATTATTGACCCAAAGGTTATTATGTGCATTATGTTGAGGGAGGTCTAAAAAGGTGAAGCTTCATACCAAATATCAACAAAGGCTATAATTGTCCACTAGATGAAGCTCCATACCAAATATCAAAGACATTGGCCTTGCAGTTTCAGAGAAGATTTTCAAAGATTTCCCTATATAAGTCTATGTAAAATCAAAGGGTCTCGGGGTGGGGGCAGTTTTGGCCCATGGGCTATAATTTGAACAATCTTGAAAGAGGTCTACTAGATGAAATTTCACACCAAATATCAAAGACCTAGGCCTTGTGGTTTCACAGAAGAAAATTTTCAAGATTTTCCCTATATAAATCTATGTAAAACCAAAGGGCCCCAAGGCGAGAGCATTTTTGGCCTCAGGGCTATAATTTGAACAATCTTGGTAGAGGTCTACTAGCTGAAGCTTCATACCAAAAATCAAAGACCTGGGCCTTGCGGTTTCAGAGAAGAAGATTTTGTTTAAAGATATTCCCTACATAAGCCTATGTAAAACCAAAGGGCCCCGGGGAGGGGGCATTTTTGGCCTCAGGACTATAATTTAAACAATCCTGATAGAGGTCCACTAGATGAAGCTAGGCCTTGTGGATTCAGAGAAGAAGGGTTTTCAAGATTTTCCCTATATAAGTCTATGTAAAACCAAAGGGCCCGGAGGAGGGGGGTGTATTTTTGGCCCCAGGGCTATAACTGGAACAATCTTGGTAGAGGTCCATAAGATGAAGCTTCATACCAAATATCAAAGACCTGGGCCTTGCAGTTTCAGAGAAGAAATTTTAAAGTTTTTCCCTACATAAGCCTATGTAAAACCAAAGGGCCCCGGGGCGGGGGCATTTTTGGCCCCAGCACTATAATTTGAACAATCATGGTAGGGGTCCACAAAATGCTTCATACCAAATAGCAAAGACCTGGGCCTTGCAGTTTCAGAGAAGAAGATGTTTAAAGATTTTCCCTACATAAGCCTATGTAAAACCAAAGGGCCCCGGGGCGGGGGCATTTCTGGCCCCAGCACTATAATTTGAACAATCTTGGTAGGGGTCCACTAGATGAAGCTTCATACCAAATAGCAAAGACCTGGGCCTTGCAGTTTCAGAGAAGAAGATTTTTAAAGATTTTCCCTACATAAGCCCATGTAAAACCAAAGGGCCCCGGGGCGGGGGCATTTTGGCCCAAGCAAAATAATTTGAACAATCTTGGTAGGGGTCCACTAGATGAAGCTTCACACCAAATATCACAGACCTGGGCCTTGCGGTTTCAGAGAAGGAGATTTTTACAGATTTTCCCTATATAAGCCCAAGTAAAACCAAAGGGCCCCGGGGCGGTGGCATTTTTGGCCCCAGGGCTATAATTTGAACAATCTTGGTAGAGATCCACTAGGTGAAGCTTCACACAAAATATCAAAGACCTGGGCCTTGCAGTTTCAGAGAAGAAGATTTTTAAAGATTTTCACTATATAAGCCTATGTAAAACCATAGGCCCCCAAGGCGGGGGCATTTTTGGCCCCAGGGCTATAATTTGAACAATCTTGAAAGAGGTCCATTAGATGAAGCTTCATACCAAATATCCAAGATCTGGGCCTTGCGGTTCCAGAGAAGAAGATTTTTAAAGATTTTCCCTATATAAGCCTATGTAAAACCAAAGGCCCCCAGGGCGGGGGGGTTTTGGCCCCAGGGCTATAATTTGAACAATCTTGATAGAGGTCCACTAGATGAAGCTTCACACAAAATATCCAAGATCTCGGTCTTGCGGTTCCAGAGAAGAAGATTTTTAAAGATTTTCCCTATATAAGCATATGTAAAACCAAAGGCCCCCGGGGCGGGGGCATTTCTGGGCCCAGGGCTATAATTTGAACAATCTTGGTAGAGGTCCACTAGTTGAAGCTTCACACCAAATATCAAAGACCTGGGCCTTGCGGTTTCAGAGAAGAAGATTTTTAAAGATTTTCCCTATATAAGCCTATGTAAAACCAAAGGACCCCAGGGCGGGGACGATTTTCGACCCAGGACTATAATTTGAACAATCTTGGTAGAGGTCCACTAGATGAAGCTTCATACCAAATATCGAAGACCTGGGCTTTGCGGTTTCAGAGAAGAAGATTTTTAAAGTTTTCATTTAAAAAATCTATTTTTAGCTCCTGTGACCTAGATGGGCAACAGACCGGAACCATTTGAACAACTTTGAAAGGGGACCACCTAAGGATCATTCCTGTGAAGTTTGGTCAAAATACGATCAGTGGTTTAGGAGGAGATGTTGTTTGAAGAAAAAGTTTACGCACGCACACACGCACGCACACACGCACACACGCACGCACGACGGACGACGGACAAAAAGTGATCACAAAAGCTCACCTCGTCACTACGTGACAGGTGAGCTAAAAAGAGGGCCACCAAAGACTTTTGGCTTAATTAATGATATAATTTAGATGAGCATTTATAAGTTTTGAACTGTCAATTTACCCTGGGTAATACTGCCACTTCTCCTTACGGGTATGTCTATCCTAAACTGTCAAAATGGAACTCATGCTACATTGTACATATAATTTTCTGCAGTCCTATTGTTCCATGCTATTTTTTTTTCTCTAGTCTAATACAGACAAGCAGCTACATGTTCAATTTTTCAACATGCCGTTATGGTTAATTATTCACAAGCATCAGGGCTGGATAGATTTGTTTGTTTGATTTGAGGTTTAACGTCCCCGTCAACCCTTTATAGGTCATTTTGGAGACATTGCTTCCAATTTTGTGGGACTTTTACCCGACATTGAGATGAAATGACATCTCAAGCCCTGTCGCCCAATGAAACCAATAGGGTTTGTAAGCATGGACGGACCAACTCACACTGCTTTGCCCGGGCAGGCTTAGATCCTCTAAGCAATTTACCAGAACTTGTGTGCGTCGGTTTCAGTTCTGCGTGGAAGCATCATGCAGCCCATCTATTTCTTCAAGCCCCTGTTGGTGGGGGCGAGCAGGCTGGATAGAGCTAAATAAATCTATCACCACATTAACTTTGCCAAGTATAAATGCAATCTACCTTGTGGTTTGAAAAATTTGAGTACACATAACACTGTTCATTGAAAAACAATTTTAGTTAAGGGGAATGGGTACACCTTCAGGGGAGGCAACTCCTTCAAAAGTATTTTTTTCTCCCATGACAATAGGGATAAGAATTTGCTCCTGAGGAACAAATTCTTTTCTTAAAGAGTTGACCCATTTTTCCATTGGACAGAGCTTATAATAAAACTAACGGGAAGTCCTGAAAGTTGCCTCCCTTTGAAAAATGGATAGAAAAATCTGCCAGGTATTCCCATTCCCCTTAAACACAGATAACAAGAGGGCCATGATGGCCCTGGATCGCTCACCTGATCCAAAGAGTAACAAGTAGGCCTCAGGGAGGGCTATTATTGACCCCAGGGTTATAATGTGCATAATGTTGAGTGAGTGATTTTTAGTTTTACGTCCCACCAACAGCTAAGGTCATACGGAGACGGGACCTCGGTTTAAAGACTCATCCGAAAGTCTGGAGAAGCCCGGGATCGATCCTGCGATCCCTGGTTTACAAGGCAAGTAGCATAACCACTGCACCACAGAGGCTTCTGCATAATGTTGAGGGAGGTCTAAAAAGGTGAAGCTTCATAACAAATATCAACAAAGGCTATAATTTGAACAATCTTGGCAAAGGTCCACTAAATGAAGGTGCACAAAAAATATCAAAGACCTTGGCCTTGCGGTTTCAGAGAAGAAGATTTTTAAAGATTTTCCCTATATAAGCCTATGTAAAACCAAAGGGCCCCGGAGCGGGGACATTTTTGGCACAAGCACTACATAAGCCTTTGTAAAACCAAATGGCCCCGGGGCGGGGGCATTTTTGGCATCAGGGCTATAATTTACACAATCTAGATCTAGGTCCACTAGATGAAGCTTCATACCAAATTTCAAAGACCTGGGCCTTGCTGTTTCAGAGAAGAAGATTTTCAAAGATTATCTCTATATACGTCTTTGAAAAACCAAAGGGGGCCAGGGCGGGGGCATTTGTTGCCTGAGGGCTATAATTTGAACAATCTTGGTAGATGTCCACTAGATGAAGCTCCATACCAAATATCAAAGATATGGGCCTTGCAGTTTCGTAGAAGATTTTAAAGATTTCCTTTTATAAGTCTATGTAAAACCAAAGGGTCTCGGGGCGGGGGCATTTTTGGCCCAAGGGCTATAATTTGAACAATCTTGATAGAGGTCCACAAGATGAAATTTCACACCAAATATCAAAGACCTAGGCCAAGTGGTTTCATAGAAGAAGATTTTTTAAGGATTTTCCATATATTAGTCTATGCAAAACCAAAGGGCCACGAGGCTGGGGCATTTTTGGTCTCAGGGCTATAATTTGAACAATCTTGGTAGAGGTCCACTAGCTGAAGCTTCATACCAAATATCAAAGACCTAGGCCTTGTGGTTTCAGAGGAGAAGATTTTTCAAGATTTTCCCAATACAAGTCTATGTAAACCCAAAGGGCCACAGAGCGGGGGCATTTTTGGCCCCAGGGCTATAACTTGAACAATCTTGGTAGAGGTTTACAAGATGAAGCTTCATACCAAATATCAAAGACCTGGGCCTTGCAGTTTCAGAGAAGAAGATTTTTAAAAATTTTCCTTATATAAGCCTATGTAAAACCAAAGGGCCCCGGGGCGGGGGCATTTTTGGCCCCAGCACTCTAATTTGAACAATCTTGGTAGGGGTCCATTAGAAGAAGCTTCATCCAAAATATCAAAGACCTGGGTCTTGCGGTTTCAGAGAAGAAAATTTTTAAGTTTTTCCCTATATAAGCCCATGAAAAACCAAAAGGGCCTGAGGCGATGGCATTTTTGGCCCCAGCACTATAATTTGAACAATCTTGAACAATCTTGGTAGGGGTCCACTAGGTGAAGCTTCATACCAAATATCAAAGACCTGGGCCTTGCGGTTTCAGAGAAGAAGATTTTTAAAGATTATCTCTATATAAGTCTATGTAAATTTGTCCTTAACTTACAACAATTTGTATAATCTTTTTATACAATCTTGGAAAAAGGTCCACTAGATGAAGCTACACATCAAATATCAAAGACCTGGGCCTAGCGGTTTCAGAGGAGAAGATTTTTAAAGATTTTCCCTATATAAGTCTATGTAAAACCAAAGGGCCCCATGGCGGGGGCATTTTTTGTCCCAGCACCATAATTTGAACAATCTTGGTAGGAGTCCACTAGATGAAGCTTCATACCAAATATCAAAGTCCTGGGCCTTGTGGTTTCAGAGAAGAAGATTTTTAAAGATTATCTCTATATAAGTCTATGATGCTTCCACACAGAGCTGAATCCGCCAAGCACACTAGTACTGGTAAACCGCTTTGAGGATCTAAGCTTGTCCAGGAACCGCGGTGCGAGGCTTCATACCAAATATCAAAGACCTGGGCCTTGCAGTTTCAGAGAAGAAGATTTTTAAAGATTTTTCCCTATATAAGCCCATGTAAAACCAAAGGGCTCCGGGGCGGGGGCATTTTTGGCCCCAGCACTATAATTTGAACAATCTTGGTAGGGGTCCACTAGATGAAGCTTCATGCCAAATATCAAAGACCTGGGCCTTGCGGTTTCAGAGAAAAAGACTTTTTAAGTTGTCGGTGAAAAAAAAATCTATTTTTGGATCTTGTGACCTAGATGTGCAACGGACCAGAACCATTTGAACAACTTTGAAAGGGGTCCACCTCAGGATCATTCCTGTGAAGTTTGGTCAAAATTGGATCAGTGGTTAAGGAGGAGATGTCGTTTGAAGAAATTGTTTACGCACGGATGACAGACAAAAAGTGATCCTAATATTAAACACAAGAGGGCCATGATGGCCCTGGATCGCTCACCTGATCCATAGTGTAACAAGTGTGCCCCAGAGAGGGCCATTATTGGCCCCAGGGTTTTAATGTGCATAATGTTGAGGGAGGTCTTACAGGTGAAGCTTCATACCAAACATCAACAAAGGCTATAATTTGAACAATCTTGGCAAAGGTCATTTTTTGTCCCAGCACTATAATTTGAAGGGGTCCACTAGATGAAGCTTCATATCAAAGTCCTGGGCCTTGTGGTTTCAGAGAAGAAGATTTTTAAAGACTTTCCCTATATAAGCCTATGTAAAACCAAAGGGCCCCGGGGCGGGGGCATTTTTGGCCCCAGCACTATAATTTGAACAATCTTGGTAGGGGTCCACTAGATGAAGCTTCATACCAAATATCAAAAACCTGGGCCTTGTGGTTTCAGAGAAGAAGATTTTTAAAGATTTTCCCTATATAAGCCAATGTAAAACCAAAGGGCCCCGTGGCGGGGGCATTTTTTGTCCCAGCACTATAATTTGAACAATCTTGGTAGGGGTCCACTAGATGAAGCTTCATACCAAATATCAAAGACCTGGGCCTTGTGGTTTCAGAGAAGAAGATTTTAAAAGATTTTCCCTATATAAGCCTATGTAAAACCAAAGGGCCCCGGGGGTGGGGGCATTTTTGGCCCCAGCACTATAATTTGAACAATCTTGGTAGGGGTCCACTAGATGAAGCTTCATACCAAATATAAAAGACCTGGGCCTTGTGGTTTCAGAGAAGAAGATTTTTAAAGATTTTCCCTATATAAGCCAATGTAAAACCAAAGGGCCCCGTGGCAGGTTTTTTTTTGTCCCAGCACTAAAATTTGAACAATCTTGGTAGGGGTCCACTAGATGAAGCTTCATACCAAATATCAAAGTCCTGGGCCTTGTGATTTCAGAGAAGAAGATTTTTAAAGATTTTCCCTATATAAGCCTATGTAAAACCAAAGGGCCCCGGGGCGGGGGCATTTTTGGCCCCCAGCACTATAATTTGAACAATATTGGTAGGGGTCCACTAGATGAAGCTTCATACCAAATATCAAAGTCCTGGGCCTTGTGGTTTCAGAGAAGAAGATTTTTAAAGATTTTCCCTATATAAGCCTATGTAAAACCAAAGGGCCCCGGGGCGGGGGCATTTTTGGCCCCAGCACTATAATTTGAACAATCTTGGTAGGGGTCCACTAGATGAAGCTTCATACCAAATATCAAAGAACTGGGCCTTGTGGTTTCAGAGAAGAAGATTTTTAAAGATTTTCCCAGTATAAGCCTATGTAAAACCAAAGGGCCCCAGGGCGGGGGCATTTTTGGCCCCAGCACTATAATTTGAACAATCTTGGTAGGGGTCCACTAGATGATGCTTCATACCAAATATCAAAGACCTGGGCCTTGTGGTTTCAGAGAAGAAGATTTTTTAAGTTTTTGGTGAAAAAAATCTATTTTTGGCTCCTGTGACCTAGATGTGCAACGGACCGGAACCATTTGAACAACTTTGAAAGGGGACCACCTAAGGATCATTCCTGTGAAGTTTGGTCAAAATCCGATCAGTGGTTTAGGAGGAGATGTCGTTTAAAGAAATTGTTTACGCACGCACGGACGGACGCACGGACGCACGGACGCACGCACGACGGACGACGGACAAAAAGTGATCCCAAAAGCTCACCTCGTCACTACGTGACGGTGAGCTAACAAGAGGGCCCAGAGGGCCCTGATTCGCTCACCTGAATGTCACTGTCTCTAGTACATTCTATTTTTAGCTCTTGTGGCCATCTTGTTGATCAGAGTGGAACGATCTTAGCTATTTTGGTAGGGTGTCAACTAGGCAACATTTCTTTGAAGTTTGAATCAAATTGACCCAAGGGTTAAGGAAGAGTTCGCATTTGAAGCAAATTTACGATGTTTTTCTATTTTTAAATCTGGCGGCCATATTGTTCATCGGAGAAAGACCATTTTAGCTATTTTGGTAGAGAGTCATCAAAGCAACATTCCTATGAAGTTTGAATGTAATTGGCCCAAGGGTACAGGAGTTGTCGTTTGAAGATTTTTCTATTTTTAGCCCCTGGTGGCCATCTTGTTTATCAGAGTTGAATGATTTTAACTATTTTGGTAGGGAGTCACCTGGGCAACATTCCTGTGAAGTTTGAAGCAATTTTACAATGTTTTTCTATTTTTAGCTCTGGTGGCCATTTTGTTCATTGGAGCGGGATCATTTTAGCTAATATGGTATAGGGTCAACGACATAATATTCCTGTGAAGTTTGAATCAAATTGGCCCAAGGGGTAAGGAGGAATTGTCGTTTGAAGAATTTTTCTATGTTTAGCTCTGGCGGCCATCTTGTTAGTCAGAGCGGAACAATTTTAGCTATTTTGGTAGGGAGTCAACCACATAATAGTCCTGTGAAGTTTGAATCATATTGACCCAAGGGGTAAGGAGGAGTTGTCGTTTGAAGATTTTTTATATTTTTAGCTCTGGCTGCCATCGTGTTCGCCGCATTGAACGATTTTAGCTATTTAGGTAGGGAGTCACCTAACTAACTGTGAAGTTTGAATCAAAATGGCCCAAGGGTTGAGGAGGAGTTCCCGTTTTGACATAAATTTACACAGTTTTTCTGTTTTTAGCTATGGCGGCCATTTTGCTCATCTGAGCAAAAACGTTTTAGCCATTTTGGTAGTGGGTCATCTAAGCAACATTCCAATGAAGTTTGAATGAAATTGGCCCAAGGGTAAAGGAGGAGTAGTCGTTTGAAGATTTTTTCTATTTTTACCTCTGGCGGCCATCTTGTTAGTCAGAGCGGAATGGTTTTATCTATTTCATTAGGGAATCACCTACATAACATTCCTGTGAAGTTTGAATCAAATTAGCCCAAGGGTTAAGGAGGAGTTCGTGTTTGAAGCAAATTTACGATGTTTTTCTATTTTTAGCTATGGCGGCCATTCTGCTCATCAGAGCAGAATCTTTTAAGCTATTTTGGTAGATGGTCACCTAAGCAACATTCCTATGAAGTTTGGATAAAATTGTCCCAAGGGTACAGGAGGAATTGTGGTTTAAAGATTTTTTCTATTTTTAGCTCTGGCAGCCATCTTGTTTGTCAGAGCACAACAATTTTAGCTATTTTTGTAAGGAGTCATTTGGGCAACATTCCTGTGAAGTTTGAATCAAATTGGCCCAAGGGTTGAGGAGGAGTTTGTGTTTGAAGCAAATTTACGATGTTTTTCTATTTTTAGCTATGGCGGCCATTTTGCTCATCAGAGCAATATCGTTTTAGCTATTTTAGTAGAGGGACACCTTAGCAACATTCCTATTAAGTTTGAATAAATTTGGCCAAAGGGTACAGGAGGATTTGTCGTTTAAAGAATTTTCTATTTTTAGCTCTGGCGGCCATTTTGTTCACCGGAGCGGAAACGTTTTAGCTATTTTGGTAGAGGGTCACCTAAGCAACTTTCCTATAAAGTTTGAATGAAATTAGCCTTAAGGTACAGGAGAAGTTGTCCTTTAAAGATTTTTCTATTTTTAGCTCTGGCGGCCATCTTGTTCAGCGGAGCAGAACACTTTTAGCTATTTTTGTAGAGGGTCACCTCAGCAATATTCCTATGAAGTTTTATTGAAATTGGCTCAAGGGTTTAGGAGGAGTTAGCATTTAAAGCAAATTGTTGACGCCGCACAACACACGACGCACGATGCACGACGCACGACGGACATTGACCGATCACAATAGCTCACCATGAGCACTTCGTGCTCAGGTGAGCTAAAAAGAGGGATTCCAAAAAAATATATCTTACATATATTGCTTATATCTATAAATTTTTGTTTGATTGATAATTGTGTTGGGGTTTACCAACACTTCAACCCTTGCTGGCCATTCTGCGTGGTCTCCCAGAGAAAGGGAGAAAAGGGAAGAGATAGCAGAAGAAATGAAAGTGAGGAACCGGGGAGAAATGGCAGATAAATGGAAGTGTAGAAGCTTAAGAATTGACAACATTCCCCCCCCCCCCCCCCCCCCCTGTACCTGCTGCAAGGACAGCAGGCTTTGCTCAACTGTAAGCCAACATCAGTTGGATGTCCATGTGACACAAGTCACTTTGTTGGAAAACATAGTTGTATAACTAAAGTTTCTGCTTTGGAACCAAACAACAGACCTGGGGTAATTAAAACTGTAATTGTAATTAATTACAATTCAATTACACTTGTCGAAGTAACTGGATGTAATGCATAATTCAGCATTTTTCGAATTATATTAATTCCATCGGTAATTTAATTAATTACTCTGCAAAAAAATGGGTGTTGTTTACAAATACTTTTGAATTACTTTCAATTTAACTGGTCTTCAAATTTGGTTTGGAAAGCACATGGTGGATGATGCAAATCCTTATTTAAAACGTATGTTAATAGGGCTACGACAGCATTTTCCTATATTTTCTTAGGTGAAATGGCATTATACAGTGCTGCGAATGCCAGAATCAGTGAAGTACAAGTGACCTAATCCATAAAAATTCCATTCCCTTGGAAACCTGAAATCCTTCTGAAATAATTTGACCCACTATTTTTGACAACTGTTTTAGCTTGTAAAGCTGTGACCCTGATCTCTGACTGAATTATTTGTTTAAGCCTATCTATCCTTATTTTTGAGTACTGGCTTTCTTATTACTCTTTTAGCTAAAATAGCTAAACAAGAGGGCCCAGAGGGCCCTGGTTCGCTCACCTGATCCAATGTATAACAAGTGGGACCCGGGCAGGGTCAATTTTGGTCCCAGGGCTATAATTTGAACAATCTTGGTAGAGGTCCACAAGATGAAGCTTCATATTGAATATGAAAGACCTGGGCTTTCTGGATTCAGAGAAGAAGATTTTAAAGGTTTAGCCTGCATATAGACTATGTAAAAGAAGATTTTCCCTATATAAGTTTATCTAAAACCAAAGGGCCCCGGAGCGGGCGCATTTTTGGCCCCAGGGCTATAATTTGAACAATCTTGGTAGAGGTCCACAAGATGAAGCTTCATACCAAATATCAAAGACCTGGGCCATGCAGTTTCAGAGAAGAAGATTTTTCAAGATTTTCCCTATATAGGCCTATGTAAAACAAAAGGGCCCTGGTGCGGGGGCATTTTTGGCCCCACCACTTTAATTTGAACAATCTTGGTAGGGGTCCACTAGATGAAGCTTTATACCAAATATCAAAGACCTGGGCCTTGCGGTTTCAGAGAAGAAGATTTTTCAAGATTTTCCCTATATAAGCCCATGTAAAACCAAAGGGCCCCCATGCGGGGGGCATTTTTAGCTCCAGCACTATAATTTGAACAATCTTGGTAGGGGTACACTAGATGAAGCTTCATACCAAATATCAAAGACCTGGGCCTTGCAGTTTCAGAGAAGAAGATTTTTAAAGATTTTCCCTATATAAGCCCATGTAAAACCAAAGGGCCCCCGTGCGGGGGCATTTTTAGCTCCAGCACAATAATTTGAACAATCTTGGTAGGGGTCCACTAGATAAAGCTTCATATCAAATATCAAAGACCTGGGCCTTGCGGTTTCAGAGAAGAAGATTTTTCAAGATTTTCCCTATATAAGCCCATGTAAAACCAAAGGGCCCCTGTGCGGGGGCATTTTTGGCCCCAGCAGTATAATTTGAACAATCTTGGTAGGGGTCCACTAGATGAAGCTTCATACCACATATCAAAGACCTGGGCCTTGCGGTTTCAGAGAAGAAGATTTTTCAAGATTTTCCCTATATAAGCCCATGTAAAACCAAAGGGCCCCCGTGCGGGGGCATTTTTAGCTCCAGCACTATAATTTGAACAATCTTGGTAGGGGTCCACTAGATAAAGCTTCATACCAAATATCAAAGACCTGGGCCTTGCGGTTTCAGAGACGAAGATTTTTAAAGATTTTCCCTATATAAGCCCATGTAAAACCAAAGGGCCCCCGTGCGGGGGCATTTTTGGCCCCAGCACTATAATTTGAACAATCTTGGTAGGGGTCCACTAGATGAAGCTTCATACCACATATCAAAGACCTGGGCCTTGCGGTTTCAGAGAAGAAGATTTTTCAAGATTTTCCCTATATAAGCACATGTAAAACCAAAGGGCCCCCTTGCGGGGGCATTTTGAGTTCCAGCACTATAATTTGAACAATCTTGGTAGGGGTCCACTAGATAAAGCTTCATACCAAATATCAAAGACCTGGGCCTTGCGGTTTCAGAGAAGAAGATTTTTAAAGATTATCCCTATATAAGCCCATGTAAAACCAAAGGGCCCCCGTGCGGGGGCATTTTTGGCCCCAGCACTATAATTTGAACAATCTTGGTAGGGGTCCACTAGATGAAGCTTCATACCAAATATCAAAGACCTGGGCCTTGCGGTTTCAGAGAAGAAGATTTTTTAAGTTTTCGGTGAAAAAAATCTATTTTTGGCTACTGTGACCTATATGTGCAACGGACCGGAACCATTTGAACAACTTTGAAAGGGGACCACCTAAGGATCATTCCTGTGAAGTTTGATCAAAATCCGTTCAGTGGTTTAGGAGGAGATGTCGTTTGAAGAAAAAGTTTACGGACGCACTCACGCACGCACGCACGCACGGACGCACGGACGCACGACGGACGACGGACAAAAAGTGATCCCAAAAGCTCACCTTGTCACTACGTGACAGGTGAGCTAAAAACACTTTTAATCATGCACTGGCCTTTGTTAGCATAATGGCAATATATCATCCAAGAAACATGCAAAATGTGATTTTTTTATGCTGTTCAGCATCTTACCAATGTCCGAAAAACTTTTTAGATATGTACAGAAGTAGTACAGAATTAGTATTATACTTTATATAAACTTTCAATGTGTTTTAAAATGCCCTGAAATAAAAACTCGGACACTGGGTTACTTTCAGTTACCATAATCAAACAGTACACTTCTTCCACATATCTAGACTGACAATGTAATTGTAATTAATTAACTTTTGATAATGTAATTGTAATTTATTTAATTACTTCCCTAAAATTGGAGTAATTGTAATTTAATTGAGCTTTTCACAAAGTAATTGTAATTTAATTGATTACTTTTGGAAGAAATTGACCCCCAAGTCTGGCAAGCAATGGTGTTTAGAACCAAACAATACATGTAGCATTATAAAAAGATTTTGGTGTACTCGAACCCTTACTTGGATGTAGCGTAGGAACGTGCTGTGCCATTCTGTCATCTTTCAGCATGTGTAGTAGTGTTGTTTTACCAGCGTTATCAAGACCCAGGAACACCAACTTTCCTGATTTTTTGTATAAACCTACAAGATAACAAAATCCATGCATCAAATTAGTCATGCTACACATGTTACTGCTATGAGATTATGGTGATCGTGGGTTTATGATACTTGATCATTTTGCCTGCATGTTCTCAGTTGTTACAAGATATTGTGAAACTCCAATGGCTCATGCACCTTTGAGACCATGAAAACTTGTTTGAATCAGCGATAAATTGAGCCACTAAGGGTTTTTCTTAGTGCCGTGTCATGAGACAATATGCTTCTATACATTTAAGGTATGCTTAGCAGCTTTGTGTACTCGTTAGAATTGCCTCATTGAGATAATTCTAATGAGAACATACAATGTACTTTTTTAACTAAAATATCTACCCAAATTATGCCAACTATTTTGTATCAGTAGCCTTGGGAAGACTTTTCTTAGGATCGACGCAACCATGGTAAATGAGACACTGGATTTTCACTTTAGATTCTGGTGATAAAACACAGCAACAAATAAGGTAAGTACTGTTATTTTGTGATAAATGAGGGACAGTTTTCCTTATTTCTCCATATAAAATAATGTTGTGGGTACTCATTAGAACCGACTCAGTGAGGCAGTTCTAATGAATACCCACAACATAGGTTTTTATGGAGAAGTGACAAAAACTATCCTTTGACTATCATAAAATACATACCTTATTTGTTGCTATGTAAAAGCAGACTCATGCAGCATTGCAGTGTTGGGTTATCACACAAAAGCTCCTTTTACAGAAAACCAGCACTCAGGCTTCACCTACTAGACAGCGAGATTTCTGACTAGCTTTTCAGCTTTTCACTCTTCACTAGCAGTATAGCTTAGAAGAAAACAACATTCTTGTCTAACATACTGATCCTAAGTATTGGGACAGACAGGCCTACGAAGGAAACAGTGCAGACCCAGATCAGACTGCAGTCTGATCAGGGTCTACACTGTTTGCCATTCCATCTGCACCTGTTGGACACATTGCTGGATCATGAAACAAATTCATTAAATTTTAGGAGAAATACAGCCAGTTCTCAAGGTGTCCGAATTTTTAGGATTTTTACTGTATATGCATGTAGCCATGTACAGCAGGAGTCCATTTTGAAACTTAGTGTTGTCAGGTTGAGATATTTTTAAAAATTTATTTTGAAAATGGCTGAATTTTTGTAAACAGTGAAGGCTCTGATTAGACACCCTATTGTGCGGCGTCTGATCTTGGCCTACACTGCTTGCCAGTGTTCCGTTTTGGGTTGCCTGTATAAAATGGGTAAGACGATAGAACTCTAATGCTGTGTAATGCTGACAGTAAGGACTCTAATCAAACTGTTCAGATGCTGTGGCTGAAAATTATGTGCCTTTGCTGACCACAAATGTTACAAAAATTGTTTTCTGGCAAGGCAGCTCATATTGTGTTGATACAGGAAAAGCAACTTCAAAATCATGCAGACAAAATGCCAAGATACACAAACTTAATTGGTGCAAAATCTGACGAATCTTCCCTTTAACACTTTTTATGTATTATCCCTTTTTGTACCTTGAATGGAATCTTCCTCCTAATATATAGGAGGAGTCCATTTCAAAATTAAGTGGTGTCAGGTTGTGCTTTCTTCAAATTTTATTTGGAAAATGGCTGAACTATTTGCAAACAGTGTAGGCCCTGATCAGACGCCATATTCTGCGGCATCTGATCTGGGCATGCACTGTTGGCCAATTACCCATTTTGAGGTTTCTTGTCTGATCAGGGCCTACACTGTTTGCATAAGGTGATAAAGTTTGAAGAAAGCCTTAAATTTGGAAATGAACTCTTGCTATATATAAGGAGGAAGATTCCATTTGGTACAAAAAGGGTTAATATAGGGACACAGCTGAAGTGATTATGGGCTACTGGCTACCTGTTAGCCATTATCATATTTACAGTCAGTATGTATTCGGACTAACAGGCTATAGCAAACAGTGCAGATGCAGATAAGGGGCTGCAGAAAGCAGCGTCTCATCCGAGTCTACACTGTTTGCCACTCATCCAGTTATTTTTAGACAAAACATCAGGAAACTAATTGGACTTTTTCAAATTTTAGAACAAGTATATTAACCCATTTTGTACCGGAAACCTCAAAATGGGTAGTTTGCAAACATTGCAGGCCCAGATCAGAAGCCACAGAAAGTGGCTTCTGATCAGGGCCTACACTGTTTGCATAAAATGTTCTGCCACTTTGCAAATCAATTTTGAAGAAAACACAACCTGACACCCCTAAATTTTGAAATGGACTCCTGCCATAATTTTATATAAGGAGGAAGATTTCATTTGGTACAAAAAGGGTTAAACAGCTGAGGTGTCCAAATACTGAGGGTAAATACAGTGTATTATTTCTGCAAAAACATACAAATTTTCAATGAAATTAGGAAAGGAAAGATTCGCAGATCAGCAACCACTCTGTGTAACTTACTGGGATGTAGTGTTGGGACAGGTTGTACGAGGTGTCCAACTTTGAGAACACTCAACAGTGTCGTTTTACCAGCATTGTCTAGACCCAGAAATATCAGCTTCCCACTTTTGCTTCTCAGACCTTTCAATGAGGTGATAAATATACATGTCTTTGCGTTTTTACTGCAGTCAAGAATGGAGTCTGTAGCTCTGTTGGCTGCGAGTCTGAATGATGACCAGGTCTTGGGTTGGATCCCCATGGGTCAGAACATTCTTCCATGCCATCATGATAACACACCCATGCAACATCGTGTATTTTTTTACATCTCCAAAATGGCTACTTTTCTGATGAAAACCGGTTATATGTTTCTTATTTATACTGCAAACATAGGTTGTGGGTGCACATTAGAACCGCCTCATTGAGGAGGTTCTAACGAGTACCCACAACCTATGTCTTGGAAGAGAAATAAGAAAACTAATGTATATCCTCGTAAACCCCAGTTTTCTCTATTATTTTGAAGTGCCGTTCAGTGGGGTGTTCATTTCACGGACTTGTTCACATAATGCAGACTGATCATGAAATATTTTCTACCTTCAATCTCTCCCTTCCGCTAATTTAAAGAATGTTCACAGAAGTGGTTAACCACTTACATATAACCCAGATCAAGGAACGTGTGGTTAGGAAAACTGACCGGCTTAACATAACCAAAATGGTGTAAGTAAGTAAGTATTGACTGGGCCATCACACTCTAAACCAACAAACTACATGTACTGCAGTCAATAGTAAACTCCGTAGCACCATGGAAATTTGTTCTAGACGGGTTTAGAAGCCTCCCTGGTGTGGTTGATAAGCTACTCGCCTCATACACCATGAGTCGTGGGTTCGATCCTGGGCTTCTCCAAACTTTTGGATGAGTCTTTAAACCGAGGTCCTGTCGTCGTATGATCTTAGGTGTTGGTGGTACATAAAACTCAAACACACTCACTCACTCTAGACAGGTTAATTCCAGCCAATGAGGGTTAACCCATTCAGTACCAGAAACTCCTAAAGGGGTACTACCTTGACAAACAGTGTAGGCCATGATCAGACGCCGCACAATGCAGCGTCTGATCAGGGCTACTACTGTTTGCAAAAAGTTCAGCCATTTTCCTGATAAATTTTGCAGAAAACACAACCTGACACCCCTAACTTTTGAAATGAACTCCAGCTAGATTCCATTTGGTACAAACAGGGTTAATCATTGAGGTATAATGACAAGGTGGATTCGCATAATTGAGGGATACTTTTTCAGGGTTCTGTGAAATAACAGTACACCATAACCTCATTATAACACTATTGTTGGGGTCCAAAACAGAAGCCATGTTAGCTAACCCATTTTGTACCGGAAACCCCAAAACCAGTATAATGGCAAATAGTGCAAGCCCAGATCAGATGCCGCAGAATGCGGCTTCTGATTGGGGCCTATACTATTTGCAAAAAGTTAAGCTATTTTCCAAATAAAGTTTATAGTGATAAAACCTATCACCCTAAATTTTGAAATAGATATAGAACAAGAATTCTGCAGAAGGCAGGGTCGCATCTGATGGGGGCAAAGGTCACAGGAGCCACAATAATAATAAACAAGAGGTCCATGATGGACCTAATTCGCTCACCTGAGTCAAGTTGTATTATCTTTTGATGATGTTTTTATTTTTGTCTATGTGCTATTTGTTCAATGTAGCAGAACCATTTAAGAACTTAGTTGGAGATTTTGTAAAATTTTTCTTAAATTCAGTCACTGTGTTAAAAGGATGTGGATTCTCGGCATCCAAAACGCCTCAAGTGTGGAGAAGCTTGGGACTGAACACATGAAACTTGGTTTATTAGGCAAGTAGTTTAACCATTTCACCATAGAAGCTTCTAACACTAATTTTCTGATAACATGAAATTGTGTTAGTTTGCACTGGAGTTTTTGTATTTGAATATAAATGACGTTAAGTTTTGTTTTTGGAAATAATGACATTAGATTTTTGAGCATAAACACTTCAGTTTGTTTTGAGTCCTACTGATATTATGCAAGCAGTGCCAGAGCTATGTATAATAGTCTTATCTTCAACTGCCTGTTGATATTTTGACAGGTCTAAAACCTTGTTGTTTTTATATAAATGTATAATTTCAAAGAGAGATTAAGATGTTTCTGTTTAACCCTTCAGAATTATCTTCTGCTTTGTGTTGGCTGGTTACTTTAAAGTCATTATTGCAAACAGTGTGGATCCAGATCAGACTGGTGTTCTTATGCCCTTTTTGTTTAAATTGAGATTTAACGTCCCAGTCAACACTATTTAGGTCATTTTAAAGATGTTGTATCCAATTTTGTTGGAATTTTACCCTACACTGAGAAGACATCTCAAGCCCTGCCACCAAAAGAAAGCAATATAGTTCATGTGCATAGATGATCCAAATTGCACCACCTTGCCCGGGCAGGCTAGACCTAAAATAATAATATCCAACAGCCATTGCATTCAGTAATGGAAACCATTTTAGCAGCTTTGGTAAAAGGTCACCCAAGGAACATTTCAGTAAAATTATTTCGAAATTTAGCCACTGGCCTAGGAAAAGCTGTCATCTAAAGGTCTTTTCTATTTTTAACTCTGGTGGCCATTTTGTTCATTGGAATAAAACCATTTTCGCAAGTTTGGATGAGGGTCACCCTAGGAACATTTCTGCAAAAGTATGGCAGCCATTTTGTTCAGCAAAGCAGAACTGTTTTAGTAATTTTGGTAGAGGGTCAGCCAAGGACTGCCTCTGTGAAATTATTTCGAAATCAGGACATTGGCCTAGGAGGAGATGTTGTTTATAGGTTTTCTATTTTTAGCTCTGGTGGCCATTTTGTTCAGCGGAGTAGAACCATTTTAGCAATTTTGGTAGAGGGTCACCTGAGGAACATTTCTGTAAAATGATTTTGAAATCGGGCCATTGGCTTAGGAGTAGATATCGTTTTAAGGTTCTTCTTATTTTATATCTGGTGGCCATTTTGTTCAGCAGAGCAAAAACATTTTAGCAATTTTGGTAGAGGGTCACCCAAGGAACATTTCTGTGAAATTATTTTGAAATTAAGACATTGGCCTAGGAGGAGATGTCGTTTAAAAGTTTTTCTATTTTTAGCTCTGGCGGCCATTTTGTTCAGCCATGCAGAACCATTTTAGCAATTCTGGTAGAGGGTCACCCTAGGAACATTTCTGTGAAATGATTTTGAAATCCGGCCATTGGCTTAGGAAGAGATATCGTTTTAAGGTTTTTCTTTTTTTAGATGAGGCAGCCATTTTGTTCAGCAGAGCGGAACCATTTTAGCAATTTTGGTAGAGGGTCACCCAATGAACATTTCTGTGAAATTATTTTGAAATCAGGACATTGGCCTAGGAGGAGATGTCGTTTGAAGGTTTTCCTATTTTTAGCTCTGGCAGCCATTTTGTTCAGCGGAGCAGAACCATTTTAGCAATTTTGGTAGAGTCACCAGAGGAACATTTCTGTGAAATGATTTTGAAATCCGGCCAATTGTCTAGGAGGAGATGTCGTTTTAAGGTTTTCTATTTTTTTAGATGTGGCGGCCATTTTGTTCAGCAGAGCGGAACCATTTTAGCAATTTTGGTAGAGGGTCACCCAAGGAACATTTCTGTGAAATTATTTTGAAATCGGGACATTGGCCTAGGAGGAGATGTCGTT
Organism: Lucinisca nassula; assembly: GCA_963580285.1. Classification (NCBI taxonomy): domain Eukaryota; kingdom Metazoa; phylum Mollusca; class Bivalvia; order Lucinida; family Lucinidae; genus Lucinisca; species Lucinisca nassula. Next base: position 76,223,433 of record OY757011.1, on the reverse strand, counting down.
TAAATGTTTTTCTATTTTTAGCTCTGGCAGCCATTTTTGTTCAGCAGAGCAGAACCATTTTAGCAATTTTGGTAGAGGGTCACCAGAGGAACATTTCTGTGAAATGATTTTTAAATCCGGCCATTTGCCTGGGAGGAGATGTCGTTTTAAGGTTTTTCTATTTTTAGATGTGGAGGCCATTTTGTTCAGCAGAGCAGAACCATTTTGGTAGAGGGTCACCCAAGGAACATTTCTGTGAAATTGTTTTGAAATTGGGCCATTGGCCTAGGAGGAGATGTGATTTAAAGGTTTTTCTATTTTTAGCTCTGGCGGCCATTTTGTTCAGCCATGCAGAACCATTTTAGCAATTTTGGTAGAGAGTCACCCGAGGAACATTTATGTGAAATGATTTTGAAATCAGGCCATTGACTTAGGAGGAGATATATTTTTAAGGTTTTTCTATTTTTAGATGTGGTGGCCATTTTGTTCAGCAGAGCGGAACCATTTTAGCAATTTTCGTAGAGGGTCACCTAAGGAACATTTCTGTGAAATTATTTTGAAATCGGGACATTGGCCTAGGAGGAGATGACGTTTAAAGGTTTTTCTATTTTTAGCTCTGGTGGCCATTTTGTTCAGCGGAGCGGAACCATTTTAGCAATTTTGGTAGAGGGTCACCAGAGGAACATTTCTGTGAAATGATTTTGAAATCCGGCCATTTGCCTAGGAGAAGATGTGGTTTTAAGGTTTTTCTATTTTTAGATGTGGCGGCCATTTTGTTCAGCAGAGCGGAACCATTTTGGTAATTTTGGTAGAGCGTCACCCAAGGAACATTTCTGTGAAATTATTTTGAAATCAGGACATTGGCCTAGGAGAAGATGTCGTTTAAAGGTTTTTCTATTTTTAGCTCTGGCAGCCATTTTGTTCAGCGGAGCAGAACCATTTTAGCAATTTTGGTAGAGGGTCACCCGAGGAACATTTCTGTGAAATGATTTTGAAATCCAGCCATTTGCCTAGGAGGAGATGTCGTTTTAAGTTTTTTTCTACTTTTAGATGTGGCAGCCATTTTGATCAGCAGAGCGGAACCATTTTAGCAATTTTGGTAGAGGGTTACCCAAGGAACATTTCTGTGAAATTATTTTGAAATCGGGACATTGGCCTAGGAGGAGATGTCGTTTAAAGGTTTTTCTATTTTTAGCTCTTGTGGCCATTTTGTTCAGCGGAGCGGAACCATTTTAGCAAATTTGGTAGAGGGTCACCAGAGGAACATTTCTGTGAAATGATTTTGAAATCCGGCCATTTGCCTAGGAGAAGATGTGGTTTAAAGGTTTTTCTATTTTTAGATGTGGCGGCCATTTTGTTCAGCAGAGCGGAACCATTTTAGCAATTTTGGTAGAGCGTCACCCAAGGAACATTTCTGTGAAATTATTTTGAAATCAGGACATTGGCCTAGGAGGAGATGTCGTTTAAAGGTTTTTCTATTTTTAGCTCTGGCAGCCATTTTGTTCAGCGGAGCAGAACCATTTTAGCAATTTTGGTAGAGGGTCACCCGAGGAACATTTCTCTGAAATGATTTTGAAATCCAGCCATTTGCCTGGGAGGAGATGTCGTTTTAAGTTTTTTTCTATTTTTAGATGTGGCAGCCATTTTGATCAGCAGAGCGGAACCATTTTAGCAATTTTGGTAGAGGGTTACCCAAGGAACATTTCTGTGAAATTATTTTGAAATCGGGGCATTGGCCTAGGAGGAGATGTCGTTTAAAGGTTTTTCTATTTTTAGCTCTGGCAGCCATTTTGTTCAGCGGAGGAGAACCTTTTTAGCAATTTTGGCAGAGGGTCACCCGAGGAACAGTTCTGTGAAATGATTTTGAAATTCCCGCCATTTGCCTAGGAGGAGATGTCATTTAAAGAAATTGTTGACGGACAGACGGACGGACAGATGGACGGACGGACGGACGACGGACAAAAAGCGATCCCAATAGCTCACCTTGAGCACTTCGTGCTCAGGTGAGCTAAATTTCAAGAGGGTAACACAATAAGAACAACTAATCTCCCTTGCTGCCCTCAAATTATTTACAAATTTTACAAAGATCAAAGTTCCACATTTACTGCATGTACCTTGACACACAGGCGAGAGCAAACAGTGCAAACCCAGACAAGATACCAAAGAGTTCAGCATCTCTTCAGGGTCTACACTGTTTGCCACAATTATAATGTACATGTAGTTATTAAATAAGTTAATTTCATTCTTAGCACTTGACAGTTGATATAAAATCTGTCAAAGTCACTGGACCAAAAAATATTGGTCATGGTCACCAGGTCAAGGTACCTGCCACATCAGTAGATCGGGGAGAAGAACAGTTACTACTTAAGGTTTGGTGGTTGTAGGCCATTAATTTTAGGAAAGACCGAATCTTGACGTAAAATGTGGCAAAATTACTAGAGTGCATAATAAAGGTCAAGGTCACCAGGTCAAGGTACTTGCAGAGTCAGTGTTTTTGACACATTTTACGTCAACTGCTAAGAATGAAATTAACTTCAGTATATCTTAAACAGTGTTATAATTGGGCACCATGGTGCTAAGAACAGTGCAGAGCTGAAACCAACCCAACTTGAATGCAGGTAAACTGCTTAGGTCAAGTCTGCGCAGAAAAGTGTAGGGGATCGGGCCGTTCCTACACCCTAGTGATTTGTTTGGATGGTAGGGCTTGAGACATCGTCTCATCCCAATGTCCGGTAAAAGTCCCACAAATCGGAAGCAATGTCACCAAAATGTCCTAAATAGTGTTGACTGGGATGTAAAACTTCAATAGAAACAAATTTAAAGCATAAGAATTCCAAAGAACTAAAAATTTACCCCAAGAACGAGGTATCAGCCATAGTGAACAAGCCAATGCTGTTTGTATTGTTCAAGTTATTGAAGCTGCACCTAAGTTTAAGGCCCAAGCTTCAGTAGTTTTCAAGATATTTAGCGGACAGGATTTCATTTATATATTTTCAAAGGGTCATAACTCAAGAAAAAAGGGGCAAAGATAGAAAAGCTATTGTCAGCTATTTTCTCAAAAAGAATCCATTCATGAAATTTCAAAATCCTAGCCTGCATGGATCAGAAGTGGATGGATGCCTGAATAACCCAGAAGCAATATAATATGCCTCTCCAACTTCTCTGAAGTTGGCGCATAATAGTTTATCCATCAATAACATGATGTTTGTTTGTTTGATTTGAGATTTAACGTCCCCATCAACACTGTAAAGGTCATTTTGGAGAGGTTGCTTCCAATTTTGTGGGACTTTTACCCAACACTGAGATGAAATGACATCTTAAGCCCTGCTGCCCAATGAAACCAATAGTGTTTATGAGCATGGACGGTCCCACACTCGCACCACTTTGCCTGGGCAAGCTTAGATCCCCTAAGCGGATTACCAGTACTCATGTCGGGTCTGTTTCAGCTCTGCGTGGAAGCATCATGCAGCTCATCTATTTCTTCATGCCCCGATGGGCAGGGGCCGAATAACATGATGAGTTGATTAATTGTTCTAGCCTTAAAAGGAAGTTAAATGAAAATAATATGTGACACTGACAAACAGTGTAGACATAGATCAGACACTGCAGAATGTGGCCTCTGATAAGGGTCTACACTGTTTGCTTGAAAATACATGAATTTAAACTTTAGCATGCTGAGATTTATTCAATGCTCATTCTTTAGAGGGGTTACCCTTATTTCGTCAGCCGTAATTTCCTTAAACCTGAACCTATTCTGCTCACACTTTGACATATTGTAGGCAAGACATCTTCCGCCATTTCTACTGGAAGTATTATGGGTCATGAGACTTCCAAATATGGCTGTCACATGATCTGACTGGGAACAATTTAAGACAAAAAAAAAAAATAGAAATGTGTCCAGACGACACAGATGCCCCCGCCAAGGGCCCTGCCTCACCCCGAAAATCCATGTTGCAACAAAATTTTCTAAGTGTGTGACCTTCAGGTCATGGGCAGGGTCGTTGGTAAGGGTGAATCATCAATGAGACTTGGGACCTGTATCTATCATCATTCTAAATATGAAGCCAATCTATAAACATGAGCCGTAAAACTTTAAAAGCATAATAAGACTAAGTCTGTGACCTTGGCCTTGAGGTCAGGGGTGGGGGTATATACAACTTTGGACCTGTAACTATCATCATACCAAATATGAAGCAAATCTGTATGGTTTGATGAGTATGAGCTCTTAATAAACTTTAGATAAAAAAATTTCTTGTCTGTGACCTTGACCTTTAGGGCATGTGCATGAGTGGGGGTATTGGACCAGTATCAATCATCATACCAAATATAAATTTAATTCATCATACGATTTGGAAAATATAAACTCATGAAATATCTAACAAGGCATCGCATGCGATACAAATTCCCTCGCACAAGACAACTTTGTGTGTGGAAAACACTGAAATGGCAAAAGTCCAACTTGCTTGAGATATTATCATATGCAACATTAGTGTAAAGTTTGTTTAAAAATTCATCAATAAATGTAGGTTCTAGACCGATGACAATGTTTCTCTAAAAATAGCCATAGTGACCTTGACTTGAGGCCATGACCGCGAAAGTAGATCTTCCTCAAGATATTATCAGAAGCATCTTTTGTGTGAAGTTATATTAAAATCTGTAAATAAATGTAGGCGGTAGAGCGATGACAAAGTTTTTTTTTAAAAAAAAAAGCCATAGTGACCTTGACCTTGAGGTCATGACCTTGAAAGTCAAAGCAACTCGAGATATTATCATAAGAAACATTTGTGTGAAGTTCTATTAAACTCAATCAATAAATGTAGGCGCTAGAGCGATGACAAAGTTTTTCTAAACATAGCCACAGTGACCCTGACCTTGAAAGTCGAAATAGCTCAAGATATTGTCATCAGGAACATTTGTGAGAATTTATATTGAAATTGGTGAAAAAATGTAAGCCCAAGAGCAATGACAAAGTTTTTCTAAAAATAGCCATAGTGACCTTGACCTTGAAAGTCGAACTCGCTCGAGGTATTGTCATAAGGAACATTTGTGTGAAGTTGTATTGAAATCAGTGAATAAATGTAGTCGCTAGGGCGATGACAAAATTTTTCTAAAAATAGCCACAGTGAACTTGACCTTGAAAGTCGAAATCGCTCGAGAACTGTCATAAGGAACATTTGTGTGAAGTTATATTGAAACAGGTGAAGAAATGTAAGCGCTAGAGCGATGACAAAGTTTTTCTAAAAATAGCCACAGTGAACTTGATCTTGAAAGTGGAACTCACTAGAGATATTGTCATAAGGAACATTTGTGTGAGGTAATATTGAAACTGGTGAAAAAAATGTAAGCGCTAGAGCAATGACAAAGTTTTTCTAAAAATAGCCACAGTGACCTTGACCTTGAAAGTCAAACTAATTCGAGGTATTGTCATAAGGAACATTTGTGTGAAGTTATAGATATTGTAATTGGTGAAGAAATGTAAGCACTAGAGCAATGACAAAGTTTTTCTAAAAATAGCCACAGTGACCTTGACCTTGAAAGTGGAACTCACTAGAGATATTGTCATACGGCAGGGCCCAAGCTAGCCCAAAAAATTTGGGAGAAGTGACTTCTCCCTCCTGGGAAAATAGGGAGAAGTTTGCTGGGTCTAGGGAGAAGTGGGTGCGGCTTAACGCCGAACAACGACAATGTAATGAGTTCTCCTGTAAACCCCTATTTGGAGATTTGTTTGTTTGATTTGAGGTTTAACATCCCCGTCAACACTGTAAAGGTCATTTTGGAGACACTGCTTCCAATTTTGTGGGACTTTTACCCAACATTGAGATGAAATGACATCTCAAGCCCTGTCGCCCAATGTATCAATCAATTCCACTATTGAGACCACCTGAAATGAAGACTAATTCTGCTTTAAAAAGCTTATTTGGTTGGCTGCAGTTATCCTTTCTGTTTTCTGCATACAGTGACCTCTGATCAGAGACCACTTTTGGGACTGTTCAAAAGTGGTCTTAATATAGTAATTTTACTGTATTTGGGCAAGCTGTAACTTTTGTTATATCCAACCATGTTATAATGAAAGGTGTTATAAAGTAAAGAGGTTTCTATGTAATAGATCAGTTCACTAAGTATCTGTCACAATTGTGTATTTGAAACAAGGGGGAACAACCTCGCTAGATGAAAATCAGTTGTTATTTTTTATGAATTTGGATAATAACTGAGTAACTGAATATTTACCGGCAAGTAATAATTATTTTCACTTACAAAAAATAAAAAATTGCTTCCTACTTTTGTTGTTGTCCATAAAAAAAAATGAAAACGATTGATGGATGCAAAAGTAATGTACAAACAAATCAATGGCAAATAAACCATCTATATTTAAAATTTATTTAATCCTAATGCAGTGTCAATGTTACCGGTCAGATTATTACTGTATACAACAATACTTAACAAAGTACGTCCGCACCCGGACTTTGGCACGAGCTAACGGTACAAATATACCTGTTTAAGTTACATAATCTTGTGTAATCTTAATTGGCTCTTAATGCAATGAAAACTTTGTGCAATCATCCGAGATAGATTTATGACAGTACAAGACTACTAAGCGTGTTGCTAGTGGCTCGAGCTGCATGAGCTAACGGTTAGAATTAAATTACATAACAGTACCAAACTGGGACGAAGTGCAGAATAAACAGTTAGCTTTGTTCAGTGTAATTAGAGATTTCTGACACTAGTGGATCGAAGGATTATCGTCACCTTGTCAGTTTACCGTTACTGTTCACAAGGAAGACACAAAAAACGGGCGAAATTTCAGGGCGAAGTTTTTTTCGCTTTCATCGCCAAAGTCGGCGAAGTGAACCCCAACAAGGCGACTTCTTCGCCCGAGTCGCCCTCTAGCTTGAGCCCTGCGGAACATTTGTGTGAAGTTATATTGAAATTGGTGAAGAAATGTAGGCACTAGAGCGATGACAAAGTTTTTCTAGGAATAGCCACAGTGACCTTGATGTCATGACCTTGAAAGTCGAACTCGCTCGAGATATTGTCATAAGGAACATTTGTGTGAAGTTATATTGAAATCAGTGAAGAAATTAGAAGTTTTTCTAAGAATAGCCACAGTGACCTTGACCTTGAGAACATGATCTTGAAAGTTCAACTTGCTCGAGATATTTTCATAAGGAACATTTGTGTGAAGTTATATTGAAATTGGTGAAGAAATGTAGGCTAGTGATGACAAAGTTTTTTCTAAAAATAGCCACAGTGACCTTGACCTTGAGGTCATGACCTTGAAAGTCGAACTCACTCGAGATGTTGTCATAAGGAACATTTCTGTGAAGTTATATTGAAATCAGTGGAGAAATATAGGCGCTAGAGCCATGTTGTGCGAGGGGATAATGAAAAATTTTGAAGTCTGTGACCTTGACCTTGAGCTCATGGGCATGGGTGGGGTTATCGCTGAATAAAATGGACAGGTATCTAACATTATACCAAATATCAACTCAATCCATCGCACAATTTAGAAAATATCAACTCTTAAAATATTAAATTAAAAATTTCTAAGTCTGTGACCTTGACCTTGAAGCCATAGGCATGAGTGGGGGTATTGCCAAATAAACATTTGGACCTGTATCTATCATCATAGCATACATAAGCCAAATCCATAATATGGTTTGGAAAATTTGAGCTCTTTAAAATCTTTAACATTAAAATTGTCTAAGTCTGTGACCTTGATCTTGAAGTCATAGGCATGGGTGGGGGTATTGCTGAATAAAACAATGTACCTATATCTATCATCATATGAACCAAAGCCATCATAACAGTTCAGGTTCTACCAGGAACAAATACCTTAACTGGAGTCTTTAACATTGAAAATTTCTAAGTCCATAACCTTGACCTTGAGGCCATAGGCATGGGTGGGGGTATGGCTGAATAAAACTTTGGACCTATATCTATGATCATACCAAATATGAACCAATTCTATCAAATGGTTTGGAAAATATGAGTTCTAAAATGTTCAAGTCTACCTGTTACAAAAACCTTAACCTGAGTCTTTAACATTGAAAATTTCTAACTCTGTGACCATGGGTGGGGGTATTGCTTAATAAAACTTTGGACCTATATCTTTCATCATACAGTACAGGTCGCGCAGAAAAGCCGAAAGACTCTTTATTCCGAATTTCTTCATTTCGCATGATTCTTTTGGCCCTCTAAAACATTCCGAATCTGAAAATTATTCGGAGTGTTTTACTCGCAAACACTCCGCGAACCGTCGTCGTTCGCGATTCGCGGAGCATATTCCGAGTGTTTCGGAAGCTTTACCTCTTTGCCGCAGGCTATCTTTGCCGCGAAATGCATGCTAAAGTTATGCGGAGTGTATTTGATTATTACCTGTGTGTACAACTGATAATTGTTTATGAAAAAAAGAAAGAAAAAAAAAAAAGAAATAATAATGAAAGTTATTGGAAATGAAAAAGAGAAAAGGTTTAAAACAAACACGGTTGAATGGCGCCGTGTATCAGTGTTGAAGAATTTATCTTTTGTATGCTCGTGTGTTTTCCCGGTCCGTTTTCTGTATACAAAAAAAAGACGATTTATTTTCGATGTTTTGTCTTTGTGTGTGTGTGTGTTTGTGTGACATTCAAGATGTTTTGTCTTCCGATGTTTGGTGGCGTGTTGTTTTTATGTTTCTATGTGATGTCGCATTAGATGTTTTGAAGTTTCCATGTTTTTTTTGCCTTTCGATCAAAATTCGGACACCCGTCTTGGACCTTGGTCGACCGACCGGCAGACAAACAGATAGGCACAGACAGGCAAGATAGACCAACGGACAGACAGACAGACAGATAGAGTTTAGAAAATGCAAGATTGCATCTCGTAAACACTCCTAAATTGACCCATCTTTTTTGGTAGGTGTAGTGTGGTAATATGGCTCTTTCAATATGGTGATCGTTAATTAAAGGTGGACGAAACTCGGCTTACCCGGAGAAAATCCACTTCACCTTCCGGTGCAGAACTTAGCATATTTTCACTTCCCTCCTTTGATTCCCCAGATGCTGCAGATGAGACTGCGCGAATGCGCAGGCTGGTCCAGATGAGGCTGAGTGGGTGCACAGGCTGTGAGGTCTTTACTGCTCGTTCAGGACTTACTTCCATGCGCTGGCTAAAACTACAGTTAGCGAGGCGATTCCATTTTTTGTAGTGTTTGTTCGTCGTAGCGATACATGTGAACGTATCTGTGACATGACCAGCGCTATTTGCGTAAACAGTTCAGATCCCAATCTGAATGCCCGACGATTGTCTCTGATCAGACCTCGCGGTTTTGCAGGCTAATCAACTCTAGTCAGGCTCCAATCTGAGTCTTTACCGGTCATGCGAATCTTATTGTATTTGGCTGGCGCTCGCTCGAACTTTGCTTCGTGTTTAATTAGGCGATTCCATTATTTATAATAACAATCATGACATTTATATATATAGCATAACTTGTAATTTATATAACTGTGTGTGTGCGTGTTTTTTTTTTTTTTTTTTTTTTTTTTTGAAATATGTAGATCATGATCAGATGCCTACAAAACGGAAATGCTAATCAAACTGCGCATACGGAAAGGCTGATCTACACTGGTTAGGCAGGATTTGCAGGTTAATCTTGAGGTTTTGCAGGTCGTGCAAGCACTGGGTCTGATGGGTTAAAGTGACGTTCACAAGAATGATCAGTCATGACTTTAGCATACATAATTACGCCCCGCCGATCGGGGCTTGAAGAAATAAATGGGCTACGCAGAGCTGAGACCGACCGCACACGAGTACTTGCCTGTTTATAATGGCCAAATGGAAATCGCTCTTGAGCACATAGCGAATTGTTCCCAAAGCTCTAGATATCTATACACACCACAACCTCTTGGCCCCCGCCCATCGGGGCTGAAGAAATAAATGGGCTGCATGATGCTTCCACGCAGAGCTGTATCCGACCGCACACGGGTACTGGTAAACCGCTTAGAGGATCTAAGCCTGCCCAGGCAAAGCGGTGCGAGTAGGACCGTCCATGATTATAAACCCTAATGGTTTCATTGGGCGCCAGGGCTTGAGATGTCATTTCATCTCGAAGTCGGGTAAATGTCCCACAAAATTGGAAGCAACATCTCCAAAATAACCTATAAAGTGTTGACGGGGATGTTAACCCTCAGATCAAACAAACAAACAAAACATACATAATTTTTTGTTATTTGCGTAAACAGTTCAGTTCCTTATCCGTGTACCTGATGAGGTTTTCATAGACTGATAAGTGTTTCTCGCTACACAGCTATCTTTATCACCTCACCGAGGCGTTTCAAAAGGAGCGTGCAGGTTTTGGCCGGGTCTGACCTTTACAAACACTGATCAGTCAGACTCTTTCTCACTACACGGCTAACTTTATCGACTTGCCGAGGCGTTTGACATATGAGCGTGCAGGTTTTTTCCGGTCTACAAGTCCCGAGGCTTTGCAGTTCGTGCAAGTTTTACAGTCCAAGTTTGGTCACCATAGGCTTTGGTCAAAACAGACTAAGACATTACGAAAACACGCCCATTGAAATACATCGGTAAAATTTTACCATCAAAAATGGAATTTTTCAGATAAAAATCCTGATAATTTTCATATTTCTGCTCAAAACATAGATTGTGGGTACTCGTTAGCACAACCTCGGCGAGGCGGTTGTAACGGGTACCCACAATCTATATAAGAACATAAAGATTAACCCCTGTTAACCCCAGCTACGCTATATAAAAGTGGGGTTGAAGGGGGTCAAAACTTTATAGGCATGTTTGCGTGATGAATAAAAAAGTAGTTGCATTCACAAGGTTTGTGACAGTTGGAAGGAAGGACGGACGGACGGACGAACACCAGTGATGAAAATAATATACCCCCCCCCCCCCCAAAAAAAAACAAAAAAAAAAAAAAAAACTAGAAATGCGTCCATAGGACACGGATGCCCCCGCCTGAAAATATGTCTATGTTCGTATTCATCCATAGAAAGTTATTGGCAGTGTTTAAGTTTTGGACCCTTTTATCACATTTGACCTCTTAGTATGACCTTGACCTTCGAGGTAAGGACCATGGTTTTGTGTGAGGCCGATTGTCTATTGACGGCCAACATTTCTGCAAAGTAATTTCAAAATCCATCCAGAGATAAGAAAGTTATTGACTGTGTTTACATTTCAGACCATTTTTTTTACCTTTGACCTCTAAATATGACCTTGACCTTGGAGGTACAGATCTGGGTTTGCACGTGACACATCGTCTCATGATGGTTAACATTTCTTCAAAGTAATTTCTAAATCCATACAGAAATAAGTAAGTTATTGACTGCGTTTAAGTTTCGGACCATTTTTTTTACCTTTGACCTCTAAGTATGACCTTGACCTTGGAGGAACGGACCTGGGTTTTGCACGTGACACATCGTCTCATGATGGTTAACATTTCTACAAAGTCATTACAAAATCCATCCAGAAATAAGAAAGTTATTGACTGCGTTTAAGTTTCGGACCCTTTTTTGACCTTTGACCGACCTTGACCTTGGAGGTACAGACCTGGGTTTTGCACGTGACACGTCGTCTCATGATGGTTAACATTTCTGCCCAGTAATTTTAAAATCCATCAATAAATAAGGAAGTTATTGACTGCGTTTAAGTTTCGGACGCACGGATGGACGGGCGGACGGACAGGGGCAACGCTATATGCCCTTTCCACCATTCTTCGAATGGCGGGGGCATAAAAAAACAATAACCTGTGGCGTGGCCACACCCAATGAATCGTATACCCTTTAGCTGAAAAATAAAATGTCGTAGCCGGAGGTGCCTGGTTTTGGCCGTCGGTCTCATGTTCAGCATGTTTTAAAGCAAACCATTGAGATCGTACATTAATTAGCGCTCGACATGAACAAAGACCCAGAATAACATGCACTGTCAAAGGTAAGTGTTTTCGCTCATTTCACTTGGACAGAACTGCGGCCACTTGTGACGGACGGACGAACAACAATGACGAAAATAATATACCCATGTTTTTTTATCTTAAAAAAAAAACAAGAGGGCCATGATGGCCCTGGATCGCTCACCTGACCCATATGATAGAGTAACAAGTGGGCCTCGGGGAGGGCCATTATTGACCCCAGGGCTACAATGTGCATAATGTTGAGGGAGGTCTAAAAAGGTGAAGCTTCATACCAAATATCAACAAAGCTTATAATTTGAACAATCTTGGCAAAGGTCCACTAGATGAAGCTACACACCAAATATCCAAGACCTGGGCCTTGGGGTTTCAGAGAAAAAGATTTTTTTAAAGATATTCCCTACATTAGCCTATGTAAAACCAAATGGCCCCGGGGCGGGGGCATTTTTGGCCTCAGGGCTATAACTTAAACAATCTCGATAGAGGTCCACTAGATGAAGCTTCACACCAAATATCAAAGACCTGGGCCTTGCTGTTTCAGAGAAGAAGATTTTCAAAGATTATCTCTATATATAAAACTATGCAAAACCAAAGGGCCGCGGGGCAGGGGCTATAATTTGAACAATCTTGGTAGAGGTCCACTAGATGAAGCTCCATACCAAATATCAAAGACATGGGCCTTGTGGTTTCAGAGAAGATTTTTAAAGATTTCCCTATATAAGTCTATGAAAAACCAAAGGGTCTCGAGGTAGGGGCATTTTTGGCCCCAGGGCTATAATTTGAACAATCTTGATAGAGGTCCACTAGATGAAATTTCACACCAAATATCAAAGACCTAGGCCTTGTGGTTTCACAGAAGAAGATTTTTAAAGATATTCCCTATATAAGTCTATGTAAAACCAAAGGGCCCCCGAGACAGGGGTGTTTTTGGTCTCAGGGCTACAATTTGAACAATCTTGGTAGAAGTCCACTAGATGAAGCTTCATACCAAATATCAAAGACCTAGGTCTTCTGGTTTCAGAGAAGAATATTTTTCAAGATTTTCCCTATATATAAGTCTATGTAATACCAAAGGGCCCAAGTGGGGGCATTTTTGGCCCAAGGGCTATAATTTGAACAATCTTGGTAGGGGTCCACAAGATTAAGCTTCATACCAAATATCAAAGACCTAGCCCTTGTGGTTTCAGAGAAAAAGATTTTTCAAGATTTTCCCTAAATAAGTCTATGTAAAATCAAAGGGCCCTGGAGCGGGAGCATTTTTGGCCCCAGGGCTATAATTTGAACAATCTTAGTAGGGGTCCACTAGGTGAAGCTTCATACCAAATATCAAAGACCTGGGCCTTGTGGTTTCAGGGAAGAAGATTTTTAAAGATTTTCCCTATAGAAGCCTATGTAAAACCAAAGGGTCCCAGAGCGGGGGCATTTCTGGCCCCAGCACTATAATTTGAACAATCTTGGTAGGAGTCCACTAGGTGAAGCTTCATACTAAATATCAAAGACCTGGGCCTTGCGGTTTCAGACAAGAAGATTTTTTAAGTTTTTGGCTCCTATGACCTAGATGTGCAACGGACCGGAACCATTTGAACAACTTTGAAAGGGGACCACCTAAGGGGGGGGGGGGGGGGACCTGGGCCTTGTGGGGTGAAGCTTCATACCAAATATCAAAGACATGGGCCTTACAGTTTCAGGGAAGAAAATTTTTAAAGATTGTCCCTATATAAGCCCATGTAAAACCAAAGGGCCCCGGAACGGGGGCATATTTGACCCCAGCACTATAATTTGAACAATCTTGGTAGGGGTCCACTAGATGAAGCTTCATACCAAATATCAAAGACCTGGGCCGTGTGGTTTCAGAGAAGATTTTTAAAGATTTTCCCTATATACGCCAATGTAAAACCAAAGGGCCCCCTGGCGGGGGCATTTTTTGTCCCAGCATTAAAATTTGAACAATCTTGGTAGGGGTCCACTAGATGAAGCTTCAGACCAAATATCAAAGTCCTGGGCCTTGTGGTTTCAGAGAAGAAGATTTTTAAAGATTTTTTACTAAATAAGCCTATGTAAAACAAAAGGGCCCCGGGGCGGGGGCATTTTTGGCCCCAGCACTATAATTTGAACAATCTTGGTAGGGGTCCACTAGATGAAGCTTCATACCACATATCAAAGACCTGGGCCTTGCGGTTTCAGACAAGAAGATTTTTAAAGATTTTCCCTATATGAGCCCATGTAAAACCAAAGGGCCCCGGGATGGGGGCATTTTTGGCCCAAGCACTATAATTTGAACAATCTTGGTAGGGGTCCCCTAGATGAAGCTTCATACCAAATAACAAAGACCTGGGTCTTACGGTTTCAGAGAAGAAGATTTTTAAAGCTCTTCCCTATATACATGTAAGCCCATGCAAAACCAAAGGGCCCCGGAGCGGGGGCATTTTTGGCCCCAGCACTATAATTTGAACAATCTCTGTAGGGGTCCACTAGATGAAGCTTCATACCAAATATCAAAGACCTGGGCCTTGTGGTTTCAGAGAAGAAGATTTTTAAAGATTTTCCTTATATAAGCCTATGTAAAACCAAAGGGCCCCGGGGCGGGGGCTTTTTTGGCCCCAGCACTATAATTTGAACAATCTTGGTAGGGGTCCACTAGATGAAGCTTCATACCAAATATCAAAGTCCTGGGCCTTGTGGTTTCAGAGAAGTTTGATCATGATTGGTCTAACGCTGTGGCGTCTAGAGTGTTCACAAGGTTCATATATAATTTGACCTACTAACCTACTTTTTGACCTGATATGACCCATATTCAAACTTGACCGAGATATTGTCATGATGATCATTCTGAGCAAGTTTGATTATGACTGGACCAAAATTGTGGCCTCTTGAGTGTTCACAAGGTTTTTCTATGATTTGACCGGCTGACCTACTTTTTAACCTGACATAACCTATATTCGAACCTGACCAGATATTGTCACAATGACCATTCTGAGCAAGATTAATGATGATTGGACCAAAACTGTGGCCTTCAGAGTGTTCACAAGGTTTTTCTATGATTTGACCTACTGGCCTACTTTTTGACCTGACATGACCCATATTCAAACTTGACCGAGATATGTCATGATGATCATTCTGAGCAAGTTTGATTATAATTGGACAAAATTGTGTCAGGATGATCATTCTGAGCAAGTTTGATTATAATTTGACCAAAATTGTGGCCTCTAAGGTGTTCACAAGGTTTTTCTATGATTTGACCTGCTGAACTACTTTTTAACCCTACATGACCCATATTCAAACCTGAATGAGATATTGACACAATGATCAAACTGAGCAAAGTTGATGATGATTGGATCAAAAGTGTTGCCTCTAGTGTTCACAAAGTTTTTCTATGATTTGAACTACTGACCTATTTTTGACTCGAATTGACCCATATTCGAACTTGACCGAGATATT
Organism: Lucinisca nassula; assembly: GCA_963580285.1. Lineage (NCBI taxonomy): Eukaryota > Metazoa > Mollusca > Bivalvia > Lucinida > Lucinidae > Lucinisca > Lucinisca nassula. The sequence continues at coordinate 76,208,108 of OY757011.1, read as the reverse complement.
GTCATGATGATCATTCTGAGCAAGTTTAATTATGATTGGATAAAAAATTGTGGCCTCTTGAGTGTTCACAAGATTTTTCTACGATTTGACCGGCTGACCTACTTTTTTACCCGACATGGCCCCTATTCGAATTTGACTGCGACATTGTCACAATGACCATTGTGAGCAAGATTAATGATGATTGGACCAAAACTGTGGCCTTCTGAGTGTTCACAAGGTTCTTATATGATTTGACCTACTGACCTACTTTTTGACCTGACATGACCCATATTCAACCATGACCGAGATATTGTCAGGATGATCATTTCTGAGCATGTTTGATTATGATTGGACCAAAAATGTGGCCTCTAGGGGGTTCACAAGGTTTTTCTATGATTTGACTCGCTGACCTACTTTTTAACCCGACATGACCCATATTCCAACTTGACTGAAATATTGTTGCAATGATAATTCTGAGCAAGTTTGATCATGATTGGACCAAAACTGTGGCATCCAGAGTGTTCACAAGGTTTTTCTATGATTTGACCTACTGGCCTACTTTTTGACCCGACATGACCCATATTAAAACTTGACCAAGATATTGTCATGATGATCATTCTTAGCAAGTTTGTTTATACTTGGACCAAAACTGTGGCCTCTAGTGTTCACAAGGTTTTTCTATGATTTGACCCGCTGACCTACTTTTTGACCCGACATGACCCATATTCATTCTTAAGCAAGATATTGTCACAATGATCATTCTGAGCAAGTTTGATGATGATTGGACCAAAATTGTGGCCTCTAGAGTGTTCACAAGTTTTTTCTTTAATTTGACCTACTGACCTACTTTTTGACCCGAAAAGACCTTTATTCAAACTTAGCCAAGATATTGTCACAATGACCATTCTGAGCAAGATTAATGATTTAACCAAACTTGTGGCCTCCTGAGTATTCACAAGGTTTTTCTATGATTTGACCTACTGACCTACTATTCAACCGGACATGACCCATATTCAAACTTGACCGAGATATTGTCATGATGATCATTCTGAGCAAGTTTGATTATGATTGGACCAAAATTGTGGCCCCTAGGGTGTTCACAAGGTTTTTATATGATTTGACCCGCTGACCTACTTTTTAACCCGATATGACCCATATTCGAACTGGACTGAAATATTGTCACAATGGTCATTCTGAGCAAGTTTCATGATAATTGGACCAAAACAGTGGCCTTCAGAGTGTTCACAAGGTTTTTCTATGATTTGACCTACTGACCTACTTTTTGACCGGACATGACCCATATTCGAACTTGACCAAGATATTGTCATGATGATCATTCTGAGCAAGTTTGATTATGATTGGACCAAAATTGTGGCCTCTAGGGTGTTCACAAGGTTTTTCTATGATTTGACCCGCTGACCTACTTTTTAAGCCGACATGATCCATATTCAAACTTCACTAAAATATTGTCACAATGATCATTCTGAGCAAGTTTGATGATGATTGGACCAAAATTGTGGCCTCTCGAGTGTTCACAAGGTTTTTCTATGATTTGACCTACTGACCTACTTTTTTACCCGACATGACCCAAATTCGAACTTGACCGAGATATTGTCATGATTATCATTCTGAGCAAGTTTGATGATAATTGGACCAAAACTGTGGCCTCTAGTGTGTTCACAAGAAAAAGTTTACGCACGGACGACGCACGACGGACGACGGACGACGCACGACGACGCCGGACATCTTACTGTCACAAAAGCTCACCATGACCTTCGGTCAGGTGAGCTAAAAAGGTATATTAAAATCAACAACACACCCCTATTTTAATCAGTAGACTCGACCAAGGAATCGTATACCCTTCAACTGAAAATAAATGTCGCAGCCGGCCTCATGTTCGGCATATTATAAAACAAACCACTGAGATCGTACATTAGTTAGCGCTCGACATAAATCCCGTGCTACTACAAAGACCCAGACGGCCCCCGCCCATCGGGGCTTGAAGAACTATATGGGCTGCATGATGCTTCCACGCAGAGCTGAAACCGACCCGCACACGAGTACGGGTAAACTACTTAGAAGATCTAAGCCTGCCCATGCAAAGCGGTGGGAGCCGGCCCGTCCATGCATTTAAACCCTATTCGTTTCATTGGGCAACAGGGCTTGAGATGTCATTTCATCTCATTGTCGGGTAAAAGCCAAAAAATCGCACAAAATTGGTAGCGACGTCTCCAAAATGACCTTTATAGTATTGACGGGGACGTTAAACCTAAATCAAACTAACAAACAAAACAAAGACCCAGAAAAACATGCACTGTCGAAGGTAAGTGTATCATTTCGCCATTGGTAGAACTGCGGCCACTTGTGATGGCTGAATATTGATCAGACTGCATGGATCCGCACGCCAACCTGGAAAAACCGTCCATGAAAGGTGGGTGCGTGTGTTATTCCAGCGACTTCCAGTGTATTCATAGGCGAAAGGCTCATCAGACATATTACGCATGTGCGTAAAGTAAAAGAAATACTTGCCTTTCGGGAGCAAATTCTTTCCTTCAAGAGTAGCATCCCATCTCGGAAAAAGGTTTTTATTATTAAACAGCACCACATAAGTTTTCGGTAGATTGACAATCGACCAAAAGTTACGAAGTGCAGTAGCTTTACGATACTAATTCTAAATGATTGCCACTAATTTGTATGAAATCCAGGTAACGGTTTATTATAGCCGCGCTGTTCGTATCAGTGAGGCCAGAGTAGTGTGTAAAGGTTTACCTGTAGAATCGATCTGGTCTGGAAATGGCAAACAGGGTAGAACCTGGTCAGACGCCAAATAAAGGGCCTCTGATTAGAGTCTGCATTGTTTAGAGTTAGGCATAAAAGGGATTAACGAACGAATGTCTGAGCTCCCATCCAGGGCCATTTTCCTAGCCTACACTCAGACAATCATCAATGCCTCAATTAAACCATCTTATTATAATGCTGTTTTCCTTATTTCTCCGCTTGTCGTGAACAACCAATGTGACAGGTTGCTTTTTTTCATGCGCTGTCTCCGACTGAGCCCATGATTCCCACGATTTATCACAGTTCGTCATGTAAGCACGTGCACTTTTACCACACTACGTCATAATAGTGAGCACGCGCGCAGTTATTGCGTGTGAAAAGGCACTTACAGGAAACACAATCCCTCGTTTGAGAATTGATCTGTGCAGACTGATCAGAGCATTTGCAGTTCCTGTGAGCATCCTGACCTCTGAGCTATTCAAAGAGCAACAAGTGAAGACTTTGACCAAAGTGGATGCATAGACTGAGGAACCCGTAATTCGATAAGACGTGTAACCATTGAAGACTCAGACCAGCCTGCGCTTCCGTGCAGTCTGATCAGAGCCTTTGCTGTTTGTATAAGCCTACTATGTGGGCTGTTCAAAGAGTAACGAGCAAAGACTGGGCATGTTGTCTAGATGCACATGCGACCTGCTACTTCTGTAGTTGAAAAAAAGTCTTTGTCGTGCGCCGGCTCAAGTACATGCAAAATGTATAAGAATGCGGTCTACAAATGTGTCTGAGAAGCCTCTGTGGTGTAGTGGTTACGCTACTCGCCTTGTAAACCAGAGATCGCAGGATCGATCCCGGGATTCTCCAGACTTTCGGATGAGTCTTTAAACCGAGGTCCCGTCTCCGTATGACCTTAGCTGTTGGTGGGACGTAAAACACACACACTCACTCACAAATGTGTCTGTTTCAGTTTTTCGTCCCACCAACAGCTAATGTCATGTCATACAGAGCCGGGTCCTCGGTTAAAAGACTCATCCGAAAGTCTGGAGAGGCCCGGGATTGATCCGACAATCCCTGGTTTATGAGGCGAGTAACGTAACTATACACCGGTTATTATTATCTATTCCTCAGTGACATATTATATGTTAAGTGGTCCGTTAACAGACTACAGATAAAGGTATTCAATAGTGGCAAATCATTATTATTTTAAATTTCTTTACTTCCGATTTCATGCGGCGTCTGATCTGGGTCTTCAAACCCGACAACAGGATTCCATTCCAGATTCTAGAGATAATCAACCCATTTGGGCAACACTCGGGCCTCACAGCGATAAGAATAGCGCGGCTATCAATACCAGGATTTGTTAGTCACGTTGACATCAACAATTTTGTATTCCCCGCCGCGGAGGGGGAATGTCTTTGTCTGTCCGCCCGTCTGTCTGTCCGTATCACTTTCTTGTCCGCCCCATATCTCCTTTACCCTTTGATAGATTTTCATTAAACTTTGGTCAAGTATTAGTCTCAATGAGCTGAAGTGCAGAACCCATAAATGAACCATGCCGACTCAAGGTCAAGGTCACAGTTGAAGGTCACGAGTCTGAAACTTGGTATTTTGTGTCCATTCCATATCTCCTTCACCCTTGGAAGGATTTTCATTAAACTTTGGTCAAATATTTTTTTCCAGTGAGCTCATGTGCAGAACCCATAAATGAACCATGCCGGCTCAAGATCAAGGTCACAGCTGAAGGTCAAGAGTTTGAAAATTTGAATTTTGTGTCCGTTCCATATCTCCTTTACCCCTTCAAGGATTCTTATTAAACTTTGGTCAATTATCCCCCTCAGTGAGCTTATGTGCAGAACCCATAAATGAACCATGCCGACTCAAGGTCAAGGTCACATTTGAAGGTCACCAGTTTAAAACTTGGAATTTTGTATCCATATCATGCTTACATGTTCTACTAAAGTGTGAAGTATATTCGAATTGTTTTCTCTTTCAAATAAATCAGCTATGTGTTTTACGATCCACTCAATACTGCTTTAAGTTATTTTGGTCATTATTACAAAATCTTGAGATATGATTAGCCAGTAACAGCACAGTCAACACTGTTTAGGTCATCATCCAAATCCCTAACTACAAATCTTGATACCGATTCACATAAAAATCTTTAGGTCTCGTCAACACAGCTTCACCCTTCGTGGGAAGGCTTATACACGCACAGCCCGTTCGGCACCAGTCTGCACGAATGGCTATTCCAGCTAGCGTGCAACAGCAGGCCTTTGTCAGACCTACAGCGAGTAATGTTGCTACGCCGTGTGGCTTTGCGGTCATATAATTTTAATTGCTAGGTTGCTCATCCTAGAATGTTCAAAACCAACAAACACAATTTCTTCTATAATCATTTTATTCTAGCACAGCACGCCCATTGCCAGCCTCGGTATCTCATTCGGATGCGCGTCTGACTGGGGATCAGGAGAACGCGGGTCCGATACCTGCCGGGGTTGGCAACATTCTATTGTGGAGATTGATAATGGATTTGTTCTGGCCTTTCTCTCCTTTCCGCAGTAACCAAGAAGGGCAGTGTTCATTTTCTGGCGAAAGAATGCACACTGTACTGGTTAACCGTTACGGTAAAAGACTGCCCAGGAATAGTGCTGATGGGTAAACTGATCAGTTAAAAAATGACGCCCATAATGTCAATGGAAATGGAGTGTTTTCTCAGCGAAGAAGAGCGTGACCGAACAGCCGCAGGTGTAGAACGTCACTCCTTGTATGTGTGTTTGTATTCAGTAGAGTTTGATGGTCCATTCAATACTATTTTAGGTAATTTTTGTCGCGCCAGCTATTAGCATGGCGCGATATAGGCGCCCGGTTTTCCGTTCGTTCGTCCGTTTGTAGAGGCGTCAACATTTGCGACCACCCTAGCGTTCACCCTAATGGTCAAGTATATTTCTCAAGAACTATAAGAGCTTCATTAATGATACTTGGTTCAAACTTGTATCTGGGGATGGCAACTTAAATGCAAGCATCCATATTTGACCTTGACCTACATTTTATGGTTCACTGACTTTGTAAAATATTGCGACCACCCTAGCGTTCACCCTAATGGTCAAGTTTATTTCTCAAGAACTATAAGAGCTTCATTAATAATATTTGGTACAAACTTGTATCTGGGGGTAGCAAGTTAAATGCAAGCATCCATATTTGGCTTGACCTACATTTTATGGCTCACTGACTTTGTAAAATATTGCGACCACCCTAGCGTTTACCCCCACAGGCGCGGCATAGCCTTCGGCGGAATTCTTGTGTTGGATGTCAACACTTCCTGTGCAGGCCTATAGGCTACGTAAGCGTTTAACTAATAGGCTGCAGTGCGCATATTCTTTCACCAGAAACTGACAAGTGCCCTTGACGCAGCGTAATGGAATTGTTTGTTTGATTTGGGGTTTACGTCCCCGTTAACACTGTATAGGTCAGTTTGGAGACTTTGCTTCCAATTTTGTGGGACTTTTACCCGACATTGAGATGAAATGACATCTTAGATCCTCTAAGCAGTGAACCAGTACTCATGTGCGGTCGGTTTCAGCTCTGCGTGGAAGCCTGAGCAGCCCATCCATTTCTTTAAGCCCCGATGGGCGGGGACCGCCAGCGAAATGGAGAGAATGACGGTAGAAAAGTTGTAATGATCGATTTCCACGATAGAAAGCTGCCGACTGCTGGCAGGTATAGAATCCGCATCCTCCTGAATCACTTAATTTGCTGGGATTCCTTTTAACAAAGTTGTTAAATCGAAATAGATCAGCTCCAGTTTGTGAATCATTGCAAAAGAAATCACAATTCAAGTGGCCAGTCACTTTAAAGTAGATACACCAATCGTGATTTGGTCTACTTTACAAATGCCTCCAAACTGTGATTTATTACTCAACAAATCACATAGAATGACGGACCATAAATAAGATATAATAGCGTCATTTCTCATATTATAACGTGTATTGACGATAACAAGACTGTGAGCTAAGGGGTGGGAGTGTTTCGCGGCCCTCTAAAGATTATTTCATTTATTTCTATAAAAATGCTAATCTGAGATGGGCGAAAACTGGAGTACCCAGATAGAACCTGACAGCCGTTGTTTGATTACATGCCCGAGTGAGACCCAACAGCGGTGAGAGACCAAATCATTGCTCTTGCAGGGGAAGCTCTTATCGTCTTTCTTATCTCTAGAACTAACGTTTTTTTTTTTTGTTTTTTTTTTTTTTTGTTTTTTTTTTTGTTTTTTTTTTAGATGACATCATGAGTTCGGTATCATCGCAAAACACGCCTAAATAATTCTGACCCCCTTTAACCCCACTTTTATATAGTAAAACTGGGGTTTACAGGAGTAAACGTTATTTTCTTTGTTCCGCTCTATAACATAGCCAGTGGTACTCTTTAGAACCGCCTCGATCAGGCGGTTTCAATGTGTATCCACAATCCATATTTTGAGCAGAAATAAGAAAAATATCACATTTTTTTTACACTGAAAAAATTCAATTTTTAGGCGTGCTTCCGTAATGTTCTTACAAATCTAGTTCAAATGTAAACTCCTGGTGCTCGTAAGAACAGCCACAATTAGCAGATCCTTACAATCCATAAATCTGTAAATGTAAGCTTCTGTCTAAAAATAAGAGAATTAATGAATATCCCCAATCCTCGTTAACCCACTGCTTTATATGATTTGTTCATCTCACGGACCGGTTCACCTGACGGACACGTGCTAGGCTACGGATGCTGTGCATGCTGAATCGGATGTTTTCCTTTTTCCCTTCCTCTCCTTGAAGTTTGGATTCCACCAGCCATTAACAACGATCTGGTCGAAAGAAGTGAATTCTTCAACAGAACATCAAACCGAAAAAAAGAAAAATTATATAAATATATTGTATTTGGGAACATATCACAAGTACCTTATCATTACGCAAACACGCCTATACAAATACATTGCCACCTTTATCGCCGAAAAAATGAAAATTTAAAGATGAAAAATTGTGAAAATTTTCTTGTTTCTGCTCAAAATATAGAATGTGGGCACTCGTTAGAACCGTCTCATCGAGGCGGTTCTAACGAGTACCCACAATCTGTATTTTAGAGCAGATGAGGCGGTTCTAACGAGTGCCCACACTCTATATTTTGAGCAGAAATAAGAAAAATAAGGTATCCCCCGGAAACCCCAGTTTTACTATATAAAAGTGGGGTTCAAGGGTGTCATAATGATATAGGTGTGTTTTCGTGATGTACTCATTATATGCCTGTATATTACAAGTGAGGCATTTTACCGTAACGGTCCCGTTTCCGTGCTGGGGTATATTAGTTGCACGTGCAAATTAAAAATCCAACCGGCATGAAAAAAGATGGGGTCATATGATACATGTTAGGCTGCGCGAAAGTTGGCGAGGCATGTTAGCAAGGTGAAATTTTGATAGGGGAAGGAAAAACGACATATTTAAAAATTGTCAGTAAAAATAATAATAATAATAAAAAATAATAATAACAATTAATTTAAGACCAATATGAATAAATGTAAACTTGAACCACTCGGAGTATTTCTACCGACATTCGGAATATTAGCCCGGGGCATTATTGACCAAACATTACCTGTATAGTCGTTTGTAAAACTCCGAGTATACTCGATATTTCGCGGAGTGTTTGGGAGTGGTTTGTTTCCTCATTCCGAGTGTTTTGATGAAAATATGCGGAGTGGTTTGGAGTACATTGAAAATTACATTCGGAGTGAAAAAGAAAATCGGCTTTTCTGCGCGACTTGTACTGTACCTAAGATGAACCAGTTCCATCAAATGGTTAGGAAAATATGAGTTCTAAAAGTTCAGGCTCTACCTGTTACAAAAACCTTAACCTGAGGTTACAGGATCACGTACGTACGTACACACACACACAGACGGACGTACACATGTACGCACATATGGAAAACTGAAAAACTATATGCCCCCGGCATCATGCCAATGCGGGGGCATAAAAAAAACTAGAAATTTGTCCACAGGACACGGATGCCCTCGCCTGAAAATATGCTGATGTTAGTATTTCACCTTCAACCTCTTAGTATGATACAGACATGGCTCTTGGGTGCAACAAATTGTCTCATGATGGTTAACATATCTGCCAAGTAATTTCCAAATCCATCCAGGAACAACAAAGCTATTGAGTGGACACAAGAAAAAGACACTTTTCTTGACCTTTGACCTCTGGGTCTTGGGCACGACACATCTTCTCATGATGGTTAACATTTCTATCAAGTAATTTCAAAATCCATTCAAAAATTAGAAACTTACTTACTGTATTTAAGTTTCGGACCTTTTTTTAACCTTTGACCTCTAAGTACGACCGTGACCTTGGAGATACGGACCTGGGTTTTGTTGACACATCATCTTATGATGGTTAACATTTCTGCAAAGTGTTTTCAAAATCCATCCAGATTCCAGAAATAAGAAAGTTATTGACTGTGTTTAAGTTTCGGACAGACGGACGAACGGACAAGGCAAAGTTATATGCCCTTCTATCATTCTTCGACTGGCTACTACATGACATCAGTGTGTGCTTTCTAAGATAAAAACAATAGCTTGTGTAGCTACCTATATTATGGCTACATATTTATCACCAGTAGTTGTTTAGATGGATTGGGTCTAGTATGCACAAAATTATGATAAACAAGAGGGCCATGATGGCCCTGGATCGCTCACCTGATCCATAGAGTAACAAGTGGGCCCGGGGGAGGGCCATTGTTGACCAAAAGGTTATAATGTGCATAATGTTGAGGGAGGTCTAAAAAGGTGAAGCTTCAAACCAAATATCAACCAAGGCTATAACTGTCCACTAGATGAAGCTCCATACCAAATATCAAAGACATGGACCTTGCAGTTTCAGAGAAGAAGATTTTTAAAGATTTCCCTATATAAGTCTATGTAAAACCAAAGGGTCTTGGGGCTGGGGCATTTTTGGCCCCAGGGCTATAATTTGAACAATCTTGATAGAGGCCCACTAGATGAAATTTCACACCAAATATCAAAGACCTAGGCCTTGTGGTTTCACAGAAGAAAATTTTTAAAGATTTTCCCTATATAAGTCTATGTAAAACAAAAGGGCCCCGGAAGTGTGTGTGTGTGTGTGTGGGGGGGGGGGGGGGGCTTTAACTGAAACAATCTTGGTAGAGGTCCACTAGCTGAAACTTCATACCAAATATCAAAGACCTAGGCCTTGTGGTTTCAGAGAAGAAGATTTTTCAAGATTTTCCCTAAACAAGTCTATGTTAAACCAAAGGGCCCCGGAGCGGGGGCATTTTTGGCCCCAGGGCTATAATTTGAACGATCTTGGTAGAGGTCCACAAGATGAAGCTTCATACCAAATATCAAAGACCTGGGCCCTGCAGTTTCAGAAAAGAAGATTTTTAAAGATTTTCCCTACATAAGCTTAGGCCAAAATAAAAAATACCTGTGTTTCCGATTACCCGACCGACCCTAATATTTTACCGCCGACCCTAATCTTTTTTTCCGGTTTCCGCGGCCGAAAATATCATTTTGGGCACTTTCGGTTCATTTCGGTAATTTCGGATAACTTCGCAGCGTGGCTGGCCGTAAGGATGGCAACAGAATGTAACGGTCAACGGCTACCGCTGTACGACTACTATCTGCGATCTAATTACTTTCCTTTGAAGTCTACTGTGACAAAAAGAATTATCCGAAACTTATTTTCACACCTGCTGCGGCAGTTAGACATATGTACGATGTTGTTAGTCGACGCTTCAATAATCATAAATAACGCAGGCTGACCCGTGTCTTTTCTGGTCGCACATTTTTTCTAGCGTTCGTCGTATTTCCAACCATCATTTTAGCATGTGCTGCTGTTGCAGTCAGAGCAAATTTTCCCGCGGTTTTTGCATGCAACTTGAAGGAAAAACAAATCTGTGCGGCTGGTGAAACGCAGATCAGCTTGCGCAGTCTGATCAACCTTTGCTCTTTACACACACCTTCTATGGCCTCGAGCATTTCAAAAGACTAGCAAGCGAAGAATTTGGCCACATTGGCTAGATTCACAGGTTGATCTGATCCTTCGTTAGAGGAAAAAAAAAAAAACAAGAAGATAAAATTAATTACATGTAGATTTTAAGCACCACCGCATTTTTATGCTGAAATTAGCCCATGGGCGGTTGTTTTGGTAAAAAAAAATCTTGGTCCTGGCCATAATAAGCCGACACTTTTGATCTTTGCAAGCTCATGTTTATCATGCGTTTCAAAGGACACCTGCTAACAACCATATTACGCAATTAAAAGTTGAACAGAAATAACAAACTTGATAGGTACATCAATCTTTGATTACATAAACATGTCAGTATGCCTGGGAAAATATGGCGTGATATTTCACGAGCATTTTTTTACCGACCAAAAAGTAGGATATAGCAGTCATCCTGGCGTCTGTCTGTCTGTCCATTCGTCCGTCCGTCCGCAGTCACAACCTCGTTCTTGTGACATGTGACATGCCTCGCCATAACTCCTTAGTCTATCTATCTATCTTCTGATACTGCGTCGGTCACATTTGACCATTTCCGCAGGTGTATATTACATACACTCCAGGTTTAGCAGGATGAAAGCCTACACAGTAATCATGTAATTACGGTAGGGATCTTTAACCTGCATAGGGGATGGTTCTCCCTGCACAAGGGGCCTCCAGTTAACGTCCCGATCCGAAGGACGGTGCACTTTATGACATTCATCCCTGCAAATGATGCCAATGGAGCGTGTTCGGACACCGAAATTTTATCGCCGCTGCCGGGGATCGAACCCGGGACCTCTAGCATCAGAGGCAAGTGCACTAACCACTGAGCTATCACGGTATAGTCTAACCTTTGAAATATATTGAAGGTACTTGATACAGTTGTACATGAGGTCAAGAAGACATGTCATGAGCAAGACCCACAACTCTGGGTGCACAGGTATTTTGGTTATCTCCCCTGACAATATTTACCTTGTGATTGCCAAAACTCCCAAACCGCTTGAGATATATTGATTTAACTTGGCACAGTTGTACTCAAGGTTACGAAGGTCTGTTATGTGCAAGAACCACAACTGTAGGTGTCATGGTATTTCAGTTAACTCTCCTGACAATATAATCTTGTGATTGCATTAATTGCAATACTCCTATAGTTTGAGATATATTGATGGGACTTTATAAGATACAACTTGTGTACTGGCCCCCACCCATCGGGGCTTGAAGAAATAGATAGGCTGCACTTTTGACCAGGCAGAAGAAGGGAATGTAAGAAGGCGGCAAAAACCTATGATTCTGACTGAACTAGTTCTTGACTGCTAAGCGTACAGGAAGGATAAACTATACAATATAAACCCTGACCAAAATGCTCTTTCTAGATCAGTCTAATCTTAGTGTATGAAAAAAAAAATCTGAGTGTATGAAAAAAAAAAAAAAAGAACAAAAAAAAAGAAATGCCTACCTACCGACCCTATTTTTTCTTGCCATGTAATAGGAAACACAGGTAATTTTTTTTTTGGCCTTATGTAAAAACAAAGGGCCACGGGACGGGGGCATTTTTGGCCCCAGCACTATAATTTGAACAATCTTGGTAGGGGTCCACTAGATGAAGCTTCATACCAAATATCAAAGACCTGAGCCTTGCAGTTTCAGAGAAGAAGATTTTTAAAGATTTTCACTATATAAGCCATGCAAAACCAAAGGGCCCCAGGGCGGGGGCATTTTTGGCCCCAGCACTATAATTTGAACACTCTTGGTAGGGGTCCACTAGATGAAGCTTCATATCAAATATCAATGACCTGGGCCTAGTGGTTTCAGAGAAGAAGATTTATACAGATTTGTAAAACCAAAGGGCCCCGGGGCGGGGGCATTTTTGGCCCCAGAACGATAATTTGGACAATCTTGGTAGGGGTCCACTAGATGAAGCTTCGTACCAAAAATCAAAGACCTGGGCCTTGTGATTTCAGAGAAGAAGATTTTTGAAGATTTTCCTATATAAGCCCATGCAAAACCAAAGGGCCCTTGGGCGGGTGCATTTTTGGCCCCAGCACTATAATTTGAACAATCTTGGTAGGGGTACACTAGATGAAGCTTCATACCAAATATCAAAGACCTGGGCCTTGCGGTTTCAGAGAGAAAGATTTTTTAAGTTTTCTGTGAAAAAATCTATTTTTGGCTCCTGTGACCTATATGTGCAATGGACCTGAACCATTTGAACAACTTTGAAAGGGGACCATCTTAGGATCATTCCTGTGAAGTCTGGTCAAAATCCGATCAGTGGTTTAGGAGAAGATGTCATTTGAAGAAATTGTTTACGCACAGATGACAGACAAAAAGTGATCCTAATATAAAACACAAGAGGGCCATGATGGCCCTGGATCGCTCACCTGATCCATAGTGTAACAAGTGTTCCCCAGAGAGGGCCATTATTGGCCCCAGGGCTTTAATGTGCATAATGTTGAGGGAGGTCTTAAAGGATAAGCTTCATACCAAACATCAACAAAGGCTATAATTTGAACAATCTTGGCAAAGGTCCACTAGATGAAGCTACATATCAAATATCAAAGACCTGGGCCTAGCGGTTTCAGAGAAGAAGATTTTTAAAGATTTTGCCAATATAAGCCTATGTAAAAGCAAAGGGCCCCTGGACAGGGGCATTTTTTGCCCCAGCACTATAATTTGAACAATCTTGGTAGGGGTCCACTAGATGAAGCTTCATACCAAAAATCAAAGTCCTGGGCCTTGTGGTTTCAGAGAAGAAGATTTTTAAAGATTTTCCCTATATAAGCCTATGTAAAACCAAAGGGCCCCGGGGCCAGGGCATTTTTGGCCCCAGCACTATAATTTGAACAATCTTGGTAGGGGTCCACTAGATGAAGCTTCATACCAAATATCAAAGACCTGGGCCTTGTGGTTTCAGAGTAGAAGATTTTTAAAGATTTTCCCTATATAAGCCAATGTAAAACCAAAGGGCCCCGTGGCGGGGGCATTTTTTGTCCCAGCACTATAATTTGAAGGGGTCCACTAGATGAAGCTTCAAACCAAATATCAAAGTCCTGGGCCTTGTGGTTTCAGAGAAGAAGATTTTTAAAGAATTTCCCTATATAAGCCTATGTAAAACCAAAGGGCCCCGGGGCGGGGGCATTTTTGGCCCCAGCACTATAATTTGAACAATCTTGGTAGGGGTCCACTAGATGAAGCTTCATACCAAATATCAAAGACCCGGGCCTTGTGGTTTCAGAGAAGAAAATTTTTAAAGATTTTCCCTATATAAGCATATGTAAAACCAAAGGGCCCCTGGGCGGGGGCATTTTTTTCCCAGCACTATAATTTGAACAATCTTGGTAGGGGTCCACTAGATGAAGCTTCATACCTAATATCAAAGTCCTGGGCCTTGTGGTTTCAGAGAAGAAGATTTTTAAAGATTTTCCCTATATAAGCCTATGTAAAACCAAAGGGCCCTGGGGCGGGGGCATTTTTGGCCCCAGCACTATAATTTGAACAATCTTGGTAGGGGTCCACTAGATGAAGCTTCATACCAAATATCAAAGTCCTGGGCCTTGTGGTTTCAGAGAAGAAGATTTTTAAAGATTTTCCCTATATAAGCCTATGTAAAACCAAAGGGCCCCGGGGCGGGGGCATTTTTGGCCCCAGCACTATAATTTGAACAATCTTGGTAGGGGTCCACTAGATGAAGCTTCATACCAAATATCAAAGAACTGGGCCTTGTGGTTTCAGAGAAGAAGATTTTTAAAGATTTTCCCTATATAAGCCTATGTAAAACCAAAGGGCCCCAGGGCAGGGGCATTTTTGGCCCCAGCACTATAATTTGAACAATCTTGGTAGGGGTCCACTAGATGATGCTTCATACCAAATATCAAAGACCTGGGCCTTGGGGTTTCAGAGAAGAAGATTTTTTAAGTTTTTGGTGAAAAAATCTATTTTTGGCTCCTGTGACCTAGATGTGCAACAGACCGGAACCATTCGAACAACTTTGAAAGGGGACCACCTAAGGATCATTCCTGTGAAGTTTGGTCAAAATCCGATCAGTGGTTTAGGAGGAGATGTTGTTTAAAGAAATTGTTTACGCACGGACACACGGACGGACGGACCCACATTTTGGGTTTGTGTGGCTGCACCTGTCCATATTTTATGGGGCTAAAATTTTTATGTGGCTAACGGTTTATGTGGCTATAAGACACACAAATCTGTACATCTAATGTGGCTAGCCACACAAACTTTGGACATCAGCCACATAAAGGCTGTCTGTACGAAACCGTCTTTGTCTAAACTTATGTGGCTACCAGAGGTTGTGATATCTAGCCCTCTAAAGGTAGAACAGAACTTTCTTTATAGTGCACTGATACATCTTATGGGTCTAGCTCCTCACATAGAGGGACTTTTTCCTACTGCAGCATTCAGCCCCAGGACAGCCAGTTAAATTTATGTGGCTCAGCCCCATAATCTCAAAGTTTAGCCTCATAATCCTGGACATCCAAGGTGATGGACATAAATTTATGTGTCTTTTTTTTTATTTGATTTTTCTAGTCCCCCTGAACCCCTCTGTACTAACAGAAAAATGGGTTTGTGAGGCTAGCCACACAAACCCATTTTGCCACACAAAACCCTTCTGTACCTAAAAGAAGCCACATAAACCCATTTTGTAAGAACGGACGCACGCACGACGGACGACGGACGACGGACAAAAAGTGATCCCAAAAGCTCACCTCGTCACTACGTGACGGTGAGCTAAAAAGGAAAGGGGGGACCTGTTGAAAACTGGTATCTGAAAGATCATCAATTTTTTACGTCATTTCGGGGTGTAAAATCAAACAGCCGGTAATGTGGGTAACACCTGTGCCCTTGTAAGAAAGACCCATCCTTCCTGTGTAGGAAAACCTCATCTGAAGGAGTGCACTTGCTTTCTTATGTGATAAGTTGCTCAAGTTGCTACAGCACGCTGAAGGTTAAGAGTCAAATGAAACAGTCTAAGCCTCCTCCAGAACCATTTTCCCAACCTACACTCAGTCGGACAATCAAAATAGCCCCAGATAAGAAGGGGTATCCAAATACATGTATTTAGGGCTGGCTAGTCGGAGCTGAAAAGATAATCGATTATCAGTCCTGTCATTGCGATCGATAATCGATTAGTAATCGCTAAGGTTTTTGTCATAGTTTTACCTGTCTGGCGTTCTGTCTGAACATGACTCTTACCATATGTTGCACTTTACCATATGTATATTTGAATAGACAGGCCTGAGCAAACAGTGTAGGCCCAGATGAGACGCCGCAGAATGCGGCGTCTCATCAGGGTCTGCACTGTTTGCCACTCATCCAGCTATTTTAGGCATAACTTTGGCTAGTAAATTGTACCTATCAAGTAATCGATTAAAAGCAAATCAGAAATGATAATCATTTTTGTTGAATTTATCGATCGATGAATCGATTATACATTTAATCGTGTCACCCTTATATGTATTACTTTTATTATTTCTGCATGAAAATGTATGTTGTGGGTACACATTTGGCGCTTCTAATAAGTACTAACAACATTACAGCATATCTATACTTTTCGGATGAAGAAAGTTTCTCCTCTATAGTTAATAAGTTATGCTGTACATTGTATGTGCTTTGATAATAATTCTTTCCTCTGTTTTTTTTTTTTTTTTTTCTCTTTCAATTTTTTGTCCATTTCAGTGCTGATACTTACCCAGAAAATTGAGCACTCCTGCAAACCAGTCCCACAGAAACATGGTCTATATCTGCAAAACAATAACAATACAGATAGAACTTTTCCAACTTATTTAACCCTTATCCTGCTGAATATTCAATTTTGCCACACCCATTTCTGACTTTGAACCAATCAGATAACTTGATGTAATTGATTCCTACAAATTCATAAACTGTACGTCAAACAGTGTAGATCCTGATCAGATGGCTTCTTCAGAAGCCATCTGATCTGGATCTACACTGTTTGCAAAGATGCATGTACCGGTAGGGGTTGTCGTGAACAGCAGGATAAGAATTAAAGGGATTTTCCCAAGGATCAAATTTCTGTTTACATACAGACTAACGTAAGTTAATGAGTTTCAGCACGGACTGAATGGAGCAGGTTTGTCAATTCAAAATGGATTTGTGCTCCATACAGTGTATAAGGTGAAAGTTTCCATCCAGTACAAAACGGGTTAAGAAGCATTTCTTGCTGTCAGAAAATAGCCACTATACAATATTATGTTCTTGCTTATCCTTATTAACAACCTCCATAAGCAAGCACCTAAGGGATAACAAAAATGTGCTTGCTTAAGACAGGTGCTTGCTTAATACAGGTGAAAAACACATTTGCCTTTGTTGGGAACCAAACACCTGCTTGCTTAAAACAGGTTGCTTGCTTAATAGAGTTGACCACTAAGACAGGCTTTACTGTACTTGTATTATTGAAATAGCGCAAGTATTGTATGTCACAAACCCACGTTTTAGGCAATTTATGAAAGCCGCTTTATTCCCTGGTGTCACAATGAACTTTTAGTTCAAGACTATTGTGTCATATAGGGGACGCAGGCCCACTGCAGTGTGTCATAAAATCCCCTGAGATCTGTTGTTCAAAACTAATGACATCGTTCATTAACATATAATTAAAATTTTGATCATTTAATATGGCAAATATGCTAATATATTCGCTGAAAAATCTGAACAGCTGTTGCAAATGCAAAAGCTGCTCATATTTTTTTCAGCAGAAATACCAATGTACTGGGTATAGTGCTTACCAGAACAGTTAACGTTTTGACCACGAACAAACTTGTTAAGGGGAATGGGAACACCTCACAGTTTTTTCTGCCATTTTTCAAAGGGAGAAAACTTTCGGGACTTCCTGTTAACTTTTCTATAAGCCCTGTCCCATTGAAAAAGGGGTCTACTCTTTAAGGAAAGAATTGACTCCTCTCCTTTAAGAGTTGACCCCCATTGACATGGGAGACAAAAATACTTTTCCAGGAGTTGCCTCCCCTGAGGCTGTTCCCATTCCCCTTAAGATAACTTTGAACAACTGGGCCCTATTTTGTTTCGCTAACTTTCATACTACATTTCCTCTGATCATATTGAAAACAGACCGAATAGACGCTGGTTCCATGCTTTACCTTTTTTATTCATCTTTTTGATAGTTTTTGTTAACTCCAAATTTGGAGTACCGGTAATTTACTCCAACTTTTCATTTCTGACACCAACTTTTTGGAATGTCTCAATAGAAAGGTATGGAAAGGCTGCAAGTATTTCTGATGGACAGCATTTTTACACTAATTTTCAAAACTGACCGTTGACATAATAGTCAAAAAAGCTTGCTACACAGCATAAATCTTCAGCGTTAGATAAAAGTATAATTTTTTTGGATACTGTACACTCTGCATGCCCAAGGTCAAGCCATTGACAGGAATTTTGGAATGAACAAAATTTCTATTAAAAATACACTTAATTCATGTTTTTGAGTGAGTCAGTCACATTAGGCCATTACCTCAGTTAGGAGGGACACTAAATTAAGAATTCAGCAACAACAACAAAAAGAAAACCACTGGATGAGCTCTTAAAACTATTTACAATCTGTTTATTTTAAATGTAACTGTCAGATTTCCCGATGAGTCTCCTCATGTTGCATGTGCTTATGGTTGTGTATTATTTTTATTAATATTTATTTAATTTTCATTAATTGTGCCTGTTGCACCTTGATCACCTCTTGTGTAAGGCTGACACGATTAATCGTATAATCGATTAATCGATCGATAAATTCCACAACAAGAGGGCCCTGGTTCGCTCACCTGATCCAAAGCATAACAAGTGGGCCCCGGGCAGGGTCAATTTTGGCCCCAGGGCTAAAATTTGAACAATCTTGGTAGAGGTCCACAAGATGAAGCTTCATATCAAATATCAAAGACCTGGGCTTTCTGGTTTCAGAGAAGAAGATTTTAAAGGTTTACCCTGCATATAGAAGTCTATGTAAAACAAGATTTTCCCTATATAAGTTTATGTTCAACCAAAGGGCCCCGGAGCGGGGGCATTTTTGGCCCCAGGGCTATAATTTGAACAATCTTGGTAGAGGTCCACTAGCTGAAGCTTCATAACAAATATCAAAGACCTAAGCCTTGTGTTTCAGAGAAGATGATTTTTAAAGATTTTCCCTATATAATTAAGTCTATGTAAAAACCAAAGGGCCACATGGCGGGGGCATTTTTGGTCTCAGGGCTATAATTTGAACAATCTTTATAGAGGTCCACTAGCTGAAGCTTCATAACAAATATCGAAGACCTAAGCCTTGTGGTTTCAGAGAAGAAGATTTTTCAAGATTTTCCCTATATAAGTCTATGTAAAACCAAAGGGCCCTGGAGCAGGGGCATTTTTGGCCCCAGGGCTATAATTTGAACAATCTTGGTAGAGGTCCACAAGATGAAGCTTCATACCAAATATCAAAGACCTGGGCCTTGCAGTTTCAGAGAAGAAGATTTTTAAAGATTTTCCCTATATAAGCCTATGTAAAACAAAAGGGCCCTGGTGCGGGGGCATTTTTGGCCCTAGCACTATGATTTGAACAATCTTGGTAGGGGTCTACTAGATGAAGCTTCATACCAAATATCAAAGACCTGGGCCTTGTGGTTTCAGAGAAGAAGATTTTCCCTATATAAGCCCATGTAAAAGCATAGGGCCCCCGTGTGGGGGGCATTTTTAGCTCCAGCACTATAATTTGAACAATCTTGGTAGGGGTCCACTAGATGAAGCTTCATACCAAATATCAAAGACCTGGGCCTTGTGGTTTCAGAGAAGAAGATTTTCCCTATATAAGCCCATGTAAAAGCATAGGGCCCCCGTGCGGGGGGCATTTTTAGCTCCAGCACTATAATTTGAACAATCTTGGTAGGGGTCCACTAGATGAAGCTTCATACCAAATATCAAATACCTGGGCCTTGCAGTTTCAGAGAAGAAGATTTTTCAAGATTTTCCCTATGTAAGTCTATGTAAAACCAAAGGGCCCCAGAGCAGGGGCATTTTTGGCCCCAGGGCTATAATTTGAACAAATCTTGGTAGAGGTGCACAAGATGAAGCTTCATACCAAATATCAAAGACCTGGGCCTTGCAGTTTCAGAAGAAGATTTTTAAAGATTTTCCCTATATAAGCCTATGTAAAACAAAAGGGCCCTGGTGCGAGGGCATTTTTGGCCCCAGCACTATAATTTGAACAATCTTGGTAGGGGTCTACTAGATGAAGCTTCATACCAAATATCAAAGACCTTGGCCTTGCGGTTTCAGAGAAGAAGATTTTTCAAGATTTTCCCTATATAAGCCCATGTAAAAGCATAGGGCCCCCGTGTGGGGGGCATTTTTAGCTCCAGCACTATAATTTGAACAATCTTGGTAGGGGTCCACTAGATGAAGCTTCATACCAAATATCAAATACCTGGGCCTTGCAGTTTCAGAGAAGGAAGATTTTTAAAGATTTTCCCTATATAAGCCTATGTAAAACAAAAGGCCCCCCGTGCGGGGGCATTTTCGGCCCCAGCACTATAATTTGAACAATCTTGGTAGGGGTCCACTAGATGAAGCTTCATACCAAATATCAAAGACCTGGGCCTTGCGGTTTCAGAGAAGAAGATTTTTCAAGATTTTCCCTATATAAGCCAATGTATACCAAAGGGCCCCTGTGGGGGGGCATTATTAACTTCAGCACTATAATTTGAACAATCTTGGTAGGGATCCACTAGATAAAGCTTCATACCAAATATCAAAGACCTGGGCCTTGCGGTTTCAGAAAAGAAGATTTTTAAAGATTTTCCCTATATAAGCCCATGTAAAACCAAAGGGCCCCCGTCCTGGGGCATTTTTGGCCCCAGCACTATAATTTGAACAATCTTGGTAGGGGTCCACTAGATGAAGCTTCATACCAAATATCAAAGACCTGGGCCTTGCGGTTTCAGAGAACTAGATTTTCCCTATATAAGCCTATGTAAAACCAAAGGGCCCCCGTGCGGGGGCATTTTTGGCCCCAGCACTATAATTTGAACAATCTTGGTAGGGGTTCACTAGATGAAGCTTCATACCAAATATCAAAGACCTGGGCCTTGCGGTTTCAGAGAAGAAGATTTTTTAAGTTTTCGGTGAAAAAAATCTATTTTTGGCTACTGTGACCTATATGTGCAACGGACCGGAACCATTTGAACAACTTTGAAAGGGGACCACCTAAGGATCATTCCTGTGAAGTTTGGTCAAAATCCGATCAGTGGTTTAGGAGGAGCTGTCGTTTGAAGAAAAGTTTACGGACGCATGGACACACGCATGCACGGACCCACATTTTGGGTTTGTGTGGCTGCACCTGTCCATATTTTATGGGGCTAAAAATTTTATGTGGCTAACGGTTTATGTGGCTATAAGACACACAAATCTGTACATCTAATGTGGCTAGCCACACAAACTTCGGACATCAGCCACATAAAGGCTGTCTGTACGAAACCGTCTTTGTCTAAACTTGTGTGGCTACCAGAGGTTGTGATATCTAGCCCTCTAAAGGTAGAACAGAACTTTCTTTATAGTGCACTGATACATCTTATGGGTCTAGCTCCTCACATAGAGGGACTTTTTCCTACTGCAGCATTCAGCCCCAGAACAGCCAGTTAAATTTATGTGGCTCAGCCCCATAATCTCAAAGTTTAGCCTCATAATCCTGGACATCCATGTCCAAGGATTTCCAAGGTGATGGACATATATTTCTGTGTCTTTTTTTTATTTGATTTTTCTAGTCCCCCTGAACCCCTCTGTACTAACAGAAAAATGGGTTTGTGAGGCTAGCCACACAAACCCATTTTGCCACACAAAACCCTTCTGTACCTAAAAGAAGCCACATAAACCCATTTTGTAAGAACGGACGGACGGACGCACGGACGGACGCACGACGGACAAAAAGTGATCCCAAAAGCTCACCTTGTCACTATGTGACAGGTGAGCTAAAAATGATTATCATTTCTAATTTGTAGGGGTGTAACGATGCATCGATAGTTCGATGCATCACGATAGGGACTACCTCGATAGCAATGCATCAATAGTACTTTGGACTATCGATAACTATCGCCAATAGTTCATTCAACTATCTATAGTTTTGATAGTGTTTTTTTTTTCTTGAATAGACTTTGAAAATATACCTCTACTGTTTTGTAACGACACAAGTATTTTTTCTTAGGATATCCATGCAGCTGTAATCAGGACAGGCTGATAAGCCTTCACATATGTGCATGATGATCTGTGTCTTCGATGGTCGCACATATGTATCATAGTTTTTGCTGTGTTTTTTTCAAAAACAAAACGTGAATGGTAGTTTGCTCCCACGGTTGTTGCATGCAACTTTCTGAATACATGACAGTAAAACCTGTGCGACATGTGAAGGCTCAGATCAGCCTGCGCAGTCATATATATAAATGTTTGCTGTTTCGTATTAGTTTGGTATGGCTTCTGGGACAAATGTCATTTCCCTGTCCAGTTTTGAAGACATTTGCAAGATGCACAAGCTGATCTTTTGAATGAAAAAAAAAACGGTCCAAAAATAATTCGGACTTATAACCCGGACCCTGAACATGGGCCTGTAATTTGAGGAAAAAAACTGCGGGTAGTACATGCCCGAATACGGTAAATTTTAATTTTGAGCATGATGAGACAATTCTACAATGAAACATCAGGACTCAAAACTATCACCAAAACCTTATTGATGAAAAGAAATTACAACAATAAATTAACGGCTGAGACTTAATAGTTTATAAAATACCAGTATTCCTAAAACTTTTAAGCAACCAGTATAGATCATGAGCAGCCAGCTGATCAGACGTATTTCGCGGTGTCTGAATTGTTTGCCAAAACCGTCCAATCATTGATGAAAAATAGTGTGATTATTTTCTATTAATAACCATAACCCTGGTTTCCTAAAATCAGTGACAGTCACATGGACAACAGCACTAATTCAGATGATGTCATTAGTAACTTTGAGTTCATCTACATCCCCACCCTCCAACAAATAAAAAAAAAACATGAACAACAGGCCCTTACTTTTTGTTTGTTTGACATAAATATAGTGCATACTATTTCTATTTACTGTGGATCTGACAAAACTTTTAAACTCCAACAGTTGACCAATAAAACGATGATGGAGTGACAAAGCCTGTGTTTTGGTACACAATTTTGTTTTACTGATGGAAAGGATTAGTATCCCTTGTGGTCTAGTGGTTTTTCTTCTCTCCTCATACATGTAAATTAGATATTGGAATGCCCTTCCAGATTTGGTTATTTCATCTGCGGAAGGGGCTAAGGATAATAAAGCTAAGTTGATATGTGATATGCTCTCAGCAGCGGGTGGTTGCGACCTTTCAACCACATCACGTGTGAAAACAGCCTGGATGAAATGCAAGGAGTTGCTACCACTCTTCCCGCCACCTCTCGTTCAAGACACATGGCCTTGCGTACAGCTCTTGTGTGCGGAGCGCAATGCTCCATGCCAGTGAGACATGGCCATTGACAATGCCAAACTTCCAACGTCTTCAGCGAAATGACAGGGCAATTCACGATATTTGCATTATTAAATCACGCAAAATCACGCTCTCGTTTCCTAGCGAGATTTCGAGCTTTGGGGGGTCTTGTGATCATCTTATATGGTCGCCAACGTTACTTCCTAATTAAACAAGTTAAAGTCGTTGTACTTATTTATGTTTTTCTTGAAGTTTTGCCAACCAAATAAGATAAATAGTGAAGTGATAATTCCGAATATTGTTTTATTCCTATTTGCTTGATGTTAAATAAATGAAATATTGATTTTCTAACGATAAGACAATGACTGGAATTGGTGAGCTGTTTGGCACTTATTTCGCAACAACATCGAGTGATTGAAAATGTGGTCGTGTAAACAATGCATTCCGTAAGTGTGATTGCCATGGAGATGATCGTGATCTTATGATCTTTTGACGTGATTTTCTTTAGTTTCTATCGGTCTATAACGGGAAAATAGGGTTTGTACAATATCCAATTTACACTACATCACAACTTGATGCGGTCATATGCTAAAAATAGCTCCACCCACGTTTTCGGACAAACATTCTATGAAAATGGTGAAGAGTAATGTATTTCATTCGTGAAAATGATGTAACTAGGGCCAAATTTGTGTATGAATCGGTAAAGGAACATTCCAACTGATGACTGGATTGTAGAGGACTTGCAAAAACTGACAAAAGAAGCAATCTGATCGGGATCTTCACTTTTTACAAAAAAAAAAAAAAAAACCAAATTCGCCATTTAATTTCAATATAGACTTAGAACTGACATACTTAGTAATGGTTGACAGGGTTTGAATTGCGTTTTGGTCCGCTCGAACAACATTTTAATCGACCCAAAATTACTCGTCCGGATAAACGGCGTCATAACATGTACATGTAATTATTAACCCTTTTTGTACCAAATGGAATTTCCTTCTTATAAATAGCATGAGTCCAATTCCAAATTTTGGGGTGTCAGGTTGTGGTTTCTTCAAATATTATTTGGAAAATGGCTGAATTTTTTGCAAACAATGTAGGCTCTGATCAGATGCCGCGTTCTGCGGCGTCTGATCTGGGCCTGCACTGTTTGCCAATTACCCATTTTGGGTTTCCGGTACTAAATGGGTCAAGGGACCGCGGTTTATTATTTTACCATACTCTCCTTTTCCAAGAATTAAATGAAGAGAACATAAATAAGTGCCTTTGGTCACAATTTTTATCAACAAAAATAAAATATTTCCTTCCACAACATTCAACATATTGTAAGCATCTCCGATAAAACAAGATCGCAAACATTGCAGTTCCTATTTTTCACCATGCAAACCATACTAAATTGCGGCAAACTGACAAATAAAATCAATTTTTGGCTATTAAACATAAAAAAGATAACCAATCTGTTTATATTTGATGTTAATTTTACCAGATGTGCAAGTAGGAAATTTTAAAAATGCATTTGAAATCAACGATTTTTGTTTGCGAGTTCATGGCTCCAACCTGGAGCACAACAGAAGTCATTCTGACCCATAATTTTCCCGTTATAGACCTAAAGTGTTTTATAAAATGCCCGCATAAAATATAAAGATGCCCTTGTATTAGGAGGAAGGTTGGAGGGACAGGGACTTACAAATACCACTGCTCTTTCAGCCAGGCACTGTCATAAACTCATGAAAATCCCGGGCGGAAGTTCTCACTTGATTGTCTCCCTTCCTTCTAACACTAATTCCCGGTAACTACCGGTCCTGGTACTTCTCGATGTACGGTACCGGGGAGATTTCACTACACTCCCCCCAACTTTATGATGAAAGCCTTCATCCAAGGTGGGGATATCTGAAAAGAGATATGACAGCCACAGGCCGCCACAAAAACCTTACCTCTTTGGTGTAGCACATCTTACCAGGAAACTGTCTTGAACTACAAGTCCAAGTGGTATCTTGTTGATGGACACTGTCTTGAGCTACAAGCCCAAGTGATTCCATCTTGTTGACTGTCTTGAGCTACAAGCCCAAGTAACTTCTTGATGAGTGATGAATGTCTTGAGCTACAATAAAGCCCAAGTGACTTCTTGGTGAGTGATGACTGTCTTGAGCTACAAGCCCATGTGACTTCTTTGTGTGTGATGACTGTCTTGAGCTACAAGCCCAAGTGACTGACTGTCTTGAGCTACCAGTCCAAGTGACTTCTTGGTGAGTGATGACTGTCTTGAACTACAAGCCCAAGTGACTTCTTAGCGAGTGATGACTATCTTGAGTTACAAGCCCAAGTGACTTCTTGGTGAGTGATGAATGTCTTGAGCTACAATTAAGCCCAAGTGACTTCTTGGTGAGTGATGACTGTCTTGAGCTACAAGCCCATGTGACTTCTTTGTGTGTGATGACTGTCTTGAGCTACAAGCCCAAGTGACTAACTGTCTTGAGCTACAAGCCCAAGTGACTTCTTGGTGAGTGATGACTGTCTTGAGCTACAAGCCCAAGTGACTTCTTGGCGAGTGATGACTGTCTTGAGCTACAAGCCCAAGTGACTTCATGGCGAGTGATGACTATCTTGAGTTACAAGCCCAAGTGATTTCTCCTTGAAGATTGTCCTGAACTACAAGCCCAGGTGATTTCTTCTTGAAGACTGTCCTGAACTACAAGCCCAGGTCCCTAGGTGATAGACTACAAGACGTATCACCCCAGGAGAATGGTTCCATCTTCTTGACGACTGGACTACAAGCCCAGGTGATTTCTTGAAGATGAAGACTAGCCTGAACTACAAGCCCAGGTGATTTCTTGAAGAATGTTGACTGTCTCAGACTACAAGCCCAAGTGATTTCTTCTTGTTGACTGTCCTGAACTACAAGCCCAGGTGATTTCTCGAAGATGAAGACTGTCCTGAACTACAAGCCCAGGTGATTTCTTGAAGAATGTCGACTGTCCTGAACTACAAGCCCAGGTGATTTCTTCTTGTTGACTGTCCTGAACTACAAGCCCAGGTGATTTCTCCTTGTTGACTGTCCTGAACTACAAGCTCAGATGATTTCTTCTTGTTGACTGTCCTAAACTACAAGCCCAGGTGATTTCTCGAAGATGAAGACTGTCCTGAACTACAAGCCCAGGTGATTTCTTGACTGTCCTGAACTACAAGCCCAGGTGATTTCTAGACTGTCCTGAACTACAAGCCCAGGTGATTTCTTGAAGAACGACGACTTTCTCAGACTACAAGCCCGAGTGATTTCTTCTTGAAGAATAATGGATTCGTCCGGCTGTCTTGAACTACAAGTCCAAGTAATCCCATGGATCTATGGAGTCATCCGGCTGTCTTGAACTACAAGTCCAAGCTTTCATCTTGAAGAATAATGGATTCGTCCGGCTGTCTTGAACTACAAGTCCAAGTAATCCCATGGATCTATGGAGTCATCCGGCTGTCTTCAAGACCATTTTCAAGTACCCCTTATGTATCCCAGTTTTCACCAGTTTGCAGACAACATGTCGTGCAACTGCCTGTATTTACTGGGATCTTCTATTCTTTTTGCCACAACTGTTAGGTCCTTCTAGTGCTATCCTTGGTCACTGGAACCGCTGCCTGATTTTGTTTTCTGCTTGCAAAGCCATGCCTGATATATCCTGCAGTCTTTCTTTCTGTGGCCATACTGTTTGCAGAAGAAGCACTTCATTGAGCGTTTCTTTCTTTCTGCACTTGACCCATGTTTTTCTTCATCTGATGAAGACTGCGAACTAACTTTCAGCTTGCTTGAAAGGTTGTCCAGCATTGCCTCTAATAGCCGTTCTATTCTACTTCCAGACAGAGCTTCTACAGCATTTATTGAAGCATCATTTCCTCTTTTTGGCTTCTTACCATCAACAGCCTGGGAAATATATTGTTGATACTTGATCAAATCTAATGCCTCTTCTATGCTGCGTGGGTGTTTGAAACAAGCATGTTTGGCAGCATCCTTATCATTACAACCTTGGCAAAATCTGGCAATTGCTTCCTGTTTCATATGGTCTTCTGGCAAATCTACAAAAGCTGCTGTTGCCAATGTCATCACACGGTCTGCCCAATCTTCTAAGCTTTCTTCTGATCTCTGGTAGGATTGGTGAAATTTTGCTCTGGATGTTTCCACCAACTCTTTGACACCAATCCTACTTTCTAACTTCTTCATCAACCTACGAAAGGAATATTCCTCAATATCTGCAACAGCTATGACGAAGAAATCTAGCGCTTTGCCCTCAAGACTCCACAACAAATAGTCCTTACTCTCTGTCTCTGACCATGTCATTACTTTACGATAGCTGTCAAATTTATTTTTGAAAGACAGCCAGTTTGTTTTGCCATCAAAACGTAAAGTTTTTGGATGTTTCCTGGGGTCCCCATGCCTGCATGAATGTTGATGGACTGAGGCATCTGTGTCAGAGTCTGAAGATGATGAATGATGTCTTCTCTGTCTTGATTTATGGGACTCTCTCTTTGTTCTGTATGATTTAGGTCTTGAAGGGGATCGTGAATTTGTCCTTGACCTATTACGTCTTTTTGATGTTGACCTTGATCTGTGATCCTTCCTTGTCTTTTTATCAGATCTACAAGACCTTGACCTTGAAGGAGATCCAGACCGTGACCTTGAACTTGACGAAGAGTGACGTCTAGATATATGCCGTTTTGATTTAAAATCATCTTTCTTACTGGAATATTTTTTTCACTGTGTTTTTTAGATGGAGATCTTGAACTTGACCTTGACGATGACCTTGAGTACGACCTAGATTTTGGTCGTGAATGTCTTTGTGATCTTTTCTTCTGATCTTTACCACTAGACCTTTTGGAGTGATGTCTATGTGACCTTGACCTTGAAGCTGATCTAGAATAACTTGGTGACCTACTTTTCCTTGACCTGGATTTAGACTCATCATCACTGTTTGGTAGCTTTGCAGCACTTAATAGTGATTCAGCATCAGATTCATGTGTATGCTTTTTCTTTCCAGAACTTGAAGTTATATGGTCTACTTCATGTTCACTGGCCTGGATATGTTCTTTTCTTGATCTCTCACCAGCAGAGTGCTCTATATCTGTCCTTTCATCCTGTGATGATGGCCAGGAACCGGTTTTACAAAAACGCAGTTGTTGTGGTCCCTGATCAGATGGCGCTGACATAGCGTTTGTGTCTGGCTCTGCTGGCTGTAACCTTGACCTTGCATCTGAAGGTTTCGCCAACCTGGTGAAATTGTCTGGCTCTCCAGCTGCTGTGGCATCAAAGGTAACCAATGGCTCCCATCTGTCTGCACTTGGTGGTGATGGCAGTGGTTCCACTGCAGCCTGTGCACTGTCAAGGGTTCTCAATGGCTCCAATATGTGTGTTTTTGGAACAGATGGTAGACCAAGGGAGTCTATATCAAAAGGATCTGGTGTCTGAGGCTCCGAGAAGTCTATCATATCCAGGACTTCAGCAGACAGGTTTCTTCTGAGTGCAAGGTTGAGGGCCTCCTTTTTGACAACTTTGTAGGCCTGTCTGAATTTCACCAATAGTTGTGCTAATCTGTCACCAACTCCTGGGATCATCTTCAGTTCATCCACAGATGCTGTGTTGACAGTGATCCTCATGGTGTACAAGTGTGGCTTTTACAGGTATTTCTGAGTGTATCAAGGTAAGCTACACCTGTTCTGTTGCTGGCCTGTAAGGCCAAAACAAAATATATGTGTGGTTCCGGTTACCCGACCGTGCCTAGCTTTTTCCCGCCGACCCTAATTATTTTTTCTATCATGTATATTCCAAACATTTTATGTGCAAAAACGGTCTTTCAATTTTTCATGGTTAAATTATTTAAGTACATATTCATTAAAAAGCTCTTTCATTAAAGGACAATCTGGTCGTATTTACGCATGAAAATGGTGTGCGTCTGCCAAAAAAACACATCAAAAACATCCGTGTTTGTCTCTAAATAACTGTGAGCCTAGAATAAAAATGCATATCGTAAGCATCGCTATTTAAAAGCTGTTTTTTTATCAATTGCCGGGAGCTGTCAGTTAACGGTAAGTGGCCTGTGCGATTCAATAAGAATTAGCCAGTTACAGTTCAAATGGGTCAGGGATATGGCACGTTGCTACTTCTGAAGAAGCCGACGCTTTGAAGTAACCCATAATTATAATCCAAAATCTCCAGTACTTAGCACATTCAAGACCGTTCATGCAAGCCAATAGAACCACCACCGGAAACAAAATAAATAAGAAAAAAAAAACTACTACCAGAGGGTAAAACGTCTGTTGTCTCCTGTGATCAACAGGTATTTTCCATGTACCGATAAGAGAGGCAAAATTAGGAAGCGGTCGGGACCCACAAATTTTGAATGCAATTTGTTTTCTGAAGCGCAAGATGCATAAAATACATGTCTTGGACGCAAAAAAGGACAATGGCGCACATTTCTTGCAGTATGCAGACCATGACGGTATGACCCCTCTCAATAATCAGATTACTTTGGTGACAATAAAAATTATCCAAATCATGTTTTACCACCTGTAGCGATAATCAGACAAGTGTGCACGCTTCAACAAACATAAATAATGCAGACTGCTTGTGTAAATCTCTCAAGTATTTTCACTATCTCCATGAACAGAAAGCTAAGCATCCACAGATGTGCAGGATGATCGTAGTCTTCGCTGGTCTCACATATATAGTTTTTGTCATGCCGCGCTTAATTTCCCGCCGTCAT
Source organism: Lucinisca nassula (assembly GCA_963580285.1). Taxonomy (NCBI): domain Eukaryota; kingdom Metazoa; phylum Mollusca; class Bivalvia; order Lucinida; family Lucinidae; genus Lucinisca; species Lucinisca nassula. The sequence goes on along the minus strand of OY757011.1, from coordinate 76,178,116 downwards.
TTTGAACGTGCATTTGTTGCAGTCTGAAATTTTCCCGCGTTTTTCAATAACACGTCATCGATAGTTTGCACACACGGTCTTCGCATCCAATTTTTGGAAAACATGACAGTAAAACTGTGCGACAGGTGAAGTCACAGATCAGCCTGCGCAGTTTTATCAGTCTTTGCTCTTTTTTCAAACCTGTTGTAGTATGGCTTCTGGGATATGCAGAGAGCAGCAAACGAAGAGCTCGATGTACAGGCTGATCTTACGTTAAAAGAATTTTTTTTTCGTGAGTGCCGCAAGCAGTTAAACCTGTTGTAATATATGTCCGACAAAGACGGTAGTTAATGAGCTAGGATGTCATATGGTGGTGACATCAGAAATGCTTTCCGAGAAATGCACTGAATGCGTATGCGCGCACAGAAAAGACTCCGATCAGCTGGAAGTTCTGCACAGTCTGATCTGAATTTATTGTTCACAATTTTTCATTTCTCGGAAAGTTTAGACACTCGCCGATCAGACTGGTCGCATATGCGCATGATAACACTGGTCAGGTAACCTTTCACACCTAATCGTTTAATTGGTATCACTTACATGTACACTGGTCATCAAATCTTAAAGTGAGATAATTTGGAACAATAAACAGCGGGATTAGCGGTAAACCATCAAACGGGCAACAATCTATTGCTAAAAAAAGTGTCTAAAATATCCATTCTTTAAACAGGCATGACGTTGTTATATTTTGGTCATTTGATTTGAGGTTTAACGTTCCCGTCAACACTGTAAAGGTCATTTTGGAGACGTTGCTTCCAATGCTGTAGGACTTTTACCCGACATTGAGATGAACAGACTCAATAAAACCGAGTCTGCTATTTTCATTTATTTGCTGTATTCTTTGCTTCCGGGGGATCTAACTATTCAGAACTTATTTATCCCTGCTCACCCTTGCATGCCCCTAGTTAAAGGGGAAAGCAGACTTAACTGGGGATATATTTTTTCCCAATCTCTACTCAAGAACATACATGTACATTGTGGTTTCTTATTACTACCACCTCAATGGCATGGTTCTATTGAGTTTCCACACGGTACAAAGTTGGATTGAAGTCATGAAAGAGGCAATTAAGGAAACATGCAACTATGACGTAGTGCACACATGTGTGTAGAAATGTTGTGTATGTTTTTTGTGCAATCAAGATCAGGAACTTAACTTTTCAAAATGAAGGATTTTGGACTTCTGTTTTCAGAATCATTGTGAGATCTATCTATCTATCTATCTATCTATCTATCTATCTATCTATCTATCTATCTATCTATCTATCTATCTATCATGTTCAGCTTTAAGACCAAGTAAGACAGATACAAATGGCACAAGGACTACGATTTGAAAAGACTATATAAAATAGTTTCTGCTGGTGCTAATTGCTTGATGTTTAATTTGCAGCATTAAGCCGTTATAAGAAACTTTCTGATATCCGTTTACTCTGTCATTTCATCTTGATCTTTTGAACTGTTACATTTATCTTCAATGTATATATGGTACAATAACAGTTACAACACTATTCAAGATAAAACAACCTTCACTAGAACAGCAAGTCCCAAAGGCTGACCTTTTGTAAAAGGCACAGGATGTCCAATCAAAATACTTTGTTCTGACTGAAGAACACCCTTATTTTTGTAACAATTAGGACAATATGGATGAAAGCTAAGCATTATTTATTATTCTTTTATTTGTTTACAATGTTTTCAAGTACAATTATACAACAAAAGCAAAACAATATAACAAAAATAAGTGCAGTGTGTAGCATAGTATAGAACGTAGGTGAGAAGAAAAAATAAAAATAAAAAATAAAATAATTTTCCTACCTACCTACCCTATTTTTGAAAACCATGTAATAGGAACCACACATATAGTTTGTTTTGGCCTAATCACTTGTCAACCCGCTTTCTCCCTGCACGATGCACCTGAAAGTCTACAAGACGCGACAGGTCTAATCAAAGGGGGTGGGTAGGGTATTTTGAGCAGTTACTGTAAGATTCATTTAGGTCTACAAGACGCTAGAATGTTTCTTGAAAATTGCCCTGTAAAACTGGCCTCCGTTTACGTAAGCATAAACAATTCCACCTAAGTAATTTACTGGCTGACCAAAAACTGAATAAATTTATAATTTATGGGTCAGAAATCTCAAGAGCACTTTAGCACTTTTTTGCAGTTTCCAAATCTAAACACTTATTTGAAATACCGACATCTTTTCCCCCTTTGTGTTTGAAAGACACGGACACTATGTCAATAGGAAAAGACGAAAAATAAATGTCTCTATTTAACTGCAAATACGGGTGTTTACCTCATCGCCATTAAAGTGTTTTATAAAATGCCTGCATAAAATATAAAGATGCCCTTGTATTAGGAGGAAGGTTGGAGGGACAGGGACTTACAAATACCACTGCTCTTTCAGCCAGGCACTGTCATAAACTCATGAAAATCCCGGGCGGAAGTTCTCACTTGATTGTCTCCCTTCCTTCTAACACTAATTCCCGGTAACTACCGGTCCTGGTACTTCTCGATGTACGGTACCGGGGAGATTTCACTACAGACCGATAGAAACTTATAAAAAAAATCACGTCAAAATATCATAAGTGAATATACGATCATCTCCATGGCAATCACACTTACGGAATGCATTGTTTACACGACCACATTTTCAATCACTCGTTGTTGTTGTTGCGAAATAAGTGCCAAACAGCTCACCAATTTCAGCCACTGTCTTATCGTTAGAAAATCAACATTTCATTTAAATAGCATCAAGCAAATAGGAATAAAACAATATTCGGAATTATCACTTCACTATTTATCTTATTTGGTCGGCAAAACTTCAAGAAAAACATAAATAATTGCAACGACTTTAACTTGTTTAACTAGGAAGTAACGTTGGCGACCATATTAGATGATCACATGACCCCCCCAAGCTCGAAATCTCGCTAGGAAACGAGAGCGTGATTTTGCGTGATTTAATAATGCAAATAAGGTCAATGATCAGACAGATCTGCATTGTCAAGCCACAGGTCACCGTCACCATCAGGTCCAGTGAGTTACTGGAGCATCTTGGAATTGAGGACCTGGACCTCATCCTGAAAGAGGGAAGGATCCGCTGGTATGGACATGTGGAACGCTCCAACGGTGCAGTCAAGACTGCCTGTGACATACAGGTAGGATGAAAGCGGGGGCCTGGAGGGCCCAAGATGACCTGGAAGCAGCTGACAGAAAGAGATTGCAGAGAATGGAAGCTCTCTGCTATCGATCCTCATGATAGACAAGCCTGGAGATCTGGTTAAGATCTGCCATGCATGCAGCAAGCCAAGGGGGTCCACTTATGTGGACTTTACCCCTGTACCTGCACGTTAATAAAAAAATCTGTTAACGATGAGTTTACTTCTTTGGCGACAGCTTCTTCTTCTTCTTCTTCTTCCAATATAAGGGTAGAAATCTTCTTCAGATTGTTGTTTACCCTGTTGATAAAATTGCGATGCTCGATGAAGCCGGATAAAAACACCCAAGTTCCCCCGTTAAAACTATTTACATGCTGTTGAGATCTAGTAGGTGAGGAGTGAGGGAGGCAGGTTGGCTAGGCTGTCCCTGAATCCCTGTAGAGTCTGGTGGTCTGTGACATTTGTTGGCAGTCGGTTCCAGTCGCTGATGGTTCGAGGATAGAACGAGTACCTGTAGGTGTCGTTTGTTGCCTGGAGCTGGCGGAGGCGTTGCGATCCTCTTGTGCGTTGGTCGTTTGGTTGGACGAAGTCTGGACTGATGTCAACAATGCCATGCTGTATCTTAAATAACATAGTAAGTCTGTTTAAGTATCGTCGGTGTTGGAGGGATTCCCAGCCAAGGCTCTGCACCATAGATGTCACACATCCCGGTGTACGTTCCCTGTAATTTCGGTGGACAAACCGGGCAGCTCTGCGCTGTACTTGCTCCAGGTTGTGGGCATCTCTGACTAGGTGGGGGTCCCATACGGTGGAGGTATATTCGACCCCTGGTCGCACCATTGTAGTGTAGGCGGCAGACTTCACTGTAGGGGAGCAGTCGCTCAGGTTTCGCCGGACAAAACCAAGTGTCTTGTTGGCCTTGCTAGCTGTAGAGTCGATGTGCTTCTTCCAGCTGAGGTCCTCGCTGATGGTGACTCCTAGGTATTTGCTGCTGTCAACTACCTCCAGGGTGTGACCATGAATATGGTAGTTGGTGGGGATTATCTGTCTTCTGATTGGATTGATCCTGATTACTTGACATTTCTGCGGGTGAAATTTCATCTGCCAGGTATCTTCCCATTTCTCCAGTGCAGACAAGTCTTGTTGGAGGAGGGCCGCTTCTTGACTGTTGTTGATGTGTCTAAAAAGAAGGCAGTCGTCGGCGAAGAGTCTGGCATCTGAGTGTTTTGTTGATTCAGGTAGGTCGTTAATGTAGGCCAGGAAGAGCAAGGGCCCAAGGACCGTCCCTTGCGGCACGCCAGAGAGTACGTCAGCTTCTGAGGATCTTGTACCTTCTAAGAGAACTGACTGCTTTCGGTGGCTCAGGAAGGATTCAATCCAGTTCAGTGTTGAGTTCCGCACACCATAGAATTCAAGCTTGTGTAGAAGCCTTTGATGGGGCACCTTATCAAAGGCTTTGGCGAAGTCTAGTAGGATGACATCTACCTGGCCCCTCTTGGACATGGAACTTGCAATCTTCTGTACAGTGGTGATGAGCTGTGTTTCGCAGGATCGTCTGGCTCGAAACCCATGCTGGTTGTCAGTAAGAATCCTGTGACTGTCAAAATGGTCCATCACTGAGCTGTGCACAATGTGCTCTAGCAGCTTACAGACGATTGAGGTGAGGGAGACTGGTCGATAATTCGATGGAAGGTGCTTTTCCCCTTTCTTGAAGACTGGTACAATGTGGGCATTCCTCCAGTCAGTTGGGACTTCGCCTGTGTCCAGTGAAAGTTGGTATAGCCTGGTCAGTATTGGAGCGATCTGGTCTGCAGTTGTTTTCAGGGTGAATGCAGGGATGCCATCTGGACCTGTTGCTTTATGTATCTTGAGGTCTTTGAGGAGTTTGTGGACACCCTTGCAATGCACTTGAATAGGATCCATGGTAGGATTATTGCTTTGGCCTTTAGATGGGATCTTGGAGGTGTCTTCCCTTGTGTAGGCTGAGACAAACTGGTCATTCAAGATCTCCACCTTGGAACTGCAGTCGCTGTGAATAAAACCATCTGCATTCTTCAGAGGAGCGACCCCGGATGATTCTTGTCGTTTGCTCTTAATATAAGACCAGAATATTTTGGGTTTATCTTGAAGGTCCTTGCTGACTACATCTTCCATATATTTCTTGTGTGCATTTCTGAGGTCCTTCTGTGATTGGTTCTTGAGGCGTTTGTATCTTTCCCAGTCTGCGGGGTTTCTGGAGTGCTTTGCCTTATGATAAGCTCTGTTCTTCCGCCTTGTGGCCCGACGAAGTCTAGTATCCACCCATGGGTGCGTGTATCTGGCTGAAGTACGCTTAGTAGGTACGTTGTCTGCCATTACTTTGTCGATTGCTGCTTTGACATCTTGCCACATACTATTAACTGAACTGAAGGTTTTAGAGAAGAAGATTTCGCTGTATGTGTTAAGGGCCTTCTTAATACCTTCCGTATCAGCTTTCTTCCATAGGTAGATGGTTCTTCGCTTTGGTCTGGCTCTAACTGGTTGGTGAGAAGTATCAAACAGGACTATGTCATGGTCACTCTTCGCAGATATGGGGGGAAGAGGCTTACATCTCTCCTGGTAGCTTGGATGCGAAGTAAAAATGAGGTCCAATGTATTATCACCACGTGTTGGAAAGTGGACCATCTGCTCCAAGCCCAAATCTGATGATATGTCCAAAAATGTCTGGCTGACTCTACGTGGGTAGTGCTTTGAACCGGCGATGGAGTTGTCTTTCCATGAAATGTCAGGAGCATTAAAGTCGCCGCCCAATATGAATACTGACTTCTTACTTGCTGAGCGCTGTTTTGAGATTTCCTCGTATACTGTCTTTAAGTAAGTATCATCAGTTTTAGAAGGGGGTCTGTAGAAGGAAGAGATCACCATCTTCTTTTGCTTTGAGACTTTAATTGTTCCACTTATCAATTCAACATTTTTGCTTGATTTGATGTCATGGAGCTGGAGTTCCTTCTTGGCTGCTATAAGCACTCCACCATGAGGATTATCTGCTCTGTCATTTCGATGTACGTCATAACCAAGCGTACTGTCGAACACTTCACTGGAACTGACATCAGAGCTGAGCCAAGTTTCCGTTCCAAAAATCACATCAGGGCATACTGTCTCTACGAGTGTAGCTATGTCTTTGCCTTTTTTCCTCGCACTCTGAAAATTAATGCAGAGAAATCGAAGGGACTTGCTCTTGCGTAGGTGCCCGCCTGTGTAATGGACTGGTTTTGGTGATGAGGCCACTGTGGGGCTTCCAATGGATGAAATGGAGCTATCTTGGTCACTAGGAAAAGGAGAAGGTGAAGAATGTTCATGTGATACCTCGCTGAGAGAGCTGTTAATCAAGCCGCTTGAATTCTGTGAGGAGTGATTACCGCCTGTGTCAGTATTTAAACTCTGCCCATCCACATCCGCAAGTGGTAAGTCGTACACAACCGTAGACCTATTGAGGGAATTACATGATGGACAGTACCATGGTAAGTCGCTGTTTGCATACATGTCAAACTCTGGTGTATTCATGGACAGACAGGACATATGGCACCATTTATCACACTCGTCACATGCTAAGGCACGTTGACCAATATCACGAACCGCTCTTGTGCATACGCCACATGGATATCTTGGAGTGCGGGGTCCAGGATTGGATTCAATACCGCTCATCAACAAGAAGATGATTGTGTGTTTTCTGCCTCTAGAACGGATAGGAACTGACAAAGGTAGTCTGCGAACATGCCTCATGTAGTAAAATACTTGGGTCCTTGTATCAAGGGCAATATTGCTTGAGAAAGTGTATCCTCCGTGTACTAGTCCCGTACGAACAAATGGTTCAGTGGAAGTGTTTACCACTTTATTCCAGCTTTCCTCATTCTTACTGTTTACCGAAATATTGACCTTTCCACTCTTCAAGCTTGATCCTAGTGTGTGGAGAAGTGGGACAAAGATAAATAGCCATACCTTAACTGTATTCATGGTTTCAAAATGTCATTGAGCTTCTTTGCAAGTGTAAACAACTCTGGTGACTTGGAAGCTTGGTTTTGGGAGATCAAGCGTCTCGTTGATCGGGACGATAACAAAGAGGTTGGAGAAAAACAATGAAAAGTAGCAATCGGGACAACACAGGTGAATTTGATGCTGCCTGGTATCATTTTGAGCTATGATCTAAACTCTAACTTCCCTTTTCACAGGTGAATAAATGTCATTTGATGCATCACCAGTAACGATTCAGATTGAGCACCAATGCAATATTTAACCAGCCAATTTGGGTGACTGAACATTACCCCACCCACCTACTTCCATGTCTCACAATGCAATGCCAATGGAAGAATCCTGCACAAATTTCAACACTGTAAGATGCTCTTTGGTCGGACGGCTTTGGGGTATGGTTTTCCAACAAAATCATGTGAAATTTATTCGATGAATTTAGTTAAATACCTTTGTTTATTCAGCAGAAAAAGAAAATTTCGTAGTTTTTCAACTGACACGAAACAAATGGATCCTAAAGCGGAAGCGATTGGACCGTAAACCGACTTTGACCAATCAAAAGAGGCGTTATAAGTTACCTATGGCCCGAATTCCAACATGGGGCTTGATTAACCCACAAAAATCGCTGAAAATCAAATTGGGTCTCCCTATTTGGTGACAAGAAGTCACGGTGGCAACAAATAATCAAACAATACCATCGCTCAAAATGATAAGTTTAATACCGGTAGGTATAAAATACGAAATCAACTTGATTTCGTGAAATCAGCCGGATTTAGCGAAATCACGTTATATAATACACATTTTTTAAAACAGGCAAAAAAAATGTTCTTGCATATTATCTAGAATGTTATTATACATTTATGAGCCAAGTTTCGTGACAAAATTTGATTATTTAGTATGTTTTTTTGGTAGGAAAATCTATTCTGTCACTTGATTTCGCTGACAATCGCATGTGCGAAATCATCTCATTTTAGCAAAATCAATGTATAAAATAACTTTTTTCCCAAAACTGACTAAAACGAGTGTGTGCATATTAGTAATGTTGTTATACATTTATGAGCCAAGTTTCATGACAAAATTTGAATATTTAGTATGTATTTGAGAAGAGAATCTATTCTGCCGCATGATTTCGGTTGCATAAATAAAATATACATGTATTTTATGTTAAATTAATTATATATTAAATTGTTATATATTTTTGACTAGTAATTGGCCCATATAACATATAGCTATCGATGCGCCCCTGCCCAATAATAACATTCATAAAACGAACCCGAAAGCAAGAAAGAATTAAAGACACGCATTAGAGACATAAAGTAATGGATGATTGGCACGTGCCCCCATAATGACTGAGGTTTGAGTAATATGATAATCATTCTGTTTGTCACTTTAAGGCGCGTGGCGATAAAGGTAACAACGTAAAGTCAAGTGATTATTGATCATTTTGCATACCGACATGTGCCCACAACATCAACAAATAAACAAATGATCCTAGAACAACAATTTCCAAGTTCATAAATACACTTTTTTTTCTAAATAAACATTATTTTTATTTCATACCTGTTCAATTACAAAGTTTGCATTGCGAGAAGACTCGCATCTGAGGGAGATAATTATTGATAATGCCGAGCGGGGAAAAGGGGTAAAATAAAATGTATATACATGTATTTAATCATAAATTAACTATATATTTAATTGTTTTATATTTTGACTGGTAATTGGCCCACCTTACGGCGTTGAAGTCATTTATGGGCCGAAATTGCTATGGGCCGATTTTGTCATGGTCCGATTTTGACATGGGCCGATTTTGTTATGGGCCGAAATGACCCGGAACCCGTCACATGTGCGAAATCAACTCGTTTCGGCAAAACCAATGTATAACATACATTTTTTCCCCAAAAACTGGCTAAAACGTTTTATGCACATTATTAAGAATGTTGTTATACATTTATGAGCCAAGTTTCAAGAAAAAAATGAATATTTAGTATATATTTGAGAGGAGAATCTATTCTGCCACATGATTTTGGTTGCAGTCACATGTGTGATATAAACTCCTTTTAGCGAAATCAATGTATAAAATAACTTTTTTTCCCGAAAATCGACTAAATCGTTTTTATACACGTGTATTAAGAATTTTGATGCATATTTAAAAGCCACGTTAACGTTTTATGAGAAAATATTGATATCTAGCTTGTGTTTCCGAGGAAAATCTATTCCGCGACTTGATTTCGCTGAAGCAGAAATTCACACCCATTTTAGCAAAATCAACGATGTAAAATAAATATTCCACCCCTCACCCAAAAAAAAAAAAAAAAAAATCAAAAATGAGTTCCTTTAAGAGCAATAAAACATTCATAAGAAAGAAGATGGGTCATACTACGTAGTTTCGGCTAATAAAGCCTCATAAGTGACCCTGTAATGATCCGGCAACGAAAGCCAGAGAAAACATACTGCAAATTTGCGAATTTCGAACTGGCAGTCGATTCAAAGACTGATATAAATCAAAATGGGGTCCAAATAATTAAAAACCTGTCTACAATATGAGTCTAAACCAATAATTTATTTCTGATTTCTCAGAATATTCACACTGATCTCAAAGGACCAAAAGTAAAATATAAGCGGCACTATGGTTGATGTACGGGGAGACGTTTTACGGCCGCCACACGGCACAACACCAGCTGCAGTGAAGGCAAAAAAAAATAAAAAAAAATAAAAAAATGAGTTCCTTTAAGAGCAATGAAAACATTCATAAGAAAGAAGATGGGTCAGACTACGTAGTTTCGGCTAATAAAGCCTCATCAGTGACCCTGTATTGATCCCTCAACGAAAGCCAGAGAAAACATACTGCAAATTTGCGAACTTCGAACTGGCAGTCGATTCAAAGACTGATATAAATCAAAATGGGGTCCAAATAATTAAAAACCTGTTTACAATATGAGTTTAAACCAATAATTTATTTCTGATTTCTCAGAATATTCACGCTGATCTCAAAGGACCAAAAGTAAAATATAAACTGCACTATGGTTGATGTACGGGGAGACGTTTTACGACCGCCACACGGCACAACACCAGCTGCAGTGAAGGCAAAAAAAAAAAAAAAAATAAAAAAAAATAATAATAAAAAATGAGTTCCTTTAAGAGCAATGAAAACATTCATAAGAAAGAAGATGGGTCATACTACGTAGTTTCGGCTAATACAGCCTCATCAGTGACAAAACTATTATAGAACATAATCTTACCTATTATTAAGAATGCTGTTATATTTTCATATTGACATTAATTTTGTTTATGAGGATTAAACTTTTGACTGGATAATATGCTAATATATCCGCGAAATCAATTTTCAATTGCGAAATCAAGCCATTGGGTATCCTGAAACTGTTAAGACTCGCTGAATATTCCCCCAAACCGCGGACCAAATATATATGTATATTGGGCCCGAGCCAAAACATAGATTTTAGGAACCCACATGGCGGTTATAACGAGTACCCACTATCTATGTAAGAAGCAGAGTTCGCCCCCGCCCATCGGGGCTTGAAGAAGCAGATTGGGCTGCATAATGCTTCAACGCAGTACTGATAAACCGCTTTAGCCTGGCAAAAAGTGCAACTTGGACAGTCCATGTATATAAACCCTATTGGATTCATTGGGCGGTAGGGCTTAATGTGTCATTTCATATCAATGTCGGGTAAAAGTCTCACAAAATTGGAAGCAACGTCTCCAAAATGATCCAAATAGTGTTGACGGGGTCGTTAAACCTCAAACAAACAAAGAAACAGACAAGAAGTAGAGTTGAAGGAAAATATTATAAGAAAGGCAGGGCGTTACATCACCAAAACACGCCTATATAATTTTGATCCCCTCAAACAAACCACTTTTTAAATATAGAAAATCTGGGGTTTACAGTGGTGTAAATTATTTTTCTAATTTCTGTTCCAAACATTGATTGTGGCTACTCGTTAGATCGGCCTCACTGATGCGGTTCTAAGGAGTTACCACAATCTATGCTTTAGAACAGAAATGTGAAAAATATCTGAATTTTTCGTTCGAAAAAATCAGTTGAAGGTGGCAAAATGTTCATTGTAATTGAATCTGCGTATTTCCGTAATGTTTTTCATGGATGCGTTATCAAAGTTGAAACTGATTTTTTTTTATTTCTGATCAATGAAAACGACACGCATTAAATAAGCACTAATTTCACAGAATTAGACCGACGGGTGGATCGACGGACAGACAGATGGACGGACTGACGAATGGACGGACGGCTAGATATATAGATGGATAGATTGATAGGAGTGAATAAACAGTGTGTTTGTTATTCGCACATTCACGGGTACTATAATAACGTGTGGAATAAAAATAAAAAATGAGTTCCTTTAAGAGCAATGAAAACATTCATACGAACGAAGATGGATCATACTACGTAGTTTCGGCTAATAAAGCCTCATCAGTGACCCTGCAATGATCCGGCAACGAAAGCCAGAGGAAACATACTGCAATTTTGCGAATTTCAAATAGGCAGTCGATTCAAAGACTGATATAAATCAAAATGGGGTCCAAATAATTAAAAACCTGTCTAGAATATGAGTCTAAACCAATAATTTATTTTCTGATTTCTCAGAATATTCACACTGATCTCAAAGGACCAAAAGTAAAATATAAACTGCACTATGGTAAGTCAGTAAACCGCAGTTTGATTAAACTACTGGGCGAGTGTTCGTTAATCTCTTTACCTGGGGTGTGAAGTAAAAAAAGAAGTCTTTAGTATTTAATTATGATTGCCTGAATAATCAAAGCACTGAGAGTGCTGATGGAGCGTAGCTTTGATAATTTGATAGCGTTAGGCAAATTAAGCGTCTGACTGGTATTTTAAATCAGGCTCATATGGATCCAATGAACATAGCTGTTTGAAGCTATTCTGGGCCAGAAGTCGTGTGTGTGTGAATTCGGGTTTAACGTCGCTTTCAACTTTTTTTAGTCATATCACGACGGCGTCTGGTTGCGATAAGGAGCTCAATCCTCACTTTTATAGTGCTGCCTCACTGAAGTATCATGTTCCAGACACATTACATGATAACACACCCAGTCACATTATCCTGAAACTGGGTCGACCAGTCCTAGCTCTACCCGTAAATCCGAGTGCCAAGCGAGGAGCAGCTAGTACCATTGTTAACGACTTTGGTATGTCGCGACCCGGGAAAGAACCCGTGACCTCCCGTTCCCCGGAGCGGACACTCCGCCCTCACCTTTCTACTTGACAATATCTATATTAGATTCGGTACTAAGTTATTTAGACAAATTGTGGGTATTCCGATGGGTACTAATTGCGCACCTCTTGTGGCTGATCTGTTCTTGTATTGTTATGAAAGAGACTTCATTTTGTCGCTTTCCATTGATAACCAATCTGAAATTATTGAAGCTTTTAGCTCTACTTCTAGATATTTAGGTGATTTATTAAATATTGATAATACCTATTTTGATGGTTTGATCAGTCAGATTTACCCCCTAGAACTTCAGTTAAATAAAGCAAATTCTTCTGATACCGAGGCCCCGTTTTTGGATTTACATCTATCTATTGTAGATGGATTTGTTTCGTGCAAAATTTATGATAAACGCGATGACTTTGATTTTGAGATTGTAAATTTTCCTTTTTTGGATGGTGATGTTCCTCGTGCGCCATCCTATGGCGTTTATATTTCGCAATTAATTCGATTTGCTAGAGTGTGTAGTCATGTAACTGACTTCAACACTCGTAATAAATTATTAACGGCTAAACTCCTTAATCATGGTTATCGGTACCATAAACTACGCAAAGCCTTTTCAAAATTTTATAGACGTCATTCTGATTTAATTTCAAAATTCAATATTGGACTTAAATCTCTTCTGCAACAAGGTCTATCGGAACCCGAATTTTATGGTGACTTGGTATATAAATTCAGAAATATATATAACCGCAATGACTTCAGCACCCAATTTCGTAAAATCATTCTTCGATATAAAAAGATTGGGTACAACATGGATATTATACGACAGACTGCATGCATGGTAGTTAACCCAATCACGGTTGGCAAGCTTCCCTCTTTAATTGCACGCCGGTGGGTCAGGCCTCAGATTCTATGACGGCTCCAACGTAAAGAATTATTGAAAATTAAAGAGATAATGTTGGTTGGTGCCTGATGCTCTGTCTCTGGTCGGGCTCATCGGAGTCTAACTGTTGGTTTTCTTTTGCTCCAGCATTTCAGTGGTTTCTTGCTGTCGAGTCCTCACCGTTGTCTCACCTCTGTGGTTCTTTGATTTCTGTGTTCACGGAGATGTTGCACTGATGAGTTAGGAGGCCTTCATGCGGACTGAACACATTATTTGTCTAAATCGCGACGGAAGTAAGGGCGAGGATTGTGGCCACGTAAAATCGATTTAAGCCCCCCCCCCCCCCAGTGGAAATTTTCCACTGACCGTTCCAAGGCGGCTCTTCTGTGGCGATTTATTTATGTTGTTGTTTGTTACTTACTGTGTGTATCACTTGTGTCTTTTAATTTTGGATGGCCATATGGCCATTTTGTGGGAAAGTAACTGTCCATATGGCCTTCCTTTGTTTAGGTTTCCATTATGGTCTGGTCGCTTAATGTTTGTATTTCTTTCCCTTTGGTGTCTTTTATGGATGGAGTAAGTTAATTGTATCAATTCCTGATCTTTGTTTTACTTCTACTCTACCAACTGAGTCATTACGCGAACACGCCTATACAAATACATTGCCACCTTTATCGCCGAAAAAATGAAAAGTTTAGGATGAAAAATTGTGATATTTTTCTTATTTCTGTTCAAAATATAGATTGTGTGCACTCATTAGAACCGCCTCTTCGAGGCGGTTTTAACGAATACCCACAATCTATATTTTAGAGCAGAAATAAGAACAAGAGGGCCCACAGGGCCCTGATTCGCTCACCTGTCTGTCACTGTCTCGAGTACATTCTATTTTTAGCTATGATGGCCATCAGCAGTGATTTTAGCTTATTTGGTAGGGAGTAACCTAGGTAACATTCCTGTGAAGTTTGAATCAAATTGGCCATAGGGTTTAGGAGGGGTTCACATTTGAATCAGATTTACAATATTTTTCTATTTTTAGCTCCGGTGGCCATTTTTTTCATCAGAGCGGGATTGTTTTAGCCTTTTTGGTAGAGGGTCATCTAAGCAACATTACTTCAAAGTTTGAATGAAATTGGCCCAAGAGTACAGTAGGAATTGTCATTTGAAGATTTTTTTTTATTTTCAACTCTGGCAGCCATCTTGTTCATTGGAGTGGAATATGGTTTAACTATTTTGGTAGGGAGTCACCTAGGCAACATTCCTGTGAAGTTTAAAATCCAATTTGCCCAAAGGTTTAGAAGGAGTTTGAAGCAAATTCACAATGTTTTTTCTATTTTTAGCTCTTGTGACCATTTGTTAATCGTTATGCTATTTTCCTAGAGGGTCATCTACACAACATTCCAATGAAGTTTAGAAGCCTTCATGGTACTGTGGTCATGTTACTTGCCTTGTAAACCAGGGGTAGCAGTATCGATCCCAAGCTTCTCCAGACTTTCAGATTGGTTTTTAAACAGAGGTCCCATCACTGTATGACCTTAGCTTTCGGTGAGACTTCAACTCAAACACTCACTCCTATGAAGGAACCTTTATGCCAAATATGAAGGCTGTATCTTAAATGCTCCAAAAGTTATGACAAAGTAGGTCAAAGGTCAAGGTCATGGCTAAAAAAAATTGAATGATTGGGAAAACTTTGTCACAGGGAACATACATGCCAAATATGAAGGCTCTATATCATATGGTTCAAAAGTTATGATAAAGTAGGTCACAGGTCAAAGTCACAGGTCAAATCTTTATATGAGTGGGAAGCCCTTGTCACAAGGAACCTACATGCCAAATATGAAGGCTCTATCTAAAACAGTTCAAAAGTTATGACAAAATAACCTACTGATCTACTTTTTGATTTGACATGACCCATATTCGAACTGAACTGAGATATTGTCCAGATGATCATTCTGAGCAAGTTTTATGATGATTTGATTAAAACTGTGGCCTCTAAGAGTGTTCAAAACTTTTTCTATGATTTGACCTGCTGACCTACTTTTTGACTCGACATGACCCATATTCAAACTTGACCCAGATATTGTCAAGATGATCATTCTGAGCAAGTTTGATGATGATCGGACCAAAACTGGGGTCTCTAGTGTGTACACAAGGTTTTTCAGCAATCTGACCTACTGACCTACTTACTGGCAAGATATGACCCACATTCAAAATTAACTGAGATATTGTCAAATGATCATTTTTAGCAAGTTTGATGATGATCAGACCAAAACTGTGGCCTCTTGTGTGTTCAGAGGGTTTTTCTATGATTTTATCTACTGACCTACTTTTTGGACCGACATGACCAATATTTGAACCGACATGACCAATATTTGAACATGACTCAGATATTGTCAAGATGATCATTCTGGGCATGTTTGATGATGATCGGACCTAATCTGTGGCCTCTAGTGTGTTCACAAGGTTTTTCTATGATTTGACCTACTGACCTACTTCTTGACCTGAAATGACCCATATTTGAACATGACCGAGATATTGTCAAGACTATCATTCCGAGAAAGTTTGATGATGATTGGACCAAAAATGTGGCCGCTAGTGTGTTCACAAGGTTTTTCTCTTATTTAACCTACTGACCTACTTTTTGACCTGCCATGACCCATATTCGAAGGTGACCAAAATATTATCAAGATGATCATTCTGAGCAAGTTTGATGATGATTGGACCAAAACTGTGGCCTCTAGTGTGTTCACAAGGTTTTTCTATGATTTGACCTGCTGACCTACTTTTTGAACCAACATGACTCATATTCAAACGTGACTATGATATTATCAAGATGATCATTCTGAGCAAGTTTGATGATGATTGGACATAAATTGTTGCCTCTAGTGTGTTCAGAAGGTTTTTCTATGATTTGACCTAATGACCTACTTTTAAACCCGACAACACCTATATTCGAACTTGACTGAGATATTGTCAAGATGATTATTCTGGGCTAGTTTGATGATGATCGGACCAAAACTGTGGCCTCTAGTGTCTTCACAAGGTTTTTTCCTGATTTGACCTACTGACCTACTTTTTGACCCAACATGACCCATATTCGATCTTGACCGAGATATTTTGTGGTGGTACAAAATGTGTGCAAGTTAAGTTAAAATCAAATCATAAATGAAACAGCTATCATGCAGACAAGACCAAAATAGACAATTTTTGCCCTTTCAGGGGCCGTAACTCCGTAACACATAATGGGGTATGGCTGGTTCAAGAAAGGAACCCAGATCCCATGGTGGTACAAGTTGTGTGCAAGTCTGGTTAAAATCAAATCATAAATGAAGATGCTATTGTGCGGACAAGACCAAAATAGGCAATTTTTGCCCTTTCAGGGGCTGTAACTCCAAAGCACATGATGGGATATGGCTGATTCAAGAAAGGAACCCAGATCCGATGGTGGTACAAGTTGTGTGCAAGTCTGGTTAAAATCCAATCATTAATGAAGATGCTATCGTGCGGACAAGACCAAAATAGGCAATTTTTGCCCTTTCAGGGGCCGTAACTCCGAAGCACATGATGGGATATGGCTGATTCAAGAAAGGAACCCAGATCTCATTGGGGTACAAGTTGTGTGCAAGTCTGGTCAAAATCAAATCATAAATGAAGATGCTATCGTGCGGAAAAGACCAAAATAGGCAATTTTTGCCCTTTCAAGGGCCGTAACTCAGTAACACATGATGGGATATGGCTGGTTCAAGAAAGGAACCTAGATCTCATGTGGGTACAAGTTGTGTGCAAGTCTGGTTAAAATCAAATCATAAATGAAGATGCTATCGTGCAAACAAGACCAAAATAGGCAATTTATGCCCTTTCAGGGGCCATAACTCTGTAGCACATGATGGGATATGGCTGGTTCAAGAAAGGAACCCAGATCTCATGGTGGTACAAGTTGTGTGCAAATCTGGTTAAAATCAAATCATAAATGAAGATGCTATCCTGCGGACAAGACCAAAATAGGCAATTTTTGCCCTTTCAGGGGCCATAACTCAGTAACACATGATGGAATATGGCTGGTTCAAGAAAGGAACCTAGATCTCATGGGGGTACAAGTTGTGTGCAAGTCTGGTTAAAATCAAATCATAAATGAAGATGCTATCGTGCGGACAACAAATTGTTTACGGACGCACGCACGGACGGACGCACGCACGCACGGACGACGGACGACGGACAAAATGTGATCACAAAAGCTCACCTTGTCACTATGTGACAGGTGAGCTAAAAATAAGGTATACCCCTGTAAATAAGTTCTAGAAAGGGTTATCATTTGGAAGCAAGGAATACACCACAGAACTGGAAAATATGGAGTGTTCATGTTTTCTGGGCCAGACTAGCTAGTTTCGGCCATTTAGGCCTCATCAGTGACCCTCAAATATTTTTAAAATTCCACAATGGAATCAATAATCCAAAAGGACAAGAATTAAATAAACTAAACTATGATGTAGGGCAGGAAGATTTTTTTACGGCCGCCACACATTCCCAGACAAAGCTGTAGTGACGTTAAATAAGTTTTAGAAAGGGTTATCCTTTGGGAGCAAGGAATACATCACAGAACTGGAAAATATCGAGTGTTCATGTTTTCTGGGCCAGACTAGCTAGTTTCCAAAACCCCAGTTTTACTATATAAAAGTGGGATTAAAGGGGGTAAATATTACATAGGCGTGTTTTCGTGATGGCTATCGGGGCCGGTCCAGAAGTCGTGTTAAAGCAACAAGACCTATATTAAAATTAACTCGCGCTAAGGTGAAGTCCCCGCAACAACCATCACGAAAACACACCTGTACAAATACATTGTCAATATTTCGGGAAAATGGAAATTTTAAGATATAAAACTGTGATATTTTCTTATCTCTGCTGAAAACATTGATTGAGGGGACTTGATTGAACCGCCTTGACGAGGCAGTTTTATCAAGTACCCACAATCACTGTTTTTGAGCAATATATCAACCATGCAGTTCTAAGGTTTACTTGAAGATTTCTGCTGAGCAATAACTATGGCTTGCGCAATTGTTTGGCGGCTTTAAATAAAGTTTGTTTTTTTTTTAAATCAGTTTTTGAAAAATTACCTTGGGGAGGTTATTTATCTTGCATTTGACATTCTCCTTGGTTACGTCTTGATGATGTTTACCTTCATGTGAAACATTATCATAATTTTTCCGGCAGTTTATAAGTTATATATCCGTAATCAGTCTTTAAAAATTGCCTCGGTGAGGCTTTTGATAAAGCTAGACAATAGCATTAGCTTGATCTTGTCAATTTACATCTGCATGCAAAATATTATAAAAATATACCCGTCAGTTTGAAAGTTATACGACCCTGTCAGTGGGTGAATTTTTTACCTTGCCGAGGCTAAAATAAAGAAATTGGGCATTCAGGAATCTCGTTGGTTAGATCTGTACCTTATCTATCTGCATGCTAACAGTTGTCAAAATATTCCAAGTAGATTAGAAGTTACCCTTCGAAATAATTTTTCAAACAGTTTGCCTAGGCGAGGCTGTTTGTATAGTAATATGGCATAATGCAATTTTGCGGGTTATGTATTTGCCAATATCAACCTGTATGCCGAAAATGATCAAAGCCGGGTTTAGATGTTATACTCTGTATTCATTTTTTTTTATAATATTTTGCCTCGGCGAGGCCATTCATAAAGTAATCATGGGTTAGGTATTGTCAATATCAATCCGAATGCCAAAAATGATCAGAATATGCAGAGAGGTTTGAACATTATACTCTGTTAACATTTTTCTAAATATAGATTGCATTGGCGATGCCATTTATGAAGTGATCTTGCATACGACAGTTTCTTGGGTTAGTTATGGCCAATATCAATCCATAGGAATATTTGAAGAGGTTTAAATATTATACCCCGTTATCATTATATAAAAATAAATTGCCTCGACGAGGCCATTTATGAAATGATCTGGCATTAAGGCAATTTCTTTTGTTAGGTATTGTCATTACAGCACAGTGCACAGTCTTTTACCGGAAACCAACAACTGCCCTTCTTGAATCAGCGAAAAGGATAGAATCAACGTGTAACAGATTTCACGATCAATCTCCTGGAAAGAATGTTGCCGAACCCGGCAGGTATCGAACTTGCGCCTGAGCTTATAATTTGCTTTCTTTATGGTCACATGCCTAGGACGCAGACAAGTTGCTTTAAACAAAGTAACATCCCCCCATTAACCCATACTCTGAGTATATGTCTAGTAGCCTTTTTAGGGGACAAACCTAGCAGACCCAGATGAGACGCTACAACAAGTGGCGTCTCATCTGTGTCTAAACTGCAAAATGTACTGCTTACAATATAAGCCTTGCTCCTTAAAATTTGACGTGCACCTGTCCAAACTCATTGACTGGATGATTCCAACTGTCTTATTTTGGTAAATGAAACAAAGACCCACAATGTGTACTTTTAACCCATTTTAAACGAATGGAATCCTCAACCATATATCAGTATGGAATGAGTTCATTTTAAAATCAGAGATGTCAGGTTTTGGCTTCCACGAAATATTTGGCAAAAATGGCCGAACCTTTTGTAAGTATGCAGTGTAGGTCATAATGAGACTCCGCGTTCTGTGGTATCTGGGTTTGTCCTGTTTGCCAGTTGCCAGGCTTGAGATTTTACGGTACAAAATGGACTGTAACCTGGGTTATATGAACTGAACTATAAAAAGATTAGACTGCTACACAGTTCATCTATTAAAAATATTCATCTATTCCGTTTGAAATAGGTGGTCTGTGAAGCAGTATTTAAGAAGATACTGCATGGCGTAATAATCTACTATGTTAACACGGGGCTCTATTTTCTCACTGGTGATTAGGTCATACGCAGTAACCCCAAAAGTAGTGCCAAAATCACTTCTCGTTTCATTGAAGCTACGCTGCAAGAACTACGCTCCAATAAAATGAAGGAAT
Source organism: Lucinisca nassula (assembly GCA_963580285.1). Taxonomy (NCBI): domain Eukaryota; kingdom Metazoa; phylum Mollusca; class Bivalvia; order Lucinida; family Lucinidae; genus Lucinisca; species Lucinisca nassula. Next base: position 76,157,878 of record OY757011.1, on the reverse strand, counting down.
GATTATCCCAATTATTTTGCCATGTGCACATTAAAGAAAGTATCGAAAGCAGAATTTTACATAAAATGCAATGTTGTTTTGTCCTTATTTATAAATAAGTTCTGAATAGTTAGATCCTTTGGAAGCAAAGAATACACCAAATAAACGAAAATAGCAGACTCGGTTTTATTGAGTCTGTTCATGACCAGTACTGAAATGTGCTACACCGGCCACGCCCCCTAGCACCGGCATAAGCAGAACTCTATTTTCAAAATGATTCTAAATGAACTCAATGATCCCAAAGGACCAGAAACTATAATCTGCACTATGATGGATGTACGGGGAGACTTTTTACCGTTTTATTTTTCTGCTCAAAACATGGATTTTGGCTGGACAGTCTGATGCGTGTCGAATGGTGGTCCGGTGGACGCGGGTTCTACCTCTTTTCTACGGCCACTATCTCCCTCTCGCTGATTGAAGAATATTTAAGCAAACAATGTGTACCCTGATAATTTTTATAATATTTTTCAGCAATAAATTGCCTTGAAAAGTTTAAACCAAATAGAGAAGTATATTCATTTTTATTTTATTTTTAGATTTTAGTATTACGGCCCCTTCAAGATTTTTTTATCTTGTTTTAGGTCTTACAACCCTTTCAAGATTATTTCAATATTCACTATTTACCCATATATGCCGAGCGGTCAATCCATGAGATATTGGCAAACAGTGCATCTGGTTTTAAGGCCCGTTCAAGATTTTTTATCTTGATTTTGGTTCTACGGCCCTTTCAATAACGCTGCGTCTGATCAGATTCTACACATGCATTCTAACGGGTACGTACCCACAATAGAATTTTATGTTTTGTTTATTTTATTATTGAATAAGTCATTTATGTTGGTTATACAGCCCTTCCATGCATGATTCACCTATATCGAGCTCCTGTTTGCTAACAGGACATGCAATCCAACGGGTACGTACCCACAATACAATTTTATGTTTTTAATTAATTTATTATTGAATGATTCATTTATTTTGTTGGTTTTACTAAACTTCCATGAATGCTTCACCTATATCAAGCTCGTGTTTGATTGATTTCGCTAAAAGGAGTTGATTTCGCACATGTGTTTTTCAGCGAAATCAAGTGGCAGAATAGATTCTCTTATTAAATTTTTATATTTTCTGATTAAATTTGGACCATAAATGTTTATCAACATTCTCAATAATATGCAATATAATAATGTTTTAGTTAGTTTTGGGAAATGTTTGATACATTGATTTTGCTAATATTAGTTGATTTCGCAAATGTGATTTCCAGCGAAATCAAGTAGCATAGTATATTTTCCTCTCAAAACATACTAAATATTCAAATTTTCTCATGAAACTTGGCTTAGAAATGTATATTAACATTCTATATGCTACTTTCCCACAAAATGGTCAATAGGCTATCCTAAACAAAATTATATAAAGCGACACAAACACCCAAAGGCTAACCATAACAAAAATAAACCGCGACAGAAAACCGCATTGGAACGGTCAGTGCAATGAATTCTACTGGGGGCTTAAATCGATTTTACATGGCCACAATCCTCGCCATTACCTCCGTCGCGATTGAGACAAACAATTTGTTCAGTCCGCATGAAGGCCTCCTTACTCATCAGTGCAACATCTCCGTGAACACTAAAAATCAAACAACCACAGAGATGAAACAACGGCGAGGACTCGACAGCAAGAAACCACTGAAATGCTGGAGCAAAAGAAAACCAACACTTTGACTCCGATGCGCCCGACCTGAAACCAAGTTTGCATATCGTTCTTCGATCAGGAAAGACTCAGCTCTTCCAGCGCATGCGTGCACTCTAATCAGAGTCTTCGTAGATATGAAACTTTGCAGTCACAATACCAACCAATGTGTTATTTATCTATTAATTTTAATTTATTTCAGGCTATAAATTTTTGGCTTTTTGTAAGTAGCAAATTAAATCATCACACGTTAATGATCCGTTAATCAATCACCCGTTAACAAATTTTGCTAGAGTTATCTAATACCCTTCTTTTTGTGTATCGGTGATTAACTGAGTGCCGGTGCATGACCGTAATTAGGTGTGAAAACACGCGTTAAATGCGAGCGTCTTTAATTATGAAGGTAAGATAATTTTTAAGCCATTTGATAAAGTCGGCGGTTTATGTAAACGTTCAAAATGTCCAAATATGTTATAATTGATATGCTTTCCTTTCAAGGAAGTATTTTAGATGTCAGCAATCAATGTACATGTATATCAGAGACTATCCTTGTAAGCGCACATAAAAATCTTCTTTTTTATTGTGCATTGCAAGTGACAAAGAAGTCACTTCAACGTCGGTGCAATTTCATGAAGATTATGCAACGTCACATCTACGTCGATGAAACGTCATGACGTTGGCTAAGGTAAAAGGCCATGTAAAAATATTCCAAACATATAAAATAATTAATATTCAACAGGTACTCTTCTGCAAAAAATCTATCTTATAAAATCTGACCGAAACACGACCCAGGACCGAAACGACGCACCGAAATAGGCCGAAATAACCCAAGTCCAAATTTAGGCCGAAACGACCCAGGCCGAAACGACTCAGGACCGAAACGTTCCGGGTTCGTAATCGGTAATTCCACGGACTGCACCAGATACACAACTAGATTAGCAGGTAAGTTATTGATCAAGTGGATTTGTTCAATGCGAGAAATGTTAAAGAATTCGGTAACTTTTCTTAACTCCAGAAAAGAAAATCAGCTCAAAGCAGCTTATAAATCCAGAACATATATTGGTAGTAGATAACATTACTGACCCAAAGTCATTTTCTTCATCAAAGAAAATTGAAGAAAAGATAGCAGAGAAACAGATTAGAGGTGTTGATTTTGCATACAGCTTACCTCAAGGAGGTGTCGTTTTGCAGTTTCAAAACCAAGAAGCAAGAGCTAGGGTAGAAGAAAACTGGCCCCAGGAAGTATTTGATAAAAAGGAGGCAGTCCACAGGCCCACAGGAAGGCTTGAAAAGAAAGTAGGATACATACGTAATATAGATCCACGGGTGCACGACATTTCGTCTAAACCCATTTCGTCGAATAGACACTTCGTCTAATACGACAATTGGTCTAAAAAACCGGTCTGGTACGACATTTCGTCGAAAAAAGTGTTAAGGATTTTAGACGAAATGTCGCACCTTTGTTATTTTTATTTTTTTTTTGTTTTTTGTTTTTCAATTTTTAGACAATCTGCCTGTTGTCTATACTTATACAGATGAAACATTCTGATAATTTTCTTATTACTGCTAAAAAAATACTCATCGAGGCGGCTCTAACGAGTACCCACAATTTATGTTTTGAGCAGAAATAGGAAAAATAGGTTTTTCCCCTGTAAACCCCAGTTTTACAATATACATGTAAAAGTGGAATTCAAGATGGGTCAAAATTATATAGGCGTGTTTTCGTGATGGCAATTTTTAGACAATCTGCCTGTTGTCTATACTTATACAGATGAAACAGTCTGATAATTTTCTTATTACTGCTAAAAAATACTCATCGAGGCGGTTCTAACGAGTACCCACAATTTATATTTTGAGCAGAAATAGGAAAAATAGGCTTTTCCCCTGTAAACTCCAGTTTTACAATATACATGTAAAAGTGGAATTCAAGATGGGTCAAAATTATATAGGCGTGTTTTCGTAATGGCGTAGGAAGTCTTGGCACAAGGATCAACCTGAACTATTAACTTTGAAACCATAGACATTCCATGTCACTGGCAAATAAGATCAGCCTCGTAGATCACCTGTCTTTCCTTACCATTATATGTGTAAACAAAACTTAGACGAAAAAAAATTAGACGAAAAAAAATTAGACATTTTTAGACGAATTTAGACACTTTTCGACGAAATTTAGACGAAATGTCGTATTCGACGAAATGTCGTTTAGACGAAATGTCCTTTAGACGAAATGGGTTTAGACGAAATGTCATGGATCCAGATCCACGTCTATCAGAGAGAACTATATCAGAATTACTCCAATCAGAGGGACTTGGAAACGTTAGAGTTAGAAGAAATTTTCATAGGCATTCTGGGAAACCTATGCCAATAGCCACACAGTTGACCATCGTACAGTATCTGAAATCGGAAGCTGCTGATACTGTACGCTCAAAAATCGTTAGCTGCTTTACACGATATTTATGAAAAACGCTAAAAATCAATAAAATGCGGTATTAATACCAGGAAAGGGCACATGCTTGGGAAGGTAAGAGCCATCCCTTTTCAAATTTGCTTCGATTTGGAATAATAATGTACCCAGTTTAGCACAGTGAAATGATTTTGGTGCTGCATCAGTGATTTTTTTCATTCTCGCTCGCAGCAACCATTATTTTTTTCACATTTTGTCTGTCTTATGGCCAGTTTACACTTATTCTAAATAAGCGTAGACATAAAACAATCATTTATCAGCACATCTCAGTACCCATTTGCTAGTTCTGTATGCCTCCCTTCAAAAAAGTACTGCTTTATCCAGGGCCTATCATTCTAGCGACTGTACGATTAGCTGCATCTGTACGCAATCATTAGCTGCACAAGTCGAAAAAAAATCTGTACGCTTAGCTGCAGCATTTAAAAAGTGAACGTGTGAAGTGTACTGACTTCATGCTATATAAACGTTGTGGTCAATCGCTATGCCCGAAAAATTTGGACCATCATCAAAGGGAAATGGTATAAAAAGAGGTTCTGATAGATTCAACGTTTCTGTGATGATTCAAATTGTTCTAAAATCACCTGTCTATTTGAACAGCTGTATAGGCAACATGACCACACGCCTATAAAATTCTGATCCCTTTGGATCCCACTTTTATATAGCAAAACAGGGGTTTACTTTGGGTGGTGGTGGTGGTGGTGCTGGTGGGGGGGGGGGGGTCAAACATTATTTTCATTATTTCTTCACTAAAATATACGGTACTTCCCCGTTAACACATCTGGGACTGACAGGGACTGACAATGATGGACAAGGACACTTAAAATGTTAGAATATAAAATATAAATGCATGTTTTAGTGTTTTAACGAAACTATCTCGAAAGATATTTTCACTGGATGAGATATAAGCAACATACGCCAATACTGCACGTGCGCACGTGCGGAACAATGACTCAAGAGATAAAAGGACACGACGAGCTGGCTGTGATGTTTTGAGCTGTAGTTTAATGTTAACATTATAAACATCATTTAGTTTCTTCATCCGCATTTGGGTACGCATGGATATTATTACATCAGCTGGTTGGCGCTTGAAGAAATAGATATGGCTGCATTATTCTTCTATGCAGAACTGAGACTATTGGTAAACTGCTAAGAGGTTCTACGCCTGCCCAGGAAAGTGGTGCGAAGTGAGGCGGTTCTAAAGAGAACCAACCGTCTGTGTTATTTTACTCTCAAATTTACATTGTGGGTGCATTTTAAAACAGCTTCACCAAGCTAGTTCTAATGAGTACACACACTCTAACAGGGGTCTGACATAGATTGCAGGTGCTCTTTAGAACAGCCTCCTTGAGTATTTTTGAACAGAAAAACGCCCGAAAATGAATGCCTAGTAAACCCTAATTTTCCGGATATAATGTGGAGGCTACAGGGATGCTCATTCCACGGACTTATTATCCAGATGGAACGATTTCATCCCATTAAGAATACTGTTCTTAAGATAAAGAATTTATTGCCGTTGGGAGCAATTCTTGCATGGAAAATGCCACAAACGACCAATCGTTGTTGAGAATTTGTAAATGATTCTTAAAGTAATTTGCCAAGGTGTGCGCATCTTTTCTTTCATTTTTGGCTCCAGGGTAATAATTTGAACAGTCTTGGTAGATGTCCACTAGAGGAAGCTTCAACCCCAAAATACATGTATCGAAGACTTGGGCCATCTGGTTTCAACTAGGAGGATTTTTAAAGAGAGAAGACCACCCAAGGATAATTTATGCCAAGTTTGGTCAGAATCTGTTCAGTGGTTTAAGAGATGTCTTTTAAAGGCATTGTGAACGGGCGGACAGAAGTTTGGACGACGACGGCCGGTGGCTGATCATAATAGCTCCCCCGGAGCCTTCGGCTTAGGTAAGCCGGAAAGGAGTGACCAACATATTTGTTACATATTTGCGGTCATGGGGCATCTTAGTTGAGAAACAAGGGCCCCGTTACTTTGCAAATAAGTTAGTTTATACTAATTTATTTTATTTCGATTGCGATGAACGCTTCAAGCTTATTTAATTGCTGTCGAACACTCGTTCCGGGTGTTTTCACGCGCGCACGAGATAGAGGTTTGTTTGTTTGATTTGAGGTTTAACGTCCCCGTCAACACTGTAAAGGTCATTTTGGAGACGGTGTTCCAATTCAGTGGGACTTTTACCCGACATCAAGATGAAATGACATCTCATCCCTGTCGCCCAATGAAACCAATAGGGTTTATTAGCATGGATGGTCCGCCTCGCACCGCGGTTCCTGGACAGGTTTAGATTCTCCAAGCGGTTTACCAGTACTAGTATGCGGGCCGGATTAGCTCTGCGTGGAAGCATCGTGCAGCCCATATACTTCTCCAAGCCCCTATGGGCTGGTCACACGAGAGAGAGGTAGTGGCTTTGTTTCCAAATAGCACAATTCTATGGGGCGCCGTTTTACTATTTAATCCGTATAAATAGATATCCATAAATCGGATTATGGATATCCATAATTCGATTTATGGATATCCATTAATCAGTCGAATAATGGATATCCATAATTCGAATTATGGATATCCATAATTCGATTTATGGATATACATAATTCAGATCGATTTATGGATATCCATAATTCGAATTATGGATATCCATAAATCACCGCCAATGCTTTTGGTTTAATGATTTCTCCCTAAGACAAGTGATTGTTTAATGTAAAAATCTTTAAGGTCTTCATCATCGCTGGAAGATGATGGCCAGTCAAAGGGACCTCTCTGCCATGCAGCCTTTTCAGCCTGAAAGGCTTCCAAAGCAACGGACGCCATACGCTGAACGCCCGCCACGTATGCAGTTAAACATCGGAACCAGCAGTAAGATCTGGACATTCCGGCTAACGCACCCTGTCCCTCGGAATCACCTCTATGAGGACTCCGCACCTAAGGACACTGAAAGTCGGACGTAAAATTATAATGAACCAAACAGGCAATCCGTGAATGCTTTCTGGAGAAAAGATGCACATGGTCGTTATACAGTAAGATTCCTATATTAAGACCACTTTTGAACAGTTCTAAAGGTGGTCCCTGACCAGGTGGACATTGTGTGCAGAATTCACGAAGAGAGAATAACTGCACCTTTCTAAATAAGCTTTTTAAAGCAGAATAAGTCTTAAATGTAGATGGTCTTAATAGCAGAATTTCACTGTATATAGTTTTAAGATATATCCATTTTATACTCTCCCCCACCCATTGGGGCTTGAAGAATTAGATGGGCTGTACGATGCTTCCACGCAGAGCTGAAACCGACCTGCACACGAGTACTGGTAAACCGCTTACAGGATCTAAGCCTGCCTATAGAGGTGCGAGTCGGCCCGTCCATGCTAATAAACCATATTGGTTTCATTTGGCGGCAGGGCTTGAGATGTCATTTCATCTCAAGGTCGGGTAAAAGTCCCACAAAATTAGATCCAACGACTCCAAAATGACCTTTACAGTGTTGACGGGGACGTTAAACCTCAAATCAAACAAACAAACAAATATAATACTCTACTTGAGATGTATGGAGTACCAGGCAAATTCAGATATACCTCCTGGCCCCCGCCTATTGGGGCTTGGAGAAATAGATTTGGCTGCATGAGCTGAGCATACTGGTAAACCGTTTAGAAGGTCTAAGTCTGTCCGAACAAAGTCGTGCGAGTCAATGGGCGACAGGGATTGAGATGTTTGTTTGTTTGTTTGTATTTGAGTTTAACGGCCCAATCAACACTTATTTAGGTCAATTTTGGGCTGGTCAGTTTAACTATCCACACTTTTTCTGGACAGGCTTATACGTAAGCAGTTAACCAGTACAGTGCACATTCTTTCGCCAGAAACTGACAACTACCCTTCTTGAATTATCGAAAGGGAGAGAATGACCGTAGTAAATATTTCATGATCAATCTCCACGAAAGAATGTTGCCGACCCCGGCAGGTATCGAACCCGCGTCCTCCTGATCACCAGTCAGACGCGCATCCGACTGAGCTACCGAGACCGACATTTCATCTCAATAGAGGCTTAATGCCCAACATAACTGGAAGCAACGTCTTCAAAATGAACTAAAAAATATTGAAGGGGACGTTAAACCTTAAATTAAACAAAACATATCTCTCCTACACCATAGGCCACCACTAAGCCTACCCTACATTACCTCCACCCCCACCCCGGCTTTTATAACACATCTAAATCGGAAACCTGACGTGAATAGTCGAATTTGTTTTGGCAAAGGGAGCAGTCATTATTCATCAGGTTTATTTGCAGAGTTGAATTATGGATATCCATAATTCGATTTATGGATATCCATAAATCAACCGAATAATAGATATCCATAATTCGAATCAAGGATATCCATAATTCGATTTATGGATATCCATATTTCGATCTAAATTAATGATATCCATAAATCGATTTATGGATATCCATAATTAGATTTATGGATATCCATAATTTGATTTATGGATATCCATAAATCAGCCGAATAATGGATATCCATAATTCGATTTATAGATATCTATAAATCGAATAATGGATATCCATTATTCGATTTATGGATATCATTAATTCAGTTCGATTTATGGATATCCATAATTCGAATTATGGATATCCATAATTCGATTTATGGATATCCATAAATAATTATGGATATCCATAAATAATAATGGTTATCCATAATTCGAATATTGGATATCCATAATTCGAATTATGGATATCCATAAATAATTATGGATATCTATAAATACGGATTAAATAGTAAAACGGCGCCCCATACAATTCTACATGGGTCTGCTATATGTACATTTACTGTCTTTTTAAGTTTGACCCGCTACAAACCAACCCTATAAGTGACCACAATGTCAAAAATGACACAAAATTGATACTTGCATAATAAACCCTATTTTAAATGTCTCTATGCTGCCCTTGTCAGTCCTTGTGCAGTCATTGTTAGTCTCAGCAGTGTTTAGTAGGACCCAAAATATATATTTTGTTGGTAATCGATAGACTAGTGACCGCCTCGACGTGTACTTTCAATCTGTATTTTGAGCAGAAATAAGAAAAATATCGATTTTTTTTTCTTCATCAGAAAATTGTCATCTTTTGGTAGTAAAATTTTCAATTTATTTAAATAGGCGTGTATTCGTAATGTACATGCGGAACCCGGGAAGGGACATGATTTTTTTTTAATATGTTGTGCGAACAAGATATTAAGTTGTGCGAACAAGATATTATCTTGTGCGGACAAGATAATATGTTGTGCGCACAAGATATTATCTTGTGCGGACAACATAATTTATCTTGTGCGGACAACATAGGGCCTATTATCTTGTGCGCACAACATACTATCTTGTTTGCACAACATAGATCTTGGGAAGTTGTGCGAACAAGATATTATCTTGAGAGAGGAGAAAGAGGAAAATGAATGGAAGTGTAAAAGCTAGGAGTGACAATAACCACCCCCCCCCCCCCCCCCCACACACACACACACACCACCACCACCACCACCACCACCACACTCTACCCTTACCTGTTGCAAGGACAACTTACCTCGCACAAATGTAAATCAATATCATTTGGAGGTACACATCACCTTTGCCTCGCCCAACCACCAAGAAGAAATGTTAACAAAAATAAAGCCTGAAAACGTAAGTACCTGCTAAGATATCGCGCGACTGAGTTAATGAATAATGACGTCACCTTCGAAACGTGATTTCTCAAAACGACGTCATCCACCCAACTTTTCTCCTTTTCGCTTGACGGGTCACAATTATAGATTTTAACATGAGAAGAAAAAAACAATTCCAGCAAAATTAGTTAGTATACAAATAAGGTGGATGAGGACTGTTAGCTATAGACTGTGGCCATTATAAAGACGCAGAAACCAGCCACTGTCTTCTGGCAAACAGACCCGTGTGAGATGCTGCAAACTGCAGTCTGATTAAGGTCCACATTATTTGCTTAAATTCTTGATTAAACGAAAGAGTGTAAATATTAGTATAAGTCTCGTGTCGTTTCTAGTGAGCAGCAGGATGCAGGATGGAAACCTGTTGCAGTCGGCAGCATTCTTTCATGACACTGACCATGAAATCTTCCGGCCCCGCCCATCGGGGCTTGAAGAAATTGACTAGGCTGCAAAATGCTTCAAGAAGGGCAGTTGGCAGCTTCAGGTGAAAGTATGTACACTGTACTGGCTAATCGCTTACGAAGAAGCCTGTCAAAATTGCGTTGCATCGGCCATTGAACTCGAATACCAAAAAACAAACAAAATCAAGTCCGGGCTATCTACTGTCAACAAGGATAGATGCCAAGAAAAAATACCCCAGCAGGCACACGTCGCTAGGGCAACGTCAAATCGACGTCGGTGCAACGTAATGACGTTGCACCGACGTAGATGTGACGTTGCATAAACGTCATGACGATGAACCGACGTCGATGTGACGTCACAATTACGTCATGTGCCTGCTGGGACTTCACCTGAAAATGTCTACGGTTTAGGTCGTCTGCTTCCCATTATTGCAAACTTTAAACATAGTTTATATGTAAAGGTAAACAATGTGGATCCTGATCAAACTGCCCTATGAGGAGCTATCTGATCTGGGTCCACATTGTTTGCAACAATGAATTTAACAGCACCCAACAGACAACAAAGCAGACGACAATTGTTACTGGCATCTTTGGTATCGTTTACGGGATACAGACGAAATAAACCGCGGCCCCGCCCATCGGGGCTTGAAGAAATAGATGGGCTGCATGATGCTTCCACGCAGAGCTGAAACCGACCGCACACGAGTACTGGTAAACCGTTTAGAGGATCTAAGCCTGCCTATGCAAAGCGGTGCGCGTCGGACCGTCCATGCTTATAAACCCTATTGGTTCCATTGGGCGACAGGGCTTGAGATGTCATTTCATCTCAATGTCGGGTAAAAGTCCCACAAAGTTGGAAGCAACGTCTCCAAAAAGAGCTTTACAGTGTTAAAGGGGATGTAAAACCTCAAATTCAACAAAGGAAAACAAAATAAACCGTAGCCCGTTGACGGGCTTTTCCGGCTATCGAACATAAACGCGTAAGCTACATATAGACTGGAACACAAAAAGACAAAACTTGTACTGAATAATATTGCGTTTTAACGATTACCCACAATCTACGCTATGGAGCATTGCTACCAACCGCTTGCTATCAGTCTGTCGGATAACCAGTACAATGCACGTTCTTTCAGACAGTATGCTACAGACAGTATGCTACAGTATGCTAATACTGTATAACAAAGTGCAAGCAATCAAACAGATGACCTTGTAGACCCCGGCTAGAAGGTGTAGAAATCACCATTCAATGGTTTTCAAGAAAATCAATTCTTCCCTCTGGCCATTAGCGACTGGAATGCTCTTCTCGATCCAAAAATGTCAATGGCTCAAGGTGGTGGGAATAGCGAGCTCAGTTTACCTATGTCTTGAAAATGCCTGTATCAGGGGTCCTATATATAGTGTATGAAGATCCATTGGTCTTAGTATCACCATTATGACTCTGTTAGCAATATTTACCGTTTCTCTGTACATACGCGTTCAGTCAAGTTATCAAATATGCTCTATCAAGGCTAAAACTACGTCTCCAATCAAAGCAGCAGGAAACATGCAGGCAGTGATAATCGCAGCTGAGCGTACAGAGATAAAAACGAAGCTGGCAGCTAATCGTACAGTCGCCAACAGGATAGGCCCTGAACAAAGAGGTTATTATTTTGATGGTAGGACTATAGAACTAGCAAACGGGTATTGAGATATGCTGGTTTATAACCGTATTTGGTGTTCGCCAATTTAATAATTGTGTAAACTGACCACATGAGAGACAATATGTAAAATAGTAACGATCGCTGCAAGCGAGGATGAGAAAAATCACTGATGCAGCATCAGAATCGTGTTCTTGTGAAGAACAGGGCGCATTATGATTGCAAATCGAAGAAAATTTGAAAAGAAACACCTCTTACCTTCCAAAACATGTGTTCGATTAAAGTGTCATTAATGAATTTTATTGATTTTTTGTGTTTTTTATAAATATCGTGTAAAGCAGCTAACGATTTTTGAGCGTACAGTATCAGCAGCTTCCGATTTCAGATACTGTACGATGGTCAACTGTGAGCCAGAGTCATATTTGAATCACCTGAATTTCTTCAACAGGCAGTTAGTACTACCCTTGCAGTTTTTTTCAATAAGAAGAGAGCATACGTGGAAAGAGAAAGGCCAAAAAAGGTCATAAGGTGTTACAACTGTATGAAGTTTGGACACATAAGTGGTACCTGCAGATCAGAAACCATATGTGAGAGGTGTGGAGGTAATCACAAGGGAGATAACTGTACAGAAACCATAAAGTGCAGTAATTGTGGAGGTGGTCATTTTGCATCAGCTTCGGTTTGTCCTGTGTATAAAGAAGTGTACAGATCATTAACCACTGGCCAAATCTTGTATTAAGACATAATGAAGTTTCTTTCACTCAACTGTCAATCATTTAAAACTGCAAAAAAAGACATTTTTAATTTAGTGGACAATTATAATTTGGATTTTTTGTGTTTATCAGAGACTTGGGAACAAGAGTCTGACAAAATATCATTTCAAAATTGGCAAGTTTTTTCAAAACCAAGAAAACAGGATCATCATGGAGGTGTAGCAATATTAAGTAGACATTCTGAAAAATTTATGGTTTCCAGGACTATCGATTTGGAAAGAAATGATGTGGAAGCAATCTGTGTCACAATTCAAATGGAAAAAAGTGAAAAATTACTTTTAATTGTAGCATATATTCCCCCATCAAAATCAGAACAGATGAAAGGGTTCATAGAGTTGATTAAATACTGCAACCAAAGTTTCAAAAATATTATCATAACCGGTGACTTCAATGCCAAAAGTATCCTATGGGGTAATAACTTGGATAATAGTGCTGGGGAATTGTTGGAAAGATGTATGTTTTCAGAAAATTTCATTTGTATCAATGATGGATTGAAAACCAGAAGACATTCTGATAGTGTTATAGACTTATTTTTGATTAAGCCACACTTAAACAGAATTGTAAAAAAATGCCAAACGCTTGTACAAGAGACAGTCAGATCGGATCATATAGGTATCTTGATGGAGACGGTGGATGGAGAAGAAGAACAAATGGAAGTTGTGGAAAAGTATCGGTTGAATAAAACAGACTGGAAGAAATGGGATGAATTGACTGAGGAAAAATTTACAGAATGGATGGAGGAACTTGCATTACACCCGCAAGAGGATATAGATTATGTGTATGATTCATTTCTCGAAGTATTTCAGACCTGTATGGATGAATGTGTACCAAAGGCTTTTGCCAATATAGATGGTAGAAGAAAGTCTCCACCATGGTCGAATGAAAAGGTCAAAGAAAAAAAGACAGAGCTTAATAAAGCCAAAAAAATGTTCAAAAAGAACAAAACCCCTAGAAACTTTGCATATTTAAAGGATTGTGAAGAATTATACATCACTGAATGTGAAAATGCAAAAGATGAATGGGTAAACAATACTTGCGAAACGATAAACAAAACCTCAGACATCAAAGAGAAATGGCAGTCTTTCAAAAGACTAACCTCCTATCAAGAAAAGGGGGGAGTGAGTGTACTACCATTATTGAATAAGGATGGAAATGCAGTATTTGACCAGGAAGGAAAAAGTGAGATCCTTAGAGAAACATTCTTTGGAGGAGGTCATATTGAGCAAGAGCAGTTTGATGAGGATTTCAGGAAGGAAATTGAAAGTAGACTATCAGACATCAGAGAATCTGTTAAAAGTACAGAAGGTGATGGGTTCTTGAATTGTCCGATTTCCTTTGACGAGGTTGAGGCTACTATTCAAAGAATGAAAAAAGACAAAGCACCTGGTCCTGACCACTTATATTCCAATATGCTGATAGAGTCAAATGAGGTACTAAAAAAAGCAATAACCTTTGTATTTCAAACATCTTGGAAGTTAGGAAAATTACCAAAGTTATGGAAAAGTGCTCATGTCAAGTTCCTCATGAAACCAGGTAAAGACAACTATCACATGGCGGGATCATACAGACCAATTAGCCTAACAAGCACAATGGGAAAATGTATGGAGAGGATTGTACATGCAAGGATATACTCCTTTGCAGAGCACCATGAACTTTTTGATAAAGAGCAGGATGGATTCCGCATACGTAGAGGAACTACCCAGTCACTAATCAAACTTACACAGGATGTCCTGAGTGGTTTTAATGAAGGTAAAGCTACCCTGGCTAGCTTCATAGATATGGAGAAGGCTTTCGACACTGTATGGAGAGAGGGGCTCCTTGTGAAGCTACATGACAAAGGAATAGATGGGGTCTTTTGGACATGGATTGCAGATTTTCTCCAGGATAGGAATGCAGCATGCATACTGAAGAGAACGGCTGGTACCACATTTCCAACTAAACTAGGACTACCGCAGGGAAGTGTCCTCTCTCCAGTTCTCTTCAACTTGTATGTCAGTGACATATATAAAAACATTGTCAGTGAAAAAATCAAATTTGCAGACGACGGTACAATTTGGTTGACTGGAGATAGCGTTGATGACCTCAGTAGAGAGATGGCCAAAGATCTGGCAACTATTGCCAGTTGGACATACAAATGGAGGATGAAATTGAATGCTGATAAAACTGAGTGCTGCCTATTCACAAAAAACACAGAGCATACCGTACCGGCAGTGGAAATGAAGGGAAAAGTTCTCAAAAGCACAGAAAAGGTGAAAGTTCTTGGTGTTGTTCTGGACAGCAAGTTAACATTCCAACATCATATTGACTTAGTGGAAAAAAAAGCAGCTAAGGCCCTTGCACAACTAATGATTGTTGGACGAACAGAGAAAATAAGCCCAGCAAATATGATAAAGCTCTACAACAGCATAGTTGTCCCTCAGATGGAATATGCTGCTCCTGTGTGGCAAGTAGCAAATTGTGGGCAACTGGAAAAAATCCAAAGAAAGGGATTAGCATTATGTCTTGGCTGTCCCAATACAGCCAGTTGTGAGGCATTAGAAGTTCAGGCAGGAGTGCTTCCCTTGGACCTTCGGCGGGAAGAAATTGCTATCAGATAGTGCGCAAAAATCATGGCAAAACCTTCAACTGAGTACATCAAACGGTCACTCAATAAATGTCAATCTACAATTGAAAATAATGAACGAGAAAAGTTTTCAACTCCACTTGGCAAAATGCTGGAACAGATAACTGACATGACATCCTTAACAGATGTCAGTATACAGATGATTGAGCCAGAAGCCAATTACTTGGAAAGTCTCCAGCCAACAATGAGAAGACCAGAATATTGGTCCAATTTAGGCTCGTCCAAGTCTAGAACCAAGGCACAGGAACAAGAGTCCAGAGAAGTAGTGGAAGGTCTTTTACATGGTATTTCCAGTAACACAGTGGTGGCTTTTACAGACGGATCATGTAGAGGAAATCCTGGTCCATGTGGAGCAGGTTCCTGCATAATCTTACCAAACAGTGACAAAGTGGAACTTAAGCAGCCTGTCTCTAAACTTGCCTCAATTCTTATGGGTGAGCTAGTAGCCATAAAGATTACCCTGGACTTCATTCTCGAGGAGAAAACAAGACGCCAAATTGATTCAGTTATGATCTTCAGCGATAGTCAGACCTCTGTAGGAATCTTGCAACTTGGCTGGGAGAACAAGACACATAAAAAGACCAGCTCTGACATCCTACAAATTATGAAAGATCTACAACAGAGTGGCACAGAGGTAAAGATACAGTGGACACCAGGTCATGCGGAGATAGCTGGTAATGAAACAGCTGACAAATTAGCCAAGGAGGCAGCTAAAGAGGCAGAGGACATGCCTGAAGACAATGGAGAGACAAGCCAGGCAGAAATACAGCAAGGAGCCAGGGAAGCGGTAACTACAAAGTGGCAACGTAGATGGAAAATATCAGAAAAAGGGAGAACACTGTATGAACTGAAACCACTAGTTAAGCCAAAGAAAATCAGCTTCAAGGCACAAAAACATCAGAGAGCTTTACTACAGTTGCAGAATGGATACAGTCAACTAAAGGAATACAGACACAAGACAGGTGTAGCAGACGATCCATTCTGCGAGTGTGGTGATATTGAAGATGTTCAACATTATTTACTTCACTGCCCAAAATATGAAGGACCAAGGGAGAAAATGAAACAAGAACTGCTCCTGAAATACGGCCTAAGGTACTTGACAGTTGAGCAATTCCTGGAAGAGAAAGAGGATGAAGATGAATCCAAATACATACAAGAAGAAATCCTAAGCATACTTGACAACTACATTGACTCAACAAAGAGATTTTAAAAGATAATGCTAAAAAAAAAACAAAAAAATAAAAAAAAAAAATAAGTAAATAAAACTAACTTCTGAACTTCACAAATGCGTCTAACAATGTACCCAGAGATTATATAATTAGATGACGCTTACGAAGACAAAGACAATACCTGAGAGTTACCGCGGCCGAATGGCTATGAACCAAACCAAACCAAACCGGTAAGATCTGTGCTCATCAAGAATGGCAGGTAGTCATAATCATTGAGTTGCGCCTGCCCAACGATGCAGTCCACCAACAATAAGCACGTGGCTGTTGTATATGCCGGAATGGGTCTGTCATTTACTTTTCATATCGGCCCTACCATCGCCCCAAGACGTTTCGGCCCGTTTTATTTTCTCCTATTACTGCTACTCGCTCACATCTGAGCATTACGAGCAGGATTTCTTGGGTGGAAACCAGTATGTTTTTTTTATAGTCAGGACATCAGCTGTCATTGTTCATCTTCCGCTGTGTTGATATATAGACAGGTCCAATGTTTTGACACGTGACCTAGTTTGCACATCATTGCGCCTGGGCAAAATTTCTTTTCCTTTTCATAACGATCTTTCGTTGTTGTCAAAAAGCTCCTGGTTCTATTAAAATCAGGTTTAATATTACAGGCATACTTTAGTTGACTGTCACAGAAAATTGAATTACACTTAAATGAGTAGATAAATATATTTTAGAGTTCATTCATGCATCTTCTGTGTCTAGTAGTGGTGTACCGATGATCCGGTGAAATAGATAAGTGGCGTGCTGGAGGCTAAATCGATTATTGACGTGAAACGGGGTAGCTGTCTCGGTACCTAATGTACTGGATTTTAGACATCGCACCGTGCTGCGACGCCACACTCATTTATTAATGGAGCATGCCTTTCTTTTCACAATTCAATATGAACTCAGACAACATATACGACCAGCCAGGGGCAAAACAAAAGTCTGGTGTCTGGAATTACTTTGGATTTACCCTCCCCCCCCCCCCCCCCAAAAAAAAAGAAAGGATCTGCCACCATTGAAATTTGAGTTGAGTTGCCAACAGCTCGAATCCAGGTAGTTTCACCCTGATTCGGGGGTGGGTCTTTTCGCCCGTGATTCGTTTCGCCCGTGGGTCATTTCACTGCAATTATATTCTATAGGGAGTGACCGGACAGACAGTTGAATGAATAAACAAATGAATGGAGTTGTGCGTTGGTAGATTATGGACGTACGAATGGATGGTTGAATAAATGGAGATGCATAAGTGAATTAATGAATGAACGATGGATTGGGATTTCATGTCTGAGTCAACACTATATAGGTCATTTTGAAGACCTTGCTTCCAGTTTTGTGGGTTTTTTTTACCCGACATAGAGATGAAACGACATCTTAAGTGCATCACATAAACAAGTCCGTGAAATGAAACCCCTTTAAACCCCAGTTTATATATAGAAACTGGGGGTTACGGGGGTATACAATATTTTTTTTTTATTTCTGATCCAAGACATAGGCTGTGGGTACTCGTTAGAACCTCAGTGAGGTGGTTCTAACAAGCACCCACAACCTATGTTTGCAGTATAAATAAGAAAAATATCACAGGTTTTCATCAGATAATATGCAGGGATTTTCCTACCCTTCAGAATCAGGGTCCAGGGGCCGCTGGGTTTGGGAAAAACAGCTCGCTAATATTTATAGTTGGGAATTTAAATCAGCTGTAACTTTGTCAATTTTGGTTCAATTCTCATGAAATTTTTATCAAAATGTAGCACAACATCAGAAATTAGGAAATTTATTATATAAAATTTGGGAATATCTGTCTCTAAATTGGGGAAAAATAGGGGCCGATTACCGGCCCACAAATTGCACCAGAAAAATCCCTGATATGCACTATGTCGCACGCTTGTGTTATCATAATGGAAAGCCGAAAGGACATTTACTCACTTACTTTACTACAAAATGTTAGCGATTATTGTTTCTCATGACGAGGCTCATATCTGATTGTCAAAGACTCTGTAATGTAATGTCTGAGTTGTGCAAAAATACCAGAATTTGTTGATCAGAAAAATGTGGATTTTTTTTTTGTGCATGGAAAATCGATGTTAGCAAGTCTAAGTAATGAAGAACCCCCAACACTAAACCCCACTTTATACAGCAATTAGTGGGTCCTCACATATACTTTATTTTTCTTATTTCAGTTTCTATAACATTGACAATAAGAAGTGAGAAAAATATCACATTTTTACATATACACAGTAATTGTCACAGCCATATTAGTCCCATTATATCAATGTCAAATATGGATAATTGCATTATAATTGTAATCACTAGATGCAAGCTTGTTACAGAGTTCATTAACGAAGCTCTTATAATTCTTGAGGAATTAACTTGAATGGTAGGATGCTCGCTAGGTTTGACGCAATATTTTTCAAAGTAAAGTGGGTCAAGGTCGAATATGGATGTTTGAATTATCGCTGCGATCCCAAGATACAAGTTTGTACCAAGTATCATTATTGAAACTCTTACAGTTTTTGAGAAATGAACATAAATAGTAGGGTGTACGTTAGGTTTGACGCAATAGTTTTCAAAGTCAGTGAACCATGAAAAGTATATCAAATTCAAATATATAGAAGCCTCTGTGGTGTAGTGGTTATGCTACTTGCCTTGTAAACCAGGGGACGCAGGATCTATCCGGGCTTCTCCAGACTTTCGGATGAGCTTTAAACCGAGGTCCCGTCTCAGAGGACTTCAGCTGTTGGTGAGGCGTAAAACTCAAACACTCACTCACTCAGGTCAAATAAAGCACCAAACGAGGATATTACAATATTTTCCGGGACTCCCCATACCCCCATCAATCCTTTTATATAGCAAAACATATCTAACCTCAATCCATAGGTCTTGAAAAAAAATAAGGGCAAAACGACCCACCAAATGACTCACGGGCGAAACAACTCCCGGTGACCTGTGACCAACAGATCAGTCTGTATATTACTGCAGTGGCAAGTGCACTTGCCTATGGTGTTAAGGGGAATGGGTACACCTTCAGGGGAGGCAACTCCTGCAAAAGTATTTTTGTCTCCCATGTCTATCAGGGTCAACTCTTAAATGAAAGAATTTGCTCCTGAGAGCAAATTCTTTCCTTTAAGAGGAAACCCCTTTTTCATTGAGACAGGGCTTACAGAAAAGCAAACAGGAAGTCCCAAAAGTTGTCTCCCTTTGAAAAATGGCAGAAAAATCTGCCAGGTGTTCCCATTCCACTTAGAGGCCTCCATTTGGATTCCCAGAAGCAGTAGAAATATTGTGGTGCCTGAACATGCTTCCACTGGCACCATTTGCAGGGTCCTGGTATGAATGTCAGAAACTAGTGCACCGTCCCCCGGATCTGGACGTTACCTGGAGGCCCACTGCAGGGAGAACCATCCCCTGTGCAGGTTAATGATTCCAACTGTGATTATATGATATTACTGTGTAGATTTTCATCCATCAAATCTGGAGTGTATGTAGTGTACACCTAGAAGTAAGGTCAAATGTGACCGATTGCAGTACTTAACAGTAGAAAGAAATGAGTATGGTCAAATTTCATCATCATCATCAATTCTACAATAGCTACAACCGTGCAAAAGCATATGTTTTACTTTAAAACTATAGTTTTCACAAGGACTAACAGTAAAACAAGCATGCCAAAGTGAACTATTCAGGAACCGATTATAATCGGAAGAATCGCATTGGTAGCAACAACCGATGATGATCAGATCGATTATGATTTCCAACCTATGTCACACCACCAGCATTTAGTCATTAGTTTTGCGCATTTTTAGTACAAATAATTAAGACCACCCCACCTCATTTCTTGCATAAGTTTAACAGTTACTTTAATCATCAAAACATCCTCAAATCTTCCAGAAACTAATAATTACTTGCTAAGACATGGCTATTATAAAAGTTTAATGGTCAATTTTGTTGTTTCGAGTCCAAACAAAATACTCAGGGCTTGAAGAAATAGATGAGCTGCATGATGCTTCTTAGCTCTAAAGCTGAATCCGACAGCACACAAGTACTGGTAAACCACTTAAAGGATCTAAGCCTACCCAGGCAAAGTGATGCGAGTCCGGCCGTCCATGCTTATAAACCCTATTGGTTTCATTGGGCGACAGGGCTTGAGATGTCATTTCATCTCAATATCTGGTAAAAGTCCCACAAAATTGGAAGCAACATCTCCAAAATGACCTATACAGTGTTGATGGGGACCTTAAACCTATATCAACCAACCAGCCAAACAAAATACAAGTTTAAAGAAAATAACATCGCATCGCAATTACAATGGCGATAAACGGCCAAAGACGTTTTTTGCCCACCACCGCTAAGTCCTGGCAAACAGTATTATTGAGTGATGACATAGTGTTTGGATACGTGTGTCTATAGGGCTGACTAATCGGCGCTGTAAAGGTAATTGATTATCAGTCCTGCCATTATGGTTGATAATTGATAGTAATCACTAAGATTTTTACATAATTTTACTTGTCTGACTTTCTATCTGAGCATGACTCTTACCAGTGGCCTGTGCAAACATGCAGACCCATATGAGATGCCACAGAATGTGGCATCTCATCAGGGTCGATACTGTTTGCCACTGATCCAGCTATTTAAGGCTTAACTTTGAGTAGTACCCGGTAAATAGTTCTTCTCAAATAAGCAATTACAAGCAAATCAGTAATGATAATCATTTTGCGGAATTTATCAATCGATTAATCAATTATCCCATTAATCATGTCAGACTTATAGATATACCCATCAGACATATTATGATAGCTGATCCTGATTTTCAAACACTTACGGCTTGATCATTCAAATTTACCTAGTAGGTAAATGAATTTGAAGATAAAAAGGAGGATTTCACAGGTTCTTCTGTGTGGATTATTGACCTTATACTTTGCCTCATGTGTGTGTTGCTGGTTTCTTTTTGTTTTGGATAGCTGATTGGCCTTGTTCACAGAGGACAAACCGGAGTCTGTCTTTTGGTTTATGTTTCAGTTGTTTGGTGCTGTATTTGTCAAAAGTGTGACAGAAGTAAAGGTGGGGATTGCAGCCGCGTAAAATTTATTTAAGCTCCCAAGCAGGGTTCGACATTAACCCCAAGACCGATGGACATTGTCTAGTGAAAAGCTGGTCAGGTCTAGTACGGTCAGTGGCTGGCTGGTCCGAATGGTCCAGTTGAAAATCTGGCACCAAAGTGATTAAAATCCATTTTTTAGAACTCGTTTACCATAAAATGGGCTTCTTACTTTCTATGTAAATCAATAATACTGTAATGATCCAAAGTATTTGGACAGACAGGCCTAAGCAAACAGTGCAGACCCAGATCAGACTGCTCCTGAGGGTCTACACTGTTTGCCATTCCACCTGCACATTTTGGACTCCTTGCTGGACCATGAAACAAATTTGTTAAAATTTGAGGAGAATTACATCAAGTCCTAAAGGTGTCTGAAATTTCAGGACTTTTTAGGTAATAGAAATAACCATCTAACATGTCTAATAAGACTTATATATCTCTTTAGTATGATTTTAGGTCCATTTGAACTTAGATCGGGTCCAGTGTATCCTAAGAGTCACAGGACCACCTTGTCCAGTTATTTAAAAAGTTAATGTTGAAATACTTTTCAATAACCATTCCAAGGCAGTTCTTCTGTTGTGGTTTATGTTTGTTATAGTTTGTCTTTGAATGTGTGTATCGCTTATATATTGGCCATTTTGTGGGAAAGTAACTGTCTTTTTGGCTTTCTGCCAGTGATGTTTCCATCAGCCTCTTGTTATTTCATGTTAGTGTTTCTTTCCCGTTGGTCATTAACCAATTGATGCTTATGACCCACAAAGAGGGTTGGTGCATCGTTAAACTCGAAATCATCATCATTTCCCATTGGTGTCTCTGATGGAAGGTGTGGGTTAATTGAATTGATTCCTTATCATTGCCTTTGTTTGTTGGTTTGTTTGATTTGAGGTTTAATGTCCCCGTCAACACTGTAAAGGTCATTTTGGAGACGTTGCTTCCAACATTGTGGGACTTTTACCTGACATTGAGATGAAATGACATCTCAAGCCCTAATGCCCAATGAAACCAATAGGGTTTATTAGCATGGACGGTCCGCCTCGCACCGCGGTTCCTGGACAGGCTTAGATCGTCTAAGTGGTTTACCAGTACTAGTGTGCGGGCCGGATTCAGCTCTGCATTGAAGCATCATGCAGCCTTTATATTTCTTCAAGCTCCTATGGGCGTGGGCCTTGATCATTGCCTTTGAATTCACTTCTATTAAGAGAGTTTAGGAGATGACAAGTTGTTATTGGTTACATTTTGTTTTTCTCTTGCTTTCAGCATAATATGCTTCGACTGAACATCCCAGCCATTGCCATAAGAGGGTTTCACACCACATCAGTATGTGACATGCAGAGAGTTCGATCAGGGCGATACAAAGTAACCAAGAAACGAACCCTGCCATTGACATATGAACAGGCAAAACCTCCCTTTCTCATTGGAATTGACAAGGCATGGAACACCTGGAACACAAGTATGTCTCCTATACTACATAATATAATATTATCCTGGAACTTCGATGACTCGAACCTCGATGGCTGGTTAACCATGGCTGAGTCAAATCCGTTTTTGAGTCCCTGGGAATTTCTTCACATAAGAAGTACTGTGGGAGAAGTAAGAAGATTTTCGACTTTAAACTTGCGAATGTATGCTGTGCTTACTGATTAGAATCACCTATCGAGGTGATTCTAATCAGAAAATACAGCATTCATTTTATTATAGAACACCGAATTAATCCCGTTATGCCTCCTGGCAGAAACCCTCAGTGGCTCGAACTACCCCTGTCTCGAACAGATCGTTGTCCCAAAGGTTTCGAGCCATCGAAGTTCAACTGTATATTGTTTTAGCTGCAACATTCTAATTCTGGCACTGCTGTCAAATGTTCCTGCTTTTATGTAAAGATCAAAGACATGATTGCCATGCCCCAAACCCTCCACTGCTTAAAAGCCTTACATCTCAGGGACTGTACAGATCCCCACCCCTAAACCATGTATATATATTTTTGTTCGTTATGATAAGATGCATTCAGTGATACGAACCAGGGCTCTGTTGGGTCTATGCCCCAACCCCTCCAGTCAAAAAAATGCCTTATATTCAGAGCTCTCGGAAACGCAGGATTCTGCGTATTTTACGCCAACTTTTGCCGTTGTACGCGTAAAATTCACAACCGGCGATTCTTGTGTACGCATGTTTTTATTGCGACACGCGTCCAAAATTACAGAAGCGGTAAATTCAGAAGCTAATTTAGGGCGCTTATGCAATACCAATAAAAGATCAAATGCGGCGCCGCTTTTTATGTTGAAAGCGCACGTGCCACAAACCAGTAGGCGTGACCTATATTGACAGGTATTTTTGCACCTGTCAGTGGGAGAGACAATATTGGAAAGTGGTGGTTTGCGGCACGTGTTAAAAATGATTGTACCTGTTTAATCTCGCCGCGCTAATCCCCGTGTTATTACGGATTACAATTTACTAATTGATGTAAGCTCATATCATCAACGGATTAGCATGAGTGGGTAAAATATCACGTTTAGTTAAACCAGGGTTACGGCGAAGACGATATAATTGACGAATTACCAATGTCATGTATTTTCACGACTACACGATCGTACTTTTTATCGCTCGGTCAAAGTGTGTTTCGACGTTTACTGGTGACAAAAATGCATGTAATTCTTCAAAATACAATCATTTTTAACAATTACAGGAAGTCAGACGTGGTTAGGATGCTTCCCCTACGTATTTGTTTTCACCAATTAAAAATAATTGAGCTACTGTCACGTACATATACGTCCGAATTTGAAAGCACAAATGTAGCTAAATAGAATGCTGCTTTTCTGATCTGGGTTTACATTATATCTGCTGCTATCCTAATACTACCTTATTTTTATGTGGCATTATTTGACTAGAAGTGCGAGAATAAATCTGAGCAACTGCATTGTGGGGGGGGGGGGGGGGGGGGGGGGGGGGGGGGGTTGACACATCAGTGAAATATTTCTAACTAGTACCCACAATCTACATGTTTGGAACGAAGTTATTAAATGCATTTATCAGAAAAAAAGAGTTTGGAAGCCATGAAAGTATACAGTTTTTCAAATTGACGTGTAGCCTGATAATAAGAAGTTTTTGTCTATGTTCTATGCGTGATCAAGATCAGAACTCCAACTTTTTTATGTGGGAATCCAACTTTTTATCTGTGAATCCAACTTTTTACAAGGAAGGATTCCTGGAATACTGTTTTCAAAATCCTAGTGAGAGCTCTGATATTTCAGATATGGAGTCCACATGGATGCTCATATAAGTATGGAGATTCTTTTTGGAGACCTTATAATTGGTAGTTTATACATGTAATCATATCTTGTTAAAATTCGCCCCCGCCAATCGGGGCTTGTAGAAATAGTTTGGGCTGCATGGTGCTTCTATGCAGAGCTGAAACTGTCCACACATGAATTCTGGTAAACCGCTTAGAAGGACTAAGCCTGCCCAGAAAAAGTGTTGCGAGTCAGACCATCCAATGAATTTAACCTTTTGGGTTCCCTGTGGGGCAGGGCTTGAGATGTGATTATAGCCCCGCTTTGAAAAAGTGGGGGCTATATTGGATTTGCCTTGTCCTTCTGTGATTCCGTTATTTATCCTAACTCAAACTAGAAATGTGTCCAGACGACACAGATGCCCCCGCCAAGGGCCCCGCCTCACCCCGAAAATCCATGTTGCAACAAACTTTTCTAAGTGTGTCACCTTGATCTTGAGATCATGGGCAGGGTCGTTGGTATGGGTGAATGAGACTTGGGGACCTGTACATAGCTCCAGATAATTTTTTATCCCCACTTCATATTTACTTATCAAAATTAAAACCTTTTCAGTAAACTGAAAAAATGGGTCAGTAAATATACTGATCAAATCGGGAGGTCGTTTCGTATTTTTATGAACCTGGTTAACTACCGATTCATTACAATTTAAGCTAGTTAATAGTTCACTGATACTGATTATAAAGACATATCAAGCCAGTAAACAGAATCACCCTTATGTTTCTGGACAGATGTCTTAGCAAACAGCACACACCCAGATCAGACTACACTTTCTGAACATATTATGCTCAGTGTTTGCGCTAGCCGGAAAGTGGGAGTGGGGCACTCGATATCAGTAGCGTAGACGCGAATAAAAATACCGTCTGTGTCGTAGGACGCTAAGAAACTTTTATGATGCACTGCCAGTTTTTCTGCGTTCATGTTCAAAGACGCCGACGAGACATCTAAGAAGCTTGATAGGACGATAATTCTTTTTTCAAATTGAGATGAATAGTTGTAAATAAGCATGCACTTCGTGCTGGCTTGGCCACCTGCGATTCACAGATCGATATATGCATGAAAACCAAAGTATTACAAGTTGATCCTACTAATTGTATTTTGGTTAAATGTGGTATAGAACACGGCAGACAAAGAGATCAGTCTGTGCAACGATAAAGAGTGAAAAACGGTTCCGTTTGAACTAAAATGTAGTAGACATTTTTCACGAAGACCGAATTAGGACTTCGAAGATCGAGAACGGAGTTTACACGCTGGGATGTTCTCAACAATACCTTTATGTATAAGTTATCTGTAATAAAAGGCGTACCTAGCAAAACGAAGAAAGCAATGTCTTTTGACCAAACTGACAGTTTTGAATTCACATGAGACGAAGTCTCCAGATACTTGTCTAAGACGCAGTCTCCAGAGAACTGACCAGAGGCACAGTTTCCACTGGACTCAACTTAAGCCTCACCAACTAGTCCTGAGGTTAATATCAAGACTCCTTATCGAGTAGAAGTCTCCAGGGAAGTGACAAAAAGCGGGATCTGCAAGGAAGTATTATGAGGCGTAGTCCGCGGGGGAACACACCTCAGGCGAAGTCTCTAGGGAACTCCATTACGAAAACACGCCTATTTAAATACACTTCAAATGTTACCACCGAAAAATGATTATTTTTCAGCTGAAAAATTGTTTTAATGTTCTTATTTCTGCTCAAAATATAGATTGTGGGTACACGTTAGAACCGCCGCTAGGTACACGTTAGAACCGCGGTTCTAACGAGTGCCCACAACCTATATTTTAGCGCAGACATAAGAAAATTAGGGTTTGTCCCTATAAACCCCAGCTTTACTTGATAAAATTGGTGTTCAATGGGTTCAAATTTCTACAGGCGTGTTTTCGTGATGTCACATGGGCGAGGGCTCCATGGAACTTTTGTTTAAATTTTGATTTAATGTCCCCGTTAACACTATTTCATTCATTTTGAGATTTAACTTCCTTTTTTCGGGGGGTGGGGGGGGGGTGGACTTTTATCCGACATTGAGAATGAGATGAAATGACATCTCAAGTCCTGTCGTAGGGCTTGTATGAATTGAGCGGTCCGACTCGCACCACTTTGTCTGCAGAAGCTGTGTGCTAAGCGGTTTACCAGTATTCATGTGCCGTCAGTTTCACGTCTGCGCGGAAGCACCATGCAGCCGAATCTATTTTCGACGGGCGGGACCTATTCTCCAGGGAACTCACATAAGGTGAAGTCTCGATGTAAGACGAATGTATCTCCGGAACACGCATAAGCAAGGTCTGAAAGCAATGCACATAAGACATTTATTTATTTATCTATCTTTTTTTTTTTTCATTTTTACGTCCCTTACAAGATTATTTCACTCAGGTCGTTTAAGTTTAAAGAAAACCGAAGTACTCGGGGGAAAACAACCTGACCTTCCGTTAGCTGCAGACATGTGACCTTAGCGAGGTCCGAATCAACAGTGGTGAGAGGCCTAATGATAAAACTGACAGCAAGCAAAACCTGCAGGCATCTTATCAGGGACGAAGTCTCTAGGGACCTCAGATGAGCTAGGTATGTATATGGTACTTTTATTTTGCGAGGTCTCCTGTGAATCCAGCTGAGAAAAAGTAGCATCAGCATCGGAAGTTACGTGAAAGGAAGTTGCTTTGGAATTCACCTAAGTTCTGTTTGTTTGTTTGTTTGATTTGAGGTTTAACGTCCCCGTCAACACTGTAAAGGTCATTTTGGAGACGTTGCTTCCAATTTTGTGGGACTTTACGCGACATTGAGATGAAGTGACATCTCAAGCCCTGCCACCCAATGAAACGAATAGGGCTAATAAGCATAGACGGGTCCGACCCGCACCGTTTTGCCTGGACAGACTTAGATCCTCTAAGTACTCGTGTGTGGGTCGGATTCAGCTCTGCGTGCAAGCAGCATGCAGCCCATCTATTTCTTCAAGCCCCGATGGGCGGGGCCGAATTCACCGAAGTAGAATCTCAAGGTAACTCATCTTGTTACGAGCTAGGCAGCCCCCAATTTCTGTTACGAGCCAGGTGTACCAGAAAGATAAAGCAAACAAGCCTTTTGGAAAAAAAATAAAATAAAAATCCAGTTCTTTTTATACACTCGCAGAATTCTGTGGAACATTCCAGAGGGCTGTGGAATAAGATTAGGTAATATTCTAAAAATAATGTAAACTCGAACTTTCTGGATGATGCCATACTCTTTCCTCTTGTCAACAAGTTATTTTCCAACTGAAATTAGTGTGTGACTCATTTTTTTCAGATTGTTCTTTAATAAGTAGGTAATTTAATCTCACTTGAATTCGCCAGGGAACTGATATGAGGTAGAATCTGAAGAGAAATCGCATGAACGTTTTACAATAGACCTCACCTGATTCGAAAACAAACAAAAATGAACCTGGGTCTCTTTGACCTATTGTTCGTTTGTTTCAGTTATGCTGACTCAACAACAAAATCAAACTAGACAAAAGTGCCCAGTGGGGCACGTATACCCCCGGCCAGTGCCATCACCTCAGCTGAAACAAGAACTACAAAGGGAAATAACTCTAAAAGGCCTGACCCCTTGGCCCTTATTTTCTTTCCCACAATACAACTAGTCATACTGATCTTGTTTGCAAAATTTCAAGTTTCTATGTACAGTAGTTATTGAGAAATCTTTGACACAAAATAAAAATATACACTATTAAACAGCAAGAACTACAAAGGGAAATAACTCTAAAAGGCCTGACCCCTTGGTCCTTATTTTCTTTCCCACAATACAAGTAGTCATACTGATCATGTGTGCAAAATTTCAAGTTTCTATGTGAAGCAGTTCCTGAGATATCTTTGACACAAAATAATTGTTTACGGACACACAGACAGACAGACGGAAAGACAAAAACTATATAGCCCCATTGCATACTTCGTATGCCGGGGGTATAATAAAAAGGGAGAGAAAAAAAAATGGAATGGAGATTTTTTTTTTTTTTTTGTCAACACTATAAAGGTCACTTTGGAGACGTTGTTTCCAATTTTGTCAGATTTTTACCCGACATTGAGATGAAATGACATCTCAAGCCCTGCCACCCAATTGAACCAATAGGGTTATATGCAACACAGGTCCGACTCGCACCTCTTTACCTCTTAGCAGTTTACTAGTACCCATGTGCGGTCGATTTCAGCTCTGCGTGGCAGCATCATGTAGCCCAATCCATTTCTTCAAGCCCCGATGGGCGGGGGCCAAAATGGAATAATGCAGTCGAATGCATGTATACATGTCTTACACGGCTGTGGCAAAATCCATTTTCTATTGTGCAATAAACCAGTGAAGCATGCTACAAAATACCATTATTATTTGCTGAGTTTTACTAACATTCTTCGGTCGCCGGTCGCCGGCTGACTTGGATTCACTATGAAAGGAAGTGTATTCTCTCCTTTATGATTACGATCCTAGAAAACAAACAGCAAATACAAATCACAGTCAAAGTGCTGACAGCGAAGAATCTGCACATATTATGATGATTAGTATACTGATCTTTCATCTTGTCGACCGGACAGGTCACCATTACGAAATACATCTATGCAAATATAGCGTAAATGTTAACACCCAAACCCGAACGTGTTCAGATGCAAAATTTCAATGGTTTCCCTATTTTGGCGCAAAACACAAACTTTGAGTACTTTTTTAAACCGCCTCGATTAAGCGGTTCTCACGTGTACCTTCAGCAAAAAGAAAAAAAGAAAAATAAGGTTTACTCACGTAAACCCCCAGTTTATATTTTCTTATTACCGGGGATCATTTATTTCATTGCTGAGTTTTGAACATATTTGAGGGTCATTAATGACACTTGTTTGTAGGGGTTAGATCTAAACATTAACCTTTAAGATGCCAGTCACGACAACTGTCGTATGCTCTGTCGTACGTTGGTTACTTCTCAGGTTGACGATCGGCTTTTTATTAGGAAAATAATCTTGAAAGGGCCGTAGAAATAATAATAATAAAACAATTCGTCAGTGACTTTTATTCAGCTAGATACGCATTTTAGATATAGGAACATATAACGTTGAGAAGATCCCAGCTGATAAAGTCCATTTCCATCTCCTACGTCCTTTATCCGTCCTAGTGAAAAATGTCTAGTAGCACACAACCGTGCATTGATGACAATGTTGTGGGGAAAAAAGCGTCGGAATGATAAAAATATGAATATGGGTCACTGATGAGGCCTAATTGGCCTAAACTAGCTAGTCTGGCCATGAAAACATGTACACTCCATACGTTTCAGTTCTGTGGTATATTCTTTGCTTCCAAAGGATAACCCTTTTATAGTACATATTTATTTAATTGTTTCTTTTATCTTCAGAAAAAGATTTAATAAATTTTAACTGTTTCAATTATAACATACATTACATGCGCTGCATCAAATTATGAATAAATACTGGTAATCTCGTGCAAATCCGCTATTATAACCGAGATGTGCGATCATAGCATGCCGGAAAAACTTTATTAACACCTATTACGCCAGTCAATTTACCGGTTTGTGACAAAAATATATTTTTTTAGTGAATAGATACTTGAACCGTATCAGAAATAAACAACCATCATGATTCAATAATCAAAGGCATTGGAAAACGGCAAGAAACACGTTTTTAAGCGATATGAAACCTTGTGAACAGTGACTGCACATTCAAAGATTTTCAGGAAGACATTTCATGTGAGAGATGTTGAACAGTCTGATCCAAGTACCTATTCACTTACAACGTAATACAGGGTCCGAACTTAAGCATTTTTGCCACAAGCAAAATTTAGCTTGCTAAAAAAAGATCTACTAGGTAAAATGAAAATCAACTCGATTTTTTCAAAAAACCCTTTAATAAGAGCGGAAATTTTTCAAGAACAACTGCTACAGTAATGATTAACTTGTATGGGTAGTATTAATGCAAATAAAAAAAAACTGATGACGTGTTAGTCTAGGGCTGGGTACCGCCTTTGGAAATTGTACCGTGGTAACCACATGTTTCAAACACCAGGTGTTTGTACATCGTAAAATAAAACAGACAAGTAAACAGAGACTCATTACGCGTTTTCTAGGTGTTTACGGTCGCGAAAAATGTGACATTGGCAATAATATTGTCTTTGCAGTTTATCTGGATGCGATCTTTACTGATTGCTATTAATCTGTCCATGACATATCACTAATCTTATGCCAATAAATTAGTTAATTCTGTTAACAAATAAGACACGATGTTTTTTTTTTCCAAATTGCTATGGGATAATGAGCGTAAAGTAAGCCAAGATTGCAAGTCATTCTTTTCATGTGTCACTTAATATCAATACCTGCTGGTTCAGGACATGACCACGCCCGATGTTCAACCCGCCGATATATAGCGGTTCTTTTGATATTGCGTGAATGGCTTTAGTTGGCTAAGTATTGAGCATATTTTATAATTATTGACCACATTAATAGGATTAAAGACGTCGGGGTTTTTCAGAAGTCGTCACATGCTATCTACCTGCATTATCCATTTGAACTGTCTCTGGGCAATTTGTGATAAAATTATTTATTCACAGTTCGACACAGCGCTACACAGATTGATCAACATACATGCTGTCTTGCAATGTCATCTTTGTCAGTCGTGTTCCGACAAGCAGTGCATATATATGCTACAAAGTTTTCACGCAAGATTACTTTGAGCCCCAATTAGCAGGATTAAACTGTTAGGTTTTGATTAGAAATTTATTACCTATTTATCTGTGTTAATCCCAAGTGGCCGGCATGCGGAGCATGCTCTATTAGTTATTACCGCTATTCATCTCAAGTATCCGATAATTTTCGCGCCCTATCGGTCGCGTCGGCGTCTTTGAACTTAACAGTGCTCAGCATGACTAGCGGCGCATTATAAAAGATACTTTGCGTCCCTGCGAGGTTTTTTTTCGCAGCCGACGCTAGTGAAATCGTTTTGCAAACATATTTTTGTTCTTTCGCAAACATTGAATTAAATGATATAAAATTTCCGATAAAATCCGTCACTTGCCAAATGTACCGATACGGCAAAGAAGAAAGAAAATACCGCGGTTTACCGGCCTTACGTGCTACGCCTCCTGACCTCTGGAAAGTTTATAATCTAAATTTAGAACGTCGGAATTGCAGAAGCAGTCGCGGAAATGGCGAGTTATTATTGTCGTCTGTATTATTACTATTATTATTTTTTACCTACGATCGGACACTCGCGAAAATTTTCTAGTACAAATATTTTGGCCTCGCATTTTGAAATTCTCACTCGCATTTAGCGTAAATGCGAGCTTAATTTCGGACCCTGTAATAGTTTGCATTCAGGCGCATTCTGCGGTCGAAACAAACAAGGTTAATGAGTCTACGAACAGCCAAAAATTTGTTACTTTTTTACAAAAGACCAGATTAACTAGTGAGTCTAGACAACCCGCGTGCTGCTGTTTTAAAACACCAGAGGCATAAAAGGAGTGTACAGACAGATCAGACTGGACAGGCTTGTCTGTTTTCACATATCCCACAGTCATATTTTCCGCTAAAGTATTAATGCAACAAACGTACATGCGGGAAATTATGTGCACGAAAAAAAAAAAGCAAAACATTTGTGAGACCAGTGAAGTGACTAACTACAGCTGCAGGTGTGAAAACACGTTTCGGATTCTTCTTCTTATTTCTAATCACAGCGGATAGCCGTCGGGTAGAGGAAGGGTATTAATTACATACACTTTCATGTTACGAAACGTTATGCAAGGATTACTGCGTAAATACGCGCCATATCATTGTCTCCTTCGTAACCTAAGAAAGGTCTACCGTAAATGGTACGATTTAAATTTTCAACCACTTCGTATTTTGCATTTTTTAATCCGTAATTTACGAAAATACGAAGCTTATCTGGCCCTCTGGGGCCTGTATCTATCATCATTCCAAATATGAAGCCAATCTATAAATATGAGCCCTAAAACTTTATAAGCATAATAAGACTTAAGTTCATGACCTTGACCTTGAGGTCATGGGCATGGGTGGGGGTATCGCTGAATAAAACTTTGAACCTATATCTATAATCATACCAAATTCAATCAAATGGTTTGGAAAATATGAGTTCTAAAATGTTCAGGTCTACCTGTTACAAAAACTTTAACCTGAGTTTTAACATTGAAAATTTCTAAGTCTGTGACCTTGACCTTGAGGGTATTGCTTAATAAAACGTTGGACCTATATCTATCATCATACCAAAGATGAACCAGTTCCATCAAATGGTTAGGAAAATATGAGTTCTAAAAGTTAAGGCTCTACCTGTTACAAAAACCTTAACCTGAGGTTACAGGATCACGTACGTACGTACACACACACAAACCAAACCGAAAAACTATATGCCCCCGGCATCATGCCGATGCGGGGGCATAAAAACATTTGAAGTACTTTCATGAAACTTCACAGAAATGTAAAGCACTATGGGACGATGTGCAGAGGGCATGAACCATAGCTCTGGATTGCATACTTTTGGAGTTATTGCCCTTTGAACATTGAAAAAATTATGTTATTCATGATAACTCAAAAAACGTTTGAGGTATTTTCGTGAAACTTCACACAAATGTAAAGCACTATGAGACGATATGCAGAGCACATGAACCATAACTCTGGGTTGCCTACTTCTTTGAACATTGAAAAATGGCAATTTTAACCTTGTCTGCTCCATAACTCAATAACCGTTTGAGGTATTTTCATGAAACTTCACACAAATGTAAAGAACTGTAAGACAATGTGCAGAGTGCATGAACCATAACTCTGGATTGCCTACTTTTGGAGTTAATGCCCTTTGAACATTGAAAAATGGCAATTTTAACATTGTCCCCTCCATACACAAAAACGGTTCGAGATATTTTCATGAAACTTCACACAAATGTTAAGTGCCATGAGGCAATATGCAGAGCACATGAACCATAAGGCTTGATTGCCTTTTTACCACATTTAATTAGTGGCTGAAAACATTTTTTAGCTGACCTGTCACGTAGTGACAAGGTGAGCTTTTGGGATCATTTTTTGTCCGTCGTCCGTCCGTGCGTGCGTCCGTAAACTTTTCTTCAAATGACATCTCCTCCTAAACCACTGATCGGATTTTGACCAAACTTCACAGGAATGATCCTTAGGTGGTCCCCTTTCAAAGTTGTTCAAATGGTTCCGGTCTGTTGCACATATAGGTCACAGTAGCCAAAAATAGATTTTTTTTCACCGAAAACTTAAACCAGAGGACCAGTGGTCCTGTAAACGCTCACCTGACACCTGGTCCTGGTGTACATTTTAATGTTTTTATATATGTATATAGCCTCAGAGCAGGACTACACAACTTGTGGGGACAAAATTTTGATGTCTAACAATGTGATAAAACTTTCCACCTATTCCTACCTTTCTGACAGTTCGAAGGCCATGCTTTCATTATGGTTTATTCCATTTGTCATATTTTTTTTAACTTTTCATATTATTTAGGGAATGTCTGATTGACAATGTGCTGGGAAAGAGCACTTGACTCCTTGATTTTCCACTTGTACAGTTTTACTTAATACCATCTACATTATAGGTGTTTCTTTGCAGTATGGTGGCTGGGACACAACGTGAATTTGTTTTATCAGTTCCTGGTCATTGCATTTTATCTACTTTGTGACCAGAAACAGCAGATGAGACCTATTCGATTGAATTTTTGCATTAACCCCAATTTTGTATTATATATTCCTTCCAATTCGGTATTCTAGAAATTATGTGCTTATTTTTTAAATTAATTTTAGGAGAGATACTGGTCTAGTGGAATTCATTTCACTGACCTTTCCAAGGCGGCTCTTCTGTCGCGGTTTATTTTTGTTATGGTATGTCTTTTGTGTGTGTGTGTGTGTGTGTATCGCTTACACTATTTTATTTTGGATAGCCAATTGGCCATTTTGTGGGAAAGTAACTGTCCTTTTGGCTTTCCACTATTGATGTTTCCATTAGAGTCTAGTTATTTCATGTTTGTGTTTCTTTCCCTTTGGTGTCACTGATACGAGCTGTGGGATAATTGTATCTATTCCTGATCACTGCCTTCCATGATGGGCCCGAGTACCATATGCTACATGCCAAGTTTCAAGGCCACTGGCCTTATGGTTCTGGAGAAGAAGATTTTTAAAGGCTTTTTACCATATATGGGCATGGCGGCCATCTTGGTCATGTGATCCAGACCCCGCGAACAAACTTTCGTTCCCCCATCCCACTGAGGCTCCATATGAAATTTGGCTTTGATTGGCCCTGCAGTATAGGAGAAGAAGATCTTTGAAAATGGTGGACGGACGGACGGACCGAAGGATGGACGGATGACGGATGGACGGACGACGATCATGGCTATACTATAAGCTCACCTATGAGCCTAAAGGCTCAGGTGAGCTAAAAATCCATTATTTTCACTTTTTCCCATGCAAAAGCCTAAGTTGGCAAATTTGACATTGCTGTAAAATAGGTCAAGGTCAACTCAGGGTCACCATTTGTATAAACTATGATGGGCCTGAATACCATATGCTACATGTACATGCCAAGTTTCAAGGCCATTGGCCTTACGGTTCTGGAGGAGAAGAATTTTTAAGGCTTTTTACCATATATGGGCGTGACGGCCATTTTGGTCATGTGATCTAGACCGTATTGGCATTTTTTCATTTGTTCAACTCACAAAGGCTCCATATTAAATTTTACTTAAATTGGCTCAGCAGTTTTGGAGAAAAAAATGTTTGAAATATGGATCCTGAATGACCTTGGTCTAAGGCCAATGAATGACCTTGACCTTTCTGATCCATATACATTCATGTAATCATCTACAAATTTTGGTGACATTGTCTTCAATGGTTTCCTATAAATCCATTATTTTCACTTTGCCCCATGAAAAAGCCTAAGTCGACAAATTTGTCATTGCTGTAAAATAGGTCAAGGTCAACCCAGGGTCACCATTTGTACAAACCATGATGGGCCCGAGTACCATATGCTACATGCCAAGTTCCAAGGCCACTGGCCTTATGGTTCTGGAGAAGAAGATTTTTGAAGGCTTTTTACCATATATGGGCATGGCGGCCATCTTGGTCATGTGATCCAGACCCCGCGAACAAACTTTCGTTCCCCCATCCCACTGAGGCTCCATATGAAATTTGGCTTTGATTGGCCCTGCAGTATAGGAGAAGATCTTTGAAAATGGTGGACGGACGGACGGACGATGGACCATGGCTATACTATAAGCTCACCTATGAGCCTAAAGGCTCAGGTGAGCTAAAAATCTTCTTCTCTGAAACTGCAAGGCCCAGGTCTTTGATATTTGGTATGAAGCTTCATCTAGTGGACCCCTACCAAGATTGTTCAAATTATAGTGCTGGGGCCAAAAATGCCCCCGTACGGGGGCCCTTTGGTTTTACATGGGCTTATATAGGGAAAATCTTAAAAATCTTCTTCTCTGAAACTGCAAGGACCAGGTCTTTGATATTTGGTATGAAGCTTCACCTAGTGGACCCCTACGAAGATTGTTCAAATTATAGTGCTGGAGCTAAAAATGCCCCCCCCCCCCCCCCCCCCGGGGCCCTTTGGTTTTACATGGGCTTATATAGGGAAAATCTTGAAAAATCTTCTTCTCTGAAACCGCAAGGCCCAGGTCTTTGATATTTGGTATGAAGCTTCATCTAGTGGACCCCTACCAAGATTGTTCAAATTATAGTGCTGGGACCAAAAATGCCCCCGCACGGGGGCCCTTTGGTTTTACATGGGCTTATATAGGGAAAATCTTGAAAAATCTTCTTCTCTGAAACCGCAAGGCCCAGGTCTTTGATATTAGGTATGCAGCTTTATCTAGTGGACCCCTACCAAGATTGTTCAAATTATAGAGCTGAAGCTAAAAATGCCCCCGCACGGGGGCCCTTTGGTTTTACATGGGCTTATATAGGGAAAATCTTGAAAAATCTTCTTCTCTGAAACCGCTAGGCCCAGGTCTTTGATATTTGGTATGAAGCTTCATCAAGTGGACCCCTATCAAGATTGTTCAAATTATAGTGCTGGGGCCAAAAATGCCCCCGCACCAGGGCCCTTTTGTTTTTCATAGGCTTATATAGGGAAAATCTTTTAAAATCTTCTTCTCTGAAACCGCAAGGCCCAGGTCTTTGATATTTGGTATGAAGCTTCATCTAGTGGACCCCTACGAAGATTGTTCAAATTATAGTGCTGGAGCTAAAAATGCCTCCACCCCGGGGCCCTTTGGTTTTACATGGGCTTATATAGGGAAAAACTTGAAAAATCTTCTTCTCTGAAACCTCAAGGCCCAGGTCTTTGATAATTGGTATGAAGTACCATCTAGTAGACCCCTACCAAGATTGTTCAAATTATAGTGCTGGGGCCAAAAATGCCCCTGCACCAGAGCCCTTTTGTTTTACATAGGCTTATATAGGGAAAATCTTGAAAAATCTTCTCTGAAACCGCAAGGCCCAGGCCTTTGATATTTGGTATGAAGCTTCATCTTGTGGACCTCTACCAAGATTGTTCAAATTATAGCCCTGGGGCCAAAAATGCCCCCGCTCCGGGGCCCTTTGGTTTTACATGGGCTTATATAGGGAAAATCTTGAAAAATCTTCTTCTCTGAAACCACAAGGCTTAGGTCTTCGATATTTGTTATGACGCTTCAGCTAGTGGACCTCTATAAAGATTGTTCAAATAATAGCCCTGAGACCAAAAATGCCCCCGCCATGTGGCCCTTTGGTTTTACATAGACTTATATAAGGAAAATCTTTAAAAATCATCTTCTCTGAAACACAAGGCTTAGGTCTTTGATATTTGTTATGAAGCTTCAGCTAGTAGACCTCTACCAAGATTGTTCAAATTATAGCACTGGGGCCAAAAATGCCCCCGCTCCGGGGCCCTTTGGTTTAACATAGACTTATATAGGGAAAATCTTGTTTTACATAGACTTCTATATGCAGGGTAAACCATTAAAATCTTTTTCTCTGAAACCAGAAAGCCCAGGTCTTTCATATTCGATATGAAGCTTCATCTTGTGGACCTCTACCAAGATTGTTCAAATTTTAGCCCTGGGGCCAAAATTGACCCTGCCCGGGGCCCACTTGTTATGCTTTGGATCAGGTGAGCGAACCAGGGCCCTCTGGGCCCTCTTGTTTTCTTGTATTTTTCTTTTCTGATAGCAATATAGCGGGGCTATAGTCAGATCCTCTGACAGTTCTAGTTTCATTTCAATTTTGAGTAAGAGTCCCACAAAATTTGAAGCAGTGTCTCCAAAAATGACCTAAATAGTGTTGATGGGGAGGTTAAACTTTAATTGAAATAAACAAAATCTTGTTAAAATACATGGCTGCGAGTTGGCAGTGCCCACCTAAGCTTTGGTGGGCATAGTGGCCCATGGGTATCTCGTTATTAAAAAAATTTAATGTGCATTTTAGCATGCAGTTGCCTCATATTGCAAACAAGTGCTGTTACATGTATATGACAGTTGTAAGCTTCTGGTGAATGAATGTGCACTGTAACAGTATTGGTTAATGACTTCCTGTGTGGTAAACTAACCAGTTCAACATGACCTTAACCCTTATC
The DNA here is from genome assembly GCA_963580285.1 of Lucinisca nassula. Classification (NCBI taxonomy): domain Eukaryota; kingdom Metazoa; phylum Mollusca; class Bivalvia; order Lucinida; family Lucinidae; genus Lucinisca; species Lucinisca nassula. The sequence goes on along the minus strand of OY757011.1, from coordinate 76,119,382 downwards.
TTGCTGAATAATCATTTAAGCCACACCCATTTCAGTCTATCAACCAATCAAATAACTTGATGTAATTTTTTGCTACAAATTCATAAACTGAATGCCAAACAGTGTAGATCCTGATCAGACGGCTTCTTCAGAAGCCATCTGATCTGGATCTACACTGTTTGCAAAGATTGGGGTTGTGGTGATCAGCAAGATAAGGGTTAAAATTGTAAACTCCCCACAAACCAAAAGATATTTTGTATGTGCTGTGTAAGGCTGGCACGATTAATTGGATAATCGATAATTCAGTCGATGAATTCCACAAAAATGATTATCATTACTGATTTGCTTGCATTCGATTTATTGATAAGTAGAATATACTACCCAAAGTTGTGCCTAAAATAGCTGAATGAGTGGCAAATAGTGCAGGCCCAGATGAGCAAACAGTGTAGACCCAGATGGGACACCACATTCTGGATGCCGCAGAACGCGGCGTCTCATCTGAGTCTACAGTCTGCTCAGGTCTGTCTGTTCAAATACATTTGGCAAAGTACAGAATATGGTAGGAGTCATGCTCAGACAGAAAGCCAGACAGGTAAAATTATGATAAAATCTTCAGTGATAACTAATCGATTATCGATCGCGATGACAGGAATGATAATCGATTATCTTTTAGCCCTAGTGCTGTGTTACAAATAAAAAGGTTTGTGTGTATTATTTTTTCAGGCAATTTACAAGGGGAGGGAAGAAGAGGAGAAACGTTGGTGGAAGATACGTTCATTCGGCAGTTTTTGAGAGGAACCTGGCCAGGATATTTTGTGTCCGAAATAATCATAAAACGTAGGCATAACATGATTGTAATTGCAGGACTTGTGAATCCTAGAATAACTGCACCAAAGGTATATTTCTTAGTCGGCTACACAGAGGAACTATTGTCATGTCTCCTTAAATGTCCTGTGAAAGTTGAATTTCAGACAGTCAATTCACAAGATGATGTAATATTTAAATGGATATAGAAACTTCTGATATTTGTGACATATTTTTGACTTGCGTAACTATATATTTGTATGGAAAAAGTTCTGAGAAACAGTGACAGTTTTGAAATATATGTTTTCATATATATCGCCATCACAATACATGCAGGTGCTTATTAAGCTATTTTCTATATACAAGGCATGTTTATTGGCACAAACATATCTTATATAAAATAACAAGTTTAGCTATGAAAATTATACTTGAATTATCCCCATCATGAAAACACGCCTGTATAATTTTGACCCCCTGGAACCCCAATTTTATATAGTAAAACGGGTTTAAAGGGGTAATCCTTATTTTTAACTCGGCTGTTTTCGAAGAAAACGACGAGGTATTGTCATAGCTAGATGGCATCGTCGTCGTCCTGCAAACAATTGGACATTTTGTAATATCTCTGTCATTACTGAACATATCTACATGTACTTGAAACTCGGACTAGTTGTTCATTATGAAAAGGGGAACTCATACCAATAGGTGAGGTAACCCTCAAAATATTTTTGGCACAGTTATGCCCCGTTTTCGACTTTGATTTTTTGCAGCCGAGCGTTGGTACCTGCATGCGGTGCTCTTGTTCTTATTTCTGCTCAAAAATATGGATCGATGAGGCGGTTCCAACGAGTACCAACAATCTATATTTTGAGCAGAAATAAGAAAAATATGACAATAAATCATCTTAAAATTTTCTTTTTTCCGGCGGTAAAGCTAAAAATGTATTTGTATAGGCGTGTTTTCGTAGTGCCATCTCCACATCCCTCCCACTTATCTGGAGCTCTGCTTTAGCATGCTTTTGTAAGCAACATCATACTAACTACAAGTGAGATATATGATAAGAAAAATTGTTATCGGGGTTCACCGTTCAGTGAAGATGTAGTCATACTTGAACAGCCTGTTGTTTATGGAAATTGGTTGTAGACAGGCCTAGTTTGAGCCATGGGGTCCAACGCTGGCACAGTTAATCAGATAATTGATTAATCGATCAGTAAAATGCACAAAAAAGATAATCATTACTGATTAGTAATCCAATATTTGACATGTACAATTAACTCCCCAATCATTACTGATTAGTAATCCAATATTTGACGTGTACAATTAACTCCCCAATGTTGTGATGATGGTGGCAAACAGTGCAGACCCTGATGGGTCTACACTGTTTGCTCAGGCCTGTCTGTCCAAAACATAGTAAAGTATAAGATACCGTTAGAGTCATGCTCCGACTGAAAGCAAGGTCAAAATTATGACCAAATCTTCATTGATTACTAATTGATTATCAATAGCTATGGAAGCACTGATAATCAATTATCTTTTCAGCTGTGATTACCAGCCTTAGCCAGGTCACCGTGACAGGCATTGCTATTGAGATAATTAAGGGATATCTTTTCAGTCTTCTATAAAAATAAACGATTGTTGTGCATACTCATTAGAATTGCCTAGATGAGGTGATTCTAATGAGTACACACAATAGACATTTTCAAAACTAAAACTAGAAATGCGTCCATAGGACACGGATGCCCTCGCCTGAAAATGTGTCTATGTTCGTATTCATCCATAGAAAGTTTAAGTTTTGTACCATCTTTTTACCTTGGAGGTACGGATCTGGGTTTGCACGTGACACATTGTCTAATGATGGTTAACATTTCTTCAAAGTAATTTCAAAATACATCCAGAAATAAGTAAGTTATTGAAGTTTAAGTTTCGGACCATTTTTTTTACCTTTGACCTCTAAGTATGACCTTGACCTTGGAGGTACGGATCTGGGTTTGCACGTGACACATCGTCTCATGATGGTTAACATTTCTTCAAAGTAATTTCAAAATCCATCCAGAAATAAGTAAGTTATTGACTGCGTTTAAGTTTCGAACTCTTTTTTTGACCTTTGACCTCTAAGTATGACCTTGACCTTGGAGGTATGGACCTGGGTTTTGCACGTGACACGTCGTCTCATTATGGTTAACATTTCTGCAAAGTAATTTCAAAATCCATCCAGAAATAAGAAAGTTATTGACTGCGTTTAAGTTTCGGACCCCTTTTTTTGGCCTTTGACGTCTAAGTATGACCTTGACCTTGGAGGTACGGACCTGGGTTTTGCACGTGACACATCTTCTCATTATGGTTAACATTTCTGCCGAGTAATTTTAAAATCCATCAAGAGATAAGGAAGTTATTGACTGCATTTAAGTTTCGGACGCACGGACGGATGGACAGGGGCAACGCTATATGCCCTTTCCACCATTCTTCAAATGGCGGGGGCATAAAAATCTGGAACTACTGGAATGCCTCCTTAGGAATGCAAGAAAAGTTGGGTTCATTCATGGTGTACAAGTCTTCTGTCCTTTAGTGATTAAAGTTTCACCCTATATAGATTGTGTTTGTTAAGTATGATTAACACTCTGCAAGTTTGGTATATTTTTTAGCAGACGGCATTTTGAAGTATTATTCTTAATTTTCCCAGGAGACAATTTGAATGAAAAGTGAAATCCTGTTTTCTGGAAAAATAAAAAAGATATCAACAATTTGTTGTCTGCTGAGGGTAATGGTTAAAGCACACAAGTTTTTCGCTGTCTGGAAATCAAGGTCAACAGGAGCCTCATATGAACAGCGTAAGCTCTATGATCAGGCTGTTTGGCTGTTACTGGTTGCATATGCTGTAAGGCATGTTTTCTTGTGTTTGGCTCATATCTTTGACCTTCAGAATTCTCATATATGTACATGTAGCTCAAGGAGGTGTAATGAGGTTAATTGCTGAGTATTTTTTCTTATTTCTCCATAAAAATAACAAAAAAAAAAACAACAAAAGCACATGGGTACTTGTTCCAAACAAGTACCAACACCATGTTTCTAACAACAAAAAAAAAAAAAGAAAAACTATCCCTTAACCCTTATTCCAAGGAGTAATTAATTTAGCCACACCCATTTCTAACTTTGAACCCACAATTTATTATACCCCAGCATACGAAGTTGAAGCCTGCTATTTAAACCCCCGGCATACGAAGTATGCTATGGGGGTATATAGTTTTCATCCTGTCGTTGGGTCCGTGTGTCCATCTGTTAACATTTTGCTTAAAGTTTTGTGTCGGAGTTCCTTAAAGCCTGTCCAGGTAAAGTCTGACCAGTTCAAAATGACCAAAACAGCATTGGCTGTGCCTATAAAATCCAAACAGATCTTTCAGCATTGGTGGCAGCACCTACAAAATGGTAAAGTTTTTCATTCCAAATGCTCCAGTGGGTTGAGGGTGGATTGACCCTTTTAATACCAAATGGAATCTTCCTCCTTACATATAGCCGGAATCCATTTCAAAATTTAAGGGTGACAGGTTGTGGTATCTTCAAAATTGATATGGAAAATGACTGAACTACCTGCAAATAGGGTAGCCATTGATGAGATGCCGCATTCTCTCATCTGGGCCTGCATTGCTTGCCAAGGTACCCTTTTTGGGGTTTCTGGTACTAAATGGGTTAAGGTTACAAGTGGCACAGTGATTGATACAGGTAATGGACCAAAGTTTCATTATACCCCCGCAAACGAAGTTTGAAGGGGGTATATAGGAGTCAGCTTGTCGTCGTCGGTCCGTTACAAAAAAGTCCGTTACAAAAAACTTTAACATTGCTCATAACTTCCTTATTCTTTGACCGATTTCTTTAATATTCACACACCACACACCTTGCCACTAGTACTTAAGATTGATATACACAAACCTGACCTTGACCTTTACGTTGACCTTCCTCAAGGTCAAATACTTGTAAAAATTTGTCGGACAACGCATGCGGGGGTATAATTGGCGCCCGTTAGGCGGCAGCTCTAGTTCAGCAATATCTCTGCACTCTGGTTTGTACAGGTACTGGAGACTGTGCTTTTTAGTATCTGAGCTATCTCCATATATATATGAACTATGTTAGACCTAATTTTCATTGGAAACATGGCTTTCCATTTTATTTAGACTCCTTTTAGAACAACGTGAATGAATACCGGTACCCTTTTAAAAGTATCAAAGCACTGACAACACTGGTGGGTCGATTGTCTCCGAGTGTAGACTCGAAAAATGGTTCTGAACAGGGACTTCCATGGACTGTTTCGTTTAACACCAATTCATGTGTTGAAATAAAACTGAAGACCCTGATCAGAAGCTGCTTTTTTTGGTGTCTGATCTGAAACCGCAACATATGATTCCAGTCCAGATTCTATTGGTAACCCTCTTGTGCAACACTCTGACCTCACAGTGATAAGAAAACCGTAGCTTTTTTATGCAACCGGAATCTAAGAGATTCGGGGGCATATAGTTTTTGGTCTGTCCGTCTGTTTGTCTGTTTGTCCGTTTGCAAAAACTTTAACATTGGGCATAACTTTTGAATGGTAGTAGATAGAGCTTTCATATTTCACATGTGTATACCTTATCACAAGACCTTTCCAGTGGTACCATAATTTTTGATCTCGTGACCTTGAACTTGACCTTTGACCTATTTTTTCAAAATTTTTAAAAACATTAACATTGGCGCTGTCCGGGGGCATCAGTGTTTCACAAACACATCTTGTTCTATAAGTAACTGTTACCTTGATTTTAAAATAAATCGATGATAGTCGTGTTGACATCAGCACCGAATAGAAATTTTTGACAATCAACCTAACAAGTCAACAAATATTCAGAAATGTTGAATGCTGATATTTCACTTCAATAGATTAATGAGTTACCTTTTGATGAAAATAAAAACAAATTTAATCATAGTCTTGTCTTTAATAGTTCCTTTGTACATTGTAATATAGGGATCAACCTTGGTTTTTCATGCATTGACATTTGCTGGATCTTGAGGAAGCTGTTTTAACACGAGGTCGCAAGGCCGAATGCTCAGATATCTTCCCAGGGATCCAGCAAATGTTATTGCAATGAAATAACAATGGATGATCGTTGTTCTTGCATAACTTACGATTCTGATAGCGAATTTTGATGAAAAGATCTGAAGCCTCCATATAAACTCTTCAACTACGACCAGCAAAGCCACATGATAGCTAGTTCAGAATGTTGTTATCTCTCGGATCTGAGGTCCTAATAGAACTCTAAAATGCTATATTCAGGGCTATAACGTTAACATAGCTCAACGTATTATAAAACAAAGCAAGGCCCACCTTGTCATACCAAAAGCTCAGAATCCATGTTCTAAATAGCATGTGAATTTCACAATTTGAACATGGGTTTTGTTGTTTGAGCACGGCTTTCGGTCCATTTGACAATTGCTTCAAACAACCATGCACAAAGGTAGTTATGCAAAAACAATGAGTTAACCTTTGTCCTGTTGAACAAGGAAACATCCTACCTTTGCAAACAGTGTAGATCCTTTTCTGAAGAAGCCATCTGATCATGATCTATACTGTTTGCCATTCAGTTTGAGAACTTACAGGAACATATTGCATAAATATTCAGATGGTTGATGATGGGCAGATATGACAGAAATGGGTGTTGCAAAGTTAATTTATTCAGCCGGACAAGGGTTTATGAGTTGTGTTACATAAACATCAAAGCGGTAATTTGCAAATGCAAGATCAAAGCCCAGAAATGTGGTTTGGTGCCCGCTGAATATTCAAAGTGGAAGTCACTCGAGGTAAAGCACAGCAATCAATACAATGAAGTGATGTATCAGATCAGCATGTGCACTTATGCAGTCGGGTCAGTATAATCACTTTTTCCCACTGGACATGTGGAAGAGATTTGTGTTGTAGTTTTATGTCCCACCAACAACTAAGATCATATGGAGATGGGACCTCGGTTTAAAATAGAAGTGAAGGCAATGATCAGGAATTGAAACAACCCACAGCTCCCCTCAGAGACACCAAGGGAAAGAAACACAAACACGAAACAACCAGACCCCAAAGACTCCTCTAAACGTCTGGTGAAGCCCAGAATCAAACCCATGACCCTCGTTTGTAATGTTAGAAGCTTATAAATTAATAGCTTAACCACTACACCATGAAGGCTTCTAAAAAAAGTTGAGTTTAATTATCCTGGACAAGTATAGAAATGTGTACGATCAAGATTTACGGGAACTGCGTAAGTCTTCTGAATAATAATAGATTATTATTTTGCGCATAAAAAGATTTGCTTCCCTTCTCTGCTTCTATTAGTGGTTGTTTTGAGTTTGGGTTACACTTAACCCTTAATTATCCTGGTGAATAAATTAATTTAGCCACACCCAGTTCTGACTATCCACTAATCAAATTATTTGATATAATACATTCGTTCAATTTACAAACTGTATGACAAACAGTGTAGATCCTGATCAGATGGCTTCATCAGAAGCCATCTGATCTGGATCTACACTTTTTGTTTGCAAAGGTGAGTGTTTTGAGTTTTACATCTCGCCAACAGTAAATGTCATATGGAGATGGGACCTTTTTTTTAAAGACTCATCCGAAAGTCTGGAGAAGCCCGGGATCGATACTGCAACCCCTGGTTTACAAGGTGAGTGACATAACCACTACACCACAGAGGCTTCATTGTTTGCAAAGGTAGGGGTTGTCATGTTCAGCAGGATAATTTAAGGTTATAGGAAAGAATTTTCTCCCTGTGGAAGTAAATTCTTTCATTCAAGTAACCCCACCTGGGAAGGGGTTCTGATACCAAGGAATATTTGTTTGAAACCATATTAACCCTTTAAAGTGGAAATTTTCATTTGTTATTACATTTCACCACACCAGAAGTTCTCGGAATACAAATGTAGCGTTTCAATGCTCCTTTGTAATTTTCAATTAAACCATTTCTGTCCATTTTTGGATGAGCGAAATGTCATTTGGACAGGAGGACAAACTTTTCCTGGACAGGCTTACAGATAAACTTTTAACCAGTACAGTTCACATTCTTTCTCCCCAGAAACTGACAACAGCCTTTCTTGCAACATTGGAATGGAGAAAAAATTTCATGCTTAATCTCCATGAAAGAATGTTGCTGGATTCAACAGGAATCAAAGTAGAAGTAAAACAAAGATCAGGAATTGATACAATTAACTTACTCCACCCATAAAAGACACCAAAGGGAAAGAAATACAAACATTAAGCGACCAGACCATAATGGAAACCTAAACAAAGGAAGGCCATAAGGAGAGTTACTTTCCCACAAAATGGCCATCCAAAATTAAAAGACACAAGTGATACACACAGTAAGTAACAAACAACAACATAAATAAATCGCCACAGAAGAGCTGCCTTGGAATGGTCAGTGGAAGATTTCCACTGGGGGGCTTAAACCTGCAACATTCTTATCACTAGTCAGACATGCATCCATCTGAGCCATCAAAGCTGGCTTCGAGACAGAAAATATTTTGGGAGAGTACCCATTTTTGTGTGCCAAATGTCTATCATAAGTTTCTTTTTTGTAGCAATGTTGATCTGTTACATCTAAGAATATCCAAACAGGACAGAGTACCAGTACATTAAATTTCTATATTAAAACCTCCTTTGGGACTTTTCAAAAGTGGTCTTTAAGACCATTTTTGAACAGTTCCAAAGGTGGTCTCTTATAAGGAGACCCTGGGTGTAGAAAAAACTAGAAAATACAAAGGAAGAATATCTGAAAACGTCTCAGTAATTTTTTACTTAATTTTTGGTGATCTTAATAGCGGAATTTTACTGCAATTCAACCTAGAATAATTTTCTTTTATGACGAGTAAAGCAACTAAAAATGTTTATTTAACCTATATTTCACAAAAGCATTGGTACTTGACACTCAATTGTAATCACATTGGTTTCATGCTATTTTCCCTTTAAAGAACATAATTTGAAGGCGATTCTTTTCAGTTTCAACTGATAGTATACAGTAAAACCTGTCTTAGTGGCCACCTCTATTAAGCAAGCAACCTGTCTTAAGCAAGCAGACCATCAGTTCCCAAAAAGGCAAATGTGTTAAATTTCATCTGTATTAAGCAAGCACCTGTTTTAAGCAAGCTCATTTTGGTTATCCCTTAGGAGCTTGCTTAATACAGGTTGGACTGTACATGTATATATAATATTAACAAAATTAAACGGATTAAGAACTGTGTCTAAGTTTGAAACGATAGCTCCATATAAGGATGAGTAATGAGGATAATTAAGGGAATGGGAACACCTGGCACATTTTTCCTCGCCATTTTTCAAAGGGAGACAACCTTCCAAACATCCTATTCTGATTTCTATAAGCTCTGTCCCACAGAAAAAGGGGTCAACTCTTAAAGGGAGGAATTTGCTCGAGCAAATTCTTTCCTTTAAGAGTTGACCCCTATTGACTAAAATACTTTTGCAGGAGTTGCTTCCCCTGAAGGTGTTCCCATTCTCCTTAATGGATAACTTTTCCTTATTTCTTGTTCGAAATATATTTTGTGGGTATTATGTAACAAATACAGAAAAACCTGTCTTAGTGGCCACCTCTGTTAAGCAAGCAACCTGTCTTAAGCAAGCAGGCATTCAGTTCCCCAAAAAGGCAGGTGTGTCAAATTTCACCTGTATTAAGCAAGCACCTGTCTTAAGCAAGAACATTTTGATTAACCCTTAGGTGCTTGCTTAATACAGGTTGGACTATACCCACAATGCATGTTTCTAACAAAAAAATAAGGAGAATAATCCCCTAAAATATTTATCTTGTCAGTTTTTGTTTGTTTGTTTGTATTGGGGTTTACCAGTAACAGCCCACTCAACACTAATTAGGTCATTTTTAGCAGGTCAGTTTACTTATCCACAATTTTCCTGGGCAGACATATAAGCGGTTAACCAGTACAATGCACATTCTTTCGCCAGAAACTGACAACTGCCCTCTTGAATAAGTGGAAGGGAGAGACTGATCATAGAAAAGACTTCATGATCAATCTCCACGAAAGAATGTTGCCGACCCTGGCAGGTATCGAACCCACATCCTCCTGATCACCAATCAGACGTGCATCCGACTCAGCTTCCGAGGCCAGCAAATATCTTGTCAGTACTCCTTATCTAGAGCAGTGCAATAAATTTCAATATGCATGATGATGTGATGATACACAATGTTAAGTTTTTTCAAGCTGCATCAAGAGTTCTTCTTTTTCCTTTTTAAGTGACTCTATCCGGTTTTGATTTCTTTCCAATCGACTTTCTAAGGACTGTAGGACTGGTCCACTCATAATGTCTGTGATATGACATAGTGACTTTGTGTAAACTGAGGCATTGTGGATCTTTGTGGTAAGGTCAAGGTCTCTGTTCCCTGTTGTTCTGGAAATAAAACAAAGATACTGTAGGAGCAATCATGCCCATATTACTCAATATCAGATTGCAAACTTATTATTGCATGCTCACTCATATGCTTTAGAATTTCTAATTTGACCGTTTACTTATGCTGATGCCATTCAAAACATTTGTACTGTAATGATCCTAAGTATTGGGACAGACAGACCTAAGCAAACAGTGAAGACCCATATCAGACTGCTCCTGATCAGGATCTACACTGTTCACCATCCCGTCTGCTTTTTGTTTGATTTGAGATTTAAAGTCCCCATCAACACTGTATAGGTCATTTTGGAGATGGTGCTTCTAATTTTGTGTGACTTTTGGAAGGTACTAGTATAACATGTAATACATGTACATGCTTTTGTATGTTTACTCTCTTTAATCTTTTTAATAGTGCAATATGAACGGGACAAAGCCATCCAAAACTGCTTCCATTTTGAAAATTGTTTCAGGAATTACTAAGTGTTACATTGGTAATAATTTGAATAAATTTGCATAAAAAATGCAAATTAACATGTAATTTAAACTGAACTATCTCACCTTGTACTCAGCCTATTTTCAAAAACGAAGTAGATTTGAAATCTAGGGACAATTGGTGAAATCAAGGGCCCATGACCTTCCACAAAAGGTTATAGGGTAATTCTCCTATAATTTCGAACAAAATTAAATAATTATTTTTGCCGCTGTTTGAATTTTTAGAAATTCGAGCTGGCAAACAAGTCCATTCGAAATTTTAAGGTTCTGACCTATCATGTTCTTCGCTTGCTGCTCTTTCAATACCCCAGAGACCATAGAAGCTTGTACAAACACCGCAAATGCAAATTCTCTTATTAGGCTGCACAGGCTGATCTGAGTCTTCAACTGTCACAGCCTCATTTACAAGTCAGAGGTTACACGGCATTTACACATTTCCATGGATTTGAGCCGGCGCAGAGCAAAGAAACCTCTACTACATAAGTATCAGATCAGCCTGTGCATCAAGCCAATGTGGCTTGATCTTCGTTTGCTGCTAGTTGACTAGTACTTACGTCAAAGAAGACTCATACGAACAGCTAAAGCTCTGATCAGACTGTGCGAATGCGCAGGCTGATCCGAGTGTTCACTGGTCTCGCGTCTTACTTGCCAAATTCTGCGTCCCCCCCAAAATGTGCATCTAGCAAATGTGGACAAAGCCTTCACTTATTGTTCTTCGAATAGAAGGCTCATACGAACAGCAAAGACACTAAGCAGAATGTGGGAATGCGCAGGTTGATATGAGTCTTCACCATTCATGCGTCTGTGCTTTTTTTAAAAGTTCAATCTGGTGTGACATGGACATTGTAATTTAATGAAGCAAAACAAACGCGAAACCACCAAGAAAATCGAAGATCAGTACCCTAACCAGCAATCATAGTAACTCCCAGGCAAAGCCGTGCGAGTCGGACCGTCCATGCTAATAAACCCTATTGGTTTCATTGGGCGACAGGGCTTGAGATGTCGTTTCATCTCAATGTTGGATAAAAGTCCCTTAGAATTGGAAGCAACGTCTCCAAAATGACCTTTACAGTGTTGACGGGGACGTTAAACCTCAAATCAAACAAATGAAATCATAGTAAATGTTTGTGCCCTTTCACAAGCAACAACTGCTCGCTATAATGATGTAGTTTGTTTTGGCGAGAAAACATTCACAGGCTGCTTAACTGCACATGCTAATATGACGCACTGCAGTAAAATTGCGGAACATCATGAGACGTCACCCGGGAAAAGGCTTTGTCACTTAAAAACAGTTAACTGAAAAACGAGAGATCTTTAAAATAGTGCTGTCTGTTTTAGCTCAGCGTGGAAGCATCATGCAGCCCATCTATTTCTTCAAGCCTCGATAGGCGGGGGCCGTATTCTGAGTCTATGCCTGTGGCTAAACGACCAGCAAAGACGCAGGTCATTCTGCACAGATGAAAAGACATCTCAAGCCCTCGAAGGGGTTGATCAGACTGCTATTTTTGTAAATGTCAGGTCAGTTTTCAATATAACCTTTACATCTATCAAGTAGACTTCAACTTTAATATACCTGTATCCTCATCTGCGACTGTGAATATTTCTGGCATTAAATTTATCAATGTTAAATCAATCATTAGTCACTTGTAAAAAATGATGATTGATCAGAAAAAATTCCCAAGCCCAAACACTAGCACACACTAGTTTAATGATGGCACTTCGAAATGTATGTTTGCTTCAAGAAAAAAATCAAAGCACTGACAGCACTAGTTGGCTGATTGTCTCTTTGATTTGAGGTTTAACGACCCCCGTAAACACTTTATAAGTCATTTTGGAGACTTTGCTTCCAATTTTGTGAGACGTTTACCCAACATTGAGATGAATTGACATCTCAAGCCCTGTCGCCCAATGAAACCAATAGGGTTTATAAGCATGGCCGGTCCGACTCACACCGCTATAACACATTATAGGGATATTTCTGGCCCAAAATAATGATGGGCCCAAAAAAATGGACCAAGGGCCCATTTCACATTCACATGAAAAAAAATCAAGATTTTGAAGGCCTTTCTGAATTTTCATGGGCCTTTTGGAAAAAATTGATGGGCCCAAGAATCCTTAAATCACACCTTACAGCAAAAACTGTTGTTTATTTTAATTGAGGTTTTACGTCTCCCTCAACACTATTTTGGTCATTTTGAAGACATTGCTTCCAACTTTGTGGGACTTTTACCTAACATCGAGATGAAATTACATAATGCCCAAACAAACCAGTAAGGTGTTGTATGCAGGGACGGTTTGACTCGCACCACTTTGTCTGAGCAGGCTTGGGCCTTCTAAGTGGTACCAGTACTCATGTGCAATCAGTTTCAGCTCTTAGCCCTGTATAAATAACTGCTACCTGAAGTGATAATCACAAGGACATCAGCAACTAGAATTGTGCAGTTCATGGCATGCCATCGCATATCCCCACGCCACTACATAATCTACTCATCATGCCGTTCGCTTTTATATGTTACACGACCATCCATGTTCTGGAAATTTTGATTTTTGACCCCCCGCTGGCCCACCCCTAGGGGTGTGATCAAAATTCCGAAAGTGTCATGCACTCCCCAGACCAAAGATCTATCAGTACCCAAAGTTTCAAGTTTCTATCTATAGCGGTCTAGGAGGAATTATCCGGTAAGATGGATGGACGGATAACGAAGACCATCACAATATCCCCACTTTTTCTTCGAAAAGTGTGGGGATAGTGAAGAGCTGCTTGTGCTTAGAATCTTTGGGTTGATTGACAAGCAAATGACCCCAAAATAGTAAAAAAAAAAAAATACAAGAGGGCCCTCGAGCTCATTCGCACACCTGAATGTCACTGTCTCTAGTACATTCTATTTTTAGCTCTGGTGGCCATCTTGTTCATCAAAGTAGAACAATCTTAGCTATTTTGGTAGGGTGTCACCTAGGCAACATTACTTTGAAGTTTGAATCAAATTGACCCAAGGGTTTAGGAAGAGTTTGCATTTGAAGCAAATTTACAATGTTTTTCTATTTTTAGCTCTGGAGGCCATATTGTTCATCAGAGCGAGACCATTTTAGCTATTTTGGTAGAGAGTCATCTAAGCAACATCCCAATGAAGTTTGAATGTAATTGGCCCAAGGGTACAGGAGGAGTTTCAGCTCTGGCGGCCATCTTGTTAGTCAGAGCGGAAGAATTTTAGCTATTTTGGTAAGGAGTCAACAACATAATATTCCTGTGAAGTTTGAATCAAATTGGCCCAAGGGGTAAGGAGGAAGTGTTTGAAGATTTTGTCTATTTTTAGCTCTGGCGACCATCTTGTTCTCCATGTTGAACGAATTTAGCTAGGGAGTCACCTAACTAACATTCCTGTGAAGTTTGAATCAAACTGGCCCAAAGGTTGAGGAGGAGTTCACGTTTTGACGGGAATTTACAAAGTTTTTCTGTTTTTAGCTATGGCGGCCATTTTGCTCATCAAAGCGAAAACGTTTTAACTATTTTGGTAGTGGGTCATCTAAGCAACATTCCTATGAAGTTTGAATGATATTGGCCCAAGGGTAAAGGAGGATTAGTCGTTTGAAATTTTTTTTTCTATTTTTAGCTCTGGTGGCCATCTTGTTAGTCAGAGCGGAATGAGTTTAGCTATTTCTTTAGGGAGTCACCTACATAACATTCCTGTGAAGTTTGAATCAAATTGGCCCAAGGGTTAAGGAGGAGTTTGTGTTTGAAGCAAATTTATGATGTTTTTCTATTTTTAGCTCACCGTCACGTAGTGACGAGGTGAGCTTTTGGGATCACGTTTTGTCCGTCGTCCGTGCGTGTGTGCGTCCGTCCGTCAGTGCGTAAACAATTTCTTCAAACGACATCTCCTCCTAAACCACTAATTGGATTTTGACCAAACTTCACAGGAATGATCCTTAGGTGGTCCCCTTTCAAAGTTGTTCAAATGGTTCCGGTCTGTTGCACATCTGGGTCACAGGAGCCAAAAATGTATTTTTTGTCACCGAAAACTTAAAAAATCTTCTTCTCTGAAACCACAAGGCCCAGGTCTTTAATATTTGGTATGTAGCTTCATCTAGTGGACCCCTACCAAGATTGTTCAAATTATAGTGCTGGGGCCAAAAATGCCCCCGCCCCGGGGCCCTTTGGTTTTACATGGGCTTATATAGGGAAAATCTTTAAAAATCTTCTTCTCTGAAACCGTAAGACCCAGAGCTTTGATATTTGGTATGAAGCTTCATCTAGTGGACCCCTACCAAGATTGTTCAAATTATAGTGCTGGGGCCAAAAATGACCCCGCCCCGGGGCCCTTTGGTTTTACATGGGCTTATATATGGAAAATCTTTAAAAATCTTCTTCTCTAAAACCGCAAGGCCCAGGTCTTTGATATTTGGTATGAAGCTTCATCTAGTGGACCCCTATCAAGATTGTTCAAATTATAGTGCTGTGGCCAAAAATGCCCCCACCCGGGGCCTTTGGTTTTACATGGGCTTATATAAGGAAAATCTTAAAAAATCTTCTCTGAAACCACAAGGCCCAGGTCTTTGATATTTGGTTTGAAGCTTCATCTAGTAGACCCCTACCAAGATTGTTCAAATTATATAGCTGGGGCCAAAAATGCCACCGCCCCGGGCCCTTTGCTTTTACATGGGCTTCTACATGAAAAATCTTTAAAAATCTTCTTCTCTGAAACCGCAAGGCCCAGGTCTTTGATATTTGGTATGAAGCTTCATCTAGTGGACCCCTACCAAGCTTGTTCAAATTATAGTGCTGCGGCCAAAAATGCCCCGCCCCGGGGCCCTTTGGTTTTACATGGGCTTATATAGGGAAAATCTTTTAAAAATCTTCTCTGAAACAATTTCTTCAAACGACATCTCCTCCTAAACCACTGATTGGATTCTGACCAAACTTCACAGGAATGATCCTTAGGTGGTCCCCTTTCAAAGTTGTTCAAATGGTTCCGGTCCATTGCACATCTGGGTCACAGGAGCCAAAAATAGATTTTTTTTCACCGAAAACTTAAAAAATCTTCTTCTCTGAAACTACAAGGCCCAGGTCTTTAATATTTGGTATGTAGCTTCATCTAGTGGACCCCTACCAAGATTGTTCAAATTATAGTGCTGGGTCCAAAAATGCCCCCGCCCCAGGGCCCTTTGGTTTTACATGGGCTTATATAGGGAAAATCTTTAAAAATCTTCTTCTCTGAAACCGTAAGGCCCAGAGCTTTGATATTTGGTATGAAGCTTCATCTAGTGGACCCTTACCAAGATTGTTCAAATTATTGTGCTGGGGCCAAAAATGTCCCCGCCCCGGGGCCCTTTGGTTTTACATGGGCTTATATATTGAAAATCTATAAAGATCTTCTTCTCTGAAACCGCAAGGCCCAGGTCTTTTATATTTGGTGTGAAGCTTCATCTAGTGGACCCCTACCAAGATTGTTCAATTTATAGTGCTGGGGCCAAAAATGACCCCGCCCTGGGGCCCTTTGGTTTTACATGGGCTTGTATATGGAAAATCTTTAAAAATCTTCTTCTCTGAAACCGCAAGGGCCCAGGTCTTTGACATTTGGTATGAAGCTTCATCTAGTGGACCCCTATCAAGATTGTTCAAATTAAAGTGCTGTGGCCAAAAATGCCCCCACCCGGGGCCTTAGGTTTTACATGGGCTTATATAAGAAAAATCTTAAAAAATCTTCTTCTCTGAAACCACAAGGCCCAGGTCTTTGATATTTGGTTTGAAGCTTCATCTAGTAGACCCCTACCAAGATTGTTCAAATTATAGTGCTGGGGCCAAAAATGCCACTGCCCCGGGCCCTTTGCTTTTACATGGGCTTCTACATGAAAAATCTTTAAAAATCTTCTTCTCTGAAACCGCAAGGCCCAGGTCTTTGATATTTGGAATGAAGCTTCATCTAGTGGACCCCTACCAAGATTGTTCAAATTATAGTGCTGTGAACAAAAATGCCCCCGCCCTGGGGCCCTTTGGTTTTACATGGGCTTATATAGGGAAAATCTTTTAAAAATCTTCTTCTCTGAAACCGCAAGGCCCAGGTCTTTGATTTCCCCCCCCCCCAGCATACAAAGTATGATGGGGGTGTATTGTTTTCGTCCGTCCATCCTTCCATCTGTCTGTCCATCCGTCCATTGGTCCGTCTGTCCGTCCCTCCCTTAACATTTTGGTTAAAGTTTTGCGTCAAAGTTTCTAGGAGATTGTTACTTTCTAACCATTTGATAGATTTAGCTGATACTTACACAGAAGTTACATACTGGTCTTAAGATTTCATTGATTCATGTCCCAGCCCCGACAGTGACCTTGATGTCACAGACTTAAAAATTTTACATTTGGTTAAAGTTTTGCGTCAAAGTTTCTGAGAGATTGTATCTTCTAAACCCTTTGATAGATTTAGTTGATACCTACACTGAAGATTTCATTGATGCATGTCCTACCCCCCACAGTGACCTTGAGGTCGCTTTCTCTAGTATTTGGTATGAAGCTTCATCTTGTAAACCTCTACCAAGATTGTTCAAATTATAGCCTTGGTCCAAAAATGCCCCCGCTCTGGGGCCCTTTGATTTAACATGGGCTTATATCGGGAAAATCTTTAAAAATCTTCTCTGAAACCGCAATTCCCAGGTCTTTGAGATTCGGTATGGAGCTTCACTAGTGGACCCCTACCAAGATTGTTCAAATTAGAGTGCTGCGACCAAAAATGCCTCCGTCTCGGGTCCCTTTGGTTTTCCATAGACTTATATAGGGATAATCTTTAAAAATCTTCTTCTTTGAAACCACAAGGCCTAGGTCTTTTATATTTGGTGTGAAATTTCAGCTAGTGGACCTCTATCAAAATTGTTCAAATTATAGCCCTGGGGCCAAAAATGCCCCCGCCATATAGGGAAATCTTTAAAAATCTTCTTCTCCGAAACTGCAAGGCCCATGTCTTTGATATTCGGTATGGAGCTTCGTCTAGTGGACCTCTACCACGATTGTTCACATTATAGCCCCTGGGCCACAAATGCCCCCGTCCCGGGGCCCTTTTGGTTTTACATAGATTTATACAGAGATAATCTTTGAAAATCTTCTTCTCTGAAACTGCAAGGCCCAGGTCTTTGATATTTGGTGTGAAGCTTCATCTAGTGGACCTCCATCAAGTTTGTTTAAATTATAGCCCTGAGGCCAAAAATGCCCCCGCTCTGGGGCCATTTGGTTTTACATAGGCTTATGTACGGAATATCTTAAAAAAAAATCTTCTTCTCTGAAACCACAAGGCCCAGGTCTTTGATATTTGGTGTGTAGCTCTATCTAGTGGACCTTTGCCAAGGTTGTTCAAATTATGAAGCTTCAACTTTTCAGACCTCCCTCAACATTATCCACATTATAGCCCTGGTGTCAATAATGGCCATCCCCGGGGCCCACTTGTTACTCTATGGATCAGGTGAGCAATCCAGGGCCATCATGGCCCTCTTGTTAGCTATTGCGGCCATTTTGCTCATCAGAGCAGAACCTTTTCAGCTATTTTGGCAGACGGTCACCTAAGCAACATTCCTATGAAGTTTGAATAAAATTGGCCCAAAGGAAAAGGAGCAATTGTCGTTTAAAGATTTTTTCTATTTTGAGCTCTGGCGGCCATCTTGTTTGTCAGAGCACAATGATTTTAGCTATTTTGGTAGGGAGTCATTTGGGCAACATTCCTGTGAAGTTTAAATAAAATTGGCCCAAGGGTTGAGCAGGAGTTTGTGTTTGAAGCAAATTTATGATGTTTTTCTATTTTGAGCTATGGCGGCCATTTTGCTCATCAGAGCAATACCGTTTTAGCTATTTTAGTAGAGGGTCACCTAAGCAACATTCCTGTGAAGTTTGAATTAATTTGGCCCAAGGGTACAGGAGGAGATGTCGTTTAAAGAATTTTCTATTCTTAGCTCCGGCGGCCATTTTGTTCACAAGAGCAGAAACGTTTTAGCTATTTTGGTAGAGGGTCACCTAAGCAACACTCCTATAAAGTTTGAATGAAATTGGCCTAAAGGTACAGGAGAAGTTGTCGTTTAAAGATTTTTCTATTTTTATCTTGTTCAGTGGAGCGTAACAATTTTAGCTATTTTTGTAGAGGGTCACCTCAGCAATATTCCTATGAAATTTTATTGAAATTGGCTCAAGGGTTAAGGAGGAGTTAGCACTTAAAGCAAATTGTTGACGCCGCACGACGGACATTAACCGATCACTTCGTGCTCTGATGAGCTAAAAAATCCCTCTCATTTACAGTTACCTTTGATATGCTTCCTCTTCTTCCATAGTTAAAATACTTGGAAGACCAGCAAGAGACTGCAAACATGCTGAACCAATCTTCGGACTAGGAACAATATGCATGGGGACTTCCACTCTCCCATAATCAGAGCCATTTGGAACAGACTGGAAACAAGTTACTTGTATCCTGTTGAAAACAATACAAACAATTGATAAGCAGGGGCCAGTTGTTCAAAGCATGGTTAGTGGTCATATTCTTAACTACTACTCTAGCAAGTTTATTATTTCAATTTTTGCTGAAAAAATGTGAGCAGCTTTTGTGGATGCAAAAGCTGCTCACATTTTTTTCAGCAAAAATATTGGCATATTTGCCATAATAAATGATCAAAGTTTAAAAGATATGTAAACTAATGATGTCGTTAGTTTTGAACAACTGGCCCCAGAACTTTAGAAAAATGAAACAATGAACAAATAAGAAAAACAAGAATTCACTGAGTGAGTGAGTGTTTGAGTTTTATGTCCCACCAACAGATGAGGTCATACAGAGACGGGACCTCGGTTTAAAGACTCATCCGAAAGTCTGGAGAAGCCTGGGATGGATCCTGCGACCCCTGGTTTACAAGGAGAGTAGCGTAGCCACCACACCGTGGAGGCTTCTAAGAATTCACTGAATGACTATGTCATGACCGCTGGTGGTGTTCAAGAAAGGAGCAAAGCACACATACTTAACATTGTTCAGCCAAGCATGAATAGTGGGTCAAGGTCAGTAATGGTTGACAGCATTGGGCAGAGGGTGTCATGGTGAATATGAGCATTAAGTTTTATAAGCATATAGGCCTCAGTTTTTTAGAAATAGCTAAATTTCAATGTACAACGACAGAACATTGTAAATGCTCAAAACAACAATACTGATTCCGTAAAGCAGTGGCAACAAAAACAAATGGACATAAAAGCAAAATCACCAATCTGAAAAGGTACATGTACATCCCAACAGGCACACATCGCTAGGGAATGTAAAATCAACGTCGGTGCAATGTCAAGACATTGCACCGATGTTAAATTGACGTTGCATTTAAAAACATCACGACCTTGTACCGACGTTAATGTGACGTCACAATTGCGTCATGTGCCAGCTTGGATTGCTCTTTGATTGTAGAGCCTTATTTGTGTTTGGAAATTTATGCATAACTATATACTGTCGCCTTTTTATCACTATATTTTGCACACAAATAATAGACCACTGTTATGCTCAAGTATACAACATTCTTATAATTATTTTTATAGAAAAGTATGTTTTCCATCTGCCTAAATGGTAGTTTTAGCTAACCGACGGTATACAAAATGCCTAAATCTGAATGGGATTTCGTACGCGCAAAAAACAATGCCAAAAAGGGTAGTTTTTTCATTGTTATGCCACTGCACTTCAATTAAATGCATTTTCAATAAAAAAAAACATTATTTTAAACCAATTTAATGCCTAGAAAAAATGCCTTACCTGTTGTAGAATTTATTCAAATACAAAATATTTTTTTATTTGATCATGTTTCAACTTTCCATTACCAAATGGCCTCTATTATTGCAAATGGTCTGCTTTGTTATGCATTTTTGCTCCTTTGTGTATTTTTTTGTTGACCCTCATGCTTTATACATGTATATTTAGAGTTAAGTAATTTATAAATATTTAGATAATGTATAACACATCTTTTTTTTTACAAGAAATGATGAATGGAAGCCATTGAAATGAATATGAATCCATCTATTTTGTTGTTTCAGGGCACTGAAAGGGTGAAAAATCTGTACTGTCTGCAATGGGGCTACTCCTACAAAGCTACAGTATAGTCACAGAGAAAATCTGTGGCTGTGCAATAATGGCACAACAATATGTTCACACAAACACAATATGATATGTCTGGACTCAAAGCGTTTCTTGTGGCAACTAATTGACTGTGTCCGCAATGCTGTAGTGTCCGCAACACAAAATTTAGCTGTACATGTATATTTAAATGCCAGTAAGTGAAAAATGTTCATTCATTCTGTTATATATAGGCAAAAATTAATGTTTTCTATTAAGTTTACACAACAAAAATGGTAAAAATGCATAATTCTGTATATGATAAGGATGTACCCAAAAGTTTGCTATTTTCACAAAATGATTCTTCTTTACCAAACGAAAATGCATTTTGACTAAAAAATTCATTTAACAAACAAACAATGGTCAAAGTATTTATTTTTACTGCAAAGAACCACTCAGATATTTGTATAAATTAATATACAGTTTTAGTTAACTTTTGCATGTGTTGCGGACACTACTAGTACTTGGAGAAATGTCATTCAATGTGACCTGATGATTGACCTCAAAATATACTGGCCATGGGTGTACATGTATGTGGCACACTGGGTACTTTGTCTATTTTGCTAATGGAGGCCCATAATATCAAAAGATACTAGCCTCTGTATGTACTTTGCCCTTGTCAGCTAATGGAGGCCCACACTATACATGTAATCACACATTATCCTCTGGGTATTTTGTCTGTTTTGTCTGAGGCCCACAATATCATAAGATACTAGCCTCTGTATATTCTCTTCCCTTGTGGGCTAATTGAGGACCACAATATAAGATACTAGCCTCTGTAATCTGTATGTGCTCTGTTGTTGAAGGCTAATAGAGGTCCACTGTATAGGGACATTTCAGCCTCTCTTTCATTGAAGGGAAGGCTAATAGACATCTGCCATATAAACATTCATTCACCTCTGTGTGTACTCTGTCATGAAGGTTAAATAATACCTACATCTAAACATTAATTAGCCTCTGTATGTATTCAGTCATTGAAGGCTAACAGAGGCCAACAATTAATTAATACAGCTTCTGAAAATTCTCTTACTTTAAGAGATAATGACCAACATTAGCCTTCAGTATAGACTGCATCAAGAGGCAGGTGTGGGGCAAAATTTTGACCAACATTAGCCTCCAGTAATAGACTGTATGCAGAGGCTGATATGGGGTCATTCTTGACCAACGTTAGCCTCTACTTATAGACTGAAAGCAGAGGCTCATACGGTTTCATTGCCTGACCAACACCCTAGATTTCACTTCTTGATCAACATTAGCCTCCAGTAATAGACTGCAATGTCCAACATTAGCCTCCAGTCATAGACTGCATGCAGATGGTGATACGATTTCATTTCTTGACCAACATTAGCCTCCAGTCATAGACTGCATTGACCAACATTAGATTGCATGCAGAGGCTGATACGATTTCATTTCTTGACTAACATTAGCCTCCAGACATAGACTGCATGCAGAGTCTGATAAAATTAAATTTCTTTCCCAACATTAGCCAGCCTCCAGTTGTGGACTGCATGCAGAGGCTGATACTATTACATTTCTTGAAAAACATTAGCCTCCAGTCATAGACGGCATGAAGAGGCTGATATGTGGTATTTTTCTGACCAACATTAGCCCCAAGTAATAGGCTGAACGCAGAGGCTGATACTGGGTCATTTCTTACCCAATATTAGTCACAGAATATTTATACAGAAGCTAATATGGGATCATTTTCTGACCAATATTAGCCTCCGGTAATAGGATGTACATTCAGAGACTGATACAGGCTCAATTTTCTGACCAACGCTAACCTCGGGTCATGAAACATAATATGCAGTAGCTTGTATGATTCCATTTCCTGGCTCACATTAGCTTCCAGTAATAGACTAAATGAGTTAGTTATAGAATGTATTCAACAGCTGCTTTGGGGTCACTTTCTGGCCACAATTAGCCTTCAGTTCTTCTGTCGCGGTTTATTTTTGTTGTGGTTTGTATTTGGGTGTTTGTGTCGCTTTCTGGTATATTATTTTATTTTGGATAGCCTATTGGCCATTTTGTGGGAAAGTAACTGTCCTTTTGGCTTTCCGCTATTGATGTTTCCATTAGGTCTGTTGTTTCATGTTTGTGTTTCTTTCCCTTTGGTGTCTGAGTCTCTGATGGGAGCTGTGGGTTGATTGTATCAATTCCTGCTCATTGCCTCCACTTCTATTCAGAGGAATTTTATACAGTGTCTGATATTGGATCATTTTCTGGCCAACATTAGCCTCCCGTAATACACAGTATGGGGTCAATTTCTGACCAACATTTACCTCGAGGAATAAAATGTGTTCAGATGCCGATATGGAGTCTTTACACAATTACAGAGGCCGATATAGGGACTTCTCTTCTGACCAACATAAGTTTCCACTAATAAATAAAAGCATTGACAGCATTGTCACAGCGGGTCACTTTTTTCATAACTTTGAATGTTGTCCGGATCTATGAATTGGGATGTTTTGTTAAACCCTTAAATTCCCTTTCTGATCAGATTCAGCATTCTGTGGCGTCTCATCTGGGTCTTGACCCAGCATATGCACTGAGTCATTATTTTACCATAAATTTGCTGACATCACAGCGACAAGAATAGCACAGCTTTTTTAATATATTAATAACCAGCTGTATAGTTCTTTTTGGTCGATTATTTGTCAGTTGACCCAGTTACTTTGCACAGAAGCTCTTGCTGGTGTCTACTGAATTTCACCGATTTGTAGGAAATTCAGGTGTTTTTTTTAGCTCGAGCTTACAGTTTTGGCAGTGGTCCACAGTCCATGGGCCACCGTCTGTTGCCCTTGGTGGGCATGATTATTTTGAAGAGAACTTCTCCTCAGAAACTGCTGGGCCAATTGAAACTAAATTACATGTGGGCACTCCATGGGTTTGGGGAAAGAGTTTGGTCATGGGATCTTGGTGGCCATCATGGTCACATGACCAAGATGGCCCCCATGCCCATACAGAGGTTGATACATGAAGCGG
The DNA here is from genome assembly GCA_963580285.1 of Lucinisca nassula. Taxonomy (NCBI): domain Eukaryota; kingdom Metazoa; phylum Mollusca; class Bivalvia; order Lucinida; family Lucinidae; genus Lucinisca; species Lucinisca nassula. The sequence goes on along the minus strand of OY757011.1, from coordinate 76,095,604 downwards.
CTACATACATCACACAGATGTACACATAGTACAGCAGTATACCAATATATAACCAGTAATCTCATATGACTTGCTTAGTAGCTAGTTGCCAGTGCTGTTTATGGAAACATGTAGTGTCTGCAACAGTGAATTTTCGGTTTATACATCAACAGATCATTTTTCTGGATTAACAATCATTGAATTTTCTCAAAAACGTGTGTCTGGTCTGCATCAGAAGATAAAAGCAGATACCACCTCACAGAAATAATACCAGTTATAAGTGTTTGTGCAGTCACTTTTTTTTTAAACTATGCTGCACTTGATAAATTTATTGACCAGAAATGTCTAAAATGTCATTTGAAAGTTATTAGATATTCATGTAACTATACTTCTGCACAAAAATGATTAAAAAGTGGGGAAAAAGCTTCATCCAGATCAAAATGAGAAATGCAGTTTTTGCCTTTGGAATGTAGTGTCCGCAACAAAAACAGGTACTTCAATTACACCTCAGAAGACATTCTAATTTTTAAGAGTACCCCTTGACTGCTGATGTCAATTGTATTTATTCTAAAAAGGCTGGAGATTCATTTTGTAATTGAACTTGGATTAACATGGTTAAATTTTTCATAAAAAATGATTAGTAATCAATTAAAAAAATGCACAAACAGTTATACCCCAAAAAAGCCAAACCCTATTATAAGTTTGTATCATGATGTATTTTAATGATTTTGACCTCAAACAACAATGTTTAATACATAATTAGGAAGAAAGTTACATGTAACATTAGTGCTAATGTAGTGTCCGCAACAGCTTTCCCAGTGGTGATATATATAGCTGTAACCTTTTAATGGCTTCAGTTTAATTCTAAAGATTTTAGGCAAAAATGCTCCAATAGTAATAGTATATGACTCTTCACAACTAGAATACTTTCCTATTCGGACAACTTCGATTTTCACCCTCAAGTGCAACATACCTGTACATAATATAGCGAAAAAGGCGTGTATTTCATCATTATGTGCGTAAATTTATATACAAACTAGACTCGCGCAGTCGATAGCACGCCATCGCATATCCTCTTGCTCTTTTAAAGATACGCCACTATATAAGTTCTCAATTGCAACTCCCACCCAATCTTAAGATCAAAATTCCGAAAGTGTCATGCACTCCTCAGACCAAAGACCTATCAGTTCCCAAAGTTTCATGTTTCTATCTGAAACGGCGTAGGAGGAGTTATCCGGTAATCGTTAAAAAGGGGGTTATGGGGGTGAAAATCCAAGTTTTTGACCTCGGGTGACCTCAAACCTGACCCTAGGGGTCAAATTTTGATTGTTATGTATTCTACTCATTATGCCGTTCGATATGTCACACGACAAGGTTCTGAAAATTTTGATTTTAAACCCCCGGGGCACCCCACCCCCTGGCCTGACCCCTAGGTGTAGGATCAAAATTCCGAAAGTGTCATGCACTCCTCAGACCAAAGACGTATCAGTTCCCAAAGTTTTAAGTTTCTAGCTGTTAAAGTGTGGGAGGAGTTGTCCGGTAAGAGGGACGGACGGACGGACGACAGAGACAATTACAATATCCCCACTTTTTCTTCGAAAAGCGTGGGGATAAAAAACATATCTATCACCAGAACCACCAATTTATATTTCCATAATGATTTGCCATCATGTTAATGCATACTAAACCCATTTTGGACAGAAAATCCTGAAACAGGTCTATAGCAAACAGTGCAGGCCCATATCAGAAGGTGGCCCCCGCACATAGGGGCTTGAAAAAATATATGGGCTGCATGATGCTTCCACCGTATCCACGCAGAGCTGAATCCGGCCCCCACACAAGTACTGGTAAACCACTTAAAGGATCTAAGCCTGTCCAGAAACCGCGGTGTGCGGCGGACCGTCCATGCTAATAAACCCTACTGGTTTCATTGGGCGACAGGGCTTGAGATGTCATTTCATCTCAATGTCGAGTAAAAGCCCACAAAATAAAAAAAAAATGAAAAATAGTGGATACAGGTCCCTGTGACCACCATTTAAGAACTTAAATTACCGGTTGTGTTTGGTAGTTTTGTCTTCATTAAAGACAGAAAAAATCAGCCCAATAAAGCCTTCATCCATCATTTGGTACATTGCCTGCGTTCGAACATCGACATGAGAGGGCCACACTGTTATATGAGGATGTGAATGGTACCAGCCAAGTACCCGCATCGGTCTCCCTGATTCTCTAGCCAAACGTTCAGCTTCAGTTGATGCTGCAGACAGTTGCTCAGGTGAAATTTCCACTCTGTCTGGTAATTTATCCGATCTTCTAAGCATTATGACTGCTGAAATATGCAGAATGCTGTTTTCATCTATTTCGCCTATCAAAAGTCCCATAATTTCTTCCCTCTCAGTGGATAACGCATGTGTTAGACACACAAGATATGCATCTGACTCAAGATAGACACACTTTACGCCCATTTTGAAATTAAAGCAAACCCGTAAACTCAGAAAAAAAAACAGATTTTATAGAAAAGTTTTATTTGTATTTTTACACGGAGGCGGCCATATTGATCTTCGCGAAATGAGCGCTTGCAAATTTGAGTAAAATCCGATACCCGTGGGTCGGTATAGCTGAACAGCGAAAGGAAGCTTCCTTTCACGAAAGGAAGATTTATCTACGTAAGGAGGGTCTCACTATAAAGCGACAAGAAGCGCCAAGAAGCGTCAAGAAGCGACAAGAAGCGTCATGATCATATTCCATTCGAAATATACATTCCTATATTAGATTTTTTTATGAATTTATAAATAAATTAAGTATTTCAAAGGATCAGGTTTGAAAAGTTCCAAAAATATAGCATTTTCTTGTGTAAAATAAAAAATAAAAATCGCGTGTGTAAGCGCGTTCGGTTGAGAAAAAGCGACAAGAAAATGTTGCGACTGACAAAGAGTAAATGTTAGATATAAGTCTTGTTTTTCTCGAATTGAAGTCATATATATTTATGTCACTTATATGCAATATGCATTAAAGGCATTGAAATGTGCAGAAGACTAACATGCTGCAAGAAGAAAGGCAAACCGCACAAGCATCTTGAGCGACATGAAGAAATTACGGTGCGATTTGAGTGCTAGAGAAAGCGACAAGAAGATTTTTCACAGTTGAAGCGATAACAAAAAGCGTCATTAAGTGTATGGAACATATTCTGGTATGCATTTTATGCATAAAATCTGTAGAAGACGCATCATGGGGTACGAAAGCATGCAACCCTCCCCCCCCCCCCCCCAAATAGATTGAGTTCTGAATAAGCGACACGAAACTTCATGAGTCCATGAAAAAGCGACAAGAAGGTTAAATGGCGACTACACAAAGATGAAGAACCATCAAAATCATATATCCATTTCAGGCATTAAATCGCAAAGTAGATAATCAGCTGGTTAGAAAAAATGGACAAAAAATAACCGTACAATAACGTCGAGAGCTGAAACACGGCCGCTAAAAAGGCGACAAGAAAATTCAACGGGCTATATGAGTCCTCAAATGGCGACAAGAACTTACGGGGCTTCACAAAGAAGAACCCAAAAGATAGAAATTTAATTATGCCTTTCAGGCAGAAGAATGCGAAAAAGAAAACCAGTCGGTAAGAAAATAGTCAAACCGACCAATAACCCCATCAGCTGAAAAAGCGACAAGAAGAAATAATGGGTTGATGTGAGTACTGAAAAAAGCGACAAGAAAATTTTGCATAGCAACCAAAATTAAACATGAATACGATAGATTGTAGGTCCTCGTTAGAACGGCCTCTGCGATGCGGTTCTTATGGGTGCCCACAAACTATGGTTCTATGGAGAAAAAAAAAAAATGTTGGATTTTATGTGTATCCATTACATGGACTTGTTGACGTGGTTAATGTAAAGTGACATGAGAAAGCGACAAGAAGAAATAACGGAACGGGGCGAGTTCTGAAAAAAGCGACAAGAAAATTTTGCGGAGCGAGCGAAAATTAAAGATGGATAAGATAGAGTGTGTGTGTTCGTTTGAACGGTCTCCGCGAGACTGTGCTAATGAGTACCCACAAACTATGGTTCTGGAGAGAAAAAAAAAATAAGTTGGATTAATGAATATCCATTACATGGACTTGTTGACGTGGTTTATGTAATGTGACATGAAAAAGCGACAAGAAGAAATAACGGGACGAGGTGAGTACTGAAAAAAGCGACAAGAAGAAATAACTTGACAAGGTGCGTACTGAAAAAGCGACAAGAAAATTTTGCGGGGCGTCCAAAAACTATAGATGGATAAGATAGAGTGTGTGTGCTCGTTTGAACGGTCTCTGCGAGACTGTGCTAATGAGTACCCACAAACTATGGTTCTGGGGAGAGAAAAAATAAGTTGGATTAATGAATATTCACCGATAACTGCTGTTATTCTTATCCGGTTCCTTTGTAGGATAGAAAAAGAAAGAAATAGGAACAAAATAAAGAAATATCTCGTGGGTAGTCATAATCGTCTTACCAAGGATTCTAACGGGTATCCACGTGAAAAATATAGAAAACATGTAGTGGGTCTCATTACAACTTACTCCCACGGGATTCTAATACGTATCCTTAACAAATCCGGCCCCGCCCATTGGGGCTTGAAGAAATAAATGGGCTGCATAATGCTTTCAGGCAGAGCTAAGCCTGCCCAGGCAAAGCGGTGCGAGTCGATCCGTCATTGCTTATAAACCCTATTGATTTCATTGGGCGACAGGGCTTCAGATGTCATTTCATTTCAATATCGGGAAAAAAATCCCACAAAATTGGAAGCAACATCTCCAACATGACCTATACAGTGTTGATGGGGACGTTAAACATCAAATCAAACAAACAAACAAAACCCTCAACAAATCTTTTTTTTTTTGGGGTGGGGGGGGGGGGGGTGAAATGAAATATCTCAAATAAGTGCACTTATTTGTTACTATATAAGAAAGAGAAAAAAGAGAGGAAAGAAAGAGAAAAAAGAGAGGAAAGAAAGAGAAAAAAGAGAGGAAAGAAAGCAAGAAAGAAAGATATAAAGAAAATGAAAATAAAGGGAGGAAAAGAAAGAAATCTATGAAGAAATACACGCTTATTGATTTTATCAGTTTCATAGCCCGCAAACCATTGAGTAATTCAAACTGAGTGGAAGTAATTAACGATTTGGGCCGTGATATATTTTCTTGTCGCTTTTTCCTGGTAAGCGAACAACCGGCAGAAGGTGGAACTTTTCCTTTAACTATAAGGGTCCGAAGTGGATTTTATTTTCCCGAGAAGTATTATAAATGAGCAAATGGAACCCATAATGATATTAAGGTCTTTGCATATGTCAGAAATCCAGAAAAAAAAACGTGTGGAAATCGTCATTTTTTTCTTGACGCTTTCTTGTTTCCAGATACTTGACCGGCACCGTTTTTGCATAATAAAGCCTAAAGAAAAAAAAAAAAAAAAAAAAAAAAAGAATTATTCGTAAATCTTTGTTTCTCTCGATATTAATGTTTATGTATATATATAAATATCTTATGAAATCTATCACATGTAGGCTAGTATCTAGCGAAACAAAAGTTAAAATCCCTTCATGACGCTTTTTCATCAGTCGATAAAGCTAGACGACAGGTCCTTATTATGGATCTGATAAGAATTTATGGGCTTTTTAAGGAGCTTGTATGAACACAAAATTACACATTTATGTTTGCCAATGTCTGGTCTTATCTTATTACCAGAAAGATTGAATACAAGTGTTAAAATATGTTCTTGACGCTTTCTTGTCGCTCGATACTTGTCTAAGCTTTTCAGAGTCGGGATTGCACAGTTGTTCGGAGCAAACTTTAAGGGCATCTAATGAACTTGTGTTGACAAAAATATACCAGGAAGCATTGAAAATGTTATAAAAGATCAAATCTGCCTTAGATGTATATGAAAATGTTTAAAAACGTTCTTGTCGCTTCTTGACACTTCTTCTTGTCGCTTCTTGACGCTTCTTGTCGCTTTATAGTGAGACCGCGTAAGGACGATATTTCTGAGGTACTAGGAGTGAATTTACATATAAAAGGGTCTCATATATACTGCTTTAATTGAAATATTGTATTTTGCCAAAGTTGGGGCATATGGCGATTGACTGGACCTTTTATTTCGACTGGACCTGCAACCAAGTATGACCGACTCAGTATATACTGCGTCGGTCATATCTGACCATTACCGCAGGTGTACATTACATACACTCCAGGTTTGCAGGATGAAAGCCTACACAGTAATCATGTAATTACGGCAGGGATCTTTAACCTGCACAGGGAATGGTTCTCCCTGCACAGGGGGCCTCCAGTTCACGTCCCGATCCGAAGGACGGTGCACTTCATGACATTCATCCCTGCAAATGATGCCAATGGAGCGTGTTCGGACACCGAAATTATATCGCCGCTGCCGGGGATCGAACCCGGGACCTCTAGCATCAGAGGCAAGTGCACTAACCACTGAGCTACCACGCTATTAGATAGATAGATAGATAGATAGATAGATAGATAGATAGATAGATAGATAGATAGATAGATAGATAGATAGATAGATAGATAGGGGTGAGTCGAAAACCCAAATCTACCCAAATCCACTGTATTTACCCAAATCCACTGTATTTACCCAAATCCACCTGATAATTACCCATATACACCTATAGCTGGCCTATTTAAAGTCATTTAAGTTGTTTTTAATGTTTATATGATAGAATATATCACTTAGGACAAATGAATAATCAAATTTAGTAACGTTTTTATTTTTTTATGGATGGTAATTACACAATAACTATTTACCGCACATACCTCTCACACCCCTCACTCATATGAATCAATTTTCTGTTGCTGATATGGAAAGGGTTTGAACTCAATGTGTCCTAACAGGTCCTAAACATTACAAATTCAATTTGATATTCTATTGACGATTAAATTAAAAAAAAATGTCATTTATCCGTGTTATCTTTTTTTTTAAGATACGCACCTACTGGGCAGGTGTAGTGCGACAAAACATCTTCTAGTCAGAATACACAGATTGCCTTAGGCTGTCCTATGATCATAGCACACACAGCGATCACCATTACCTGTCTATTTATTTCTTTATTTTAGATTATAACCAAGCAAATACGAAAGAAAGAAAGAAAGAAACAGAAAGAAAGTAAACCTGCCTCATTCTTTTAGTTCCGCATCCTCGTCAACAATATTGTATGATGGTAGAAAGAAAGAAAGAAAGAAAGAAAGAAAGAAGATTATCGAAAGCATCACGGAAACATGGCTATGTAATTTTGTCCGCCAGGGCCCCACTATGATAGAGTAAAATTGGGGTTCACAAGAACACAGATTATCTTTTTAGTTCTGATCAAAAACATTGATTGTGACTCACCAAAGAACTGCCTCGCCGAGTCGGTTCTAATGAGTACCCACAATCTACGTTTTAGCCGTTATCTGAGAGAAAGACAGGAAGAATAGAAAGGTTGAAAAAAGAAATAGTATTTACTCGCTTCTGTGCATTTTGGTTTTCCATCCAAGTCAACAAAATTTGTCACTTGAACAGTAAGGTCAATACCTAAGACATAAAACTAAGATACGTCTATAGTCAAGAAAAAATATATTATAAATATTATTATCATTGGTAGTAGTAGAAATAGTATTGGAAAACATTATTATCGTTTTATTTATTTATTTATATTAATTTATGTATTTATCTTTTTTTTATAAAAAGCCTGTTTATTCAGACAAAAACCTTTAGAAAGCTTTAAGTCACGCCCAGTTGTCAAGCGCTGTGTTTATTCGAACAAAAATCCTCGCCAATCAGAACGCTTCATATCCAAAGCAAATGTGTCAAGTCACGCCCCGCTGGCACTGCAGGGGCCAATAGACTAACAGTTTAAGTGAATGTGAATTACCCGTCCCTCTTAATTTAATATTTTACTAATAATTTTTGATAGCGTCTGAGATATCCCTCACCCACTCAGCAGCAGCAGCAGTTCATATAACCCGAGCATAGGCAATAAAAGAGAAATCCTGAGCCCAAAATTACTTACTCGGGGCGTGTTTGGACCAGTGACGGATGTGCGGAGGCGTTACGCTGTTTTTGCGGCTCATGGGCTTTGCACTAAGGAGCGTTTCGCCAAGGTGTCATGCCGTCGCGAGACAAGCGCCATTATGATAACTTATCCGTGCGACATAAGTACATTTTTCATATCTCCAAAATGGCTGCTTGTCTGATGAAAATCCGTGATATTTTTCTTAAACATGCACAAAACAAGGTTGTGGATGCTCGTTAGAACCGCCTCATTGAGGCAGTTCTAACGGGTACCGGCAACCTGTCTTGACGCAGAAATAAGAAAAATAATGTGTACCCCCGGAAACCCCCGTTTTTTCATATGGAGTGGGTTTTTGGGGTCATTTCACGGACTTTTTCACGTGATGGCGACTGCTTTACGAAATCATGTCTATATAAACGCAAAATAAATAAATAAAATAATAATGATAAAGAAATAATAAAATACAAAACAAAAAAGAAAAAGCGAAACTTATATGCTGAAAAATTGGGAAAGATCTCCTATTTCTGCTCTAAAATATACATGCAGGCAAAGCGGTGTGAGTTGGTCCGTCCATGCAACGAACACCCATATTCTACATTTTGGTAAAGATCTAAGAAAAGTAATGTTAACTACTGTAAAACTCGAATTTAGTGTATAAAAAGGGTACTCAATGGGAGTGGAATTCGATAGTGTGTTTTTATCACGGTAACACACCCTTATAATTTTGCACCCCCATCCACGCAAAAAAGTATGAAAAACACCGTATTTTTATCGTATTTTTCCCCCTTTCTTTGTTATTGTTGCAGTATCCTCAATATAACTGAATTTGAACAGGCGTGATTTTGTGATGCGCTATTGTTTTATTGGACTGAACACCGAGGCCCAGGTTTTGTTTGTTTGACTCGCGGTTTAACGTCCCCGTCAACACTTTAGAGGTCATTTTAAAGGCGAGGCTTCCTTTTAGTGGGACTTTGCCTCGGCATTGGGGTTAAATTACATCCCAAACCATGCCATCCAATTAAACCAATATGGCTGATATGCATGCACCACGCTTCCTGGGCAGTTTTAGAACCTTCAAGCGGTTTTCCAATATTCCTGTGCGGTTGGTTTCAGCCCTGCGTGGAAGCATTATGCACATCACGATAACATGTCCGTGAAACTAAGACCCCTCTTAACCCCACTTTATATAGAGGAAAATGGGGTTTACGGGGGTATACATTATCTGCATTTTGTTCAAAAACATAGATTGTGGGTAATAGTTAGAACCGCCTCATTGAGGCGATTCTAACGAGCACCCACAATCTATGTTGAAAGCAAAATATATAAAGATATTACAATTTTAACTTATTATTTGTATTATCTGACACCATGTTAGACGCCATGTGTGTGTGTGTGTGTGTGTGTGTGTGTGTGTGTGTGTGTGTGTGTGTGTGTGTTTAAAATCAATTAAAATCTGTGCCAAGTGATAGCGCATTCAACGCACTCAGAATCTGAGTTTTCACATGTGGCCTGCAAAATTTTCAGTCATTTTCCATAAGTGAATAGTGAAGGCCATGATCAGACTGCGCAGACACGCAGCTTGAACAAAGCATTCGCTAAGCGCAGGTCTCTTTACGAAAACACAGTATGTATAGTTAATTTTAGGAAATTGTGTAATATGTCGCTCATTTATGCTAGCAATACGGGTTGTAGGCGCGTGTTAGAACAGTCCTCAAAGATTTGTGTTTCAACATTCTGCTGAAGACTGTGAAATGAGGCGTGTACCGTTTTCTACTATTGGGAAGCCCTTTTGGGTAGGGGCGATAAGTTTCACAGTCTTCTACACTATGGTCGAAATTATCCATACTGGAGAGGAACCAATTTTTTTTCAATGTTTTTAATAAAGCCCAGTCGACCGTTGATGAACAGACTTCAATTCAATGTCATGACGTTGGATGAATGTGGTTTTAATGTTTTTCCGACGTTGTATGCCCACTGGAAAAGTACACCCGTCAATATCAATTACCGGTATGTCAAAATAAACGATCGGTACATTGTTGTATGGGTTTGTTTGTTAGATTCGAGTTGCTTCCAATTTTGTTGGACATTTACCCGACATTTGGATTAAATGACAACTCAAGCCCTTCCACCCAATGAAATGGCCCCCGCCCATAGGGCTTGAAGAAATATATGGGCTGCACGATGCTTCCACGCAGAGCTGAATCCGGCCCGCACACTAGTACTGGTAAACCGCTTAGAGAATCTAAGCCTGTCCAGGAACCGCGGTGCGAGGCGGACCGTCCATGCTAATTTCATTGGGCGACAGGGCTTGAGATGTCATTTCATCTCAATGTCGGGTAAAAGTCCCACAAAATTGGAAGCAACGTCTTCAAAATTACCTTTACAGTGTTGACGGGGACCGTCGGACGTTAAACCTCAACTCAAACAAACAAATCCACCCGATGAAAGCAATAGGGTTTATATGCATGGACGGTCCGACTCGCACCACTTTGCCTGGGCCGCTTTTATCTAAAAAAAAAAAAAAAACAACAAAAAAACAGACGGCCTCCGCCCATCGGGGCTTGAAGAAATAAAACGGCTGCATGATGCTTCCGCACAGAGCTGAATCCGACACGCCCACGAGTACTGGTAAACCGCTGAGAGGATCTAAGCCTACCCAGGCAAAGCGGTGTGAGTTGGTCCGTCCATGCTTATAAACCCGATTGGTTTCATTAGACGACAGGGCTTGAGATGTCATTTCATCTCAATGTCGGGTAAAAGTCCTACAAAATTTGAAGCAACGTCTAAAAAATACCTTAACAGTGTTGACGGGGCCGTTAAACCTCAAATCAAACAAACAAAAAAAGTAAAAAAGTAAATATCCTTTGTTTATGTATACCCCTTCTCTATATGAAGTGGGGTTTATGGAATGTTAATTTTACGGACTTGTTCACATGAGTAAATGAATGAATGGGTGATCTCCGACTCCGTTAATATCCATTTTGTTATGAACATAAATTAGATTGTGAAGAGCAGATTGTGCTTGACCGGTGCTTCAACATACATTTTAAAAGTTATTTATTTATTTATTTTTTTTTTTTTTTTTTTTTTTTTTTTTGCGTATACCCTTGGCCTCCGTGACATTGTGGGTAAGAGCGCTGACTCTAATTTGGTCTCCTACCGCTGTGTTTCGAGCATACTTCTGGGCTACGACCACTTGCATTGTCACTATTCTAATTCTTCGTCAAATATTAATGTCATGATCTCCGGTCAGGTGATTTTTATTTATTTATTCATTTTTATTTTCAAATTTCATTTTTCATACCATTTTCTCAAAAATTAATTTGTTTGCATTTTTATTAATATGTTCGAGTTTATCAAATTCTTTTCGGAAGTAATAGATACTGTACGACACATGTGCAAAGAGTGTCGGATCAATGTCGGGCCGATAGCAATAGATGGCAACGTCGTATCTCTGTCGGTCCGACGTTGGCCCGCTGTTCAGGTCTGGCTTTGACGATAGGACACGTGATGATGGTTCTTTTTGCTTTAATGTTGTACTTGATTGAATTTGTGAATTATTATTATTATTATTATTATTATTATTATTATTATTATTATTATTTTAAATTTGTAAGCCTGACTCACGTGCGGCTCCTCTCTGGGGTGGCTTCCAAGCGACAGGAGCTGGACATCAACGAGATTTTTTTTTTCAGGAGCTGGACATCAACGAGATTTTTTTTTCATTACGTAAATACGCCTATTCAAATAAATTGTAAATGTACCAACAAAAATGAAACTTCTCTGATAAAATGTATATTTTTCATATTTCTGCTCGAAACATGGATTGTTGGAACTCGTTAGAACCGCCTCGGCGTGGCCGTTCTAAAGAGTACCCACAATGTGTATTTACCGGAAATAGGAAAATGATCTTTATCCATGTAAACACCAGTTTTAATGTATAAAGGGGAGTTTAAGGGGGTTAAAATTATATAGGCATGTTGCGTGTTTTCGCAATGCCAAGTTTAATAGATACATTTTCGTCGATGACTGACTGACAGTAGCAGTTATGCAGACTCCCCAAAATTTAATACGTTTAGACAGAAATGTTATTATACATTTCCAAAAAGTTTCACACATAAAACACATTTGTGTGCATTACATTTACTCAGCCTGCATATAACTGCTACCATCTATGGCACCAGCAGGTAAGTTCCTTTCCATTTTTTTTCTGAGTCAGGCAAGAATTATTCTGGTGATTCTGACAAACTACCCATTCTAAATCACAAATAATGATGATAATAAATATAGATAGACGCTTATCAATAGTGTCTGCGCTATAAGCCTACCCAAGAAAAGTGGTGCGGGTCGGACCGTCCATGCACATAAATCCAATTGGTTTAATTGGGCGGCAGGGCTTGAGATGTCATTTCATTTCAATGTGTCGGGTAAAAGTCCCACAGAATTGGAAGCAATGACTCCAATATTATGGTTGATTTTTTTTTTTTTTTTTTTACGGTGGATTTGGGCTAACGGGGTTTTGAGAAGAAAAATTAAAATATCGGATTTTTTTTTCTGGAAATTTTCATTTTGGTGGATACAATTTCCAGTATATTTAATAGGTGTGTTTTCGTAATGGGTTGGTTAGTTGGTTGGTTGTACCTTTCTTTCTTCCTTTCTTTCTTTCTTTCTCTCTTTCTTTCCATCTTTCTTTCGAAAACACACATATTGAAACTTATGGGCCGAAATATATTCATCACAATGAAATTTTCTATTAAAAATTATTTTTATTTTTTATTTTTATTTTTTTCATATCGGCTCAAAGCATGGATTTTTGAAGCTCGTTAGAACCGCCTCACCGCCTCGATGAGGCGGTTCTAAATTAGAGTGTTTGTTTGCTTGAATGGAGGTTTAACGCGGGCTCCGTTTCAGCTCAGCGTGGAAGCATTTCAGAGGTGCAGCCCAATCAGTTTCTTTCAGCACGGATTGTGGGAGGGGGGTCCAAAAAATACCCACAGTCTATGTCTACGATATATGTTTTTTTTTTTTTTTTTTTTTTTTTTAGCAGAACTAATAAAAATAATATTTCCCCTGTAAACCAAAGCCTTGCTTTATAAAAAGTTGTTTTTTAGCAGAACTAATGAAAATAATATGTTCCCCTGTAAACCAAAGCCTTACTTTATAAAAAGTTGTGTTTAATAAGGTCGTATATTCTGCGGTATTTTCTGCATGTTTTTGTGTGTGTGTTTTCACTCAACCGTCAAACATTCACTTGTCTATTTATTTTCCTTTCCTTTCTTCCTTTCTTAATAAATAAATAAATAAATAAATAAATAAATAAATATTTTTTGAGGTTTACAATTATCTAACATTATTTGTAATAGACGTGTGTGAACTATGATTATTACAGTGGTAACCCTAGGCAACCAACTGAAAGATGTTTCGTTACACTACACGCGATGTATAGTGCGTGTTAAATTGTTACAAGTTACTTTTGATTATTTATTTGTCCAAAGTGATATATTCTATCATGTAAACATTAAAAACAACTTATATGACTTTAAATGGGCCAGCTATAGGTGGATATGGGAAATTATCAGGTGGATTTGGGTGGATTTGGGTAAATACAGTGGATTTGGGTAGATTTGGGTTTTTCGACTCACCGGATAGATAGATAGACCTTAACGGAGCCCCTACTGGAACAAAATACATACCATAATTAGAATATTGCCTCTTTCATAGCATCAGTATTAAAGTAGCAGTAAAGCTGGTCACTTGTTCTTGTAGTAGTTCCAAACTCGGATAATTAAAGTATATAATCTTAAATGAGTTACTTTATGGTGTTAGCCTTACACTTGGACACTACATATTTTGGCGACGAGGTCAATGTATTGGAACTTACGATTTTGTTTAATACAGACAGAAACAAGAACTTTGTTACTTGATTAAATTCAGATCGATTAAATTCGGACAATACGTAAATACGGGACATATTAACATGACGGTAGCTATCCATGATGTACAACAACTTCAGCCATTTGACAGTACAAACACAAGTGGAATAGGGCCAAGGTGGAAGAGATGGATTAGAGCATTTGAACTGTACATAGATGGGAAAGGAGTAACGGATGTTGGCCAAAAGAAAAGCTTAATACCTCACTGTGCTGGAATGGATGTACAAGACATATTCTATACCCTCGCAGCGGGAGATGGAATCGATGCATATGTTAAAGCAAAGGACGCTTTGAATAAATATTTCAGTCCATTGTCAAATGTTCCATTTGAACGTCACAAATTCAGAATGAGGTCACAGAATGAAGGTGAGACAATAGAACAGTTTATCGTACGACTGAAACAAAAAGCAGAGACTTGTGAATTTGGGGATGCCGATGCCATAAACATACAGATACGAGATCAGATTGTGGAAAAATGTAGAAAACATGAACTTAAGACGAAAGTTACTCGAAAGAGGGGGAGCCTTAACGCTACAAGAAGTTCGTAATAATATTTCCAGAGCCTTTGAGCATTCGGAACAACAAGCTTCGACGATAGAGGGAGCAGTACAGGAAATACATAAACTGTCGGTGAAACCAAAAACTGGAGGGGTGAAACCCAAGTACAGGACTGGTCCCAGGAAACCCATGAAATTGATTTGTTATAGCTGTGGAATGGAAGGACACATGGAAAAGGACCCAAAATGCCCTGCAAAAGGAAAACAGTGCCATAAATGTAAATTATATAACCATTTCCAGAAAATGTGTAGATCACAAACTTTTAAGGAAAAGAAAGGCGAGAGAAAGACCGATACAAAACGTATGAAAATTAGACAGGTTGAGGAAGAACATGGAGACTATACATTTATAGTTACAAACGAAAATGACAACAATGAGTCAAAAATGATGGTGGAAATAGGAGGGGGTAAATTTGAACATGCTGATAGATTCAGGAGCGAGTTGCAACATCATAGACAGAGAAACATGAGAGAAACTGAAAAATATGACAATTGAGTGTAAATCAAGCAAAACAACAAAGAAAATATATGCATATGGAAGTACACAGCCGCAATATAACCTTATGAATGCTATAAGTCCAACACCCTTTGAGATATATTGAAGGAACTTGGCACAATTGTATACAAGGTACAGAATGACAAGGTGTCATGTGCAAGAACCACAACTGTTGGCGCTGTGGTATTTGAGTTATCTACCCTTCCAATATAACAGTATGACCAGCTTGTGATCCCCATATCTCCAATACCCTTTTGAGACCCATTGATGGTACTTTGTACAGAAATACATGAGCTTAAGCAGGCATGTCATTCGCAAGAACCACATTTCTGAGTGTCCTGGTTTTTTTAGTTATGTCCCCTGACAGTGTAATTTTGTGATGGCCATAACTGCAATACTTTTGTGATATATTGCTGGTTTAATTCTGCTGTATGTTCTATTGGCGAACAATCCTCTAAAGGCCATATTGGCTTTTGGTCGGGGGATTTGTCATCTCTTCTGATGGCTATTTTTTCAATCGGTATGGTAGAAAAATTCCACATATACCAGGTTGTAGTATAATTATTTAGAATGAAAAAAAAAATGTGTATGCCAGATTCAAAAGTGGTACAGATTTTATTCAGAGGTCATTTTGTTACCCCATCCACCAAAACACAGTGTTATTATATAATGTGTGTATTACCTCAACATTTACGGAAGGGAAGTAACTTTGCTTTTTATTTTAGGCTGAAATATTGTCCTATTGGTCCAAACAAATGTAAACTAGAGCTGTCAGTGAAACTGACTAGGGCCCCGGCAGCGCTATCAGAAATTTGTGGACGGACAGACGGACGGACAGACAGACAGACAGACGGACGGACAGAGTGATTAATATAGGGCACCCACACATTCAGTGCGGGGCCCTAAAAAGCAAATAAAGATACATTTTTAACCGGTTACCCCACCCACCATTATTTGCAGTGTTCATTTGCATATAGAGTAATACAACATTTGTTATTAGATTTGTTAAACTGAAAACAAATGCATTATTAATTCATCAACTTAAAAGGCAGTAAAGGGTAAATGTTATAGAGACTATGATCCCTGTTTTCTTTACTCCCACTGATGCCTGTGGATGTGATAGCGAAGTCTGTCCTAACAGGCGGTTCTTCTGTCGCGGTTTATTTTTGTTATGGTTTGTCTTTGGGTCTTTGTGTCGCTTATATTATTTTATTTTCGATAGCCTATTGGCCATTTCGTTGGAAAGTAACTGTCCTTTTGGCTTTCCGCTATTGGTGTTTTCATTGGGGTCTGTTGTTTCGTGTTTGTATTTCTTTCCCTTTGGTGTCTCTGATGGGAGCTTAGGGTTAATTGTATCGATTCCTGATCATTGCCTCCAGTTCTATTTTGAATGCTCAGTGAGTTCTGAAAGTGATGATGGTGTTGATGATGGCAATTGAACTTATAGATAAAACACATTCTCTGTTACACTTGTATCCAAGCATTGAAACAAATTGGCTAAACAACAGCCACATCTCTGAGCGAAATGTATAAATTATATAAGCTTAAAACCACAAGAACATTTATGGTTTAATGCCTATATAATCTAAACATTATGGGACTCATCTTGTGCTTTATCCAAAGATGTGTTATAAGGAACTTTTAATAAAGAATATATTGTAAACTTACATTTTAACCCTTTCCCATTCAGATACGTCTGAATCTCTGCCACCCCACCCCACCCCATCACTTTTTGAGCCCGATAACCACCTAAAATCTGAAGCCCTGGACAGCTATGTTTGCGTTAGGATAAGTTGTCCTTAAAAATGGCCTGTTTTTTCAAGTGACTCCCCACTAGAAATATACCTATGGGCGGTTTGAAGAAAAAGGTGGTATAGCCCAGCCGGCCGCTTAAATGAAATCAGTGCGTATCTGGGGTCAAAAATGCCTTGAAATTGACGCTGGCAAAACATGCTGCAGACAGTGAAAATCTCCAGTGCCAAACCCCTTAATTGTTGCCTTGACAGCAGTGCGAATGTGATTCGTTCAAAAATACATGTGAAATCACACTTTTTGACAAATTTGAGATGCCCCGACTTTGCCATGGCACCAATGATATAGCCAAAAAAGTTGCCATTTGAAAGTCTACTGCCCATTCCTGCCGAGTGTGACGTAAAACAGACCTTTCATAATGAAATAATGGCTATATGAAGTTGCTGTCCTTGGCGACACTGTGAAAATCAGCAAAATTCACAAAGTCCCCAAGTGGGAATGGGTTAACAAAGTTCTGATCTGATCTGATCTGAATCGTAATTGGTAACACGTCAAATCATCACGAAAACACGTCTATATAAGTTTGGTCCTTGAACCCCACTGTTATATAGAAAAAATGGGGTTTACAGTGGTAAACCTTATTATCCTTATTTCTGCTCCAAAATATAGATTGTGGGTACTCGTTAGAACTGCCTAGATGCTGTGGTTCTAACGAGTAACCACAATCTTTATTTTGAGCAGAAATAAAAAAAATATCCTAAAATATTAGTTTTTTCGGCGGTAAAATTGACAATGTATTTGCATAGGCATGTTTTCGTAATGGACATCATTCACGAGAATCTGTGACAAGGGAAGTTTGTCCATTGATCTCGCCAAAGAAGTAAACTTAGCTACATTATCCTTACCACCTTCCGCGGAAGAAATAACCGAATCTTGATGTGCATTCCAATATCTAATTGTCTGAGGGAAGAAGGATCCCTTGTAGATGTCAGTTCTTGCAAAGGGCACCTGGAAATCAAGAGTGATGCTTTCTACCACTCCAAATCGGCTGGGGGGGTGGTGGGGGGGATAAGGTCATTTGTAGGAATGCTGGAAGCACCCTTTAGATCTTTGTACAAGGGTATAGGCCTACTGTCTCTCCTCCTTTTCTTGAGAGACTCCCATCCCAAGTTTTTCAGTATTCCAGCCATACTTCCAGTTTCAAAGTTGTAATTGGTCGCAACAAATCTAGCTGCCCTGTTCTGAACTTTTTCAATCTCCTCCTGAAGGACTATTCCAATCCATGGGGGACCCAAACACAACTACCATACTCCAAGATGAGGCCAACGAGTCCCTTATTTGCTGCTTCTTTAACAACTTTGGGGCATTGATACCGTTCTAGGAATGACTGGGCAGTATTCATCACAGTAGCATAAAACTGAAGAAGTTAGTGAACATATTTAATGGATATCAAGGTGGCTGATTGTGTTGTTAATGATGATGATGATGATGATGATGGTGATGTTCCCTTTCTCTGTATTATAAGTCTCATTGCTGCAAAAGTCCATTCTTCCTTTCAGGGTGTCAGGTAGATGTTATCTTAATGTTTTACCATAAATCGTTGTCTCTTTCAAGCAAAATGTGAAGATCCTGATGAGACGCCTCATCTGGATCTGCACTGCTTGCCTATGTCCCATCAAAGTGACTTTAGGCTTAAATGGGTTAATGCCGGTAAATATTTATGAATATGCAAAATAGCTCATTTGCATATTTGTATTAACTTAAAATTGAAGGTTCATGATATTCATTGGTATCAAGGTTGCTTATCTGTATTGACTGTTGGTGTTGATTTGATCAATCTACTGTGTGTACCCACACTTTATTATTACAAAAGGTTGCCATGGAAACGGAAGGTTTCAAAACGCACAACTGATAGGTTTTTGCTTACAGCATAATTTAATGTAACCAGCAGCAGGTCCTAGAGAACCATTTGATATCATAAGAACTGGTTTTGTGGTGAGCACATTAGCATAAACTAGCTGTTATCCAATATTGCATATCACCATTGAGTTGAAGTGGGTGGGGCAACAAAAGGCCCTGTGAAAAAAATCCACCACTTTTGAATCTGGCATACACAATTTTTTTACTTCTATACAATAATACTATGACCTGATATAAGTGGAATTTTTCTACCGTGCCGATTAAAAAAAAAATCTGATCTAGAGCTCTTTTTAGCTTTGGCCCTTCTGCTAATAGTTATTGTACAGTTTCCGTAGTCTGTCTACCTTATATTTTTCCACTCTTTACACTACACTTCCTCATAATCTTATAAAAGAAAAGCTTAATGATTTAATTGAATGGGCTTTTCACAGAGAAGATTCTCTCTATCTTGCATGTAATGTCAGAAATGCATTTTTCACTTCTAAAGAGCATAAGAATTATACACTTTGGTCATGTCAGAAAGTGTGTGATGCCCTCACCTTTCTACTTGACAATATTTATATTAGATTCGGTACTAAGTTATTTAGACAAATTGTGGGTATTCCGATGGGTACTAATTGCGCACATCTTGTGGCTGATCTGTTCTTGTATTGTTATGAAAGAGACTTCATTTTGTCACTTTCCATTGATAACCAATCTTAAATTATTGAAACTTTTAGCTCTACTTCTAGATATTTAGATGATTTATTTAATATTGATAATACCTATTTTGATGGTTTGATCAGTCAGATTTACCCCCTAGAACTTCAGTTAAATAAAGCAAATTCTTCTGATACCGAGGCCCCGTTTTTGGATTTACACCTATCTATTGTAGATGGATTTGTTTCGTGCAAAATTTATGATAAACGCGATGACTTTGATTTTGATATTGTAAATTTTCCTTTTTTGGATGGTGATGTTCCTCGTGCGCCATCCTATGGCGTTTATATTTCACAATTAATTCGATTTGCTAGAGTGTGTAGTCATGTAACTGACTTCAACACTCGTAATAAATTATTAACGGCTAAACTCCTTAATCAGGGTTATCGGTACCATAAACTACGCAAATCCTTTTCAAAATTTTATAGACGCCATTCTGATTTAATTTCAAAATTCAATATTGGACTTAAATCTCTTCTGCGACAAGGTCTATCGGAACCCGAATTTTATGGTGACTTAGTATATAAATTCAGAAAAATATATAACCGCAATGACTTCAGCACCCAATTTCGTAAAATCATTCTTCGATATAAAAAGATTGGGTACAACATGGATATTATACGACAGACTGCATGCATGGTAGTTAACCCAATCGCGGTTGGCAACTTTGCTTCCCTCTTTAATTGCACGCCGGTGGGTCAGGCCTCAGATTCTATGACGGCTCCAACGTAAAGGCTTATTGAGAATTAGAGAGATAATGTTGGTTGGTGCCTGATGCTCTGTCTCTGGTCGGGCTAATCGGAGTCTAACTGTTGGTTTTCCTTTGCTCCAGCATTTCAATGGTTTCTTGCTGTCGAGTCCTCACCGTTGTCTCACCTCTGCGGTTCTTTGATTTTAGTGTTCACGGAGATGTTGCACTGATGAGTTAGGAGGCCTTCATGCGGACTGAACACATTATTTGTGTAAATCGCGACGGAAGGAAGGGCGAGGATTGTGGCCACGTAAAATCGATTTAAGCCACCCAGTGGAAATCTTCCACTGACCGTTCCAAGGCGGCTCTTCTGTGACGATTTATTTACGTTGTTGTTTGTTACTTACTGTGTGTATCACTTGTGTCTTTTAATTTTGGATGGCCACATGGCCTTTTTGTGGGAAAGTAACTGTCCTTATGGCCTTTCTTTGTTAAGGTTTCCATTATGGTCTGGTCGCTTAATGTTTGCATTTCTTTCCCTTTGGTGTCTTTTATGGGTGGAGTAAGTTAATTGTATCAATTCCTGATCTTTGTTTTACTTCTACTTTCCATTTTAGCTCACCTGTCACGTAGTGATAAGGTGAGCTTTTGTGATCACATTTTGTCCGTCGTCCGTTGTGCGTGCGTCCGTAAACAACTTCAAATTAGTATATCTCTAATATCTCATGGCCAATCTTGATCAAATTTCATGCATGCATCATCAGGTAGGGGGAAAGGCTGCATAAGGTTTTTGGGCTGATCAGATTGGAATTCTGGTTGCCATGACAACATATAGCTCCCATAGACTTGAAATGGAAAAAAATAAAACGTCTTCTTCTCTGAAACCACAGGGCCCAGAGCTTAGATATTTAGCTTGTAACAATTTCAAGTGGTCACCTACATAATAAATCCTGCCAATCATGCCCCCCCCTAGATTCAAAATTGGCCACACCCCGGGGCCCCTTAGCTCCCATAGACTTATAAAGGAAAAAAAGCTTAAAAATTTTTCTTCTCTGAAACGACTGGTCCCAGAGCTTAGATATTTAGCATGTAGCAACGGCAAGTGGTCACCTACATAAAGTAGAAGTAAAAAAAAAAGATCAGGAATCGATACAATTAACTTACTCCACCCATCAAAGACACCAAAGGGAAAGAAACACAAACATTAAGCGACCAGACCATAATGGAAACCTAAACAAAGGAAGGCCATAAGGACAGTTACTTTCCCACAAAATGGCCATATGGCCATCCAAAATAAAAAGACACAAGTGATACACACAGTAAGTAACAAACAACTACATAAATAAACCGCCACAGAAGAACCGCCTTGAAACGGTCAGCGGAAACGAATTCCACTGGAGGGCTTAAATCGATTTTACGTGGACATCTCCGTGAACACAAAAAACCAAAGAACCACAGAGGTGAGACAACGGCGAAGACTCGACAGCAAGAAACCACTGAAATGCTGGAGCAAAAGAAAACCAATAGTTAGATTCCGATGGGCCCGACCAGAGACAGAGCATCAGGCACCAACCAACATTACCTTGAACTAGATCTCTCTAATTCTCAATAAGCCTTTACGTTGGAGCCGTCATAGAATCTGAGGCCTGACCCATCGGCATGCAATTAAAGAGGGAAGCAAAGTTGCCAACCGTGATTGGGTTAACTACCATGCATGCAGTCTGTCGTATAACATCCATGTTGTACCCAATCTTTTTATATCGAAGAATGATTTTACGAAATTGGGTGCTGAAGTCATTACGGTTATATATTTTTCTGAATCTATATACTAAGTCACCATAAAATTCGGGTTCCGATAGACCTTGTTGCAGAAGAGATATTGAATTTTGAAATTAAATCAGAATGGCGTTTTTAAAATTTTGAAAAGGCTTTGCGTAGTTTATGGTACCGATAACCCTGATTAAGAAGTTTAGCCTTAAATAATTTATTACGAGTGTTGAAGTCAGTTACATGATTACACACTCTAGCAAATCGAATTAATTGCGAAATATAAACGCCATAGGATGGCGCACGAGGAACATCACCATCCAAAAAAGGAAATTTACAATATCAAAATCAAAGTCATCGCGTTTATCATAGATTTTGCACGAAACAAACCCATCTACAATAGATAGATGTAAATCCAAAAACGGGGCCTCGGTATCAGAAGAATTTGCTTTATTCAACTGAAGTTCTGGGGGGGGGGGGTGTAAATCTGACTGATCAAACCATCGCAATAGGTATTATCAATATTTAATAAATCATCTAAATATCTAGAAGTGGAGCTAAAAGCTTCAATAATTTCAGATTGGTTATCAATGGAAAGCATCAACATGAAATCTCTTTCATAACAATACAAGAACAGATCAGCCACAAGAGGTGCGCAATTAGTACCCATCGGAATACCCACAATTTGTCTAAATAACTTAGTACCGAATCTAATATAAATATTGTCAAGTAGAAAGGTGAGGGCATCACACACTTTCTGACATGACCAAAGTGTATAATTCTTATGCTCTTTAGAAGTGAAAAATGCATTTCTGACATTACATGCAAGATAGAGAGAATCTTCTCTGTGAAAAGCCCATTCAATTAAATCATTAAGCTTTTCTTTTATAAGATTATGAGGAAGTGTAGTGTAAAGAGTGGAAAAATCGTAAGTAGACAGACTTGAAGCACGAAAATGTCTGGATTTCAATTTATTTAAAACCTCATTCGAATTTTTTTATGGACCAAAACAGATTTCTTCCTGATCTTTCAAAGACTTTATCACAATATTTAATCACATGCGTTTTAATAGCAGTAAGACAGGAAGTTAATAATTTAGAAAGTTCAGTGGTAGTGCAAGAGCTAGAATTTGCAATAAACCGTGCTTTGTAAGGTCTTTTATGAAGTTTTGGTAACCAGTATAGCGTAGGAATCTTGTCTTGGCCTTCGGTAACACACACAGCAAACTTGGTGGCTAAATGACAAACATGTTTATCTACTATAGCTCTCTCTTCAGCTAAAGGCTGAAGTTCATAGGCCGTAGTACCACCAAGCTCCCGCTTAAGCTTGTTAACATAGTGGAGCCGTCACACAACGACGACGTTCTTAGCGGCCTTGTCTGCAGGGGCCAAAACAAACTGAGAAATCAGAAATAAATTATTGGTTTAGACTCATATTCTAGACAGGCTTTTAATTATTTGGCCCCCATTTTGATTTATATCAGTCTTTGAATCGACTGCCTATTCGAAATTCGCAAAATTGCAGTACGTTTCCTCTGGCTTTCTTTGCCGGATCATTACAGGGTCACTGATGAGGTTTTATTAGCCGAAACTACGTAGTATGACCCCTTTTCTTTCTTATGAATGTTTTCATTGCTCTTAAAGGAACTCATTTTTTATTTTTATTCTTATGAAGTTCTTGAATACCTAGTTTAAGATGACGTAAATACGTTTTGGGCTTATGAGGTAATAAGTTAGTATAAGAAATGCGATTATTCACTAGTTTTAAAATGCTAAGTTTCCAGTCCTTAAGGGCTTTATGCTCAACATACTCTCGCCTACACCATCGATTGCCGAATTCATTCAAGGAAGCAACGATTTCATCTCTACATTTACTGAAATCAATTTTAGACGGAAACCGATATTTCGGTCCTTTAGAAATTATATTCCTTATCCTAGAATCAGGAATAATTTTCAAATTGCCAGTAATTACATGACCAGCAGCAGGATAACAATACACTGAGTTTTTACAATCACATGAATCAGGAGTATTAGTATCAATATCAAGATCTGAAACAAGTTTATTGAAATTAAAAATGATAGATCTAACAGGTTTGTTATATCTATAGCAAATTATAGGTGTTTCAGTATTTTGAAAATAAGCAGGAATGGAAGAAAGCACCGATCTCTCACGGAAGATACTGGGCAAATCTATAAAATCCATACCCTTATTAATGAAGGATATTTTGAAGAAATGGCGTTAATGATTAATTTCAGAATCAATGTAAGGACGGAGAGTATGCTGAGTATAGCCTCTAGTTAAGAGAGCCGCATCATATAACTGATTAGAACTATCGTAGAATTTATTCGCCTCGGTGTCCAGAAGACGTAAAACAGAAACGGGTAATGAACTTAAAAATGAAAGCAAAGAGTGGTCTCCATGATTTAATAATATAATTGACAATCACTTCAGTCTAGTATTGTTTCGTTTAAACGCACATGATTTACGTTTAAAGTTACCATTTTTCCTGGTGCCATGAGATCTAGTTCTGCATCTTCGACATTCCAGGAGCGAAAAAATATCAAAGTCCGGCATTCTGGAAATATTACCCTCATGATAAATGTTGTCATTAAATCCCAGTGGAAAAGGGGTCTGTAAAAATTTAATCCATTTCAATTTAGCCTCATGTCTTTTGATGATTTTGAATCTAGATGTAGAATTTGCATCATAATAAAGTTTTTCCACTGGTTGTATAATAATGTTATAATAATAAAAGTTCAGTGGTAGTGCAAGAGCTAGAATTTGCAATAAACCGTGCTTTGTAAGGTCTTTTATGAAGTTTTGGTAACCAGTATAGCGTAGGAAGCTTGTCTTGGCCTTCGGTAACACACACAGCAAACTTGGTGGCTAAATGACAAACATGTTTATCTTCTATAGCTCTCGCTTCAGCTAAAGGCTGAAGTTCATAGGCCTTAGTACCACCAAGCTCCAGCTTAAGCGTGTTAACATAGTGGAACCGTCACACAACGACGACGTTGTTAGCGGCCTTGTCTGCAGGGGCCAAAGCAAACTTCTTATGAAATTCTTGAATACCCAGCTTAAGATGACGCAAAGACGTCTTGGGCTTAGGAGGTATTAAGTTAGTATTTTGAGAATAGAAAGAAATGCGTTTATTCACTAGTTTTAAAATGCTAAGTTTCCAGTCCTTAAGGGCTTTAGGCTCAACATACTCTCGCTTACACCATCGATTACCGAATTCATTCAAGGAAGCAGCGATTTCATCTATACATTTACTGAAATCAATTTTAGAAGGAAACCGATATTTCGGTCCTTTAGAGATTATATTCCTTATCCTAGAATCAGGAATAATTTTCAAATTGCCAGTAATTACATGACCAGCAGCAGGATAGCAATACACTGAGTTTTTACAATCATATGAACCAGGCGTATTAGTATCAATATCAAGATCTGAAACAAGTTTATTGAAATTAAAAATGATAGATCTTACATGTTTGATATATTTATAGCAAATTATAGGTGCTTCAGTATTTTGAAAATAAGCAGGAATGGAAGCAGCCTGCCAATCATGCCCCTGGGGTCCATAGACTAATAATGAAAAAAGGCTTCAAAAATATTATTCTCTTAAAGGACACGGGAAATCATTCTCAAATAAATAACATCTTAAAATCGCCAGTTAACACACCCTGATGCTGAAATTCTGAGATTTATACACAGTGTAATAAATAAACAGTAGCCAGGTAAACATGTGCATTTGTCTTCTAGTGTAGTGTGCGTGAGAAAATTCCGATAATTAATCAGCTGCCGAATCACGTGGTGCAGTGACGTCAATATTCCCATTTGCTATAGTAAACCAACGAAGATGTACATAAATTCGGCCAGAAAACAAAGATTTAAAAAATAAATATATAGATAACAAAATGCAAGCGAGCGTGAAGCTCCTTCTATTGTAATGATACCAGAAATTCAGCCATATATATATATATAATCGCAGGCCCCTACGCGCACTTAGAAAAAAATTCTATAGAATGTGTGATGATTTCCAAATAAGTACGGGGGATGCTGATGCACCCTCGCAACCCCATCCCAGCGCTCGGGTCTGGTTTGAGCCCGCTGAGTTGCAGCAGGACGAGGCCGAGGACTCCTCTTGACGGCCTTAGTGGAACACAGAGGACGCAAGATACAAATTGGTCAGTATGGCACTGCCTTCTTTGTACAGAATTGTCGATTTGATTAATGCAGCGTATTAAAAAAATATTTTTTGATCAACATGTTAGGTCATATGTTATGTTTTCTATACAGTATTTTTACATTCATCCAACATCGATATATTTAAGTAAAAGCAAATATAAAACAAAATAATAGTATACGGATATTTGGTCACGTCGTCGCATCAACGTTGACACGAAGTCATTTCAAATTTATATACCCGCTTGGAAGTTTCCTCTGCAAAGCGCTCAGTTTAGGCGCGTTTTTTTTTTTTTTTTTTTTTTTTTTTTTGTTGTTGGCATTTGTCTTATTATAAACATTTTTGGTCTTCACTTGATTTGAAAACTAGCATCACGAGCTCTAATAACTGACGTAGATACAGTGTTGTCAGTGCCATTTATAAGACGCTGACTGTCAATATGTGCCGGTCTCGGTAGCTCAATCGGATGCGCGGTGATCAGGAAGACGCGGGTTCGAAACCTGCCGGGGTCGACAACATTCTTTCGTGGAGATTGATCATGAATTCTTTTCTAGGGTCATTCTCTCCCTTCCGATGATTCGAGAAGGGCAATTGTCAGTTTCTGGCGAAAGAATGTGCACTGTACTGGTTAACCGCTTACGTAGAAGCCTGCCCAGGAAGTGTGTTAGGTAAACTGACCGGCTCAAAAATGACTTAAAATAGTGTTGACTGGGCCGTTAAACTCCAATACAAACAAAGACTGTCATTATGCATCCTGTACATAAGCAAGCAGTGTACCAACAACCGAAGATACGAACACATGAGCTATAATAATAATAATAATAATAATTTGTTTGTTTGATTTGAGGTTGAACGTCCCCGTCAACACTGTAAAGGTCATATTGGAGACGTTGCTTCCAATTTGTGGGACTTTTACCCGACATTGAGATGAAATGACATCTGTCGCCCAATGAAACCAATAGGGTTTATTAACATGGACGGTCTGCCTCGCACCGCGGTTCCTGGACAGGCTTAGATCCTCTAAGCGGTTTACCAGTACTAGTGTGCGGGCCGGATTCAGCTCTGCGTAGAAGCATAATGCAGCCCATATATTTCTTCAAGCCCCTATGGGCGGGGGCCGGTAATAATAGTAGTAATAATAATAATAATAATAATAATAATAATAATAATAATAATAATAATAATAACTACAAATTAGTGAGTTATGATGTTTGTGTGTGTGTTCGTGTTTAACGTCCAACCAACAGCTAAGGAAATACGGGGACGGGACTTCGGTTTTAAAAATCCGATCTCTACAGAAACCATAGATCGAACCCGCGAACCCTTGTTTCTGAGGCGAGAAGCATAGCTACTACACCACGGGGGCTTCAGTGAGTTATGATAAAAAGAATGTTAAAATTCAGATTAAAACATCACGTAACACCTCAGCGGACATATATATATATTATTATTTACCCATTTTGTTCCAACAACCCAAAAACGTGTAATGGGCAAACAGTGTAGGCCCATATCAGATGCCACGGCCATAAAAGTGAATATTCTGCGCTTGGTATTCAGTTGTCGGCTAATCTTCTAAGCATATCTGAAGACAAAGAAACGCGAAGAAAAAGCACTGTGGTGAGACTATCCGGGTCTACATCACTAACTGGGCGTGTGAGTAGCCCGAGGCAAAGTGGGACCTCTTCTACACACACCCACTTAAAGCATCGGCCTTGCATTTGAGTATCCAAATTCAGCCGTTTTCTGTGGGTCTCTTTCGTAACATTCACTTGAAAAATACGGCCCCCGCCCATCGGGGCTTAAAAAATCATATGGGCTGCATGATGCTTCCAGGCAGAGCTGAATCCGACCCGCACACGATTACTGGTAACCCGCTTAGAGGATATAAGCCTGCCAAGGCAAAGCGGTGCGCACGAGTCGGACCGTCAGTGCTTATAAACCCTATTGGTTTCATTGGGCGACAGGGCTTGAGATGTCATTTCAACTCAATGTCGGGTAAAAGTCCCACAAAATTGGAAGCAACGTCTCCAAAATGACCTTTACAGTGTTGACGGGGAAGTTAAACCTCAAATCAAATCAAATCACTTGAAAAATGTACTCTTCGGTCGTGCTTCTGAGAAGTCTTGTCTTTTACAATAAAACACCCATTGTTGTCGTAGTTCACTTGGAAATGCCAAGACATGAATCCCACATCCTTTTGAATGTTTACTAGTGCACCCGAATGCTACACAATACGCCATATTAATGTATTTGTTTCCAGAAAATAAAAGCGTAATGCAAAGAAATAAACATTAATCTTTACACGTTCTTCAGCGAAATGGGAACAGTGACGTCAGTCACCGATAAGCAGCGTAGAGTGGCGGAATACATGCATATTGGAGGCATTTTTATCTCTAAGCGGTTTACACAGGTAGCTGTAAGGTTAACCGACTAAGCTCTGCGGGGATGCGCAGGATTCTTATGACTGAACAATATTTGATTAAAAGTAAAATTGTTTCCGTAGTCCTTTAAACCACAGACACATAATGGAAAAAAGCTTCAAAAATCTTCTTCTCTGAAACCACAGGGCCCAGAGCTCAGATATTTAGCATGTAGCAACGGCAAGTAGTCACCTACATCAATCCTGCCAATCATGCCACTGGGGTCCAAATGGGCCACGCTCCGGGACCCCTTAGCTCCCATAGACTCATAATGGGAAAAGCTTCAAAAATCTTCTACTCTGACACCACAGGGCCCAGAGCTAAGATATTCAGCATGTAGCAACGGCAAGGGGTCCCCTACATAATCCTGCCAATCATGCCCCTGGGTCCAAATGGGCCACGCCCTGGGGCCCCTTAGCCCCCATAGACTCATAATGAAAAAAGATTCAAAAATCTTTTTCTCTGAAACCACAGGGCCCGGGTATGATGTTCAACATATAGCGACGGCAAGTGGTCACCTACATAAATCCTGCCAATCATGCCCCTGGGGTCCAAATGGGCCACGTACCGGGGCCCCTTAGCTCCCATAGACTCATAATGGGGGAAAAAAGCTTAAAAAATCTTCTTCACTGAAACCACAGGGCCCAGAGCTTAGATATTTAGCATGTAGCAACGGCAAGTGGTCACCTACATAAATCTTGCCAATCATGCCCCTGGGGTTCAAATGGGGCACGCCCCGGGCCCCTTATCTCCCATAGACTTATAATGGAAAAGATGCTTCAAAAATCTTTTTCTCTGAAACCACAGGGCCCAGAAGAGCTTAGATATTTAGCATGTAGCAACGGCAAGTGGTCACCTACATAAATCCTGCCCATCAAGCCCCTTGGTCCAAATGGCCCACGCCCCGTGGCCCCTTAGCTCCCATAGACTCATAATGGAAAAAAAAGCTTCAAAAATCTTCTTCTCTTAAACCACACGGCCCAGAGCTTAGATATTAAGCATGTAGCAATGGCAAGTGGTCACATACATAAATCCTGCCAATCATGCCCCTTGGGTCCAAATGGGCCACGCCCCGGGGCCCCTTAGCTCCCATAGACTCATAATGGAAAAACGCTTTAAAAATCTTCTTCTCTGAAACTGTTACGCACAGAACTTAGATATTTAGTATCTAGCAACATAAAATAGACACCTACACAAATCCTGCTAACCCTACCCATGGGGTCAAAATTGGCCACGCCCGAGCTTATCAGCTCCTATAAACTTAAAATGGAAAAAAAACTCCAAAAATCTTCTTTATTTAGTATGTAGCAATGTCAAGTAGCCACCTACATAAAATAAATGAAAAGGGTTAACTTTGGAAGCAAAGAATACATACTGGAATGGAAACCAGAAACTCGGTTTTATTGAGTTTCTTAATAACACTGGTTGGGAGTGTACAGTACACTTAACACGGATGTTCCGATCTGTATAGTGGACAGATCCTTGTCTTTTGTTATGACCTTGAAGGTGTATGTGCGTGGTCTGTCTTCTATATTTGTATATTTATTTTTGGACATAAACAACTTGGTAAGTGTGTTTTATTTATTTTGTTTTCCATACTGACCATTTTTTGGCACGGCAAGATGTCGTTTTCTATGCTCTAAATCTATTTTTCAGCTGCAAATCACTAATGTTTGTAAGAATCACACCTCACCTGTGACCAGAAAATCGACCAATTGAGAGCTTTAATCGAAAGAAAAATATCTTTTAAGACTGTTTTAAGATAGAGTAATAATCGATAATGAGTTATACTAAAAAAAATGCCTCTAGAATTCCATACGAAATCACACGAAGAGCAAAGTAGAAGTAAAACAAAGATCAGGAATCGATACAATTAACTTACTCCACCCATCAAAGACACCAAAGGGAAAGAATCACAAACATTAAGCGAGCAGACCATAATGGAAACCTAAACAAAGGAAGGCCATAAGGACAGTTACTTTCCCACAAAATGACCATATGGCCATCCAAAATAAAAAGACACAAGTGATACACACAGTAAGTAACAAACAACACCATAAATAAACCGCCACAGAAGACTGACCATCCCAAAAAATTTCTGACTTGTATGATATGTCTCATATTTACTGTATAACTTGTTTTAAGATACTTGTTTTGACTGTATGTGATGTCGCTTTTAATGTGTGTAAGTTATTCAAAGGTACATTGCAATATTTGTCTATGCAATAAGATGATAATGCTTAAACAATAGCAATTCTACGTAAAAATATTAATTACCTATAAATTCCCGAAATCTTGGAGAAATTGCATGTGCTGTGTGCTGCATGTCATTGAACCTTTAAAGCACTACAGCCTAGAGGTCTTAACCACTCGACCAAATGATCCAGCCTTCGAGGACTGTCTTCAGGTGCGAAATATTTAACAAAATGAGTCGCATCGTCACGCGTCTCTCTTCATCCACAGAACGCATAGCAAATACTGTGATCAGACTGCACAGAAATGCAATATGATTAGTTACGGACTATTTGTTCAAGACATATACATGTAAATTTATACAAAGAAATGAAGAGCTGTGGACCAGTCTGTGAAAGATAATTTCCTTTTCATCCCCGACCGAATTGATTCGGAGGATATAGCGATCGGCTTGGCGTCCGGTCGTCCGTATATTGATGATACTTGGCACAATGGTAAAAAATGTTGAGACGGCGTGTCTTGCGCAAGAACCACAACCCTGGGTACCATGGTATTTCAGTTATCTCCCCTTCCAATAAAATAGAATGACTATCTTGTGATATCTATAACTCCAGTATCCTTCGAGATATATTGATGATACTTGACAAAATTGTAAACAATGTTGAGACGGCATGTCATGGGCAATAACAACAACCCTTGGTGCCATGTTTTTTAGTGTGTGTGTGTGTGTGTGTGTGTGTGTGTGAATTCGGGTTTAACGTCGCTTTCAATCTTTTTTTATCAGTCATATCACGACGGTGTCTGCTTGCGACAGGGATCTCAATGCTCACGTTTAAAGTGCTGCCTCACTGAAGTATCATGTACCAGACACATTACATGATACCACACCCAGTCACATTATCCTGACACTGGGTCGACCAGTCCTAGCTTCTACCCCGTAAATCTGAGTGCGAAGCGAGGAGCAGCTAGTACAATTTTTAACGACTTTGGTATGTCGCGGCCCTGGATCGAACCCGAGACCTCCCGTTCCCCGGAGCAGACACTCTACCAACAGAGTTATCGGGGCCGGTGGTTTTTTTAGTTATCTCCCCTTCGAGAAAAAATAGAATGACTATCTTGTGATCGCCATAACTTCAATACCCTTCGAGATATATTGATTAAACTTTGTACAATTGTTCACAAGGTTGAAGCAGCATGTCATGCGCAAGAACCAAAACTCTTCGTGCCATGCCATTTGAGTTATCTCCTCTTCCAAAAATAGAATTGTTATCTTGTGATCGCCATAACTCAAATACCCTTGGTGATATATTGATTAAACTTGGCACAATTGTTCACAAGGTTGAAGCAGCATGTCAAGCGCAAGAACCACAACTCTTGGTGCCATGACATTTGAATTTTCTCTCTTCCAATAAAATAGAATAACTATCTTGTGATCGCCATATCTCCCATACTCTTGGAGTCATGTTGATAGAACTTGGTACAGTTGTACATGAGGTTAAGCAGGCGTGTCATGTGCAAGAACCGCAGCTCTTGGTGCCATGGCATTTTAATTATCCCCATTCCAATAAAAATAGGATGACTATCTTTTGAACTCCATATCTCCAATATTCTCCGAGACATGTTGATAGTACTTGGTACAGTTGTACAAGAGGTTAAGCAGACGCTTCATATGCAAGAACCGCGACTCTTGGTGTACTGGTGTTTGAGTTACCTTCCCTGACAAAATAACATTGTGATGGCCTAAACACTGAGGTATATTGATGATACTTGGCATGTTTGTTCACAAGGTTGAGACGGCATGTAATTCACAAGGCCCTCAACTCTGTGTGTCATGATTATTATTGTATTTGAGTTATCTCCCCCTCTAATAAAATTGTATGACTATCTGGTGATCGCCGTATCTTCAACAGTTTTCGAGTGATGTTGATTGTTTAAGTTAAACAAGCCTGTCACGGGCAAGAACCACGACTCTTGGTGCACTGGTTTGTGAGTTACCTCCCCTGACAAAATCTTGTGGGCCCTAGCTCAGAAACCCCTTGATATATACTGTGAGATATATTGATGGTATTTGGCACAGTTTTTGACAAGGTTGAAACAGTGTGTCATGCCAAAGAACCACCAACCGGGTCCACCTGGAACGAATAATTCATCACGTCTGAAATTAGTGAAAGAAACAAAATTGGACTATTTCAACTTGAGCATAACAGAACAGAACAAAAACTCATCTATACGCCCAGCAAAGACTAATCTCAGTCTGAGCATCTGCCCAGTCTGAACAGTGTGAAAAAATGAAAAAAAAAAAAAAAAAAAAAAACAAAAACAGTGGTAAACTGCCAACCAAGGGCACAGCGAGGATTCTTATCAGACTGGGTGGATGCGCAAGCTGATCTGAATCTTCGTCGCGCGCAGTCATTTTGTCATGTTTTGTGTTTCATCTGAGACAGTTTTAAGGATCCGATGAAGAAGTGTGTATATGCCAAGTTTCCACATTTCAGAAACAAAATAGCTAACGTATTTAAATGTTATCCTACGAATATGTCGAAATCGTTCTATAGTATTATCAGGACACACAATATAGTATGGTCGGAACACGACATACAGTGCTGAGAAATCAGTTTTGCGACATGCGATACAAACCAGTTTTTGACCCTGTATCATTTTCTTTGAAAATAATTGCCCTTACATGGCAAGATGTTTGGTACTATTAATAAAAGCTGACCCGAAATACATCATAAAATAGTTAAAATGCATAAGCAGTCGTTTCATGTAAGGTTGGTGGCAAAGCTTGATTAAATTGTACCGGTGCAGCGTTTGAAACCGAAAGTAGGATAATGATTTTCTAGAAACAAATGTGAAAATAAACGAAATCATAGCAATAAACAGAAAATAAAGGTAGCATGTCGAAAAGACTTTTAGTTATGCTTCCCGAACTACTGCTATGAAGTTGAAATTCTAATGATTAATAATTTCAAAACACAAAAATAAACATTCTGTAACATACCCGACATATCGGAACAAGGATCTGTTCACTATTCAGATCGGAACATCTGGGTTAAGTGTACTGTACGCTCCCAACCAGTGCATAAACAGCACTGTTGTCTGCAAGGCTGAATACGCCCCCTAGCATCGATTTCAGCGGAACTCGATTTTCAAATTACTCGCAATGGACTCGATGCATCCAAAGAAAATAAAAATATAATCTGCACAAGATGAAGTACGGGGAGACGTTTTACGG
Source organism: Lucinisca nassula (assembly GCA_963580285.1). Classification (NCBI taxonomy): domain Eukaryota; kingdom Metazoa; phylum Mollusca; class Bivalvia; order Lucinida; family Lucinidae; genus Lucinisca; species Lucinisca nassula. Next base: position 76,061,730 of record OY757011.1, on the reverse strand, counting down.
CCGCCACACAGCACTAAACACCAGATGCAGTGTCGTAAAATTAATGCAAAAGGTTAACTTTGGAAGCAAAGAATACATATTGGAATGAAAACCGGAAACTCGGATTATTGAGTTTCTTCATAAACAGCACTGTTGTCTCCAAGGCTGAATACTTCCCGAACTACTGCTATGAAGTTGAAATTCTAATGATTAATAATTTCAAAACACAAAAATAAACATTCTGTAACATACCCGACATATCGGAACAAGGATCTGTTCACTATTCAGATCGGAACATCTGGGTTAAGTGTACTGTACGCTCCCAACCAGTGCATAAACAGCACTGTTGTCTGCAAGGCTGAATACGCCCCCTAGCATCGATTTCAGCGGAACTCGATTTTCAAATTACTCGCAATGGACTCGATGCATCCAAAGAAAATAAAAATATAATCTGCACAAGATGAAGTACGGGGAGACGTTTTACGGCCGCCACACAGCACTAAACACCAGCTGCAGTGTCGTAAAATTAATGCAAAAGGTTAACTTTGGAAGCAAAGAATACATATTGGAATGAAAACCGGAAACTCGGATTATTGAGTTTCTTCATAAACAGCACTGTTGTCTCCAAGGCTGAATACGCCCCCCCCCCCCCCCCCCCCACTAGCATCGATTTCAGCGGTACTCGATTTTCAAATTACTCGCAATGGGCTCGATGCATCCAAAGAAAATAAAACTATAATCTGCACTATGATGAAGTACGGGGAGACGTAATAATCCTGCCAATTATGCCCCTGAGATCCAAATTGGCCACACCCCATGGCTCTTTAGCTTCCATAGAATTACAATTGGAAAAAACTTCAAAAATCGTCTTCTCTGAAACTACGGGGCCCAGAGCTTAAATATATAGCATATAGCAACGTCAAGTGGTCACCTACTTAAATCCTGCCAACCATGTCCCTGGGGTCAAAATTGGCCACGCCCATGGGCCAATTACCTCCAATAGACTTATAATGGAAAAAACTTCAAAAATCTTCTCCTCTGAAACCATAAGTCCCAGAGCTTAGATATTTAGTATGTAGCAACATGAAATGGTCATCTTAATAAATCCTGCCAACCATGCCAATTGGGCCAAAATTGGCCACGCCCATGGGCCCATTAGCTGCCATAGATTTAAAATGAAAAAAAAAAAAAAACTTCAAAAATCTTCTCTGAATCCATAAGGCCCGGAGCTTAGGTATTTAGCATGTAGCAATGTCGAGTGTTCGCCTACATAAATCCCGCCAACCATGCCCCTAGAGTCCAAATTGGCAAAATCCTGTGGTCCCTTAACTCCAACAAACTTTTAATGGAAAAAAGCTTCAAACATCTTCTTTGAAACCATGAAGTACAGACCTTAGATATTTAGTATATAGCAACACAAAATGGTCGCCTACATAAATCCTGCCAACCATGCCCTTTGGGTCAAAATTGGCCAAGCCCCAGGGCTCATTAGCTCCTATAGACTTATATACTGGTAAAAACTTCAAAACAATTTTCTTCTCCAAAACCATAAGGCCAAGATTTTGTTTGATTTGAGGTTTTACATCCCTGTCAACACTGTATATGTCATTTTGGAGATGTTGCTTCCAATTTTGTCGGACTTTTACCCGACATTGAGATGAAACGACATCTCAAGCCCTGCCGCCCAATGAAACCAATAGGGTTTATAAGCATGGACGGACAGACCCGCATCGCTTTGCCTGGGCTTAGATATATAGTATGTAGCAATGTCAAGTGGTCGCCTACACTAATGGTTTTCTGGTACATAGGTGAGCGATATAGGGCCCTTGTTTCTGTCTTTTTTTCCTGCTAGTAAACTTGTCGGAATGAAACCATAATTATTGTACATTTTCCATCTTTCCATTTTTTTCTGTCTTTTGTCCTGTTGCTTCTGTAAATACCCAGCCGAATGATGGCGGTATGCACTGGGTTTGTTTCTCCAATTTCAATTGTGACGTAGGTATCTTCAATTTGTGTGACAGGTCAGGCGGTTCGTACATTTTAACAGCACTGAAATGGCAATTACAAACATAATGTTCAGTCATATGCCAAAAATCTTTGTTAGGCATCTTAAATGTTCTGAACAAACAAATTCAAATGACTGTGGCGTTTGCGTCATTGCAAATATGGTAAGTATCTTGAACGGAAGAGACCCAAGTGGCATAAGGTATACCGTCTCCAAAATGAGAGATCATCTCATCAAAGGTCTTGAGGCTAAAAAAGGTAACAGATTTCCCACACAGAAAAATCTGTATTGTGAAACAGACTGTGCTGAACGTGACTGGAAAATTGTAGTCATTTATTTCGGTTGTTTTACGGATCACAACTTCTATTTTACGGACCTTATCTGACAACGAACTACAAAATAATTTACGGACGATAATTGTCCATTCACGGACCATAGACGTTTCACGGACCAACAATAGTGTAGCTCTGGCAGACCATCCGTCGCTCATAAATGACCATTTACGGACCGAATATAAACTAATTTGATATAATAATACTATTTACGGACTTACGGACTTATTGAATTTTCATTTATCCGTAAGTCCGTAGATCCGTAAAAGGTCCGTGTTTTGTCAACGGGCTGCTTTAGAAAGAATAACGTTGTATCAGTTTCAGCAACAAGACCTAGTCATACCTCCACGAGTCACAAGTATACATTCTTATGCGGTGCCAGCTGGAACCTGGGGATAATATATTATCCACATGCAAATAATTAATTTATTTTTAAACAAGTAACCTGTAGCCATTTCATGATCTCATAAATATCTTCCTTTCGTATAATACAGGTCTTCTTTTCACGGCATGAGCGTTTGTTCCTCAAAATGCATGTTCCATTTTATCCCCGTATTATTATTATTATTTATTTATTTTTATTTTTATTTATTTTTTATTTTTTTTGGCAAAAGTACCTCATTTCCACTAAAGTGTTCCATAGGTATCCCTATATATAAAATACCACTATGGGCATAATAAATATCTTCCTTTCGTACAATACCTTCCTTTCGCGAAAAGAAAAATACAGGTTCCCTTTTATCCCCGTATATCTATCTTTTTTTTCAAAAGTACCCCATAAACACTAAATTGTTTCATAAGTATCACTATGAATATAAAATACCATCATATGCCTCATAAATATCTTCCTTTCGTAGGAAAATCTTCCTTTCGCTTTGGTGCAGTGGTAGCGCATCAGATATGTGATCAAGAGGTTGCGGGTTCGAGCTTCACTCTGACCAAAGTGTAGTGCCCTTGAGCAAGGCATTTCATCATCATTGCTTAAAAAAAAGTACTGGTTACCTCCCAAGAAATCCTGCTCGTAATGCTCAAATGTGAGCGAGTAGCAGTAATAGGAGAGAGAGAGAGAGAGAGAGAGAGAGAGAGAGAGAGAGAGAGAGAGAGAGAGAGAGAGAGAGAGAGAGAGAGAGAGAGAGAGAGAGACAGACAGAGAGAGAGAGAGAGAGAGAGAAAAGAACCTTCCTTCCTTTCGCGAAAGGAAGCTTCCTTTCGCTGTTTAGCTATACCCGAACCTAGGTGCAAGGTTTTACCCAATTCACATATGTAAGCGTTTGGTAACTACAGAGGTCTCGGGTCGTTTCGCCCGTGAGTCATTTCGCCCATGAGTCGTTTCGCCCGTGGGTCGTTTCGCCCTGAGTCGTTTCGCCCTGGGTCGTTTCGCCCGTGGGTCGTTTCGCCCTGATTAGGTGGGTCGTTTCGCCCTTATTTTTATTCAAGCCCTATTGACTGAGGTTATGTTTGTTTTGGTATGTGAAGGGATTGATAGGGGTATTGGGAGTTCCGGAAAACATGGTTTTGCCCTCGTTTGGTGCAGCTGGACGACCTACTGACGGCTTCTACTTCAGGTTTGAGCAACTGCGCTACCACCGTTTTGAGAAAGATATTTGAGCTCACGTAAGGTTAAAACGTCTTTGCAATAAAATGGGATTTATGGCTGTGAAAATGACTGTTTATATTTAAAAATGTGACAATATTTTTCTTTCTGCTCAAAACATAGTTTTTTGATTAGAACCGTCTAATTGTCTATGTTCTAGAATCAGAAATAAGAGAAATAAAGTGTATGCGAAAACCGATTTTTCACTGTATAAAGTTGGGTTTAGAGGGGACGTTATTGCATAAACTTGCTAACATGATGTTTTATTTACTTTCTGCACAAATAGTGACGTGATATAACTGGTAACATTATTACGTTAATTGTGTTGACGGGGACGTTAAACCTCAATTCCAACAAACAAAATATTTTTAAACAGTGTTGTCTGATTAAAGATTTAAAAATATGTCATTTTAAACAGTAATAATCAATATTACACATTAAGTGCCATGTGCAAAATGTTGGTTTTACTTTTATACAGACTCTACTGTAGCTCAACCTGGGTAGGAATAGAAACATAACGTTTTATACTTTCTTTTCATTTTTTCAAATAATTTTATGCATAACAAAACACATATTTTATATGATAAATATATAACAAAGCACAACATTAAAACCATAGCATCACATGAACAAGTCCGTGGAATGACCCCCCCCCCCCCACACACACACACCCCACTAAACCCCAGCTTAAATGAAGAATACTGGGGTATACATTATTTTTGTTATTTCTGCTGCAAGACAAAGGTTGTGAGTACTCGTTAGATCAGCCACCACCTATGTTTGCAGTATAGATAAGAAAAAAAAAATACACAGATTTTCATAATAAAAGAAGTCATTTTAGAGATGTGAAAACCTGCACTATGTCGCACGGCTGTGTTATCGTACTTGTCTGTTTAATAGTTTGCATTACGAAAACATGCTTATTCAAATACTGGAAAATTCTACCACCAAATAAAAAAATATCAAAATTGTTCTGATCAAAGATTCTTATATTTTCATATTTCTGCTAAAGTGCTCGTTAGAAACGCCTCGGCGAAGCGGTTCTAACGATCACCAATGGTCTGTGTATTTTGGGGCGGAAATATGAAAAAATATGTGTTGCATATTCGTTGTGTGTTTTGTGGGTAGTAGCCATAGGTGTCATTTGACGTGTCACCATGAACAGTTCAGATTCAGATCAGTTCGTCCGTTCGTCCGTCCATCTACACAAGCATCATTTCATTCATTCGTTCATTAATTCATTCACTTATTCATTTCCGTCTGTCCATCTACCAATACACTCCATTCATTCATTCATATCTATCTCCGTATATTTAAAATGCCGTCCGTTCATCCTTACGTCCTAAATGCCTACCATAAACATATCAGCAGCAGGAATTCTTAAACTCTTATCGAACTTAAACCCGACCAAAGCCGCCGGTCCAGATGCTCTTAAACCAGTAGTCCTTAAATCCCTTAGAGACCAAATAGCGCCCATGCTTCAGGTCATTTTCCAGAAATCACTTTCCAGTGGCCAAATCCCCTCGGATTGGAAGACAGCCATTGTTTCTCCCCTGTTCAAAAAGGGTGACAAAAGTGACCCTGCAAATTACAGGCCTATCTCCTTAACTTGCATTTGCTGCAAGCTAATGGAGCATATTGTTGCATCCAACCTTACTAAGCATCTCGACAAACATAACATCTTGTATGATCTTCAACATGGATTTAGGGAAAGGAGGTCCTGCGAAACACAGCTCATCCAACTTGTTGATGAGCTTGCACGAAATCTATCAGCAGGTCACCAGACTGACCTGATACTCCTGGATTTTAGTAAAGCATTCGATAAGGTTAGCCATATTAAATTACTCCACAAACTGCACCAACATGGCATAACCTCAAACACCCTAAACTGGATCAAAGCTTTCCTTTTTGGCCGTACTCAACGTGTAGCCCTAGAAGGGGAAACCTCATCCCAAATTCCGGTCACATCTGGGGTTCCCCAAGGATCAGTACTGGGACCGATCCTGTTTCTTCTATACATCAATGACCTACCAGAGCAGATCCACTCACAGGTCAGACTTTTCGCAGATGACACGGCAATATATTTGGCTGTCCGCAGTGATGCTGACTGTACTTTATTGCAAAGGGACCTCCAAAAGCTTGAAACTTGGGAAAAGAACTGGGAAATGGAATTCAACCCGGGTAAATGCCAGGTCCTACACATTTCCCGTTCTAAAGAACCCATTAGACACAATTACATTCTCCACGGTGAAGTCCTCCAGGAGGCTGATCATGCCAAGTACCTGGGCCTTGAGTTTAGCCGTGATTTAACTTGGAACACCCACATTCATAACGTGACCACCAAAGCAAATCGGACCCTGGGCTTCATACGTAGGAATATACGCACCAAACATCAAGGCATACGTGAAACAGCTTATAATACCCTTGTTAGGCCCCAGCTTGAGTATGCCTCCCCTGTGTGGAGCCCATATACCCAGTCAAATATAAACAAGGTTGAGCAAGTCCAAAGAAGAGCAGCTAGATGGGTCAAACATGACTACTCTTCATATAGTAGTGTGACCCAGATGCTTAATACCCTGGAATGGAGATCATTGGAACAGAGGCGGGCAGATGCTCGCCTCCTATTGTTCTACAAGATAGTATATAGTCTTGTCGAGATTCCGCTCCCTACATACATCCGACATCCAATCAGAACTACTAAAAACATGCATACTATGCACTATATTCAAATCCCTACTACTGCCAGTTACTATAAATACAGTTTCTTCCCCTTGGCTGTGGTACAATGGAATCACCTTCCCCCTCATGCTGTTGTGTGCTCCGATCTGGATTCTTTCAGATCGACCATATGCACCCTCCATCACCCAATGCCATGAACCGTGAAACATTGTTTTTATCTGCTTTTAATCTCTACTTTACTAACACTGTTTTTACTTTCAATTCTCCTAAAATCTAATACTTTTTCTTCTATCACACTTTTCTTTTTCTGACGCGCGCAGCTGCACATAATCCTCGCGAGAGGGTGCTGCAGGATATATAGATAGATAGACGTCCGTCCATCTACCAATGCACAGCTCCACTCGCCCATTTTATCATTTATTTATCCATCCATCTGTCCATTTACTCATCCATTCCGTTTGTCACTCCCTTAAAATATAATTGCGGCGAAACGACCCACGGGCGAAACCAGGTAAGGGCGAAACGACCCACCCCGAAAATCAGGGCGAAACGACTCAGGGCGAAACGACCCGGCGAAACGACCCACGGGTGAAACGACCCGGAACCACTACAGACAAAGCACGAAAGAGTTGTCTTCCTTGAGCAGAGGTTTGGAAGTCAGAGATAAAAATTATGTTAAACAAGACAGCTGTACATCTTTTAAATTGATTAAGTATGAGTTCATTTTAATGTAAACCATGTTCGATTAATATTTCAGAAGATAGATCAGGAATTCTGCTCAAGTTGTCATGTGACGTCTATGAGTCAAAGTGAAAGTAGAATTTGTGTCAGAATCAGAATTGTTACTGGTGATATGTCAAATGACATTCATACACCAGGACCTGTTGTATGGGAAGTTAGTCCCTTTAGTGGTATTTTATGGAGCATGATTGCTCCGTGGTTAGTGCACTTGCCTCTGATGCTAGAGGTCCCGGGTCCGACGTGAAATCAAGTTTGATATAAAAAATCAGCATGATTTGTATGTGAATAACTTGGTAGGTGATGTAAAGGCAAATCCCAGAGACTTCTACAGATATATTAATAGCCAGAAGAAAGACAGGCAAGGTATCCCGCCCCTTAATAAAAGGGGAGGGGACGGGGTTGCTGAATCAGACTCTGAAAGGGCAGAGGAACTAGTTGGTCAATTCAATGATGCGTTTAATAAAACTGAGTTCAAGGAGGTTCCATTGACTGGAAGATCGGCCCCATTCATGAATAATATTGTTGTGACAGCTGCAGGAGTGATCAAATTACTTCAAGGCTTAAACCCCAGTAAGGCCTTAGGACCTGATGAGCTTCATCCTAGAGTCCTGAAGGAACTAGCAAATGAGTTGGGTCCAGTTTTTGCACACTTGTTTCAACAGTCTCTTGATACGGCTGAAATCCCCAAAGAATGGCTCTTAGCAAACATCTGTCCACTCTTTAAAAAAGCAGATAGGGCTCTTGCCCGTAATTATCGCCCTGTTTCTCTGACTTGTGTTCTGTGTAAATTACTGGAACATATAGTCTGCACGAACATCATGGCCCACTTGGACGAACATAAACTTTTGTCAGACAGACAACATGCATTTAGGAAAAGGCACAGTTGTGAAACTCAGCTAAGCACAGTTATTAATGACTGGGCAAAAATCTTGGACAAAGGGGGGCAGGTGGACACATTTATTCTGGACTTCGAGAAGGCTTTTGACACCCCTCCTCATGAACTACTTAAATCTAAGTTATTTGGTTATGGAATTGGGGGAAAGACCCTCAAATGGATAGATTCCTTTCTTTGCTACAGAAAACAGCGGGTTGTTGTTAATGGTGAATCTTCGGAGTGGGCTTGGTCCACTTTTGTTCTCCCTGTACATCAATGATATTTCCACTGACATTGACTCAGAAATAAGACTGTTCGCAGATGACTGTGTTTGTTACCGGGAAATTAGAGATTCAGATGACTCATTGAAACTTCAGGCTGACATAGATAGATTAGGATGTTGGGCACGTAAATGGGGCATGAGATTTCAGCCAGTTAAATGCAATATTATGCAGATAACTAGGAAGAGATCTAATAAAGTTGAGGCTACTTACACCTTAGAGGGAACGGTCCTCGAGAACGTGGACTCCATTAAATACCTTGGAGTGACAATCTCACACAACTTGAGATGGAATACTCATATTAGCAACATGTGTACTAAGGCAAATAGAACGCTTGGTTTCCTGAGGCGAAATCTTCATCAGTGCCCTCAGGATGTAAAAGAGGCAGCATATAGAGGTCTTGTTCGCCCAATATTGGAATATGGTAGTTGTATCTGGGACCCCAGTGGAGTGGTCCTTAACGATGAAATTGAAAAAGTTCAGAATGGAGCTGCTAGATTTGTAACAGGCAATTACTGCTTTGAAACTGGGAGCATGACTGGAATACTTGGAAAATTAAAATGGGAGTCTCTCAAGAAAAGGAGAAAAGACAGTAGGCTAATCCTTTTATACAAAGGTCTAAAGGTTGCTGCCAGCATTCCAACAGATGACCTTGTTCCCCCAGCTAGACACTGTAGAAATCACCATTCGTTGGCGTTTCAGACCCTTAGCGCAAGAACTGACATTTATAAAGAGTCGTTCTTCCCCAGAACCATTAGAGATTGGAATGCCCTTCCCGATTCGATTATTTCGACAGCTGAAGGTGCTGATGATTGTGTAGCTAAATTTACCTCTTTGGTTAGAGCTAGGGAATAACTTCCCACATCACAGGTCCTGGTGTATGAATGTCATTTGACGTGTCACCAGTAACAATTCTGATTCTGATTCAATCCCCAGCAGCGGCGATAAAATTTCGGTGTCCGAAAATGCTCCACTGTGATCATTTGCAGGGATCAATGTCCTAAAGTGCACCATCCTTCGGATCGAGACGATAACTGAAGGCCCCCTGTGCAGGGATTAACTGGAGGCCCCCTGTGCAGGGAGAACACCCCCTGTGCAGGTTAAAGATCCCTATCGTAATTACACGGTTACTGTGTAGTCTTTCATCCTGCAAACCTGGAGTGTATGTAATGTACACCTGCGGTAATGGTCAAATGTGACAGACGCAGCATCAGTAGAAAGAAAGATCTAACCAAAGAGGTGGAGTGGGATAGCTCAGTGGTCAGTGGACTTGCCTCTGATGCTAGAGGTCTCAGGTTCGATCCCCGGCAGTGGCGATAAAATTTCAGTGTCCAGATGCGCTCCATTGGCATCATTTGCTGGGATGAATTTCATCAAGTGCACCATCCACCAGATCCGGACTAGCCCTGGAGGTCAAGAAAGCAACATACACTATATTTTTCTGATTTCAGCTCAAAATGTAGATTATGGGTGCTCGTTGAGGCAGTTCTAATGAGTACCCACAGTCTATATGTTAGAACAGAAACAAGGTGAATGGTATTTACATGTCTGCTCTAACATATAGACTGTGGGTACTCGTTAGAACTGCCTACCATTTACCTTATTTCTGCTCTAACATATAGACTGTGGGTACTTGTTAGAACTGCCTCAACTGCCTCAATACATGTAAGGTTTACCCCAGTATACCCCAGTTTAACTATATAAAAGTGGGGTTCAAGGGGGTCAAAATTATATAGGCGTGTTTTGGTGATGATACTTTGTCATGATAAAATAAGAAAAGTTATACCTATGTATATGTATTATCTGTAGGTGTCTGAAGAACTTATAACAGACTTAAGACTGAGTTTGATTCGGCCACGGTAACCGAGTCATCAGTGTTTGAGGCATTCAAATTTCACTGTATTTCACACCTTTTATCCTTCAGGAAACTCATGAGTTCTTTCGGTGAAGAAAAGAGCGGGCAAGTGATGGATGTCCACCATGATCATGATGAAGATGGGAGTGTTTTACAAGAATTTATTCAGTTTCTTAAAGAGTACTTTGAAATTGAACAGAAAAGTGTTGCAGTGCAGAGATTTTCACGAGAGCATCCTGTGGTTACAGTATTTTTAATGGTGACAATTGCAATGTGTGCTGTACCAGTAGTTTTATTTGGCATCTTTGTTATTTGCAGCATAGTATTTTCATTTCTCGGGTTCTTATTTATTGAAGGTAAGTTTATGTGTAGGTTTTCGGAATGCAGTCAAACTTCAACCCATTGCATGCTGGAAACCCCTAAAGGGGTACCTGGGCAAACAGTGCAGGCCCAAATCAGACGCCACAGAACGCGGCATCTGATCAGGGCCGACACAATTTGCTAATAGAATTTTCCGTCAAAAACAGAAAAAAAAATGAAAAATAGGCCTGACACCTCGTATATGACATATGACCTTGTCCAACATGTAGCAATGGAAGATTCCACTTGTATACAATGGGGTCATGAAAATCTGTTCTAGATAGAGGCAGTTTGAGCCACTGAGGATGAATCATACAGCCACATCAGTAGTCCTAATGGTGAAAGTATTTCTACCTTCCGTGAAATTAAGGTATGTTTCGTGTTCCAATTAGAATCGCTTCATTGACCATCACAGCATGATTCTTATGATTACAGATAAAATTAGACAAAAGTAAATGGTTTTCCCTAAATTATCCTGAATAACTGGTTATCCGGAGCTCTGGAAACTATTTTTTTGGAGTAATCAAGAGAGAGTTTGATTTGGCCATCGGTGTTCGAACCAATTTTCCCATAGCTCTTAGTTGAGGATACCCTTACGAAAACACGCCTATACAAATACATTGTAACCTTAATCACCGAAAAAAATGAAAATTTTAAGATGAAAAATTGTGATATTTTTCTTATTATGCCCCCGCATCATATGATGCCGGGGGCATATAGTTTTTCAGTTTTCCGTATGTGCGTACGTCTGTATGTGTGTGTGTGCGTACGTATGTGTGTACGTAAATACGTACGTACGTGATCCTGTAACCTCAGGTTAAAGTTTTTGTAACAGGTAGAGCCTGAACTTTTAGAACTCATATTTTCCTAACCATTTGATGGAACTGGTTCATCTTTGGTATGATGATAGATATAGGTCCAAAGTTTTATTAAGCAATACCCCCACTCATGCCTGTGACCTCAAGGTCAAGGTCACAGACTTAGACATTTTCGATGTTAAAGACTCAGGTTAAGGTTTTTGTAAAAGGTAGACATTTTAGAACTCATATTTTCCAAACCATTTGATGGAATTGGTTCATATTTGGTATGATTATAGATATAGGTCCAAAGTTTTATTCAGCGGTACCCCCACCCATGCCCATGGCCTCAAGGTCAAGGTCATGGACTTAGAAATTTTCCATGTTAAAGACTCCAGTTAAGGTATTTGTACCTGGTAGAACCTGAACTTTTATGATGGCTTTGTTTCAAATTATGATAGATATAGGTACAGTGTTTTATTCAGCAATACCCCCACCCAAGCCTATGACCTCAAGGTCAAGGTCACAGACTTAGACAATTTTAATGTGAAAGATTTTAAAGAGCTCAAATTTTCCAAACTATATTATGAATTTGGCTTATGTATGCTATGATGACAGATACAGGTCGAAATGTTTATTTGGCAATACCCCCACTTATGCCTATGGCTTCAAGGTCAAGGTCACGGACTTAGAAATTTTTAATTAGATATTTTAAGAGCTGATATTTTCCAAATCGTGCGATGGATTGAGTTGATATTTGGTATCATGTTAGATACCTGTCCATTTTATTCAGCAATACCCCCCACCCATGCCCATGAGCTCAAGGTCAAGGTCACAGACTTAAAAATTTTTTTAATTATCCCCTCCCGGGCCATAACTCCTAAACCGTATGGAATATATTCATGAAACTTCACAGGTGCATTCATCACACTGAGACAATGTGTCATGAACAGGTAGACAACTCTTGCATTTTTGGTTTTTGGATTATCTGCCCTTGATGCATATATTTTATGATTGATTTGAAGTACATTTGTAATATTTTTATGAATGGCATTTGGCGGGGGCATCCGTGTCCTATGGACACTTTTTCTAGTTTATTAGATATTTTAAGAGTTGATATTTTCCAAAGCGTGTGATGGATTGAGTTGATGTTTGGTGTGATGTTAGATACCTGTCCATTTTATTCAGCGATACCCCCACCCATGCCCATGAGCTCAAGGTCAAGGTCACAGACTTAAAAATTTTTAATTATCCCCTCACACAACATAGCTCTAGCATCTATATTTCTTCACTGATTTCAATATATTTTCACACAAATGTTCCTTATGACAATATCTCTATCGAGTTTGACTTTCAAGGTCAAGGTCACTGTGGCTATTTTTAGAAAAGCTTTGTCATCGATCTAGCGCCTACATTTCTTCACCAATTTCAATATAACTTCACACAAATGTTCCTTATAAAAATATCTCGAGCGAGTCAGACTTTCAAGGTCATGGCCTCAAGGTCAAGGTCACTGTGGCTATTCTTAGAAAAACTTTGTCATCGCTCTAGTGCCTACATTTCTTCACCAATTTCAATATAACTTCACACAAATGTTCCTTATGACAATATCTCGAGCGAGTTCGTCTTTCAAGGTCATGACCTCAAGGTCAAGGTCACTGTGGCTATTCTTAGAAAAACTTTGTCATCGCTCTAGTGCCTACATTTTTTCACCAATTTCAATATAACTTCACAAAAATGTTCCTTTTGACAATATCTCTAGCAAGTTCCACTTTCAAGGTCAAGGTCACTGTGGCTATTTTTAGAAAAACTTTTGTCATCGCTCCAGCGCTTATATTTCTTCACCGATTTCAATATAATTTTTAGAAGCCTCTGTGGTGCAGTGGTTACGCTACTTGCCTTGTAAACCAGGGATCGCAGGATCGATCCCGGGCTTCTCCAGACTTTCGGATGAGTCTTTAAACCGAGGTCCCGTCTCCGTATGACCTTAGCTGTTGGTGGGACGTAAAACTAAAACTCACTCACTCAATATAACTTCACACAAATGTTCCTTATGACAATACCTCGAACGAGTTTGACTTTCAAGGTCAAGGTCACTGTGGCTTTTTTTAGAAAAGCTTTGTCATTGCTCTAGCTCTTACATTTTTTCACCAATTTCAATATTACTTCACACAAATGTTCCTTATGACAATATCTCTAGCAAGTTCCACTTTCAAGGACAAGGTCACTGTGGCTAAGTTTAGAAAAACTTTGTCATCGCTCTAGCGCTTATATTTCTTCACGGATTTCAATATAACTTCACACAAATGTTCCTTATGACAATATCTCGAGCGATTTGGACTTTCAAGGTCAAGGTCACTGTGGCTATTTTTAGAAAAACTTTGTCATCGCTCTAGCGACTACATTTCTTCACTGATTTCAATATAACTTCTCACAAATGTTCCTGATGACAAGGTCACACACTTAGAAAATTTTGTTGCAACATGGATTTTCGGGGTGAGATGGGGCCCTTGGCGGGGGCATCTGTGTCGTCTGGACACAATTCTAGTTTCTGCTCAAAATAGAAATTGTGGGCACTGTTAGAACCGCCTCATCAAGGCGGTTCTAACGAGTACCCACAATCTATATTTTAGAGGAGAAATAAGAAAAATAGGGCTTACCCCTGTGAACCCCAGTTTTACTATATAAAAGTGGGGTTCAAGGGGGTCAAAATTATATAGGCGTGTTCTCGTGATGTTTCAGGATAAGTTTTCGTATTGCTCCTTGTTAAAACCTACATCAGGCTTAAAAAAACTAGAAATGGGTCCATAGGACACGGATGCCCTGCCTGAAAATATGTTGATGTTAGTATTTGACCTTCGACCGCTAAGTATGACCTTGACCTTACAGGTACGGATCTGGGTCTTGCATGAAACCAACTGTCTCATGATGGTTAACATTTTGCCAAGTAAATTCCAAATCCATCCAGGAATAACAAAGACATTGAGCGGACACAAGAAAAAAACACTTTTCTTTACCTTTGACCTTTAAGTATGACCTTGACCATACCAACCTGGGTCTTGCACATGACACACCTACTCATGATGGTTAACATTTCTACCAAGTAATTTGCAAATCCATTCAGACTACCGGTAAACGGACACAAGAAACAAACATTTTTCTTAACCTTTGACCTCTAAGTATGACCTTGACCTTGGAGGTATCAACCTGGGTATTTGGCACAACACATCGTCTCATGATGGTTAACATTTCTGCCAAGTAATTTCAAAATCCATCTAGAAATAAGAAAGTTGTTGACTGCGTTTAAGTTTGATTACGGCGTGTTAATGTTAATGTATATTTGAACATACATATGATACATCATAGCACAGTTTTGTATATGATAAAAATGAATATTTTTTTTATCTAACAGGGTTGTTAAACTTATCCAATCATGGGCGTTGTTTATTTATTACAGTAGATGTTAAAAGAAATGAAGCAGATGAAATTGTGAAAAAGAACATCATGTACTGAACATTAGATTTACCCCAGGAATCCTGCTTACCACAATTTATGATATAATGTCAGTGTTTAATGTACATGTACCTTTGAAATTTGCTCAGATGTTTCCAGCACAAGTGCAATTACCATAATGTTCCTAAGAATTGGGGCAGATAGGCCTCAGCAAACAGTGCATACCCAGATCATACTGCTCCGGAGCAGTCTGATCTGGATCTTCACTGTTTGCCATCACATCTGCACCTTTTAGACTCCTTGTTGGCTCACAAAACAATTTTGTTAAAATTTTAGGAGAATTACAGCCAGTCTGCAGGGTGTCCCAATTTTTAGGATTCTTACAGTACATGTACAATACCAACTTTAATGCCAGCCTCGGTAACTCAGTCGTATGCACGTCTGACTGGTGATCAGGAGGACGCAGGTTCGATACCTGTCGGTGTCGGCAACATTCTTTCATGGAGATTGATCATGAAATCTTTTCTATGGTCATTCTCTCCCTTCAGCTGATTCAAGAAGGGCAGTTGTCAGTTTCTGGCGAAAGAATGTGCACTGAACTGGTTAACCGCTTACATATAGGCCAGCCCAGGAAAAGTATGGATAGGTAAATTGACAGGCTCAAAAATGACCTAAAAATAGTGTTGACTGTGTCGCTAAACCCCAATTCAAGCAAACAAACCAACTTTACATTGATTAAATTTGTTTACCATAATACATTTTATGCTACATTACATATTGTGCAAAGTAACATATTATTCCCTTTGAATTATGGTCAGCTTTTTCTACATGAAGATTATTGAAGATTATTGTACCAAATTATCTATAATAAAATTTTTATTTCTATGCATAAAAGCAGTGAGTTTGCACAGTATTCTTAACTTTTCAGGTACAGTTTTAGCCATTGGAACAGTAGTTTTGGGTGGAGCATTATTCTTTGCCACCTTATTTGCCATTGGTATAAGTGCCTTTATAGTGATTGCCTACTACAGTGTGATGGTGGTGGGAGCCGATATCTTTAACAGTGTCCAGGACAGGGTAACAAGCATGAAAATTCCGGGTTTAGCTTTCGTTTTGAGAAACAGTGATGGTCCAAAAGAGAAAGCAGAAGAATGAATATCATCTGGTTAAAGGTGTTTATTCTTGTAACAGTAGGACACACAGTGTGTTCATAATTGTTTTATTGCCCCTTTTGATATACCAACTATAGCAGATCAAAGGTGGCCCTTAATAGGGTGATTAGTAGCTCTTGTTGTATTCCCTGACTGAGGCACTTAAGGGGAAAATCAATAATGTACACTCTAGTCAACAGTTAGTAAATAATCAATTTTCCCCAAGGAGGCCCCTTACCTGTTGAAGACAGAGGACTTCTCTTCAGTCAGCTCTGAGGGCTACATAATATAATGTAATGAAATGATAGTCCTCAATAATCAAGAATAAATGCCATTAACAAGACTGTAAAATGAACATTTCCTTGTAAATCCCACTTTATATAGAAAACAAAACTGGGGTTTATGAGGGTATGCATTATTTTTTATATTTTTGCTCCAAACATACATGTGGGTTGTGGGTGCTTGTTAGAACCGCCTCAGTGAGGCGGTTTTTAAAGAGCACCCACAATCTTTCGGGTATAAATCATCAAAAAACATGCTTATATAATTCTGACCCCCTTGAACCCCACTTTTATATAGTAAAACAGGGTTAACAGGGGTCTGCTCTGAAATATAGATTGTGGGTATCCGTTAGAACCGCCTCATCAATTAGAACCGCCTTGATGAGGCGGTTCTGATCTGTACCCACGATCTATATTTTGAGCAGGAATAAAAAAAATATCACAATTTTTCATCTTCAAATTTCCATTTTTAGGCGGTAAAATTTTTTAGTGTATTTGTAAGAAATAAGATAAATATCTCTCAAGTTTTTGTCAGAAAAATGTCATTTTTAGAGATAGGAAAGAATGCACTATAACAGTTGTATTTCATGTATACCTAATATGGATTCATATTTGATCCAGAAGGGCATTTCTGATGATAATTCTTGCAATATATTTTGCTGCCAGTTTACCATAAAAAATGTATATTGGAACACACTAGAACTACTGTAAGCAGTTTTAATGAGTATCACAACTTTACTGGCAAAGGAAATTCTAGTTAGTTTCTACAAAATACATGTACATGGGTAATCACTTTATAACGCTTAAAATTGCCATTTTGTGATTTGACAGAGTTTTAAGATGGATCCCAAATTTGTATTGATTATATAGAAAATTACCAGAAATGGCCACTTTGTAATATGATGTTGACATTTTTGAAAAAAATTGTTTTTAACTAACAGTTTCTGCTTTGAACCTCAACACTACTGTTACAAAGAAGTTGTATGAGGACTGTTCAAATATGAATGCAAGTAGAATGTTTTCTCATGCACTAATGCGAAAATCACCTGGAAATAAATATCACAGCGTAGAAAAACATTTTACCTATACATTGATAACAAACCTGTTAAAATCCGTGCACTTTGCCATGTATGTTGTTTGATAAACACTGTCTACTCTTGTATACTAATACAAAACATGGTTGGAAGAAGGTCAGAGTATGCCATTGAAATACGGTCCTATATTAAGAATCGTTGTATTCTTGGTATACGGTGCAAAGACATTTTTGATGAAATATGTTCGGTTTATGGGCATAATGAAATGTCTTTTCCGACAGTTTTTCGTTTGTGTAAAAAATTAAGCTGTGGGCTAGGCTCAACAGAAGATGCACCACATGATTGTCGGCCGAAAAGAGCAACATCTGCCAAGATGGTTGCTAGAGTGAAAGAAATAGTTGCTACCGATGCAGGATACACCACTATGCAAATAGCTAGTATGGTTGGCATCTCATTAGGAGCAGCTCATACAATTCTGAAACAGGATTTGAAAATGAGAAAGATCTGTGCTAGATGGATTCCCCATCTGTTGACAGATGAGAAGAAATAGACACGTGTTCAGTGCGCCAAGAAGTTGCTTAAAAATTTTCCAAATTTCAATGCACTGTCTTTCGCTAATGTCGTCACAGGTGACGAGACATGGGTTCACCTTTTTGAGCCAAAACGAAAGATTCAGAACGAAATATGGGCAACAAAGTATTGCAAAAGACCATGCATTGCAAAGCGGACCATGAGCGTCAAGAAGGTAATGTATGCCATACTCTTTTCAAATCAGGGCCCTGCTATTCAGGTTGCTGTGCCTAAAGGCAAATCTTTAAATGTGAAGTTTTACAAGAATAAAGTTCTTCGAAAATTGAAGAGGTATTTCAAAGAACGAAGACCCGCAACTGGTTTGGCCAATGTCAGATTGCTACATGACAATGTGTCATCACACAAGGCATTCATTGTGCAAGACGCTCTGAGGCAGGAAAAGGTTGTTGAACTCCCTCACCCCCCGTATTCCCCTGACCTTGTCCCGTGTGACTTCTTTTTGTTCCTGCTGCTGAAAAAATACCTTTCTGGTCGAAAATTTGTACAGCGCAAACACCTTGGTTCTGCAATATTCCATTGCCTTCATAGCATACCTTGAAAAGACTACCAAAATGCATTCAATGATTGGATCAGAAGACTGAAAGTTTGTATATCTGTTAAAGGGGAATACTTTGAGGGGACAAAATAAATTTTTCATCGAAATCTATCATGGAATTATTTTTATGTGCTTAGTTGCATTCATATTTGAACAGTCCTCATAGTATACTTTGAATTGGAATGACAAGGTGTTATACAGAGAATACCAGGTTCATGTCTTTTGATATCAAGTTTATCAGGCAAGGCTTCGAGAACGCTTGTAGAATCGCGAGGCTTGCCGAGCTACTCTACATGCGTTGTCGAAGCCATGCCTGATAAACTTAATATCAAATGACACAAATTTGGTATTCTATTTTGCAATTAATCCCTTGCACACTCTTGCAGATGTGTCAGTTTTTCCAGTAGTCCATTTCATAGAAGTGCAATGTCATGCACACCTGATAACGCTCACTTGTCCTGAGATAGCATATATTTTTCAGGTCAAGGTGTTAAAATGCAAGTTATATTTGGGGTAACTGATAATTACAGAATCGGCCATATTACATGAGGCGATTCTAACCAGTTCCAGGGTTCGATAAATTAACAGGAGCAAGTAGCAAATTTGCTACCCGTGTCTTTCAGTTTGCTAACTGGTCAAACAGTTGGTAGCAAAAAGTCGTTACTTGGTACTGTCGTGATAGCTAGTAGTCCAAATATTACTAACTTGAAGTGATGTGAGCAAATGTTTCTTTGTTGTTGTTTCCTTCCATTATTTTTCAGCAAATATAAGGCTTAACTTTTCATGTGAATTGTCTGCTTGGTGGACAATTCACATATAGTGTCAACTTAGAGGGTCAAAGCCTAACCAGGCAAAGCGGTACGAGTCAGACCATCCATGTGTATAAATCCTATTGGTTTCATTGGGCGCCAGGGCTTGAGATGTCATTTCATCTCAATGTCGGGTAAAAGTCCCACAAAATTGGAAGCAATGTCTCCAAAATGACTTGAACAGGGTTGACAGGGATGTTAAACTTAAAATCAAACAAACATATAGTGTAAAGCCTTATTAGCTCGGCTGTTTTCGCAGAACGGAGCTCATACCAAAAGATGAGGTAACCCTCAAGATATTTTTGCAATAGTTATGCCCCTTTTTTCGACTTAGAAAATTTTTGCAAAAACTTGGACATTTTGTAATATATCTGTCATTACTGAACATATTTACTTGAAACTCGGAATAGTTGTTCATTATGAAAAGGGGAACTCATACCAAAAGGTGAGGTAACCCTCAAGATATTTATGCCTGCCTCAGTGGCTCAGTCCGATGCGCGTCTGACTGGTGATCAGGAGGACGTGGGTTCGACTCCCGCCGGGGTCGGCAACATTCTTTCGTGGAGATTGATCATGAAATCTTTTCTACGGTCAGTCTCTCTCTTCCGCTGATTCAAGAAGGGCAGTTGTCAGTTTCTAGTGAAAGAATGTGCACTGTACTGGTTAACCGCTTACATATAAGCCTGCCCAGGAAAGTGTTGATAGGTAAACTGACTGGCTCAAAAATGACCTAAATAGTGTTGACTGGGCCGTAAAACTCCAATACAAACAAACAAATCAAGATATTTATGCAACAGTTATGCCCATTTTTTGACTTAGAATTTTTGCAAAAACTTGGACATTTTGTAATATCTCTGTCATTACTGAACATATTTACTTGAAACTCGGAATAGTTGGTCATTATGAAAAGGGGAACTCATACCAAAAGGTGAGGAGTTATGCCCCTTTTTCGACTTAGAATTTTTGCAAAAACTTGGACATTTTGTAATATCTCTGTCATTACTGAACATATTTACTTGAAACTCGGAATAGTTGTTCATTATGAAAAGGGGAACTCATACCAATAGGCGAGGTAACCCTCAAGATGTTTTTGGCACAGTTATGCCCCTTTTTCGACTTAGATTTTTTGTTTATCTAAAAGAAACTGCAGCCGAGCGTTGGCATCCGCATGCGGTGCTCTTGTTTTTTGCTGAAAAATAAGACAAAATACTTAGAAAATGTCATTAACTAAACATGCTAAGTGCTTGGAGGGTTAGTCTACATGAAGTAAGGCTCCTACTGGAATGACACATTTTGTTGCCAAGTAGGCACCTTTTGCTACCGACTGTCCGACCAGGTAGCAAAAGTTTGCTACTTGCAAAAAAAGCTAATTTCTAGCGCTGAGTTCTCACACAATAGTTGTTCTATCAACAAAGTTAGCATTGTTTAAAACTGTCAGTAGGTCTCGCCAATTATCTGGTGATCTGGGCTTGAATTTAGCAGGAGCAGAATTTAAAATGAGACAAAAATATTTTGAAAGTGTTGCCTTTGCTGTTGCATTTAATCATTCATGCCTCTTTATTTTATACGGGTATTTAATCATGTCCTGCTGAGTAAAATAATTTTGCCACACCCATTCTGGACTATGAACAATCAAATT
The DNA here is from genome assembly GCA_963580285.1 of Lucinisca nassula. NCBI lineage: Eukaryota > Metazoa > Mollusca > Bivalvia > Lucinida > Lucinidae > Lucinisca > Lucinisca nassula. The sequence continues at coordinate 76,040,740 of OY757011.1, read as the reverse complement.
ACCGGGCACCTTGTATATAATTTATTCCTGCAAATCCACAAACTGAATGACAAATAGGGTCAATCCTGATCAGCTGGCTGGCTTCTTCATGGGCCATCTGATCTGGATCTACACTGTTTGCAAAATAAGACATTTGTTTGTTTGTTTGTGTTGAGGTTTAACGTCCCCGTCAACACTGTAAAGGTCATTTTGGAGACGTTGCTTCCAATTTTGTGGGACTTTTACCCGACATTGAGATGTAATGACATCTCAAACCCTGTCGTCCAATGAAACCCATACAGTTTATAAGCATGGACGGTCCGACTAGTGCGCACCACTTTAAAATAAGACATGGACTGGTTCAGCGGGACAATGGTAATTTTTTTTTTTTTTGGTTTTACGGCCCTTTCAAGATTATTTCACTCATATCGAGCCGATCGTTAATCAGAGGTGGGCAAAAACCAGAGTACTCTGGGAAAAACCACCTGACCATCCGTTGCAGAACTTGGCGTCTCACATGTGACCGGAGCGAGGCTCGAACCACAGCAGTGAGAGACCTAATGATCAAGAGTCAGTGCTCTTAACCACTAGGCCACGGAGGCCCGTGAGGGACAAGGGTAAAGTGTAAATGATGATACACAGGATATTTGATTTTTTAGCTCACCTGAGCCTTTAGGCTCATAGGTGAGCTTATAGTATAGCCATGGTCCGTCGTTCGTCCGTCCGTCCGTCCACCATTTTCAAAGATCTTCTTCTCCTATACTGCAGGGCCAATCAAAGCCAAATTTCATATGGAGCCTCAGTGGGATGGGGGAACGAAAGTTTGTTCGCGGGGTCTGGATCACATGACCAAGATGGCCACCATGCCCATATATGGTAAAAAGCCTTCAAAAATCTTCTTCTCCAGAACCATAAGGCCAGTGGCCTTGAAACTTGGCATGTAGCATATGGTACTCGGGCCCATCATGGTTTGTACAAATGGTGACCCTGGGTTGACCTTGACCTATTTTACAGCAATGTCAAATTTGTCGACTTAGGTTTTTGCATGGGGCAAAGTGAAAAAAATGGATTTATAGGAAACCATTGAAGACAGTGTCAGCAAAATTTGTAGATCAGGTAAAGTAACTGAATACATGAATGTTTATGGATCAGAAAGGTCAAGGTCATTGATTGGCCTTGTTCGCGGGTCTGGATCACATGACCAAGATGGCCGCCATGCCCATATATGGTAAAAAGCCTTCAAAAATCTTCTTCTCCAGAACCATAAGGCCAGTGGCTTTGAAACTTGGCATGCAGCATATGGTACTCGGGCCCATTATGGTTTGTACAAATGGTGACCCTGGGTTGACCTTGACCTATTTTACAGCAATGTCAAATTTTCCGACTTAGGCTTTTGCATGGGGCAAAGTGAAAATAATGGATTTATAGGAAACCATTGAAGACAGTGTCAACAAAATTTGTAGATCAGGTAAAGTAATTGAATACATGAAGATCAATGGGTCAGAAAGGTCAAGGTCATTCATTGGCCTTAGACCAAGGTCATTCAGGATCCATATTTCAAACATTTTTTTCTCCAAAACTGCTGAGCCAATTTAAGTAAAATTTAATATGGAGCCTTTGTGAGTTGAACAAATGAAAAAATGCCAATACGGTCTAGATCACATGACCAAAATGGCCGTCACGCCCATATATGGTAAAAAGCCTTAAAAATTCTTCTCCTCCAGAACCGTAAGGCCAATGGCCTTGAAACTTGGCATGTAGCATATGGTACTCAGGCCCATCATAGTTTGTACAAATGGTGACCCTGAGTTGACCTTGACCTATTTTACAGCAATGTCAAATTTGCCGACTTAGGCTTTTGCATGGGGCAAAGTGAAAATAATGGATTTTTAGGAAACCATTGAAGACACTGTCACCAAAATTAGTAGATAAGGTAAAGTAGCTGAATACATGAAGATCTATGTGTAAGAAAGGTCAAGGTCATTAATTGACCTTAGATCAAGGTCACGCAGGTTCCATATTTCAAATATTTTTTCTCGGAAACTACTGAGCCAATTGAAGTGAAATTCAATATGGAGCCTTTGGGAGTTGAACAAATGAAAAGCTGCCAATATGGTCTAGATCACATGACCAAGATGGCCACCACACCCATATATGGTAAAAACACTTCGAAATTCTTCTTCTCAAGAACCGTAAGGCCAATGGCCTTGAAACTTGGCATGTAGCATATGGTACTCGGGGCCTATCATAATTTGTTCAAATGGTGACCCTGGGTTGAACTTGACCTATTTTACAGTAATGTCAAATATGCTGACTTAGGCTTTTGCATAGGAAAAAGTGAAAATAATGGATTTTTAGCTCACCTGAGCCTTTAGGCTCATAGGTGAGCTTATAGTATAGCCATGGTCCGTCCGTCCGTCGTCCGTCCGTCCACCATTTTCAAAGATCTTCTTCTCCTATACTGCAGGGCCAATCAAAGCCAAATTTCATATGGAGCCTCAGTGGAATGGGGGAACGAAAGTTTGTTCGCGGGGTCTGGATCACATGACCAAGATGGCCGCCATGCCCATATATGGTAAAAAGCCTTCAAAAATCTTCTTCTCCAGAACCATAAGGCCAGTGGCCTTGAAACTTGGCATGTAGCATATGGTACTCAGGCCCATCATGGTTTGTACAAATGGTTACCCTGGGTTGACCTTGACCTATTTTACAGCAATGTCAAATTTGCCGACTTAGGCTTATGCATGGGGCAAATTGAAAATTGGAACAAGTTTTCTTTTTGTTTCATTTGCTTCTGTATACAGTATACCATTTATGTCCAATGGACAGTTCCTCATATTTTCCCTTTCTGTGAGCCAGGCACCGAGGTTATAAAACTTTTTTCACGCTCAACTCACTTCAGCATGAAATTTACCCTGCTCATAAGTTTAAAATGCCAACAAATATTGAGATGGCATTTTAAAATTTATGAGCAGGGTAAATGACATTTTCTGCTGATCTAAGTAGGAAAATTGTCACCAGACAGGTGAGCGGTTCAGGACCACTGGTCCTCTGGTTTTTCAGTTCAAGATCAATTTTATTTCACTGAATGAACACCGAAATGACGTATTTTCACAAGTGGTGAAGCTACGAGTGAAAGTATGTCTTTTGGTGTTCATTATATTCTTTATTTCTCTTTTGAAACATATTTTGTGGGTACTTGTTAGAATTGCCTCATCAAAGTGACCCACAACAAAGGTTTTAATGAAAAAATATGGAAAATTATACCTTAACCCTTTTTGTACCAAAGAATGTAGCATCTGATCTGGGCCTGCGCTGTTTACCAGGGTACCCGTTTTGGAGTTTCTTGTACTAAATGGGTTAATTATCATTATAACTGGTTGTTATTTGGGGGAAAAAAGTCAAATTTTCTGTTTCTTTCATTCTTTAAATTGTATTTTTAATGCAATTTTTTAACACTGAGTTGTTCATAGGTTTTTTTAATGGAGAATCCTTCAAATATCACAAAACACTTGTCTGTTGCTATGTGTACTAGTTTTAATATATACATCCAAAGCGTTCTTTATTTGGAGTTTAACCGCCCAGTCAACACTTTTAAGGTTATTTTTGAGCCGGTCAGTCGACCTGTCCACAATTTTCCTGGGCATGCTTATACATAAGGGGCTAACAAGTACAGTGCACATTCTTTAGCCTGAAACTGACAACTGCCCTCCTTGAATCAGCAAAAGGGAATGACCGTAGAAAAGATTGCATGATCAATCTCCACAAAAGAATGTTGCCGACCGCGGCAGGTATCGAACCTGCGTCCTCCTGATCGCCAGTCAGATGCTCATCTGACTGAGCTACCGAGGCTGGCAAAGGGTTCTTTAGTAAAGGTGATGTGGATGATATTTCTTTTCTATATCAAGTAAGAATTGGTGCTTTAGCTTGATTATCGGTAATGTGTATTACTATCAGGCAGATGATGCAAAAATTATTTCACTTCGCTTCACTTTTGGGAATCAATATTTCACAATCTTTCCTCATACCTTGTTATTAATCATGATACAACATAGTCTGGAAAAATTATTTCTTAAAGGAAAATCTGTGCCTTATAGATGACTAGTTCATTGTGAATATGGATTTTAATTAATAATTTATCACACATTTGTTTTTGTTTTTATCACTGGTATTTTTTGTGATAATAAGATTACTTGTTTGTTTCTATTGGAGTTTAATGGCCCATCTATTTTAGGTAATTTTTGAGCCAGTCAGTTTACCTATCCTGGACAGGCTTATATGCAAGTGGTAACCAGTACAGTGCACATTATTTCACCAGAAACTGACAACTGCCCTTCTTGAATCAGCTGAAGGGAGAGAATGACCCTAGAAAAGATTTCATGGTCAATCTCCACGAAAGTGTTGCCAGCCCCAGTAGGTATCGAACCCATGTCCTCCTGATCACCAGTCAGACGTGCATCCGACTGAGCTACTGAGGCCGGCTAAGATTACTTGTTAAAGAGTGCTTACTGGCATGTAACTGCACATTTTATGTTTTTATCCGCTTTGATATAATTTTTGTGATAGGTTCATTGCTTTTTAAAAGACTGCTTGTTAAGTTGTGAATTGGATAGAAATAAAATAAAAACAAGATTCTGATTTGGCATATATTATCTATATTTATAATATACATATAACAAATGAAGTCATGAACATATCTGCACTTAGTGCTTACTTTACACAAGCCACATCACAAGTGTGCAGCCAGCGAAAGCTCCAATCAGCATGAATATCTGTGGCCAGTTGTTCAAAACTAACAACGTCATTAGTGAACAAATCGTTAAAACTTTCATCCTTAACCCATTTTGTACGGGAAACCCCAAAGCGGGTAGTTGGCAAACAGTGCAAGCCCAGTATCAGGGCCTACACTGCAGAATTTTCAACCTATTTCCAAAAAGATTTTGATGAAAACACAACCCGACACCCCTAAAATTTGAAATGGACTCCAGCTTTATGTAAGGTGGAAGATTCCATTTGGTACAAACAGGGTTAAATATGGCATATGCAAAAGCTACTCACATTTTTTCAGCAGAAGTATAAACATAATTTTAGATATTGTACTTGCTAGAACAGTTAACAATTTGACCCCTAAGGAGCTTGTTAAGCTAACGAGGCTTTGAACAACTCTACCCATGGCCCAGTTGTTCAAAGCATTGTTAGCTTAACGAGTTCATTAGCAGTCAAAGCCTTGTGATCTCGTAAGTGCAATTTCAAATATAGTGGTATTTTTGTTGCTGGGAAAATCTGAGTAGCTTTTGTACACATATTTTTCAGCAAAAATATCAATGTGCATGCCAAATTTAATTACCAAAAGGATATGTTAACTAACGATGTCATTATTTTTGAACAACTGGACTCTGCATTTCTGTTCTGTTCCCTTGCTGCCTGCAAGAGGCTTCTACAGACACAAGCATTTCTACTGCAAACATCCTTAAAGTTTGGTCACCTTGAGAACTTGCTGTAATTCTCCAATAATTTTAATTAATTTGTTTCACAATCCAACAAGGAGTCCAAAAGGTGCATACGGAATGGCAAACAGTGTAGACCCTGATCAGACTGCTCCTTCAGGAGCAGTCTGATCTGGGTCTACACTGTTAGCTTAGGCCTATCTGTCCCAATACTTCGGATCAATACAGTATACAGAAACCATCACTGCCTTTTATTAATTGACTATCCTGTATTGTTCGGAGGTCATCCATTTTAACACTGAAGTCAAAATCAACAATCATGTTTTTAATGGTGTCCATAAATAAAATTGTCATTGATCAAGTAATTTCGTATTGTCCCAGTTACAGGTCCTTGGTCAGCTGTATTGGCCTCGGCCTTCGGCCCCAGGCCAATACAGCAAACCTCAAACCTGTAACTGGGCCAATACGAAATTACTTAATAAAATTATATTACTATTCTAAGATATAAAAGCTGATTTTTACTATCCCTGGTCGGAGAAGCACACAGTTTCCTTGTGAAGTTGCTCATGTTTTAACGGAAATCAAAAACATATTGTCTTCGCAAAACACCCTCATTTACAACATTTCTTTTCTCATACTTACTTCTTTATGTCAATGAACAGGACCTTGACATTCTGTGAGTATAATGAAAGTGAATTCCTTACTCCTCAACATGTGGAGCTATCCTTTTAGCAACGTCAAAAGCAGCCCTTTAGCCATAGGTTCACAAAAGGTGAAGTAACAAGTGTATTTAACCCATTGTATACTAGTGGACTCTCCCATTGCTATATGCTGGACAAATCCATTTGTGTTATAAGGGGTGCCAGGACTATTTTTTTCCGTTTTTATTCCATTTTTGACGGAAAATTCTGTTAACAAACAGTGCAGGCCCTGATCAGATGCCGTGTTCTGCGGTGCCTGATCTGGGCCTGCACTGTTTGCCAAGGTACCCCTTTCGGTGTTTCCCGCATGCAATGATTTTACAATATGTTGCTTTATTTCTAATAAACAGTACATGTACATCTTACGGGTAATGTAGTGGGTACTAAGTAACCACTACATTTAGACGTACATGCACTACTTGTTAAAATTGCCTTGAGGGGATTCTAACAAATACTCATTATACAAAATGTTTAAATGAATATAAAAATTATTCCAAATTTATTCTTGTTAATCCTCACTATGTGCAGCTATGCCTGAAACACTTACAATATAAATGCATGAAGATAGTAAAGCAAACTGAGAAATTGGGGCTCGTTTTGAGAAATGCTCATAATGCCAAGCTGGGGATTCTATTTTCTATCAATACTCATTAATTGAAAGTCAAGCCATCATCTGTGATACACTTTGGCCCAGCTGGTAAGTACAGAGGAACAAGTGTTGTCATCTTCAGTATAGCTAACCTGTTCACAGCTTTGCTACTGAAACAGTTTTCTGAGTGGAAGACCTCGCTTATAACCCTTTCAACCCTACTATACAGAGAAACCAGATGGGAGATCTCATAAACATGTGTGTACTTGCTAGAATCGAAGCCTCTGTGGTGTACTGGTTATGCTTCAGGTCTTGTAAACCAGGGGTCTCAGGATCAATCCTGTGCTTCTCCAGACTTTCGGATGAGTCTTTAAACCGAGGTCCCGTCTCGATAAGACAGCTGTTGGTGAGACATAAAACTCAAACACTGACTTGCTAGAATCGCGCCTATAAGGCTATTCTTACAGGTACCCACTACATGTTTTAGGAGAAATAAGAAAAAATTTCCCAAAAGTATCCGCGTTTCTCCTCATCAGTTTGCTTTGGGTTAATGGGACAGTCAACACCTTTCAGGTCACATCCATCTGGTCAGTTTAACTCTTTTTTCCGTGTGGCAGCCTAAAAACTCGCCAAATACATCATCATAGTGCAGATTATATTTTCTGGTTCTTTGGGATCATTGAGTTCATTTTGAATCATTTTGAAAATAGAATTCTGCTTAAGCCGGTGTTTGAGGGCATGGCCGGTTTTGCACATTTCAGAAATGGTCATGAATAGACTCAATAAAACCGAGTCTGCTATTTTTGTTTATTTGGTGTATTCCTTGCTTCCAAAGCATCTAACTATTCAGAACTTATATAAAAGCTGTGTGATCAGGTTGTGTGAATACACATTTTCTCATGATGCGACAACTTTTTTTGCATCTTATTCACTCGCGTCTTTTTGTAAATGTGAAGTATGATGTACTTTACAAACTTTGAAAAGACCTGTAATTTCCAAATGATAAACCTATCTTCTGCTTTCACTTCATGGGCAGATTCTTGGGCAATTCAACAATACTGGGATCAGTTGTTTGAAAATAACGGTGTCATTAGTAAACTAAAACTGAAACTCTGATCATTTGATATGGCAAAGACTTGCTGAAAAAATATGAATAGCGTTTGCGAATTGGGTGGGGGGGGGGGGGCTTAAATCTATTTTACGTGGCCACAATCTTTGCCGTTACTGTCGCATGAAGGCCTCCTTACTCATCAGTGCAAAATCTCCGTGAACACAAACAACCAAAGAGATGAAACAATGGTCAGGACTCGACAGCAAGAAACCACTGAAATGTTGTAGCAAAAACAATGGTCAGGACTCAACAGCAAGAAACCACTGAAATGTTGTAGCAAAAGAAAACCAACAGTTAGACTCCGATGGGCCCGACCTGATCATAGGTTGCAGGTGCTTGTTAATGAGTACCCACAACCTATGTCTTGGAACAGTAATCCGTGAAATATGTATGCCCCCGTAAACTCCAGTTTATCTATATAATGTGGGGTTTAGATGGTGTTCATTACACAAACTTGTTAACATGATCAGGGTGCATTTGAACATATGTAAGTTAACACCCTCGTATTTTCCTGATTTATACTTCCATCATAGGTTGCGGGTTCTCGCTAGAACCATCTCAATCAGGTGGTTCTAATGAGTACCCACAACCTATGTCTTGGAACAGAAATCAGTGAAATATGTATACCCTGTAAACTCCAGTTTCTCTATATAATGTGGGGTTTAGATGGTGTTCATTACACAAACTTGTTAACATGATCAGGGTGCATTTGAACATATGTAAGTTAACAAAAATATAGTGAAACGTACATCCATATCTGACAATTTCTGTTAACTCTTATCCTGCTGTTCATGACAACCCCTGTCTTTGGAAACAGTCTAGATCGGGATCAGATGGCTTCTGAAGAAGCCATCTGATCTGGATCTACACTGTTTGACATTCAATTTACGAATTTGTAGGACTAAATTACATCAAGTAATCTGATTGGTTCAAAGTCAGAAATGGGTGTGGCTAAACTGAATATTCAGCAAGAGAAGGGTTAAACAATAAAAGAAACATGAAAATTCTATCAAAGACTTAGCATCAACCAGAAAATACAGTCAAATTCCGCTACTGAGACCACCTAAATAAAGACTCCGCTAATGAGACCACCTAAATAAAGACTAAATCTTTTAACTCTAATCCTGCTGTTCACGACAACCCTTTCCTTTGCAAACAGTGTAGACCCCGATCAGATGGCTTCTGAAGAAGCCATCTGATCAGGATCTACACTGTTTGACATTCAATTTATGAACTTGTAGGACTAAATTACATCAAGTAATCTGATTGGCTTAAAGTCAGAAATGGGTGTGGCTAAACTGAATATTCAGCAAGAGAAGGGCTAAAAGCTGATTGAGAAGGTTTCAGGTATTCTTTCTTTGTGTTTTCTACACCAAGTGTCTCTTAATAAGAGACCACCTTTGGGACTGTTTAAAAGTGGTCTTTAAAGACCACTTTTGAATAGTCCCAGAGGTGGTCTTAAAATAGGAATTTTACTGTATAAATATAAAACTGACATGAGCATGGACACATGGAAGCACATATTTTTGATGAAGAGCATAGTGAAATATTTCTAAACATAGATGGCTTATCTATGTTTGGTAATTCCAACTTACTTGAGTTCCGGGAGACTCCTACCAGTAGCTCCAGATATCCATATACCGTAAAATCCTCCCCCACCGGCCCCGATAGCTCAGTTGGTAGAGTGTCCGCTCCGGGGAACAGGAGGTCATGGGTTTGATCCCAGGCCAAGACATACCAAAGTCGTATGGTACTAGCTGCTCCTCGCTTGGCACTCAGATTTACGGGGTAGAGCTTGGATTGGTCGACCCAGTGTCAGGATAATGTGACTGGGTGTGGTATCATGTAATGTGTCTGGGACATGATACTTCAGTGAGGCAGCACTATAAAAGTGAGCATTGAGCTCCCTGTCGCAACCAGACATTGTCGTGATATGACTGAAAAATTGTTGAAAGCGACGTTAAACCCGAATTCACACACACACCGTAAAATCCTAAAAGCTCAGGCACCTTGAGAACTTGCTGTAATTCTCAACACATTTGTTTCAGGATCCAGCAAGGAGTCCAAGAAGTAAAAAACGGAATGGCAAACAGTGTACGTAGACCGTGAGCGCAATCTGGAGCAGTCGGATCTGGGTCTGCACTGTTTGCTTATGCATATCTGTCCCTGTACTTAGGGTCATTATGGTAACATTGAATATTAAAGTGTGAATAATGAAATAATGGATAATAATGAATAATGAAAAAAAAATGATGTATAAATCATGAACAGAATCAATTTATTAAAACACAGAAAGTGGGTATTCACAATGATCATCCATGCTATGTTTGGAGCACAAAGGAGTGAGTGTTTGAGTTTTATGTCCCAACAACAGCTAAGGTCATATGGAGACAGGAGCTCGGTTTAAAGACTAATCCGAAAGTCTGGAGAAGCCCGGGATCGATCCTGCGACCCCTGGTTTACAAGGCAAGTAGCGTAACCACTACACAACGGAGGCTTCTAGGAGCACAAAGGAGGATTTCTCCTGAAAAATGCTCTATCAGATTTATCTTCCTAATGCCTCAAGTACTTTTATCATTCAGTGAAATGCCGATGACTCGAACACCAGTCGGAAGAATTTGTTCGTGAGTCCCGATGAAAACTTTTCAATAACTGCAGATATTGATACAACTGGCATAATTTTTCTAATTTCGTCTTGAAAAGGTGTGTTGTGCATACTCATTAGAACTGCCGTGAGCACACACAACATACCTTTAGTTTAGAGACAATTAAAAATACACCTCTATTACACTTCCTGAATGGCTGTATGATTAACTGTCTGTGATAGAAGCCTCCATGGTGTTATAGTTATTCTACTCGCCCCATAAACCAGGGGTCCTGGATTTGATCCTGGGCTTCTAAGACTTTCTGATGAGTCTTTAAACTGAGGTCCTGTCTCTATATGACCTAAGTTGTTGGTGGGACATAAAAATCCAACACACACAACCATCAGTGACTTGAACAACCCTGTCTCAAACAAATTCTCATGGTCACGAGCCATTGAAGTTGACTGCATGAAAACTGGTAGGCCACCTATGCACTAAGGACCTTTTCTGATAATGACTGATGACATGAAACTGAATAAAGAAACTATGAACATGTATAAATACTTTTTTTTACAACATGTAAGACTGTATACATATCTCTACTGTATACGACTTAAAAATAACATCTGCACATAATTACAAATACAGCGAAATTCCACTATTAAGACCACCTAAAATTAAGACTAATTCTGGTTTAAAAAGCTTATTTCGAAGGATGCAGTTATTCTTTCTTTGTTTTTTTCTTACAGCAATGTTTTCTGGTCAGGGACCACCTTTGGGACTGTTCAAAAGTGGTCTTAAAGACCACTTTTGGACAGTTCCATAGGTGGTCTTAATATAGGAATTTTACTGTATATAAAATGAATAAACATTGAAATTGTTATCATTTACAACCCTCCAAAGTCCATGTCATGTAGTGAAGGACATAACATTGGTATACAATCATATTTATCAACATTTTTTTTTTTTTCTTCATTTGATGCATACGAACCCCATCACAAGAAATGCTGTCTTTGGCGTTTGCAACCAGGTATGAGCCAAACCAGTTAGCTGGGCTACTAGTCAAGTTTCATGAGACTGGGCCAAATACTTTTGGAAATATGTCTAAGGTTAAAGTTTTTGTTAAATTTTTTGTTAAATTTTCATAAAAAAGGTCAAGGTCACAGGTCCAAAAGTTGGATATCAATGGAAGGGTCTTGCACCCAAGAAACAAACACCTGAAATTTTGAAAGCTGTGTTGTTTGTTGTATTAAAATGAGAGACCAAAACATTGTCTTTAAACCAGAGTTTTTTTCGTATGGGAGATAAATCAGTCAAATTGCATGACAGAGTTATGGAACTTAGAAATAATGTAGCTCTTGCGATGCTGAGTATGTGTGTGAAGTTTCATGAAGGTAGGCCAAATACTTTTGGAAATATGGCCAAGGTTAATGTTTTTGGTTAATTTTTCAAAAATACGTCAAATTTCAAAGGTCAAGATCAGAAATTTGGTATCAATGGAAAGATCAACCATGTGAAGTTTCAAAGCTCTGCTATGAATAGTATTGAAATGAGAGGAAGAATTGTTACAGAAAAATATTAGAAAAAGGGAGATAATTCAGCCAAAATCAGCAATACAATGAAGGTCCTTGGTCAGAATGAAGCTCTTGGGATGGTGAGTATGTGTATGAAGTTTCATGAGGCTAAGTCAAATACTTTTCAAGTTATGCCAAGGTTAAATTTTTTTCGGAACGCAGACGAAAACAACGCATATGACGAAAAAAAAAAACACAGATGAGCTAACAGGCAGCAACATTCATAGTCTACATGGAGTAAATTATGACATTCTATGTCCAATTTCTTGCTTATTTCTCCATTAAAAATGCACTCAGCATGATTCTTCAAAAAAAAAGTTTTGAGTAGAGTTAACCCTTGTCCTGCTGAGCCCGGATCTGTCTTCTCTTTCAAACAATGAAGATCCAGATCAGATGGCTTCTGACGAAGCCATCTGATCAGGATCTATATTGTTTGCCATTCAGATTGTGAATTTGTTGCAATAATTTGCATCAGATAATCTGATTGGTTGATAATCGGTAGTGGGTGTGGCATATATGAATATTCAGCAGGACAAGGGTTAAACTGTTATACATTGTGATAACACACCTGTGTGACACAGTACATTTTTTGTTATCTCCAAAATGGCCATTTTTCTGATGAAATTTTGTGATATTTTTCTTATTTATTCTCCAAACACGTGGATGCATGTTAGAACTGCCCACAACCTATGTCTTGGAGCAGAAATAAGAAAAATAATTCATAGCCCCATAAACCCCAGTTTTCTTTATATAAAGTGGGATTTCGGGGGTGTTCATTTCAGGGACTTGTTCATCTGATGTTTCAACCAAATATGATATATTAACCCATTTAGTACTCGAAACCCCAAAACGGGTACAAGGGCAAACAGTGCAGGCCCAGATCAGACACCTAGAGGAGCAGTCTGATCTGGGTCCACACTGCAACAATGACTTTTAAAGTAACTGGCAGAGGATAAAACAGACAATTGTCGTGATTGGCATGTTATGGGTTGAATTGTGTTAATACATGTAATGAACGTATATGTGTAGCTCAACATTACTAACATATAACTTTTTTATCATATGACCTTGTTGTTAAGCAGTGGATAACGTCATGAATAAAAATCGTATGACCACATGTGTAATAATATTTTGGTGGGATTAAGTAACGTCATGACCACGTCCATGTAAACAATGCATTTTTGTGGAAAAATTGTCAAATTCAAAGGCGAATAAATCCAATTTAAAGTGGTCATATGATAAACAGAATCTTATCATATGAAATGACCACTTGTGTAAGATCCTCTATTTAAGAAATGAATTTTATTTTTCTGCTGTCCATGAAAGTAAGAACCCAGCAGGTCGAGTGGAAAGGCTTGTTTCATAAATATCATATAAAATGACCACTCGTGAAAGATCCTCTATGTACGTCATGGCCAATGCCGGGGGTAGTGAAATAGGTTTTTTAACATTTTCGTGTAGGTAAGATAAAACACATGGAATGTTGGCCTGTTCCAGCAGGCTGTTTGGAGTGTGTATCTGTGAACCCATTTTATACTGGTGGACTCTTCCATTGCTATATTTTGGACAAGTCCATTTATCATATATGGGGTGACCTGCCTATTTTTTAATTTTTTTTTTCCTTTTTTATTCTATTTTTGATGGAAAATTCTGTTAGTAAATAGTGCAGGCCCGGATCAGACTCCGCATTCTGCGGCGTCTGATCTGAGCCTGCACTGTTTGCCAAGGTACCCCTTTAGGGGTTTCCAGCATGCAATGGATTAACATTGTCCTGTTTCTAAAAAAAAAAAAATGTAACCCTCTGCGCAAGTCAGCTGGATGAAGCTTAAGGACAATGGCCAGAAGGTCAACTGTTCCTTAAAGGCTCTTGATAGATCTGTTCTGGGGTTATTTTGATTTTCTTGTGAGTATTAAAATATGTACAGTAAAACCTGTTTTAGTGGCCACCTCTATTAAGCAAGCAACCTGTCTTAAGCAAGCAGGCTTTCAGTTCCCGAAAAGAGAAAATGTATTAAAATTCACCTGTGTTAAGCAAGCACCTGTCTTAAGCAAGCACTATTTGATTATCCCAAAGGTGCTTGCTTAAAACAGGTTGTATTAAAAGGTAAATCTTCTGACAAATACTGCAACTTACTGTGACTCTAAATCAGTTCTTTTTACATGGTTTCAATACAAGTTCAAAAGCTTATTACATGAAAAGAAAATTAACACTCTTTCAACCCCACCCCAACTTTCAATCAAGAACACATACCTAGCTGAAACAAGAGGCCCATGGGCCACAATGCTCACCAGAGCTCAGGGGGCCACTGCCCACTGGCAGCAATGTATTTTAATTAACCATGGAAGCCCTGTGCCCAAGGATGCTACAGATAAAATTTGACTCCAATCAGCCTAGTGGCTTCAGATTCTGATGTCGCTTGAATGTGTTGTTGCCTGAAAACAGATGACAATTGACAATTTCCCATCTGTGGCAACAAATAGGCCAAAAGGAACATTTCTATGAAAGTGTGGCAAAATATCTTGAAAGACATTAATGTAATTTTTCAATTTTCCCCATTATAAGTCAATGGAAACTCTTAACTTGGCATAGCAAACAAATCAAAGAGCTAAATTTCATAAACTAGAGCCCAGGTGGACACTGCCCAATGGCAGACATGTATTATAACATGATATAATTTTAATATACCAATTATAAAGTCTCCCAAACAAATCCCATGCCCGAATGAGCACCCATGTGGATTGTATCTGAAATATTAGGTGTTTTATAAAGTAAAGAGGGTGGAGCATGGACCCAATGGAGCCCTGGTTGGTGTCAATAAATGCGTCTTATCAAAAGAAACAGAGACATATATGGTTTAGCAGTGGGGATATGTATGGTTCCTGAGATGAAAGGCCTTTTAAGCAATGGAGGGATTCAGGCATGGCAGATCCCAGAAAAGCCCAAGATTGTTGTCACTGAATATGTCTTATCATAAGGACCAAGAGTATATATGGTTAAACGGTGGGGATCTGAATGGTTTCTGAGATATGAGACCCTTTTATGAAGTGGCAGGATGAGAAATGGCCCCTGCGGACCCCACAAGATGGGGATGGCTGAATGTGTCTATTAACAATGAACAAGAATTTATGTGATTATAGGATGGGGAATTGAATGGTTTCTGAGATAAATGGCATATTAAGAAGTGGCGTCTTATCATAAGGAACAAGAATATACATTGTTAAGGGGTGGGGATCTGAATAGTTTTTGAGATATATGGATTTTAATGAAGTAAAGGGGTGGGGCATGGCCCATGGCACCCCGGGGGGACCACCATGCTGGTGTCACTGATTGTGTCTTATCACAAGGAACAAGAATATATATGGTTTAAGGTTGGGGCTCTGAACATGCCAATGAGCAGTAGGCTTAAAATCATATGGCAGAAAGTAGATTGCCTGAAGAAAATTTCTATCAAAGTTTTGTCAAAATATCTGCAGAGGCTTGGCAGTAAATGCCATTTTTCAATTTTCCCCATTATAAGTCTATGGCAACTAAAAGTTACCTTAGCAACCAAACTGATGAGCCGATTTTCATAAACAAGAGGCCCAAGAGGGCCTGTCGCTCCACCGGCCAACTTCAGACAATTGTCATATTTATTACATTAACCAATTGTATACTAGTGAACTCTTCTATTGCTATATGTTGGACCAGTCCATTTGTCATATAAGGGGTGTCAGGCCTATTTTTTCTATTTTTGATGGAAAATTCTGTTAGCAAATAGTGCAGGCCCTGATCAGACATGGTGTTCTGTGGGGTCTGATCTGGGCCAGTACTGTTTGCCAAGGTACCCATTTAGGGTTTTCCTGCATGCAATGGGTAAAAAAACAAGAGGGCCATGATGGCCCTGGATCGCTCACCTGATTCATAGTGTAACAAGTGGGCCCCAGAGAGGGCCATTATTGGCCCCAGGGCTTTAATGTGCGTAATGTTGAGGGAGGTCTTAAAGGTGAAGCTTCATACCAAACATCAAAAAAGGCTATAATTTGAACAATCTTGGCAAAGGTCCACTAGATGAAGCTACACATCAAATATCAAAGACTTGGGCCTTGCGGTTTCAGAGAAGAAGATTGTTTTTTAAAGATATTCCCTTCATAAGCCTATGCAAAACCAAATGGCCCCGGGGCTATATAAATCTATGTAAAACCAAAGGGCTCCAGGGTGGGGGCATTTGTGGCCCCAGGGCTATACCTTGAACAATCTTGGTAGAGGTCCACTAGATAAAGATCCATACCAAATATTAAAGGCCTGGGCCTTGCAGTTTCAGAGAAGAAGATTTTTAAAGATTTCCCTATATAAGTCTATGTAAAAACAAAGAGCCCCAGAGCGGGGACATTTTTGGTCTCAGTGCTATAATTTGAATAATATTGATAGAGGTCCACTAGATGCAGCTTCATACCAACTATCAAAGACCCAGGCCTAATGTGGTTTCAGAGAAGAAGACTTTTAAAGATTTTCCCTATATTAGTCTATGTAAAACCAAAGGGCCCCAGGGCGGGGGCATTTTTGGCCCCAGGGCTATAATTTGAACAATCTTGGTAGAGGTCCATTAGATGAAGCTTCATACCAAATATCAAAGTCCTGGGCCTTGCGGTTTCAGAAAAGAAGGTTTTTAAAGATTATCCCTATATAAGCCTATTTAAAACCAAAGGGCCCCGGGGCGGAGGCATTTTTGGCTCCAGCACTATAATTTGAATAATCTTGGTAGGGGTCCTTTAGAAGAAGCTTCATATCAAATATAAAACACCTAGGCCTTGTGGTTTCAGAGAAGAAGAATTTTAAAGATTTTCCCTATATAAGTCTATGTAAAACCAAAGGGCCCCAGAGCGGGGACATTTTTGGCCCAAGGGCTTTAATTTGAACAATCTTAGTAGAGGTCTATTAGATGAAGCTTCATACCAAATATCAAAGTCCTGGGCCTTGTGTTTCAGAGAAGAAGACTTTTAAAGATTTTCCCTATATACCGTATTCGGGTGTGTATTACCCGCATTTGCGTACTACCCGCACCCCCTTTTTATGCCAAAATCTGGGGGAAAACTGTTATACTGTTGTATTACCCGCATGGAACATTTGCTGAAATTTTGGTGGACGAGTAAGTGAGAAAAAGTAAGAATTTGGCCAGTTTTTGTAGCACACAACGGAACGCGCGATCGTCTTCAAAAGGCGGGAAAATGCACGTGCGTGCGAGTATCACCAGAAAGCATGTATTTTGATTAAAATGTTGAAAAAACTTTACCTGTTCACCAGTGTTATTTATCTATTAACCCACATATGCCCGCGGCCCTTTTTTGGGACATCGGCAAACAGTGCAGTCCCAGATCAGACGCCTCAGAAAGACGCCGCAGACATTTCTTTTTTGGGACATCGGCAAACAGTGCAGTCCCAGATCAGACACCTCAGAAAGACTCCGCAGATGTCTGATTTGGATTTACACTGTTTATTGATTTATAACGGTTCAATTATGACACTATTGTTAATCCCTGTCATATAATTGCCACCCTGCGGTGCGTGTCGATAAGGTGTGAAAATATGGTCAAGTTATGTCTCTAATTTGCGTTTATTCCCCAATCATAAAATTTAATCCGCAATCAGTGTGAAAATTATTTAATTGCTCCCAAGACGAGTTGCTAGGACTATTCTGCTATCTCGTGAATGGTTATGTTTTGGCGCCAAATAGCAGACGCTTGGCGAGAAAAGTTGAACTCTTTGTGTTAACACATCTGTATTCTGTTGTTGGTTATTGACACGGAGCTTACGGAAAGCGCTGTTTTGCTAGCGAGAATACTTTTACCGTTTCCAAACATTTTTTTATGAGACAGATACGCCCCATTAAGCTAAAACAATAGACACGTGTGGGGTTGCTGGGGTACGATGACGTCATTTACCGATCGCGTGCAGAAAAAAATAACTAGCGGTGATTTGTGGGCTGCAGCTTGGATGCCGGAAAACTTTGATGTTCGCATTGAACTTGCTTGTTTATTTTGTTTAAAATCAGAGTTTTAGGAATAATACTCACAAAATCGGGCTTGCTAGTAATAGAGATTGTTATATTACTCATGTGTAAGTAAAATTGAGTGGACAATCAAACGTTATTTATGTCGGGAATCGTAAAAGGATAGAGCATAACATGAGATGCATCGTTTTTTCAGCTGTAAAAAGTAAAAATAAAATGGTCCAAAAATAATTCGGGCGGATTACCAGCACCCAGAACTTGGGCCTGTAATTTGAGGGAAAAAACTGCGGGTAATACACGCCCTAATACGGTAAGCCTATGTAAAACCAAAGGGCCCCGGGGCGGTCGCATTTTTTGCCCCAGCACTATAATTTGAACAATCTTGGTAGGGGTCCACTTGATGAAGCTTCATACCAAATATCAAAGTCCTGGGCCTTGTGGTTTCAGAGAAGAAGATTTTTAAAGAGTTTCCCTATATAAGCCCATGTAAAACCATGGGGCCCCGGAGCGGGGGGGGGGGGGGGGAGGGGGGGAGGACCTGGGCCTTGTGGGGTGAAGCTTCATACCAAATATCAAAGACATGGGCCTTACGGTTTCAGAGAAGAAAATTTTTAAAGATTTTCCCTACATAAGCCCATGTTAAACCAAAGGGCCCCGTGGCAAGGGCATTTTTGGCCCCAGCACTATAATTTGAACAATCTTGGTAGGGGTCTACTAGATGAAGCTTCATACCAAATATCAAAGACCTCGGCCTTAAGGTTTCAGGGAAGAAGATTTTTAAAGATTTTCCCTATATAAGCCCATGTAAAACCAAGGGGCCCCGGAGCGGGGGCATTTTTGGCCCCAGCAATATAATTTGAACAATCTTGGTAGGGGTCCACTAGATGAAGCTTCATACCAAATATCAAAGACCTGGGCCTTAAGGTTTCAGAGAAGAAGATTTTTAAAGATTTTCCCTATATAAGCCCATGTAAAACCAAAGGGCCCCGGAGCGGGCACATTTTTGGCCCCAGCACTATAATTTGAACAATCTTTGTAGGGGTCCACTAGATGAAGCTTCATACCAAATATCAAAGGCCTGGGCCTTGCGGTTTCAGAGAAGAAGATTTTTAAAGATTTTCCCTATATAAGCCCATGTAAAACCATGGGGCCCCGGAGCGGGGGCATTTTTTGGCCCGAGCACTATAATTTGAACAATCTTGGTAGGGGTCCACTAGATGAAGCTTCATACCAAATATCAAAGACCTGGGCCTTACGGTTTCAGAGAAGATTTTTAAAGATTTTCCCTATATAAGCCCATGTAAAACCAAAGGGCCCCGGAGCGGGGGGATTTTTGGCCCAACACTATAATTTGAATAATCTTGGTAGGGGTCCACTAGATGAAGCTTCATACCAAATATCAAAGACCTGGGCCTTACGGTTTCAGAGAAGAAGATTTTTAAAGATTTTCCCTATATAAGCCCATGTAAAACCAAAGGGCCCCGGAGCGGGGGTATTTTTGGCCCGAGCAATATAATTTGAACAATCTTGGTAGGGGTCCACTAGATGAAGCTTCATACCAAATATCAAAGACCTGGGCCTTGTGGTTTCAGAGAAGAAGATTTTTTAAGTTTTTGGTGAAAAAAATCTATTTTTGGCTCCTGTGACCTAGATGTGCAACGGACCGGAACCATTTGAACAACTCTGAAAGGGGACCACCTAAGGATCATTCCTGTGAAGTTTGGACAAAATCCGATCAGTAGTTCAGGAGGAGATGTCGTTTAAAGAAATTGTTTACGGACGCATGGACGCACAGAAGCACGGACGAAAGACGGACGAAAAGTGATCCCATAAGCTCACCTCGTCACTACGAAGGAATTTAGAAGAGGACTAACTAAGGAACATTCCTGTGAAGTTTGGTTACAATTGGCCCAGTAGTTTAGGAGGAGAAGATGTTTTAGCATTACACTATATGTTAAATAGGGAAAATAAGCCCCGCCCATGGCGGCCATGTTTTTTGTCGGATCAAAATTTCTTCAAGGAATCTGAAAGAGGTCCTCCCAAGGAACATTCATGCAAAATAAAAATGAAATCCAACAGGTGGTTTTGGAGCAGAAGATTTTTAAAGATTTTTAATTATTTGTGTGGTTTTGTTGCCATGGCAACCAGAGTTCTGGGTATAACAAAATTCTTTGAAGGAATTTAGAAGAGGACTAAGTAAGGAACATTCCTGTGAAGTTTGGTTACAATTGGCCCAGTAGTTTAGGAGGAAAAGATGTTTTAGCATTACACTATATGTTAAATAGGGAAAATAAGCCCGCCCATGGCGGCCATGTTTTTTTGTCGGATCAAAATTTCTTCAAGGAATCTGAAAGAGGTCCACCCAAGGAACATTCATGCAAAATAAAAATGAAATCCAACAGGTGGTTTTGGAGGAGAAGATTTTTAAAGATTTTTAATTTTTTGTGTTGTTTTGTTGCCATGGCAACCAGAGTTCTGGGTGTAACAAAATTCTTTGAAGGAATTTGGAAGAGGACTAAGTAAGGAACATTCCTGTGAAGTTTGGTTACAATTGGCCCAGTAGTTTAGGAGGAGAAGATGTTTTAGCATTACACTATATGTTAAATAGGGAAAATAAGCCCCGCCCATGGCGGCCATGTTTTTTGTCGGATCAAAATTTCTTCAAGGAATCTGAAAGAGGTCCACCCAAGGAACATTCATGCAAAATAAAAATGAAATCCAACAGGTGGTTTTGGAGGAGAAGATTTTTAAAGATTTTTATTTTTTTTTGGTTTTGTTGCCATGGCAACCAGAGTTCTGGGTGTAACAAAATTCTTTGAAGGAATTTAGAAGAGGACTATGTAAGGAACATTCCTGTGAAGTTTGGTTACAATTGGCCCAGTAGTTTAGGAGGAGAAGATGTTTAAAGAAAAAAGTTAACGCACGGACGCACTGACGCACGGACGCACGACGGACACAGGGCCATGACAATAGCCCCGCTGGCCTTCGGCCAGTGGAGCTAAAAACACAAACTTTCAATCCCCCAGCCCAAGGATGCTACAGATAAAATTTGGGCCCCAATTGGCCCAGTGGCTTCAGAGGAGATGTCGTTTGAAGGTGTTGACGGATGCAGTCTCAGACGATGACGGACAACTGCCTATCCTATAAGCTCCCCCGGAGCCGAACTGGTGAGCTAAAAATGTAGATTTTAAGCTGAAAAATTGATATTTTTTTTTAATTTTTCTCAAAATATAGACTGCGGGTACACGTTAGAAATGCCTCATTGAGGCGGTTCTAATGAGTACCCACAATATATATTTTAGATCAGAAATAAGAAAACAGGGTTTACTTTTGCTATATAATAGCGGGGTTTGAGGGGGTCAGAATTATATAGGCATGTCTTCGTGATGTTGAAGATGGAGAATGGATTAACCCTTAAATCCAATCAAGTCATTTATAGACGCCATTTAAAACATTTCTGTCTTATTTTTACAGGAAATAAGGCTTTGCATCTCACATGAATTGTCTGATGGGCAGACGATACACATCAAATGTTAGGCCTTATTTTCTCTTAAAAATAGTATTGAAAATAAAATTGCCGTCTGCTCCAAAATTTCGGGTTAAAATGACAATGAAGCCAGAATGCTGTATAAAATGAGGTCCTTGACTTATGGCTATGTCCTATCATCTGTCATCTCTAGAAACTGGGCATATACATCTCTCGTACTCTCTCCTTTTGGGTTGAACAGAAACTTGTAGTAACTTCCATCTGCACATACAACTGAAACAGGTTTCACAAATACATGTATAATAAATCAGGGGACAGTTGTCCAAAGCATCGGTAATTTTACGAGTTAGTCAATGGCCAAAACATTGTTTGTTCCAGCAAGTACAATATCTAACAAACAGATATTTTTCCTGATAAAAATAGTAGATTTCGCAAATGCATGTTCTTCAACAAAAATATTAGCATATCTGTCAGATTAAATGATCAATGTTTTAAAGACATGTTAACTGACAACATTAGTTTACCACAACCTCATTATAACACAGTTCTTTATAACCCGATTTTGGATATAACATGATTTCAGGATGGATCCAAAAATGTATAGATTACATGTACATAGAAAAATGACCATTAATGGTCTAATTTCTATATAATCAATACATTTTTGTTCGGATATAATGCAATTGTTTAACTAACATGGTTTCTGAATTGAACCCCATCCATAGTGTATAAAGAGGCTGTGGAGGAGTTTTGAACATACAGTTAGTGAAAAAAAAATGTTTGAAAAAAATATGGGTATTTTTAACGGCTACCTACCTATCACAGAGTTACTGTCTGAACCAAAGGCACAGATGCAGTGAGCTCCACCTGGTACCTGGAACTTTGAGAAACTCCAGTTGGAACTAAAATACTTTGGCAAAAATGCACTGAAAAGAAGAATACAACAGAAATTTGTTAGTTTTTTTCTATTCAAATTATTAGCCCATTTTGTATGGAAAACCCCCAAATGGATCACTGTCAAACAGTGCAAGCCCAGATCAGAAGCCGTAAAATGCGTCTGATCAGGACTTTCACTGTTTGCAAAATGTTCAACTATTTGTAAATCTATTTCTAAAATCAACTCAACCTGGTACCCCTTAATTTTTAAATGGCCTCCTCCTATCTATAATGTGGAAGATTCCATTCAGTACAAAATGGGTTAAAGACTGTTTCTCAGAATTAAGCTTCATCATTTTCTGCCCATTTTCAAATGGAAACAGATTTTGCAGAGAAATAAGTTACTTCCCTAGCAATCCATTCCTTTCAAAAAGAAACTGAGGCTAGGGGTCAAGGATTGATACACTTGACATGCTCACCGCCATATTTCTGCCTTCCTGTTTGCACAGCCAACACTCTGAAAAGACGGAAAAATTTACTCCGTAGGAGCAAAGTCTTTCCCTATAATAATTCTTTTTGTACCAACTTGAAATCTTTCCCCTTATATAAAACAGGGGTCCATTTCAACATTAAGGGCTGTCAGATTCAGTTATTTTTAACACATAAAATGGCAATCTCGACAAATTTTGTCTGCTTTGCCTTCTGCCAGTTACTTTAGAAGTAATTTTTTGCAAACAATGTGGACTAGGGCTGACTATCGATGCCAATTTTGACTATCGTGATAGTATTGCTATCGTGGAAACTACTATCACGATACTATCACTATCGTGGCATACTATCACGATACTATCGTGATACTATCGGGAACACTTATAAATGATTCATAGATGTTATATCACTCACATAAAATGGCTAAGAGTGACAGAACGAGTTAGGAAAATTCCAATGGCCTAAAATTGTATGTTTATTGTGTGTTTCAATATCAGCATTCATTCCCTCGGGGTTATTCCAGAAAAAACTTCATGGGGAGACGGCTCTTTATATATATCCCCACCACCGCCTAAAAATAGTTTGCTGCTTCCAGTATATATGCCTGTAAGTGATGGTTATCATAGCTTTAATACCTTTGCAGTGTTTGAGATTTTCTGCTGGTGAAAACTGACACATGCTGATCGTTCTTCGATTCTTTGATGTTTGCCGCCTGTGTTAAATTAATCTGTGGATTCAGTTAATTAGGTAACCCGATTATTACATAGTATTACGTAATCACAGCACGCTATTTTAGCACCTCTTTAAGGGCGACATGAATCTAACAAACTGCATTAAAACTTGAACTTACATATTTTTTATTTGAAGTTAGCATCAAAGGCTAGACTATCAAAATAGAAGTAAAGCAATTATCAAGTCGGTTTTTTCATTTAGCAATATGTACAGAGCTTGACCTAGGCTCTTTGACTCTGTGGACATTTAGTCCTTGCACAAACGACAGCTAAGACAAGCAGCAATAATAAAACAAAGTTTTCATGTAATGAAATTTGGCCGTTTCGACATGTTATTTTTTCTGGAATATCCCTCTATTATAATACAAAGACAACCAAAAATAGAATCAGAAAGACCCACGAAAAATAAAAACGCCAATTTGTCCCAGGTTGTCCAGTGCCCACCATCAAAACGTCCAGAATCACCTTAAGAAAGTACTTGATAGACGGAGACCTAAGGCCTCGCGCTGCACGTTTCCCCCCCCCCCCCCCCCTACAGGATGACGACAGGAAAATAAAACTTTGTCTGCTTAAATATTCCCCCAAGAATTCAATTCCAATCGGTCAGGCCAGCCGACTGATGACATCATCATTGATGCATTTGTGCATACTTGCCGACTTATCTGAGTCTATCATGTACTCGCATGCACATTCTGTGCATTTTTCGAGAAATGCATTTCTAATGAGACAACAAAAGTGCGGTTTAATAGTCTGGTCCTTATGCGCAAAAAGAGTCACATATACAACAAGTTAAACTGCATTATACCGTCATTTATTACGCATTTATTTACCTATATGAATAAGTCAGCACACAGCAAAAACAAACATTTCTTCATACAAAAGATCAGCTTGTGCATCTCGCAAATGTCTTCGAAACTGAACAGGGAAATGGCGTTTGTCCCAGAAGTTATACTACGCAAGGATAGTACAAACAGCAAACATTTATATGTGACTGCGCAGGCTGATCTGAGCCTTCACATGTCGCACAGGTTTCACTGTCATGTTTTCAAAAAGTTGCATGCAACAAACGCGTGATCAAACTATCATTGACGTTTTGTTATTGAAAAACGCGGGAAAATTTCTGACAGCTTCAACTGCATGTGCAAAAATGACGGCGGGAAATTCATCGCCGCAAGAAATTCACCACACGGCAAAAAACTATGATACACATGTGCGACCAGCGAAGACTCAGATCATCATGCACATATGTGAAGGCTTATCAGTCTGTCCTGATTACAACTGAATGGATATCCTAAGCAAAAATACTTGCGTTATTACACAACAGTACAGGTATATTTTCAAAGTATATTCAAGAAAAATACAAAAACAATCGAAACTATCGATAGTTGAGTGAACTATCGGCGATAGCTATCGATAGTCCAAAGTACTATCGATGCATTGCTATCGAGGCAGTCCCTATCGCGATGCATCGATCTATCGATGCATCGTTACACCCCTAATGTGGACCCAGATCAGATTGTTCCTGTAGGAGCAGTCTGATCTGGGTCTGCACTGTTTGCCTGTATGCAAAAGTATTTTTAAAAAGTTTGCAATAAAATTCAGCAGACAAGATAAGCAGACAACATTTTCTGGTGTAGTTTTTCTCGGTGTCTTAAGGGTTAAAAATTTATTTAGAAAATGATTGAACTTTTTGCAAACAGTGCACGCCCAGATCAGATGCATTCTGCATCTGGTCTGGGCGTGCATTGTTTTCTTGTGACCCATTTTGGGATTTCCAGTATAAAATGAATTACGAGCAGATACCCATCACAAAGGAAAAACCTGTAGATGCTAATATTGTGAATATTTCCATATTCCATATTTTTCTCAGGCTGATTGAGCATATGGTTTCTGTGGAGATTTTTTACGTTTTTATTTTTTTCTTTTTTTTTTCTTTTCTTTTTTTCATTTTGGTCTCCAGGGCAACCAATAATCAAAGCACTGGGAGAACTGGTGGGTCGACTCTCTTGAGTGTAGGTTGGAAAAACAGTCCTTGACTGTGACTTTAATTGTTTCAAATTACCATAGAATTCCGTTTTTTAAGCAAAAAGTGTAGATCTTGATCAGATGCCGCATTCTGTGGCATCTGGTCTGGGTCTTCACCGTTTGCCAATCACCCCCGCCCATCTGGGCTAGGAGAAATTGATCAGGCTGCATGATAATTCCAAGCAGACCTGAAACTGGTCAAACATGAATACTGTTATAACTCGTAGAAGAGCTAAGTCTGCCCAGGCAAAGTGGTGTGAGTCAGACTGTCTAATTCATATAAACCTTTTGGTTTCATTGGATGGCAGGGCTTGAGATGTCATTTCATCTCAATTACAGGTAAAAGTCCCACTAAACTGGAAGTTAACATGTCCAAAATGACCTAAATAGTGTTGCCGGGGATGTTAAACCTGAATTCAATCAAATACACTGTTTGCCAAGCCAAACCTATGACTCCAATAACCCTCTTACGCAACACTCTAACCTCAGTCACTGCGGCTATTTTCCATAAAAAAAAACTTATACCGACAAGTTAGTGATAGTCATATGGACTTAAGCACTGAAGAGCTTTTCTGCTTAGTAAAGCCTTATCTGTTCCACTATGAGGTCAGAGTGTTGGGTACATGTATGAGAGTTATTCTAGACTGGAATCATGTGTTGATTTGGCAAACAGTGTAGATCCCGATCAGATGCTGCAGAACATGGCATCTGATCCTGCAGAACATGGCATCTGACCAGGGTCTACACTGTTTTCATTAGCTACAAGAACTGAAGGATGTACTGAAACAGTTCAAGTCCTCGTTCATGACCGTTCAAGGCTTGCACTCAGAGACAATCCGCCAATCTGACAGTGTTGTCAGTTGTTTGATTTATTTACACGCAAACCCTCTCACCCTTGAGTTTCTGGAGTGCACCCTTCCATCACTGAAGCTGGACATGTCCATTCTACTAAATAGGGCGTCTAGCTGAATGATAAGCAATATATATCCGAATCCATCACATCATTTGCATAAGTGTCTGTATATGGTTTTAGGGTTTAGGTGATAGTCACATAATTCTTTGTAGGAATACTGTCATCTATTTCAAACATACATAGACATACCATCATCTATTTCAAATACCTACTTTTAATTTTGAGACAAGTCCACTGCAGCCGGCTGAGCAGATGCCACATTTTGTGGCGTCAGTGTTTGCCACATACAACACTGACTTACATACGAATGTAACATCAATAAATATAGAGCCACTATTTGCTAAAAATAACAATAGCCTTGAATGATAAAAACATTGTAACTATTTTCTATTAATAACCATAATCTTGTTTTCTCCAAATCAATGATAGTCATGTGGACAACAGCATTATTTCAGTTTCTGCCTTTTATAACTTTGGGTCAATTGAAAAACAATTGACCCAAAAATGAGCAGTAAATATGTTCTATAAAAGGGTTATCCTTTGGCAGCAAGGAGTACACCACAGAACTGGAAAATACGGAGTGTACATGTTTTCTGGGCGAGACTAACTAGTTTCGGCCAATTAAGCCTCCTCAGTAAACCTAAAATCATATGACAGCTAGCAGAGTGCTTGAGGAACAATTCTTTGAAAGTTTTGTCAAAATATCTGCAAAGGCTTGGTAGAAAATGCCGTTTTTCAATTTTCACCATTATAAGTCTACGGAAAATCTCTGAGTTGCCATAGCAACAAAAGTAAAGAGCCTATTGTCAAAGAAAATACAGACATTCAATCCCTCAGCCCGAGGATGCTACAAATGAAATTTGGGCTCAATCTGCCCTGTGGCTTCGATGGAGATGTTTGAAAGTGTTGATGACAGACGACGCAGATGACGAGAGATGATGGACAACTGCCTATCCTATAAGCTCCGGCTTTGGTTAGCTAAAAATAAATAAATAAACTGACCTTGTTGGTTTGCTCTTTTTGGTATCTACAACAGAAAATATATGGACTGTCCCATGATCACTGGAAACACATAACAGGTTGGAATCTTGACTGAAGTTTATACTGAAATTTAGAAAGAAAATCATATTACAGAGATGGATCACCAGCTATTAACCCTTTTTGTACCAAATGGAATCTTCCTCCTTATATATAGCAGGAGTTCATTTCTAAATTTAGGGGTGTCAGGTTGTGTTTTCATCAAAATTTATTGGGAAAATTACTGAACTTTTAGCAAACAGTGGAGGCCCTGATCAGACGCCGCAGAACAGACGCCGCGTTCTGCGGCGTCTGATCTGGGCCTGCACTGTTTGCCAGGGTACCCGTTTTGGGGTTTCTGGTACTTAATTGGTTAATCAATTGTATAGTATTATATGAAGTTTTAAATAATCCACTTTGTTGTAATGGAGCTAAAGAAAAACGTACAGTCGGCCCGCGATATAACGACACTCGTTATAACGGAAACTTCGGTTTCCGACGAAAATTTGGCCAAAACAAACGTTTTACTATATAAATTTACTACGTTATAACGGAATTCACACTTACCGACACCGACAGTGAATTCCGGCGACAAAAATCACATTTTCCCTTACTTTTTTCTCGATAATCCGACATAATTTTCGATCAAACTATTTTTGACATATCCAATTTGCAGTATGCCGAAAACCGTCAAAGGTCATTGTCGCAAACAGGTAAACAGTCAGTCAAGGGAGACTAATCAAACAAACAATTAGTGATTTTTTGTTAAGGCAGTTTCGCACCTTTGATCTTAGACAACTTGACTTCTTTAATTGTTTGAATAGTCATCACCGCCTTAATGTCTGTAATTATCGCAATTGGGGATAATTGTCATAATTTGAGTACCTTATTTGATTGAGAAGTGAGCTCTTTGAGTAGACATGTCAAAATTGTTGCATAAAAGCCGTGCGCATCAAGGACTGTCATCAAACTTCTATAGTGTCTGTACGAAAGATAAAGTTTATAATGTCTCTACAACCGCCTGCTAAGCGCAGACGTACCCAGTTCTCTGTTGCTGAGAAGAAAGAGATCGTCTCATACAAGATCGACCATCCAAAAGCTACACAAGACGAGATAGCCGCTCACTTTGCTTTACAGTGGGGTAAACAAGTCGGGAGATCGACCGTTAGCGACATTCTCCGAGACAAGGAGAAGTGGACGGGCACACCAAGAGACGGCGACTCTTCACTACGCCAACGGACAGGGAAACATGAGAACCTCGAAGAAGCCCTGTTCTTATGGTTCAGCGACGTGAGATCGAAGAATGCCATCATCAACGACGACATGTTGATTGAAAAAGCCAAGAAATTCGGCGTGGAGCTCGGCGTTCAAGACTTCCAGTACTCCAAGGGATGGCTACACAAATTCAAGAAACGACACACCATCTCTAAGCACGTCGCCCATGGGGAGGCCGACAGCGCAGACCCCGTCATCGTGAGCCAGGGCCGACTACAGCTTCAAGAAGAACTCGCCGGCTACGACCCTAACGACATCTACAACATGGACGAGACTGGGCTGTTTTATCGTCTGCTACCCAACTCAACACTTGCTACTGGTAAGACAGTAGTTAAGACATGTACATGTAATACATCACAATGTTATTTTCAGTACAGTACATGTACTTTGATCTATGCAAATACATGTATGTTTTACAATGTAACTTGTTCTATTCTTAAAATAAAATTTTGTTGTGTGTAATGGACTTTAATATTGTTATTTTACTCCCATTTAAGAAAGAATGGAACTTAGTGCAAAAACAAAGAGCATAAAATGAACAGTGCAGTGAAGTTCTTTGTTCATGCAATAGGTGCATCCTTTCTTCAGAATATCGAGCTTGTCTGGTGGTCGAGAGGCAATTTCTTTATAACAGCAAATTCAGTTTAACGTCATAAAGCTAAGATGACAAACAGTGTCGTTGTAAAGAGGGTTGACTGTATCAGTTACACAGAATGAGAATTCTGCTGAAGGCTATGTTGTGCCTGCGGGGACCAAATCCAACTTGAACCTTAGGGATTGGCACAAACATTTTTTAACAACTGTGGAAAATGATTTCTACTATCAGACCATTTTTAACGCCTATCCCGCTGAATGATTAAGTTAGCCACACCCAATTCTGACTTTGAACCAATCAGATGACTTGATGAAATTCATTCCTAAAAATTCACAAACTGAATGTCAAACAGTGTAGAACAGATGGATTCTTCAGAAGCCATCTGATCTGGATCTACACTGTTTGCAAAGATAGTGGTTCTTGTGAACAGCAGGATAAGAGTTATAGCAGGCATAACAAAAATGACCATTTTTTGGTATATTACATGTACCCTAAGTTTTGGTATATATCCCTCAGCCATGTTATCATGGACAGAGATATAAGGTTTACCTGTAATGCTCTTATCCCTTATCATGCTGAACATGACAATCGCTAACTTTGCAAATAGTGTAGATCCGGATCTCAGGATCTACAGTGCAGATCAAGATCAGATGGCTTCAAAGAAGAGATCTGATCAGGATCTACACTGCCATGCAGTTAATAAATTTGATGAATACAAAATATGCAATATTTTGTAAGTGGACAGTCAGAAATGGGTGTGGCTAAATTAATTTATTCAGCAGGATAAGAGTTAAATATGAGCCCAAACACAATGAAACCTAATAGAACCATCCTAATGCAAATGGGTCCATCCATTTTTGGCCACATTTACAGTTTTTCAAGCAGAGGTTTTGGTAGAATCTTTGCTAATTGCTCCTTGCCATGCCATGAGTTTAATGAAGACTTATGTGAACACAGAAGACTAAGATCAGACTGTGAGCATGTGCAGTCTGGTCTGAGACTTTGCTGGTCGCTCAAGGTTTCTTGTACGTCTTGCAACTGGCTCACATTTCTTTTGTTGGAGACATACATGAATGTGAATCTAAAGGAAGTTGATAAACTGGAACTTATTTGTGCAATGTCTGGGGCTTTTTAACCCATATCCCACTGAATAATTAATTTAGCCACACCAATTTCAGACTTTGAACCAATCAGATAACTTGATGTTATTTGTTCCTACAAAGTCACAGACTGAATGTAAAACAGTGGAGATCCTGATCAGATGGCTTCTGGATCTACACTGTTTGCAAAAATAGGGGTTGTCATGAACATTGAGATAAGAGTTAAACTTGTTCCAGTTTTTAAGATGAATTGTCAATTTCTAATAAACCTGTTTTCAGAAAATATAACTACATGTATAGTTGTATGAAATCACAAAGCTGCAAGACACTTCCATTTTTAATCATTTTTTTCCCCACTTTCACCAATATTTATTTATCTGTAACCAGAAATTCAACTTCGGTGAAGTTGATGTCGCACCTGCTCCCCACCTGCCCAACACAAAAAATAAAAGTTTATTTAAGGCAGAAGAGATGAATATAGGGCTTTGAGAAGAATCCATAGCCTATATATGTGAGGTAAAAAACTGACTAATTTCACAATGTGATAAAATGAACTAAAATGATCCAAGAATTATATCCAAAGCATATGAACATCCTCATATCATGGAGAAAACACAAGCTAAGTTTCAAAATGATTAGTATAAAACTGTAAGAGGAGTTGCGATGACAAAGAGGTACCTCCTGTATATCAATTGAAGCTTAAAAATGACATAAGTTCACAATGCGCAAAAAAAAAACATTCTGAGAATTATGTCGAAATCACATGCACATCCTCATACCATGGCAAAAGCACATGCAAAGTTTCAAAATGATTGGTATAA
Organism: Lucinisca nassula; assembly: GCA_963580285.1. Classification (NCBI taxonomy): domain Eukaryota; kingdom Metazoa; phylum Mollusca; class Bivalvia; order Lucinida; family Lucinidae; genus Lucinisca; species Lucinisca nassula. The sequence continues at coordinate 76,009,438 of OY757011.1, read as the reverse complement.
AACTGTAAGAGGAGTTGCGATGACAAGAGGTACCTATCATGTTTCAATTGAAGGTTAAAAATGACTAAGTTCACAATGCGCAAAAAGCGAAAAAAAATATTCTGAGAATTATGTCGAAATCACATGCACTTCCTCATACCATGGCAAAAGCACATGCAAAGTTTCAAAATGATTGGTATAAAACTGTAAGAGGGGTTGCGATGGCAAGAGGTACCTATCATATATCAATTGAAGGTTAAAAATGGCTAAGTTCACAATGTGGAAAAAGTGATAAAAATTGATCCAAACTTAAAGTCCAAACCACATGCACATCCTCATACCATGGCGAAAGCACACGCAAATTTTCAAAATGATTGGTATAAAACTGTAAGAGGAGTTGCGATGAAAAGAGGTACCTATTGTATATCAACTAAAGCATAAAAAATGGCTAAGTTCATAATGTGCAAAAAGTGAAAAAAAATATTCTGAGAATTATGTCGAAAGCACATGCACATCCTCAAACCATGGCGAAAGCACACACAAAGTTTCAAAATGATTGGTATAAAACTGTAAGAGGAGTTGCGATGACAAGAGGTACCTATCATATATCATTTGTAGGTTAAAAATGACTAAGTTCACAATGTGGAAAAAGTGACCAAAATTGATCGTACGATAAAGTCCAAACCACATGCGCATCCTCATACCATGGCAAAAACACACGCAACGTTTGAAAATAATCGGTATGAAACTGTAGGAGGAGTTGCGATGACAAGACACCCAGTGTAAAATGTTGACGGAAAGACGGACGGACAACCGGACGTTCTCACGAATGGATACTTTAGTGGCTAGGCGTCGGCATATTGACTACTTTAGCGGCAAATTCTCTTAAGTGCCAAAATAACGGAATAAAGTCCATTTGGACTCACGAGTATATACTTAAGTGTTAAACTGTCCAAATTTTTTGCCCCCTAAATGTCGTTTCGTTGGTGCGAACAGACGAATGAACAAACGGATGGACGGAAACTTGCACGCCTATGTCTTCTGGCTAAAGCAGGTGCGACAAAAACTGCAAGAGCAGTTCCGATGACAAGAGGTATCTATCATATATAAATTGAAGGTTAACTAGAAATGTGTCAATACAACACAAATGCCCCCGCCCAGGGACCTACCTCCCCCCCCCCCCCCCAAAAAAAAAATTACCTTAAGGTCATGCGGCAGGGGCAGGGTTATGGCTGAATGAAACTTTTGACATGTATCTATCATCATTCCAAATATGTAGTGTCCATCACATGGTTCAACAAAATATGAGCTCTCAAAAAATATAATATAAAAAATTTCTATGTCTGTGACCTTGACCTTCAGTTTAGGGGTGGGGGGGTATGGCTCAATGAAACTTTGGACCTGCAACTATTGTCATACCAAATATGAAGCAAATCCATTATAGAGTTTGGAAAATATAAGCTATTAACATACTTAATTTTGAAAATTTCTTTGTCTGCTACCTTGCCCTTGAAGTCATAGGCATGGGTGGGGGTATTACTGAATAAATCTTTGGACCTGCATCTATCATTAAACCAAATATGAACCAAATGAATCATAAAAGTTAAAGTTCAATGTGGTACAAATACCTTAACCTGAGTGTTAAACATTAAAAGTTTCTAAGTCCGTGACCTTCACCTTGAGACCATGGGAAGGTGTGGGGGTATTGCTGGATAAAACTTTGGACCTATATCTATCATCATACTAAATATAAACCACAGCCATTGCATGGTTTGAAAAATATGAGCTCAAGTTCTACCCTGACCAAAAACCTTAACCTGAGTCTAACAGGATTACGTACGTACTTACTCACTTTCATACATTAGGACGCATGTACACATGTACACACGTACCCGCGGACGCACGTACAGAAAACCTTAAAACTATAAGCATCCGGCATCATACGATGCGGGGGCATAAAAATATTCTGAGAATTATGTCAAAACCACATGCACATCCTCATACCATGCCGATACATACACATGCTAAGTTTCAAAATGATCGGTATACAACTGCAAGAGCAGTTGCGATGACAAGAGGTACCTATCATATATCAATTGTATATTAAAAATGACTAAGTTCACAATGTGGAAAAAGTGACAAAAATTGATCGGGAGAAAAAGTCCAAACCACATGCGCATCCTCATACCATGGCAAAAACACACGCAAAGTTTGAAAATAATTAGTATGAAACTGTAGGAGGTGTTGCGATGACCAGACACCCTGTATAAAATGTTGACGGAAAGACGGACGGATGGACAACCTGACTAACGGACAACCGGACGCACGCAGGGACGGACAGACGGACGGACGGAAACGTGCACGCCTATGTCTTCCTGCTAAAGCAGGTGAGACAAAAACCTTTCATGAACCAAGTATGCCTTGTGCCATTTTGGGGATAATAGCAAACAGGGTAGACTCAGAACAGTTGCCGCATTATGTGGCATCTTGTTTGCTAAAAGTACAGGCTTTTCTGTAAAACTCACAACAAACAAAATAAATGGAGCTATAAAAGTAACCTTTTGAAACAAAGAACAAACCCGTAATTTTGTTTTGTATGTTTGTTGTGGAGATAAATGGAAAAAAATTTCCAAAACAGGCTGATATGTATAATATATAACCAGTGAAGTGCACATTCTTTTTCCAAAAACTGACAACTACTCTTCTTGAATCACAGAAAGGGTAAAAATGGCCACATAAAAGATATCACGATCAACCTATTGTCAGACTAGCTAGTTTTGGCCAAAATGTGTTTCATTTTAACAGGCGCTTGCTTCATGCAGTCTTAATTCTACAAATTTGTCTATGAACTGGCCAATAAGTACAGGGGACTGCTTAATTGAGGTGCCATTTAATACAGGTTAAATTTGAATTCCATTCTTCAATAGTGTAATACACCACAACCTCTTTATAACACTATTAATAAGGTCCAAAGCAGAAACCTTGTTAGTTTAACAACCGTGTTATTTCCAAACAGAAATGTTTAGATTATATAGAAAAATGACCATTTATGGTCATTTTTCTATATAATCTATACATTTTTGGGATCCATCTTGAAACCGTGTTATTTCCAAACCATGTTATAATGAACCTTATAATGACCAGTTGTTCTCTAGCTTGACAGAAAATTGACTCTTTACCAATAAATGTGTGCATGATTAGCTCCCCTTCTCAGTTCGTGAAGCTGTTGACCATTTCCTGTATCAAACACTCGTATTAATGTTCCCTGAAAAATAATTGTTGAATGAAAATCAGAATATGTAATCTTAACTTAGATACCCAATGTTTCCTACTTTCAGCAAAAGAATCCAGTGTTTTGAGTTGTCTCAAAAGAGACCACAGAATGGATGAAAAAGTTATCTATAACAAGAATTCCGCTGAAGGCTATGTCGCACCTGTGGGGAACCATGAAATCATGCTCAAGGTCAAACATGAATGCCTGCATAAAAGTTGTCACTCCTAGATGCAAGCTTGTACCAAGTATCATCAATGAAGCACTTACAGTCCTGGAGAAATTAGGGTGAAAGTTAGGGTGGTCTCAATAATTCACAAAGTCAGGGAACCATGAAATGTAGGTAGATGGTGAGATATGGATGCCTGCATTAAAGCTGCCATTCCTACAAAGTGACATGAATAAAGCACTTATAGTTATTGAGAAATGGACTCTTACATTAGGTTGAAAGTTAGGGTGGTCAGTGAACCACAAAATGTAGATCAAGTTCAGATATGGATGCTTACATTGAAGTTGCTATTTCTAGATGCAAGCTTGTACAAAGTATCATTAATGAAGCTCATATAGTTCTTGAGAGATAGGGTGAAATTTAGGATGGTCACAATAATTCACATAGTCAGTGAACCATGAAAAGTAGGTCAAGGTGAGATATGGATGCTTGCATTGAAATTGCCATTCCTAGATGCAAGCTTGTACCAAGTAACATTAATGAAGCTCCTATAGTTCTCCAGAAATGGAGTCATACATTAGGGTGAAAGTCAGGGTGGTTGCAATAATTCATAAAGTCAGTGAGCCATGAAATGTTGGTCAAGGTGAGATATGGATGCTTGCATTGAAGTTGCTATTCCTAGATGCAAGCTTGTACCAAGTAACATTAATGAAGCTCTTATAGATCTCGAGAAATGGACTCTTACATTAGGGTGAAAGTTTGGGTGGTGGCAAATGTTGACGGCTTGACGAACGAATGGACAGAGGGAAGAACAATTGGAAAACCGGACTCTTACATCGAGCCATGCTAAAAGAAGGCGCGACACAAACCATAACGACTGTGGTTTTCAGTTCTGTTTATCTGTCTTGTATTAGTTTATAACTTTACACCACAACCTCTTTATAATTACACTGCTGTTATATCCAAACAAAAATGTATAGATTATATGGAAAACTGACCATAAATGGTAATTTTTTTACATAATCTTTACATTTTTTGGGATCCATCATGAAACCATGTTATATCCAAAACCATGTTATAATGACCAATGTTATAAAGAGGTTGCAGTGTATATTAACCCTTATCCTGCTGTTCACGACAACCCCTTTCTTTGTAAACAGTGTAGATCCAGATCATCTGATCAGGAGCTACACTGTTTGACATTCAGTTTATGAATTTGTATGAATAAATTACATCAGGTAATCTGACTGGTTCAAAGTAGAAGTAAAACAAAGATCAGGAATTGATACAATTAACTTACTCCATCCCTGAGGATTGGAAAAATAAGAGCATTAAATGCATGTACGGTGAGACCTTTTACAGCCGCCACACGGCACAAACAAAACAGCCCTGATATGCAAAGTAGAAGTAAAACAAAGATTAGGAATTGATACAATTAACTTACTCCATCTAGTCAGAAATGGATGTGGCTTCACTGAATATTCAGCAGGATAAGGGTTAAATATAGATTCACTATTAACAGCAATGCCATAAGGAACATTTTTCTAAAAAAAAATATAAAAACAACCTTATGGTTCCACAGATGTTCTTTGTATCAACTTGTAGTTCCATATGTCTTTTGACTATTACCTCACAAACCGAAAAGTATAACTAGAAATGCGTCCATAGGACACGGATGCCACCGCCTGAAAATATGTCTATGTTTGTATTCATCCATAGAAAGTTATTGACCGTGTTTAAGTTTTGGACCCTTTTTTCATGTTTGACCTCTAAGTATGACCTTGACCTTATAGGTAAGGACCTTGGTTTTGTGTGAGGCAGATTGTCTCATGATGGCCAACATCTCTGCCGAATAATTTGAAAATCCATCTAGAGATAAGAAAGTTATTGACTGCTTTTAAGTTTCCAACCATTGTTTTTTACCTTTGGCCTCTAAGTATGACCTTGACCTTGGAGGTACGGATCTGGGTTTGCACGTGACACATCGTCTCATGATGGTTAAGTTTTCTTCAAAGTAATTTTAAAATCCATCCAGAAATAAGCAAGTTATTGACTGCACTTAAGTTTTGGACCCTTTTTTTTGACATTTGACCTCTAAGTATGACCTTGACCTTGGAGATACGGACCTGGGTTTTGCACATGGCACATCGACTCATGATGGTTAACATTTCTACAAAGTAATTTCAAAATCCATCCAGGAATAAGAAAGTTATTGACTGCGTTTAAGTTGCGGACCCTTTTTTGACCTTTGACCTCTAAGTATGACCTTGACCTTGGAGGTACGGACCTGGGTTTTGCACGTGACACGTCCTCTCATGATGGTTAACATTTCTGTCAAGTAATTCTAAAATCCATCAAGAAATAACGAAGTTATTGACTGCGTTAAAGTTTCGGACGCACAGACGGACGTACAGATGGATGGACAGGGGCAACGCTATATGCCCTTTCCACCATTCTTCGAATGGTGAGCGCATAAAAAAGGCTGTTAACTTAAACTGACCTACCTTTTCTGATGAAGTTGCTAATCTGGTTCCTTGAAGATTTAATGCCATGCAACTGAGCTGTGCTTCATGAGCATCTATATCTATTGGTGGTTTTTCTGTGTTGGCGAGGTCGACAACCTGTACATGACCTGTCTTACGACCGGGGAAGGTGAGTAGGGAATTATTGCTGTTGGGACACATAACACACAGTCCTGTAAAATGATATTTTTAATGTAAAATTAATTTTAATTAATAATATACCTACCCATCACTACAATTATAGCCCTTTTCACCAGACGCAGGTCTGGGTCAGTCTGACAAAAAAAAATCTAGCCAGAAATGCCACCGGCATGTCCCTTTTCCCGTGACCTCCCCAGCGTCGAGTCCTGATTGGTCGCTGATGTCACATGACCTATCAGACCAATAGGCAGGCGATACAGGTCACGTGACCGCGATTTTCGCGCCGAAAGGTCATTATTTCTTTCAGGAAAACAAATATTTCAGACGGGGCTGGGAGGCGGGACATGCCATTGTAGTGATGGGAAGGAATATTATTAATTAAAATTAATTTTACATTAAAAATATCATTTTAATATCAAATATAACTACCCATCACTACAATTACAGCCTGAATTCAAAGCAAGTGGAGGGTTGGATGAAAAATAAAGTTATACATACCTAACTCCTCTAACCTTGGTTGTTTATACCCCTTTTAAAACCATCCAATGATGGTAACGTAAGGGAGTATCCACCATGACTGCAAGGGATCCAAATCCAAAAATCACAATAAGTGGAGAAGATATATGGACAGGAACCGGAGTCAAAATAGAAGGTTCACACCTATTCAAACAGGCTAACAAACAACCAAGGAAAACAAAATCCCAAAATAAGTGCTGCTCATAATAGATTGAGAAGCTACTAAACTACCCAAGGAATGAGTACCACTACGAATGGGAATCAAGCTCCTTAGGTGAAGGGATGAAAAGTAGAGTTGGAACAACCATTACGCAGTAAGAAAAACATTCTGAAGAAAAAACGGAGTTCCAATATGCCCAAAAAGTAGAAGGTTATAACCTCATACTGTATTCTGAATGCTAATAGGGCAGAAGTGAAATAAGCATATACCGATAGAAGCTTTATCACTTTACAAATCCACTTTGCAATCAAGGATGGTTAGAAATATTTCCAAAACCCCTTGATTGGAAAGAAAAAATTCTCATGATAATCTCGAAACGTTTTAAACGTTCTAATGTATACAAAAAATTCACATTAGCCTACGATCCACGAATCCTGGAAATGACAGGACAAATAATAGTTTCAGACAAGGTGATTTATAGTCTGAAACAAAAATAGGTTGAATGAGAAGAGAAAAAGAAGTCATTGTTCTTCTCATACCTGAAAACAACCATCTGCAATTGGCAAAGCATGACTATAACTTCTACGAACTGAAGCAAATGTCAAATGAAATACAGCCTGACTATCAAATGAACAAAAGAAGCTGAATTCACCGGATCGTAAGGTGGTTTAGAAAAGACCACAACACTCATGCAAGATTCCATTTGGATTCAAAGTCCTAGAAACCTGTCGGCATAGTGAAAAACCCCTTTAATAAGCTGGTGATGGTAGGGTTTAATGAAATGTGTGAAGCCGACTAAAAATTTAACATGTTCGAGATTACTGATCTGTACCCTTCTCTTAGATGAAATAGAAATTGAAGGGTAGAGAACAGACAGAAAAAGAAATCCAGTAAAAAAACCTCCCCAGAGGGATTGTCTGGATTTATTTCCCAACTAGAAAATATCTTCCATCTTCCAGAGTAAAACTTGAGAGTGGAGCTCTTTCTATATTTGAAGATACACTCGGCAGAGAAACCAGAAAAGTGTCTACCTCTGGTTTGATTCCTGACAACATCTGGATGTGTAAGTAAAGCATTTCTGGATTGGAATGGAATGCTTGACCCACACCTATTAGATCTGTAACTACTGGAAGACGGGTTGCAAGTCTTGAGACTAGGCTCAAAATGACTAAAAAACCAAGATCTCTGAGGCCATAGAGGCGTAATCAGAATGGCTTGGCTTTTGGACGCTTGAATTTTTATACCTAGAACTAGAGGAATTCAGTTGAATGGTGTAAACGCATATGTAAAAGATTCCCCCAATCTAGAGATTTTAAATCAACTGTACGTTCCAGGTGATCTGAAACTGGAAACACAATGGAAGTTGATTGGAGAACCGAGTTGTTTGGACGTTTGATTAAAAAAGACCCAATAAAGGTTCTCTCCATCTGAGAAAACGCCCTGTAGAGAACGGATGGTGAACTGGTCTATAGGGGCGATTCCAATGACGTAATCTGCCCTGGAGGTGTCCGACAAGGATAGACATACCTTCCTGAAGACACCAAGTCATAATCTTCCATGTAAAAGCCAACAGGGAAGAATAATGAGTCACTCCCTGATAAGTAGAAAAACTACACTATGGTCATTTGTCTGGAGTAACAATAATGAAGCTGTTCCTCAGTTTGGAGCTATGAAGAACTGATAAACCAAGGAAATTTGTCTGAAGTTTCAGAATGTTTATACACATATACATATATAGATACATATACGCATACACATGTATATATATAGCCCCGCCTAATATAGGCCCCACGTTTCCTGAACAACTAATCCCTGAGGTTCGAAGTGGGAAACCAACCTGAAAGGCTGGCATGCGAAAAAAACAAATAGGGAATAGTCTCTAAAAAGAGGAGACCCCATTTGATACTGAGGGATTCATAAATCGTAGAGAGCAATCTTGATAATGGAATTTATTGCTCCTATAGACGGTATGGTATTTCCAGTGATAATATTAGCAAAAAACTGGAAAGGTCTAAGATGAGATTGTCCAGGGTAACTGGATCCAATTACTAAGTTTCTAAAAAGGGTTAACAAACCCCTGACATAAATCGAAAGTTTTTCGGGGCGTGAAAAATGGAGAAGTATCTTTGAGATAGAATCAATTTCAACTTCTCGATAAAGTGTATGAAATCTAAATTCACAATAACCTGTACACGTTAGGACAAGGTATGATAAACAGTATCTGGAAAGATGATGACAAAACCCATCATCGGAACACTACACGAGATTGAGGCCTAATTCTTTGATGAGAGCTGCTCCTTTAAAACTACGGAAATCGTCCCTGAATTTGGAAAATTGACCTGACTAATCGAGGACGAAGTTTCCATTTTGAAATGATCGACTCGCATCATCTTGTTAAGTGTGAGAAGTCGATGATGAGTCGATTTTCCCATTTTCTTCTCGACCAGAAAGATCCGCCTGTAGAAGCCTGGGGAAAGGAGAACTTTTTCTACTTACACGGCTTTCTTTTGGAGAAGAACCCTTCCTCTTCCAATAAAAAATTTCTTTTCTTGATACTATTTACCAGAAATAGTATTTGTATGTGAGAAAGAGAAAGGATTCCTAACGAACGCAATCCAGTAACCCTTTCTCAAAACTCATAAAACTCAAAATATATTTGATAACAGAAGCCACGGCTTGATAGAACTGAAATAGCTCGGCTCCTACTGGAAGAAGATGAAGAGGAGGGGAAGGAAGAAAGTCATTTGTTAGACTTGTGTCTTCCTCTATTGGGAGATTTCGTTCCAGTCCGACCTCTGGAACGAAAGCACCGTGTACCCTGATCTGAGAATGATCTACCAGTAGATGGGGACTGATTGAGATCTTCTAGTCGAGGGTGATAAGCACTTAAAAAGTCACCGGAAGTAGTCGAAGAGCGTCTCTTGGTTGCGGTACCTGCACTTGATACGCTCTCCGAAGACTTCAAAAAAGACGAGTGCCCACGGTCTTGAAGCTTGATTCTGAAAACGTTGGGAAGACATGGTCCGCTTAAAGTTTTAGAATCAAGAGGCGCTGAGGCTCTAAGTTTTCATTTACTATGCTCAGTAAAAACTGAACCAGTTATCAAGAGCAGAGTTGCGCCAAACATGCAACATGGTGGTAGACAGCCATGGCATGTAAAAAATGACCGGGAAATAAACAAAAGCATTAGAATAGCAGCTATATGGTCGGAATGCTCTTGTTTGAAGGCAGAGGGGGTAGAACTAGAATACCAGTCATAATGAGAACCCACTTAACAATAGTCCTGGTAAGAAGCTCCAATGTTAGAGCGTCAAAACAGGAAGTAATGCCAATTTCCCTGACGTCATATATACAGAGACTGAATCTGGGTCGAATTTTGGAATTTCATAAGAACAAAAAATTGATGTTTTTTGTTGTTAGAACCAATGTTTCAAGTTCTTTTCGCACGAGTGCCCACGGTCTTGAAGCTTGATTCTGAAAACGTTGGGAAGACATGGTCCGCTTATAGTTTTAGAATCAAGAGGTGCTGAGGCTCTAAATATGTCCTTCTCATAATCGCTAATTAGTAAGGACGAAAGAAGACCAACCTCTGAGTATTGAAATATCCCCAGAGGATAAAGCACTAGGCCCAGATTCAGCTCTAGGGGCAAAACACTTGAGGCTCAATTAAACTTCCCCAGTGTTAGGCCCTTAATTGTGTATAGTGCACTGAACATGCGAAATTGCCGAATCAAAATTGAGCATTCAAGGAGCCGTGAGATGGCAATGACCGTATTACAAACATCGTAATATTGTCCCGCCCTAGATGACTTCAGTACGGGTAACAGATTGAGTAATCTGCGATGAATTTATGCATCTAATAAAAAGGACCTAAAACGATCAAGCCCGAATCGACCCAAGGCCGAAACGACCCACCAAAATAGGCCGAATCGACCCAGGTGCAAATTCGGGTCGAAACGACCCAGGCCGAAACGACTTAGTACCGAAACGTCCCGGATTAACTTGCAATAGTTACGGTATTCCAATAAACAATGCCCAAATCTGTATGTTTTACAAGGGAAAACAATCCAATTTAATGATTATGATAACAAAAATTTATCATAATAAGAGGAAAGAAGCATATGACCAAGGTAAACTAGTACCGAAGGTCCGGATAGGTTACCCGATAAAAACCGGGATCGGAACCGTACCAAAATTCGTATGTAACATGGATTCGGCAAAAAATTTGGGCATAGGTTCCCCGCACCCCGGAGTCCCCGCAATTATGAGCAGGGTCTCTACGGGGCGGTCAACGAACCTATCCTAGTCAACCCAGGCCCAAATGGGAGGAGGGGACATAGACTTGCTCATCTTGATTCGGCAATGGTGACCCACACGAATTGGATGGATTCTGTTTAGAAGATACTATAGAAAGGCCACAAAGGGACCTGAATATTATCCATCTGCATCGTGGGATTTATAAGTGCTAGACGAAGACGGGTCTTGCACATGTTCAAAACTAAATTAATGCTGAGAATTTTTATTCAGCAATACAACGTCTTCCGATACAGGAAGTGGAAGGAACACGCACAAAAACCGTCCTCTTTTCTGGCAATTTAGGTTTCCACATCGCCGACTTCTATTAAAACATTACCAGGAATAATACGAGCGTATACCCTGGCACATAACATGAAAAGAAGTGTAGTGCTTATCAAAAACCAAAAACGGTTGATCACATGATAAGCAAAACTTCCAAGTGAAAATTCAAAATGGCGGACAACCACTACACATGTAATGTCGGCAGAAACACACGAAATAAAGTCTCTAAGAATTTCGGAATAAACAATGAGCTTAAAAAGCCTAAGTACGTTGTGGAAACTCAAGGTAAGTGCAAAATCAAAAAAGAATAAAACACTTATCCGTTTATTCATTCTTCCATGGAATGTAGTTTGTCACGATCCTACCCCAAGTAAGTCTGAAGAAATAATGACCTCTCGGCGCGAAAATCGCGGTCACGTGACCTGTATCGCCTGCCTATTGGTCTGATAGGTCATGTGACATCAGCGACCAATCAGGACTCGACGCTGGGGAGGTCACGGGAAAAGGGACATGCCGGTGGCATTTCTGGCTAGATTTTTTTTTGTCAGACTGACCCAGACCTGCGTCTGGTGAAAAGGGCTATAATTGTAGTGATGGGTATTTATATTTGATATTAAAATAAATAAGAACCAGGGAACATGAGTAGGGAATTATGGGTGTTGGGACACATTACACACAGTCCTGTCAAATAAATAAGAACCAGGGAACGTGAGTAGGGAATTATTGCTGTTGGGACACATTACACACAGTCCTGTCAAATAAATAAGAACCGGGGAATGTGAGTAGGGAATTATTGCTGTTGGGACACATTACACACAGTCCTGTCAAATAAATAAGAACCGGGGAATGTGAGTAGGGAATTATTGCTGTTAGAACCCATTACACACAGTCCTGTAAAATAAATAAGAACCAGGGAACATGAGTAGGGAATTATTGCTGTTGGGACACATTACACACAGTCCTGTAAAATATATAAGGACCGGGGAAAGTGAGTAGGGAATTATTGGTGTTGGGACACATTACACACAATCCTGTCAAATAAATAAGAACCAGGGAATGTGAGTAGGGAATTATTGCTGTTGGGACACATTACACACAATCCTGTCAAATAAATAAGAACCAGGGAACTTGAGTAGGGAATTATCGGTGTTGGGACACATTACACACAATCCTGTCAAATAAATAAGAACCAGGGAACATGAGTAGGGAATTATTGCTGTTGGGACACATCACACACAGTCCTGTAAAATAAATAAGAACCAGGGAACGTGAGTAGGGAATTATTGCTGTTGGGACACATTACACACAATCCTGTCAAATAAATAAGAACCAGGGAATGTGAGTAGGGAATTATTGCTGCTGGGACACATTACACACTGTCTTGTCAAACAAATAAGAACCAGGGAACGCGAGTAGGGAATTATTTGTGTTGGGACACATAACACAATCCTGTCAAATAAATAAGAACCAGGGAACGTGAGTAGGGAATTATTGCTGCTGGGACACATTACACACAGTCCTGTCAAATAAATAAGAACAAATGAACCAGTTTATCTTTTGCCGTGTTGGAGTTTAACAAAACATAGACCCTTTTTAAGTCATTTTGCTGCCATTGCTCAGTAAGAAAGAAAAGATATAGAAGAGGTAGCAGAGGCTTTGTTTTATTAGTTTGCCTTTCTTGGGCATTTAATGGACCAGTAAACTCTATTTATGTCATATTGAGCCAGTCAGTTTTCCTGGGCAGGCTTATACATACTGTAAAATTCCTATAAATTCGGACACCACAAGGACTTGCTATAATTCTCCTAAAATTTTAACAAATTTGTTTCATGATCCAGCGAGGAGTCCAAATGTTGTAGACAGAATGGCAATCAGTGTAGACCCTGATCAGACTGCTCCTTCAGGAGCAGTCTGATCTGGGTCTGCACTGTTTGCTTAGGCTTATCTGTCCCAATACTTAGGATCATCACGGTAAGTGGTTAATAGTTTAGTGCACACTCTTTTGTCTGAAACTGACAATTGCCCTTCTTGAATCAGGGGAAAGCAGAGAATGACCATAGAATCATTATCAATCTCAAAAGAATGTTGCTGACATGGCAGGTATCAAACCAGTCTCCTCCTGATCACCAGTCAGTCCTGCATCTGACACAGCTACCGGTAGCAGAGATGAGGAGATGAGAGAGAAAGTTAGAGGGAGGAGAATGGAAGTGGAGAAACGGAAGAAGTTAACACATTCCCTGCTGTACGGACAGCAGGCATTATCAGCATTAGCTTAAACTTCAGTGTGGCGAAAAAGGAAACAAAAATGTTGGTAAATATGCACCACAAGCACTGCCACTCACATTCGATAACTTGTGGCTTGTACTAACATGTTACATGCGCCCATCAAACCACGACTTTAGTTCCCAGAGTGCATGCACCCATGAACCATAATGTAAATATCTGGTAAGTGATAGCGAAGGAAGGAAACAGTTGTAAGTGTCCAGATAAGAGGAAGTTTCCTTAATCTCTTCAGAAACCTATGTTCTGGGTACTTATTAGAATTGCTTCGATTCTAATCAAAGCACCAACAACACTGTTAGATTGATTAACTGCAAGTCTGTGCAAATGGCTACGACTGTTTATATTTTAACCCTTAATCCTTTTTGCACCGAATGGAATTTTCTTTCTTATATATAGCAGGAGTCAATTTTGAAATGTAGGGATGACAGCTTGTCTTATCTACAAATTTTTTTTTTGAAAATAGCTGAACTTTTTGCAAATAGTGTAGGCCCTGATCAGATGCCGCATTCTGTGACATCTGATCTGGCCTGCACTGTTTGCCAGTGTACCCATTTTGGGGTTTCCTGTACAAAATGGGTTGAATTCCTGTGCTGTAAGCAAAACAGTGTAGAGCCTGATCAGACAATGCTCTGAACTGTAAGCAAACAGTCTAGAACCCGATCAGTTGCCGATTTCTGAGGCATCTGATCAGGGTCTACACTGTTTGCCAAACCCAACACATGATTTCAGTCCAGATTTTATAGATAACTCTGTAACGCAACACCCTGACCCTCACAGCAACAAGAATTGTGTAGCTGTTTTCTATAAATAACCATTACCTGGACATCCTACAAATCAGTGATAGTCATATGTACATCAGCACTGAAGAGCTTCTGTGCTTAGTAACTGGGTCAATTGACAAAGTATCAATCCAAAAAGTACCCACAATACGTTTCTCTAAAGAAATACCAAAAATTATCCTTTAAATATCTTTGTTATCCCACCCCCTCACCCCGACTCCTACCCCCAACCCTGAAAAGCTGTGTAAGGAGCACCAACATGTTCCCACACAAAACATGAAAACTATCCCAAAATAATTGTCAAATTTGTCTTTTCATCACGTGAACAAGTCTGTGAAATGAAGACCCCCCTAAACCCCCACTTCATATAAAGAAAACTGGGGTTTATGGGGGTATACATTATTTTTCTTATTTCTATTCCAAGACATAGGCTTTGGGTACTCGTTAGAGCCGCCTCATTGAGGCTGTTCTAACGAGCACCCACAAATTCCAAGATATAGGCTGTGGATACTCGTTAGAACCGCCTCAATGAGGTGGTTCTAACGAGCACCCACAACCTATGTTTTGAGCATTTGAAAGAAAAATAACACAGATTTTCAACAAAAAAGTAGCCATTTTGGAGGTGTGAAAAATGCACGATGTCGCATGGGTAAGTTATCATAATGTTACTTTGTCTGTTTTGCTGTGACATTCTTTCAGATTCTGTACATCTTACCTTTTGGGTTCTGACAAGTTTCAAATACATGTAACTGTTGAGGGTTCTGTGTGAATGTGTACACTTTGATCATAGTATCTAAAACTACAACTATCCTGTAAAACAGAAAAGTAAATTTGAAATGAGAGAAGAACATCAGCCTATTCAGGAGCCAGTTGTTCAAAACTAAAGATGTTGTTAGTTAATGCACATGTATTGTTAAAACTTTGCTCATTTAATATGGCAAATATGCTAATATTTTTGCTGAAAAATGTGAGCAGATTTTGCAAATGCAAAAGCTGCTCACATTTTTTCGGCAATTACAAATGCAAAAGCTGCTCACATTTTTCAGCAAAAATAATAGAATTTTAGATATTATATTCGCGAGAACAGTTAACAATTAGACGAATAACGAGCTTGTTAAGCTAAGGATGATTTGAACTACTGGACCCTGACATTCAAACTCAAGAGGACTGATAAAGTGCCTGTTAGAAAATAACTTGTATTCTGAAGATTGTTTCCTCATTTGAAGATACCTACTAGAAATGTCTTGATGAATACCTATTCATTATCTGCACAGACCCTCATAAAGAATCCTTTACCACATTTGCATTTTCTTAGGAGCTGACTTAATTTAATTATGATATGACTTAGATTTTTTTTTACCCATCTCTATTTTAAAGCCAGTCGGGGCTTGAAGAAATAGATGGGCTGCATGATGCTTCCACGCAGAGCTGAATCCGTCTGCCAAAGAGTCCTAGTAAACCGCTCAGAGGATCTAAGCCTGCCCAGGCAAAATGGTGAGAGTTGGACCATCCATGAAGATAAACCCTATTGGTTTCATTGGGTGACAGGGCTTGAGATGAAATGACATCTCAATGTCGGTTAAAAGTCTCATGAAATTGGAAGCAATGTCTCGAAAATGACCTATACAGTGTTGACAGGGATGTTAAACCCCAAATCAAACAACAACAACAACAAAAAAAAACAAATATTTTCAATGTTATTCATTATTGTTTCCGATTTTTGAAAGAAAAAAAAAAAAGCGTCAAACAGCTTGCTTACACAATATGACATTAGCCTTCAAACATTTCTCATTTCTGGATAGATGACCATTACTATGAGGTAGTGATGTGCCGATTAATCAATGCATTGGATGATTACTCATTAAAAGTACTTGGGAGTTAAGAAATAGATCAGCTCTGGCAGTGATTTATTGAGTGATAAATCACCGTTTGGAGGTCAGTTGTAAAGTAGATCAAATTACGAGTGTGCAGTGCGAGTGATTTGTCTACTGGCAACTGACCAACAGTGATTTATCACTCAGTAAACCACAGCAAAAGAGCAGCACATCTATTTAGACTCTAAGACAGTAAAACTTGATGTAAATGCTATTGATTCCTTCAGCTTCTCCCTATCTTCTGCCATTGTTTAAAAGAATCCCACCAATATAACTGAAGTGTTTACTTGTATTCATAACAAATGTGATTCAAGAAAAAGATGTTACACCATCTAAATCAAGGTAATACAAATGATGTCATGAAACCTGGAATAAGGTAGCTCTTTGCATCGCGCTCTTCCGCCCACTGATTTATCACTCAATATATCACTAGATTTTACTATTGGCTATATACGCGTGCTGTGCTAGAATATATAACTGATCATGAAAACCATGATCAATTTAGAAATACCGTCGACGCTCTTTATCTCAAACCTCACGGGACCAGATAAAAAAAGTTCGAGTTATCCGTAGTAAGAGATAACCAAAGTGTGACGTCACATGCATCTCGTAGCCCATTATTTGCCGTGATATGCTTGGCATTCTTGGCTATTCTAGAGTAATATAAGAATCTTATATGGGTGTGAGGGGTGGATGGAAAAATCTGTCCTGAGGGTCACTGTCCAGCATCATGAGGCTTGCTGAGTGATGCCGGACAGTGATCCCGAGGGACGGATTTTTCTATCAACACCTCACATCCATATTGGATTCCTTTTCTTGCATACCTTCCATTTCTTAGCGCGGAATTTCAATGCTGCAGTCACTTCGGTTACAAACGTCCGCCATATTGTGTTGACATTGCAGGAATGTAAAGTGTCGTCACGGATCGTGCATGACGTCAACCTTAACGACGGCGCACACAAGGTCGTAATCAACCAGTGCATTTATCAAACACGCTATTATATTTGATTTTGGGTCGGAACACTAGGGTCAGAACATAAATTTCTATCCCAGGGTAAAATCACGGATTTCCTTGTCTGGTGTGCAAGAATAGCACTTACATGCACAGCTTATTGAGTTTTTTAAAAATTGTTTATGAAAGTAATGGAGCTTGTCGAAGTATAACGATTATAAAAGATTTCTCAAGTGTTTTGTTGTCTTTTAAATTCCTGCAAATTTGGGTATCCAAATAAGCTAAAAATAGATATGTACTTAAATGGACTCATTCCCGGTTTGTGAATGCAATGCTCATGTCACTTCAGTGAGCAGTAAATGATGTATGTCATACGGTAGTCCCTCGTATTGATTTAAACAGTTTAGGTCCTGCCGAGAAAGCTGGTCATGAACCATCTTTTTAGGATCTACACTGTTTGTATGTGCATCAGGACAAGGGACAGTACTTAACTCTGACACTAATGACGAGTACGTAAAACAACTTGTCATACCTAATCGTACAATAATACAAATCAGAGCTGCGTTTTATCACGGAAATCATTGAAAAGAAACAGTGTTAAGATCAAAGGTTAAGCACTGTGTGTCAGTCTTTATTACACGCACCATTTTAGTTGCGAATGCACCTGGGCAAATTGGAAAATTAAAAACATTGTGAGTATTGATGAATGTTTTGTAAAGGTCTATTAGCATTTTCTTTAACTGAAGGACCGGCGGAATGTTTTTTTTTCCTTCTATACGCCATGAATCCCGGTTCGAGATAGGCAGTAGAAAAAACAGTGAAAAATATATTCAGGGACTGAAAATGATGGGCGAGATAGCCGAAGTGTCAACTAAAAAGTAGTTCGACACATGCGAAGTTGAAATACAATAAATATATAGATATATAGGGGAAATATACGGGACTCAGAAATCGGTTCGACATAAGTGATAGGATCAAGATAGGCGAGGGCGAGATAACGAGAGTCATCTGTATGTATTATTATTTGCCCCTTATCTAAAACACAGGTGTTAAATCAGACAATGTCTGACATAACTTGAGAACATTACATTGGTGTACATGTTTTGCAGTGTTTTATGAAACTGCTCTATTTAACAGACTAGTACCAGTCTACAGCATAAGCTTATTTACAATCTAAAATGTATAGATTATATAGAAAAATGACCATTTATGGTCATTTTTCTATACAATCTATGCATTTTGCAAGCTGGCATTTAATTCTATAATTATTTACAACAGTTTTATAATTCAGTGTTTGCTTGATCAACCAGGGCGCGAGAGCTCGATTCTGGGCTCCTCCAGACTTTCGAATAAATCTTTAAATGGAGGTCGTGTCTCCATATGACCTAACTTCAAACTTGTTAGTGAGACTTAAAACTCAAACAAACATCCCTGAGAAAATCTATGTTTGCTACTGAACCAGCATAAGCTTATTTACAATCTAAAATGTATAGATTATATAGAAAAATGAAAATTTATGGTCATTTTTCTATATAATCTAAGCATTTTGCAAGCTAGCATTTAATTCTATAATTATTTATAACAGTTTTATTATTCAGTGTTTGCTTGCTCATCGGTCACTTCAATACACTGATTTGTGTTTTTTTGATTTGATGTTTAAAGTCCCCGTCAACACTGTAAAGGTCATTTTGGAGACGTTGCTTCCAATTTTGTGGGACTTTTACCCGACACTGAGATGAAATGACATCTCAATCCCTGTAGCCCAATGAAACCAATAGGGTTTATCAGCATGGACGGTCCGCCTTGCACCGGGGTTCCTGGACAGGCTTAGATCCTCTAAGCGGTTTACCAGTACTAGTGTGCAGGCCGGATTCAGCTCTGCTTGGAAGCATCATGCAGCCCATATATTTCTACAAGCCCCTATGGGATACACTGATGATCACAACAAAAACTGAGCCAAATCAAATCACTGTTGTTAGGAATTTGTTTGTTTGAATTTTATGGCCCAGCAAAAACTAAACTTTCATATTGAGCCAGCTAGGTTACCAAACCACAGTTTCCTGGGCAGGCTAATATATAAGTGGTGTGCATTCTTTTGCCAGAAACTGACAACTGCCCTTCTTAAGGGGAATGGGAACACCTGGCAAATTTTGCCACCATTTTTCAAAGGGAGACAAGATTTGGGACTTCCTGTTTGCTTTTCTATAAGCCATGCCACTGAAAAAGGGGCCTACTCTTAAAGGAAAGAATTTGCTCCTCAGGAGCAAATTCTTTCCTTTACGAGTTGACCCCTATTGACATGGGAGACAAAAATACTTTTGAAGGAGTTGCCTCCCCTGAAAGTGTTCCAATTTCCCCTGAAATCAGTGGCAGGGAGAGAATCACCATGAAAAGATTTCACTATCAATCTCCAGGAAAGAATGTTGCCAACCGGGCAGGTTCAACCACTAATGTTGGGTCTATAGTGGTAATGTAAACCAGCTACCTGGAAGGGGGCTCACTTATGTGGATGTTGCCCCTGTACCTGCATGTTAATCAAATATCTGATGATGATGATGATGATGATGATGATGATGATGATGATGATATAATCAAATATCTGATGATGATGATGATGATGATGATGATGATAATGATGATGATATAGTGGTGTACCTGTCTC
Source organism: Lucinisca nassula (assembly GCA_963580285.1). NCBI lineage: Eukaryota > Metazoa > Mollusca > Bivalvia > Lucinida > Lucinidae > Lucinisca > Lucinisca nassula. The sequence continues at coordinate 75,989,552 of OY757011.1, read as the reverse complement.
TTCTCAACCGGACACTTCTAACTTCACTGGAAAATTCTAACTCTATCACATGTTTCTTCTTTAGGTCATCCCATACCATTACTGTGAAAACAAACTTCAAATTCACCACAACCTCTTTATGATACTATTCATGGGGTCCAAAGCAGAAACCGTGTTTGTTAAACAAAATAAAAGCACCGCAGACACTGCATAATACCCCACCACTGCTACGCAATGTAACTTATTTGAAAATATATCAAGGCTAAATAACTAGAAAGGGGATAGCAGAGATATGATCCGCAAGTGTATTGTCTTAATGTGAGTGGATGAAGTTGTTAGAAGATGTAGGAAGCATATGTAAAAATCCATTTTTCAGACATTTGATGGGAAGGCAACTCAATAAGTTGACATTATTAGAAAATTATGGAGGCAAGTATTTACCTTAAATGCCTGTGGAACATGTATCTTTATGTAGTACATGTATGAATTTCATGTTTTTCGATGTACTGCCTGTCTGACTATATTCTTTCGTGAAGACTGATCATGCATTTTAAATACTTCAAGGGCAGATAACTCAAGAACGTGTATAGCCAGAGTAGCGGTCCTTGGCCATGATATGAACCATTAAGTCCTCTATATATCTGTGAAGTTTCATCGAGATATTCCATATAGTAAGGGAACTAGAGGCCAAAACCCATTTTTCAGATATTTCAAAGGCAGATAACTCAATCGCTGGGAAAGCCAGAGTCATGTTCCTTTGCCACAGTATATAACAATTCATCTACTACATATCTATGAAGTTTCAGCAAGATATTGTAAATGATAAACGAACTACAGTCTAAAATGCATTTTTTTAAATACGTCAAGGGCAGATAACTCAAGAACTGGAACAGCCAGAGTAGCAGTCCTTGGCCACAATATGAACCGTTTAGTCCTCTATGTATCTGTGAAGTTTCATCCAGATATTCCATATAGTAAGGGAATTAGAGGCCAAAAACCATTTTTCAGATACTGAAAAGGGCAATAACTCTGCTAAAAATTAACGGATTTTGCCCATTAACAATCCCAAACCACTCATCTCCGATACCAATATGTATGCAAAATTTGAACAAAATCCGTGAAAAAATACTCAAGTTATCGATCGGAAACGAAGTGCGGACGGACGGACATACGGACGGACGAACGGACACCGGAGGGTATAACATAATACCCTGCCACTATCGTGTGGCGGGGTATAAAAAGTATAGATTATACAGACAAGAATTCCGCCTTAGGCTATGTCGCCTGTGGGGGTGAAAAGTCAGCGGGCCAAGGTCAAACATAGATGCTTGCATATAAGTTGCCATTCTTAAATGCAAGTTTATACTAAGTATCATTAATTAAGCTGTAATAATTCTTGAGAAATGAACTTAACCATAAGGCTGAACCCTAGTGTGGTTGCAATATTTTACAAAGTCAGTGAACCATAAAATGTAGGTCAAGGTCAAATATGGATGCTTGCATTTAAGTTTCCATCTCCAGATACAAGTTTGTACCAAGTACATTAATAAAGCTCTTATAGTTCTTGAGAAATTAACTTGACCATTTAGGTGAACGCTAGGGTGGTCGCAATATTTTACCAAAGTCAAAGAACAATGAAATGTAGGTCAAGGTCAAATATGGATGCTTGCATTTAAGTTGCCAAACCGTGATACAAGTTTGTACCAAGTATCATTAATGAAGCTCTTATAGTTCTTGAGAAATAAACTTGACCATTAGGGTGAACGCTAGGGTGGTCGCAATATTTCACAAAGTCAGTGAAACATGAAATTTGGGTCAAGGTCAAATACGGATGGTTGCATTTTAGTTGCCATCCCCAGATTCAAGTTTGTACCAAATATCATTAATGAAGCTCTTATAGTTCTTGAGAAATAAACTTGACCATTAGGGTGAACGCTAGGGTGGTCGCAATATAATTTTACAAAGTCAGTGAACCATAAAATGTAGGTCAAGGTCAAATAGGGATGCTTGCATTTAAGTTGCCATCCCCAGATACAAGTTTGTACCAAGTATCATTAATGAAGCTCTTATAGTTCTTGAGAAATAAACTTGAACCTCAGGGTGAACGCTAGAGTGGGTGCAAATATTGACGCCTTGACAAACGGATGGACGGACGAACGAACGGACGGACGAAAAACCAGGCTTCTATATCCCACCATGCTAATAGCAGGCGCGACAAAAAATGACCATTTAGGGTCATTTTTTGTTGTGCCTGCTATTAGCATGACGCAAAAAAGGCATCCGGTTTTCCATCCATTCGTTAGTCCATCCTTGCGTTCACCCTAATGGTCCAGTTTACTTCTCAAGAGCTATAAGAGCTTCATTATTATTCTGGTGAGCTAAAAATAATGCATACCCCTGCAAACCCCAGCCTATGGCTTGTTTTCAAAGCCTGTCTTGGAATTTGTATACACATGTATGTTATTAAATGTTCATTCTTTAGTGAATAAATATTGTTTAAACCAAACCCCTGTTTTCTCTACATAAAGTGGGGTTTGGGTGTTCATTACACAGACTTGTTAACTTGATGAGCATGAAAAATATTTCATGACCTCTGGATCTGAAAAGAACTTATCAGTTGGAAAAAGACAGTACGCATATTTATCAGTATTAACATTTTTAACCCTGAAGATGCCGACAAAAACTACATCTGAAAATGTCATCTGCTTATGTTGTCTGCTGAATTGTGTTTGCAAACGTTTCAAAAATATTTTTGCATACAGCCAAACAGTGTGGACCCAGATCATACTGCTCTACCAACAGGAGCAGTATGATCTGGGTCCACAATGTTTGCAAAAAATTACTATTATGGTAACCGGCAGATGGCAAAGTAGATGTCAATTGTCGTGATTGGCATTTTATGGGTTAACAGGAGGTCCCAGGACTTCCTAGCACTTATGTAAGGAAGTACCAATATATTTTTTCACATTTAATCATAACTGTTATCAATTTGTGCATTTCTTCTGCTTTACTGATTTAAAATGTGTACCATTTAAAAATGTCAATCAATAGTATGGACTTAATCTACTTTCTTAATCCGTAAGATGCCAATCACAACAATAGTCATCTGCTTCTGTCGTCTGCTGGTAACTTTGAGTCATTTTTGCAAACAGTGTGTACCCAGATCAGACTGCTCCTCTAGGAGCAGTCTGATCTGGGTCCACACTGTTTACCTGTATGCAAAAATATGTTTTAAAAGCTTGCAAGAAGATGTAGCAGACGACATAAACAGACAACATTTTCAGATGCAGTTTTTTTCACGGCATCATGGCATCTTAAGGATTAATGGCTGAGTAAGAATTCCAAACATCAATATTTGGAAGTCCCAGGACATTTTTTGTGGATCAGTCACTGATACCAGGAATTCCAGTAATGCAAGGGCTAATTTATGCACTTTATCTCACAGAAACTATTACCAACAGAAAAACACTAACCAACCCTTTCTCTGGTGAAGTGGTTGTACTGTAAAATTCCTAAAAATTCAGACACCTTCAGGACTTGCTGTAATTCTCCTAAAAGTTTAACAAAACTTGTTTCCTGACCCAGCAAGGAGACTGAAAGGTGCAGACAGAATGACAAACAGTGTAGACTCAGATCAGACTGCTCCTTTAGGAGCAGTCTGATCTGGGTCTGCACTGTTTGCTTAGGCCTATTTGTCCCAATACTTAGGATCATTACGATAGATCTAGAAGGATGAATATGTTATTTACCCAAAATATTCAGACAAATGTACTCCTTACCAGACTAAAATTTGAACAAGTACTGTCCGTCGAGGAATAGTTGACAGTGACGTCACGACTTGTTTTTGTTCTGAACAATGCAAAGCTTATGGGGCTAACGGTAATATAGCTCAAATAGTCAGCTACGTCACTGCCAGCTATTTGTCGGCGAACTATACAATTTAATTTACCTGGTACTACCCGATGTTGTGTTTAAAAATAACTGGATGGCTGACAGTGTAGACCCTGATGAGTGTTCTGCGGCATCTCATCTAGATCTACACCTTTTGTTCAGACCTGTCTGCCTGAATATATATACATGTAGTAATGACAGGATTCTAGGATTGTTTTTTATTTCTCCATAAAAAAAAACAATGGTTGTGCGAAGATTTTTATTTGTTTGATTTGAGGTTTAACGTCCCCGTCAACACTGAAAAGGTCATTTTGGAGATGTTGCTTCTGATTTTGTGGCACTTTTACCTCACACTGAGATGAAATGACATCTCAAGCCCTGCCACCCAATGAAATCAATAGGGTTTATAAACATGGACGGGCTGACTTGCACCGCATTACCTGGGCAAGCTTAAGCGGTGCAAGTCGGCCCGTCCATGCTTATAAACCCTACCAGTTTCATTGGGCAGCAGGGCTTGAGATGTTATTTCATCTCAGTTGTGTGAAGATTTACATGTACATGTACTACATGTACTTAGGATCACTTCATCAAACTAAGTGGTTCTCAGTTCATCAAGGTGGTTCTTACAAGTACCCTCAACTGCGGTTTCTCACAAGAACTAAGAAAATTTCTTCTTAAGGGGAATGGGAACATCTCCAGGGGAGGCAACTCCTGCAAAATTATTTTGTCACCCATGTCAATAGGGGTCAACTCTTAAAGGAAAGAATTTGCTCCTGAGGAGCAAATTCTTTCCTTTATGAGTAGACCCTTTATTCAGTGGGACATGGCTTATAGAAAAGCAAACAGGAAAGCCCAAAAGTTGTCTCCCTTTGAAAAATGGCAGAAAAATCTGCCAGGTGTCCCCATTCTCCTTAATTATCCTCGGTTTTCCATATCAAACAAGCAATTCTCACCTGCTGCCAGCATAACAGGCCACTAACCATCAAATTTTTTGTCAAATACATGTACATAGGACCCGTGCCATTTCATAATAACAGTATTTGCTCCCTGTTATAGCGAATTTGTCACTATAAAGAATCCCAAAAAGGAGTATTATAATAGGTAATAAGGGTTTTTCCCCTGAATTACTCCACGCAACAAATGTTGTGGACGACATATGTTAGAATTGCCTCGTTGTTTCTTGGACCAGTAAATAACTTGAGCTATCACTAAAGGTGATGAATACCCCCACAAAAACTGCCTTGATAGTACAACAGCGGCATTTTGCAATTTTTCACTTGAAAGGGGCCATAACTATGTCGAAAATTGACGAATTGTAGTGGAAATCTAACTTGACCTGTATTTTATGATGTTACATCAGTGTACCAAAAATTATAAAAATCGGTGAAGCGCTTTTTGAGTTATCGTCTGGAAACCAAGTCAACAGACCGACCGACCGACAAGCTCACTCCTATATACCCCCCCCAAATTTCATTTGTGGGGGTATAATTACAGTGAAACTTTGAAAACTTGAACACAGATAGCTTGTTTACCATGGCTTATTCGAACCCATTCTTTGGTCCCTAGAAAACTGTTTGATGCATTTGAATTTTAAGGTTTGCTTGATTTGATCAATAAAAGGTATGCTGTGTGTACTCATTAGAATCGCCTCATTAATCGCCTTAATGAGGCGATTCTAATGAGTACACACAATATACCTTTATCTTGTAGAAGATCAAAGAGATATTAAAGTTATCCCTGTTATGCTTCATGACCTGAAACTATCATTAACCCTTATCTTGCTGAATATTCATTTAAGCCACACCAATTTTTTGTACATCATCCAATCAAATTACTTGATGTAATTTATTGCTACAAATTCATAAACTGAATGCGAAACAGTGTAGATCGTGATCAGATGGCTTCTATAGAAGCCATCTGATCTGGATCTACACTGTTTGCAAAGATAGGGGTCGTCCTGAACAGCAAGATAAGGGTTAAACCTCAGTAGTTTGAACCACCCTATTTCGAACAAATGTTCATGGTCCCAAAGGAATTCGAGTTATCGAAGTTCGACTGTACATTATTCTTGAATATCTCCACTGTTGAGCTAAGGATTTGTTCCATTGCAATTGTCGTTAAAACAAGATTGGTCGTTATATGGGATGTCGGTATAAAGCAAGTACAGTGAAATTCCGCTATTAAGACCACCTAAAATTAGGACTAATTCTGCTATAAAAAGCTTATTTTGAAGGGTACACTTAATTTTTCATTGTATTTTCTGCCTACAATGACCTCTGGTCAGGGAAGGGACCACCTTTGGGACTCTTCAAAAATGGTCTTTAAGACCGCTTTTGAACAGTCCCACAGGTGGTCTTAATACAGGAATTTTACTGTATACTGCATGTTCTTACCTTTGTTTGGAGGATATCTAGGGTTCTTTCCCCCACCAACTAGGGCCAGATAGTTACATCTGAACAACATCTCTATATGAGCAATACCTCCATCAGCAAAGTCTTGTCTTTCTTTCTCTTTTAGTGGGTCAGCATTGTAGACTCTGAAACCATTCTCCATACCACATGCAAAGCATCCTAAAAAATTACACATGAGAAAAAAGGGATCTTTAAAAACACATGATGTGGGTCAGACATCTTACACGCTCGCCCCGGGCCTAAGCTGAATCAACCGAACATGAGTGCTGGTAAACCGCTTAGGTCTAAGCCTGCCCAGGCTAAGTGATGCGAATTGGATGATCCCTAGTTATAAATCCTACTGGTTTCTTTGGGCACCAAGGCTTAAGGTGACATTTACATCTCAATATGATCCACAAAATAGGAAGCAGTGTCTCCAAAATGACCTAAATAGTGCTGACTGGAATGTTTTGATTTTTGTTTGTTTGAATTGAAGTTTAATGTCCCCGTCAACACTCTATTGGTCATTTTGGAGACGTTGCTTACAATTTTGTGGGACTTCTACCCAATACTGAGATGAAATGACATCTCAAGCCCTGTCGCCCAAAAAAAACAATAGGGTTTATAAGCATGGATGGTCTGACTCGCACCGCTTTGCCTGGGCAGGCTGAATAGATCCTCTAAGCCGTTTAAGAGTACTCGTGTGCGGTCAGATTCAGCTCTGCGTGGAAGCATCATAGCCTGACCAGGCAAAGCGATGCGAGTCATACCGTCCATGCTTATAAACCCTACTGGTTTCATGAGGCGACAGGGCTTCATATTGGCAAAATTCTGGAAGTTCTGGAAGTAGTAAAGTATCTTATGAAAAGGATTATTTTAATATGAGAAAGAATATGTTTATTATTGAACAAATAATATTATAGCCAGCTGTCAGCAGACTTTAAGGTCTGGTCACTAGACCTAAACATCTGGTGCCAGCTGGCTGTCAGTGTGAGCAGACACTTCCAAATTGCATACATTAGAGTAGACACTAGTCCATCCATTGTTGGGAATCTGTGGAATATCCCCCGAGCACCTATTAACTAGAAACCAACATTGATAAACTCCACACTTGATTCACCTGAACCTGTATGATGATTGATGTCACCCTTGGGGATTAAGATGTAAAGGGAGAAATATGGAACTGGCTACTGCCAAGCATTGCATAACTGCCCACATTAGATTGTGTGCATGGTCAGCCATTATCTGCCTTAAGGGGAATGGGAACACATTCAGGGGAGGCAACTACTGCTAAAGTGTTTTTGTTTCCCATGTCAATAGGGATCAACAATTAAAGGAAAGAATTTTCTCCCCAGGAGATTCTTTCCTTTAAGAACAGACCACTTTTTCTTTGGACAGGGCTGATAGAAAGGCGAACAGGAAGTCCCGAAAGTTGTTTTCCTTTGAAAAATGGCAGAAAAAAATGGCAGGTGTTCCCATTCACCTAAAATGCCAGTGCATTGTGTTTATCCTTTTAGCTGTCACTATCAGTCTTGTTTCTGACTTTTAACTCTATCATCTTTTGCTCTACTCAATGCATCTTATGGCAACTTATACATGTAATCTGGCTGTCTGTCCATGACACCTTAAGCCCTACTGCCCATAGAAACCACTGGGGTTTAAGGAGCGGTCCAACTCGCATCACTTTTCCTGGGCAGGCTTACGTTATTGTTATAATGTTGGTTACCATGACGTTCTACCCATAGTATCAGTAAAACTGACAAATGGCACAACAGCAACTCATGATCAAAAGAGCGTTGAATAATATACTGGAACAAGACTTTCAACAGGATCTGTCAGTGCAGCAAGCTCTTAAATACTTAAATAAGGAAACAACTATGACAAGACTCCCATTCAGACCAAAGGCTGGAAGGTTGCATCTCTTTACTGTCCTGTATTTTCAAGGAGAAAACATAAGCTTTTAACCCTTTACCACTCAGATACGTGTTTTTACGTGTCTGCACCCCCCCCCCCCCCATTTTAAGCCCCAGAAGCACCTAAAATCTGCATTTCTACCCCTGGATAGTTATGTTTGCTTTAGGATTTGTTGGGCAAAAAAGTGACCTGTTTTTTCGCGCGCCTCCCCACTAAAAAAATATTCTTGGGGGGATTGAAGGGGGGCAACGCCCCCCCCCCCCCTCACATCCCGAAAAATTTTGGGTGTATGGCCCAACCGGCAGCTAAAATTTATATCTGAGGGTGTCTGGGGTCCAAAATGCCTGAAAATTGATGCTGATATAACATGCTGCAAACAGTGAAAATGGCCAGTGCCAAACACCTTAGTTGTTGCCTTGACAGCTGTGTGAAGATTAAAATGTGGTCAAAAATTCATGTGAAAACACACTTTTTGCCAACTTTGAGATGCCCCCTCTTTACCATGACAACAATGATAAAGTCATGAAAGGTTGCATTTGAAAGGCTACTGCCCAATGAACATTCATACTGAGTTTGGTGTAAAACAGACCATCCAATATGAAACAATGGTTGGTTGAAGTTGCTGTCAGGTGCAACACTGTGAAAATTAGTGAAATTCACAAAATCCCTGAGTGGTAAAGGCTTAAGGAAGAAAATCCCAACTGACCAAAATAATGTTTTTTCATCATTTTATTGCAAGAAACAATATTTCAGATATAATTAATGCATTTTAGACTAAAATTCAGTATGTTCCCAGATTTCAGTTAAGGAAGAAAATCCCAACTGACCAAAATAATGTTTTTTCATCATTTTATTGCAAGAAACAATATTTCAGATATAATTAATGCATTTTAGACTAAAATTCAGTATGTTCCCAGATTTCAGTTAACCCTTTACCACTCAGATACGTGTTTTTACGTGTCTGCACCCCCCCCCCCCCCCATTTTAAGCCCCAGAAGCACCTAAAATCTGCATTTCTACCCCTGGATCTGGATAGTTATGTTTGCTTTAGGATTTGTTGGGCAAAAAAGTGACCTGTTTTTTCGCGCGCCTCCCCACTAAAAATATTCTTGGGGGGATTGAAGGGGGGCAACGCCCCCCCTCACATCCCGAAAAATTTTGGGTGAATGGCCCAACCGGCCGCTAAAATTTATATCTGAGGGTGTCTGGGGTCCAAAATGCCTGAAAATTGATGCTGATATAACATGCTGCAAACAGTGAAAATGGCCAGTGCCAAACACCTTAGTTGTTGCCTTGACAGCTGTGTGAAGATTAAAATGTGGTCAAAAATTCATGTGAAAACACACTTTTTGCCAACTTTGAGATGCCCCCTCTTTACCATGACAACAATGATCAAGTCATGAAAGGTTGCATTTGAAAGGCTACTGCCCAATGAACATTCATACCGAGTTTGGTGTAAAACAGACCATCCAATATCAAACAATGGTTGGTTGAAGTTGCTGTCAGGTGCAACACTGTGAAAATTAGTGAAATTCACAAAATCCCTGAGTGGTAAAGGGTTAAGGAAGAAAATCCCAACTGACCAAAATAATGTTTTTCATCATTTTATTGCAAGAAACAATATTTCAGATATAATTAATGCATTTTAGACTAAAATTCAGTATGTTCCCAGATTTCAGTTAAGGAAGAAAATCCCAACTGACCAAAATAATGTTTTTTCATCATTTTATTGCAAGAAACAATATTTCAGATATAATTAATGCATTTTAGACTAAAATTCAGTATGTTCCCAGATTTCAGTTAACCCTTTACCACTCAGATACGTGTTTTTACGTGTCTGCATCCCCACCCCCATTTTAAGCCCCAGAAGCACCTAAAATCTGCATTTCTACCCCTGGATAGTTATGTTTGCTTTAGGATTTGTTGGGCAAAAAAGTGACCTGTTTTTTCGCGCGCCTCCCCACTAAAAATATTCTTGGGGGGATTGAAGGGGGGCAACGCCCCCCCTCACATCCCGAAAAATTTTGGGTGAATGGCCCAACCGGCCGCTAAAATTTATATCTGAGGTTGTCTGGGGTCCAACATGCCTGAAAATTGATGCTGATATAACATGCTGCAAACAGTGAAAATGGCCAGTGCCAAACACCTTAGTTGTTGCCTTGACAGCTGTGTGAAGATTAAAATGTGGTCAAAAATTCATGTGAAAGCACACTTTTTGCCAACTTTGAGATACCCCCTCTTTACCATGACAACAATGATCAAGTCATGAAAGGTTGCATTTGAAAGGCTACTGCCCAATGAACATTTATACCGAGTTTGGTGTAAAACAGACCATCCAATATGAAACAATGGTTGGTTGAAGTTGCTGTCAGGTGCAACACTGTGAAAATTAGTGAAATTCACAAAATCCCTGAGTGGTAAAGGGTTAAGGAAGAAAATCCCAACTGACCAAAATAATGTTTTTTCATCATTTTATTGCAAGAAACAATATTTCAGATATAATTAATGCATTTTAGACTAAAATTCAGTATGTTCCCAGATTTCAGTTAAGGAAGAAAATCCCAACTGACCAAAATAATGTTTTTTCATCATTTTATTGCAAGAAACAATATTTCAGATATAATTAATGCATTTTAGACTAAAATTCAGTATGTTCCCAGATTTCAGTTAACCCTTTACCACTCAGATACGTGTTTTTACGTGTCTGCACCCCCCCCCCATTTTAAGCCCCAGAAGCACCTAAAATCTGCATTTCTACCCCTGGATAGTTATGTTTGCTTTAGGATTTGTTGGGCAAAAAAGTGACCTGTTTTTTCGCGCGCCTCCCCACTAAAAATATTCTTGGGGGGATTGAAGGGGGGCAACGCCCCCCCTCACATCCCGAAAAATTTTGGGTGAATGGCCCAACCGGCCGCTAAAATTTATATCTGAGGGTGTCTGGGGTCCAAAATGCCTGAAAATTGATGCTGATATAACATGCTGCAAACAGTGAAAATGGCCAGTGCCAAATACCTTAGTTGTTGCCTTGACAGCTGTGTGAAGATTAAAATGTGGTCAAAAATTCATGTGAAAACACACTTTTTGCCAACTTTGAGATGCCCCCTCTTTACCATGACAACAATGATCAAGTCATGAAAGGTTGCATTTGAAAGGCTACTGCCCAATGAACATTCATACTGAGTTTGGTGTAAAACAGACCATCCAATATGAAACAATGGTTGGTTGAAGTTGCTGTCAGGTGCAACACTGTGAAAATTAGTGAAATTCACAAAATCCCTGAGTGATAAAGGGTTAAGGAAGAAAATCCCAACTGACCAAAATAATGTTTTTTCATCATTTTATTGCAAGAAACATTTGAAAGGCTACTGCCCAATGAACATTCATACCGAGTTTGGTGTAAAACAGACCATCCAATATGTAACAATGGTTGGTTGAAGTTGCTGTCAGGTGCAACACTGTGAAAATTAGTGAAATTCACAAAATCCCTGAGTGATAAAGGGTTAAGGAAGAAAATCCCAACTGACCAAAATAATGTTTTTTCATCATTTTATTGCAAGAAACAATATTTCAGATATAATTAATGCATTTTAGACTAAAATTCAGTATGTTCCCAGATTTCAGTTATCCCTTTACCACTCAGATACGTGTTTTTACGTGTCTGCACCCCCCCCCCCCCATTTTAAGCCCCAGAAGCACCTAAAATCTGCATTTCTACCCCTGGATAGTTATGTTTGCTTTAGGATTTGTTGGGCAAAAAAGTGACCTGTTTTTTCGCGCGCCTCCCCACTAAAAATATTCTTGGGGGGATTGAAGGGGGGCAACGCCCCCCCTCACATCCCGAAAAATTTTGGGTGTATGGCCCAACCGGCCGCTAAAGTTTATATCTGAGGGTGTCTGGGGTCCAAAATGCCTGAAAATTGATGCTGATATAACATGCTGCAAACAGTGAAAATGGCCAGTGCCAAACACCTTAGTTGTTGCCTTGACAGCTGTGTGAAGATTAAAATGTGGTCAAAAATTCATGTGAAAACACACTTTTTGCCAACTTTGAGAAGCCCCCTCTTTACCATGACAACAATGATCAAGTCATGAAAGGTTGCATTTGAAAGGCTACTGCCCAATGAACATTCATACCGAGTTTGGTGTAAAACAGACCATCCATAATCAAACAATGGTTGGTTGAAGTTGCTGTCAGGTGCAACACTGTGAAAATTAGTGAAATTCACAAAATCCCTGAGTGGTAAAGGCTTAAGGAAGAAAATCCCAACTGACCAAAATAATGTTTTTTCATCATTTTATTGCAAGAAACAATATTTAAGATATAATTAATGCATTTTAGACTAAAATTCAGTATGTTCCCAGATTTCAGTTAAGGAAGAAAATCCAAACTGACCAAAATAATGTTTTTTCATCATTTTATTGCAAGAAACAATATTTCAGATATAATTAATGCATTTTAGACTAAAATTCAGTATGTTCCCAGATTTCAGTTAACCCTTTACCACTCAGATACGTGTTTTTACGTGTCTGCACCCCCCCCCTCCATTTTAAGCCCCAGAAGCACCTAAAATCTGCATTTCTACCCCTGGATAGTTATGTTTGCTTTAGGATTTGTTGGGCAAAAAAGTGACCTGTTTTTTCGCGCGCCTCCCCACTAAAAATATTCTTGGGGGGATTGAAGGGGGGCAACGCCCCCCCCCCCTCACATCCCGAAAAATTTTGGGTGAATGGCCCAACCGGCCGCTAAAATTTATATCTGAGGGTGTCTGGGGTCCAAAATGCCTGAAAATTGATGCTGATATAACATGCTGCAAACAGTGAAAATGGCCAGTGCCAAACACCTTAGTTGTTGCCTTGACAGCTGTGTGAAGATTAAAATGTGGTCAAAAATTCATGTGAAAACACACTTTTTGCCAACTTTGAGATGCCCCCTCTTTACCATGACAACAATGATCAAGTCATGAAAGGTTGCATTTGAAAGGCTACTGCCCAATGAACATTCATACCGAGTTTGGTGTAAAACAGACCATCCAATATGAAACAATGGTTGGTTGAAGTTGCTGTCAGGTGCAACACTGTGAAAATTAGTGAAATTCACAAAATCCCTGAGTGGTAAAGGGTTAAGGAAGAAAATCCCAACTGACCAAAATAATGTTTTTTCATCATTTTATTGCAAGAAACAATATTTCAGATATAATTAATGCATTTTAGACTAAAATTCAGTATGTTCCCAGATTTCAGTTAAGGAAGAAAATCCCAACTGACCAAAATAATGTTTTTTCATCATTTTATTGCAAGAAACAATATTTCAGATATAATTAATGCATTTTAGACTAAAATTCAGTATGTTCCCAGATTTCAGTTATCCCTTTACCACTCAGATACGTGTTTTTACGTGTCTGCACCCCCCCACCCATTTTAAGCCCCAGAAGCACCTAAAATCTGCATTTCTACCCCTGGATAGTTATGTTTGCTTTAGGATTTGTTGGGCAAAAAAGTGACCTGTTTTTTCGCGCGCCTCCCCACTAAAAATATTCTTGGGGGGATTGAAGGGGGGCAACGCCCCCCCTCACATCCCGAAAAATTTTGGGTGTATGGCCCAACCGGCCGCTAAAGTTTATATCTGAGGGTGTCTGGGGTCCAAAATGCCTGAAAATTGATGCTGATATAACATGCTGCAAACAGTGAAAATGGCCAGTGCCAAACACCTTAGTTGTTGCCTTGACAGCTGTGTGAAGATTAAAATGTGGTCAAAAATTCATGTGAAAACACACTTTTTGCCAACTTTGAGAAGCCCCCTCTTTACCATGACAACAATGATCAAGTCATGAAAGGTTGCATTTGAAAGGCTACTGCCCAATGAACATTCATACCGAGTTTGGTGTAAAACAGACCATCCAATATGAAACAATGGTTGGTTGAAGTTGCTGTCAGGTGCAACACTGTGAAAATTAGTGAAATTCACAAAATCCCTGAGTGATAAAGGGTTAAGGAAGAAAATCCCAACTGACCAAAATAATGTTTTTTCATCATTTTATTGCAAGAAACATTTGAAAGGCTACTGCCCAATGAACATTCATACCGAGTTTGGTGTAAAACAGACCATCCAATATGTAACAATGGTTGGTTGAAGTTGCTGTCAGGTGCAACACTGTGAAAATTAGTGAAATTCACAAAATCCCTGAGTGATAAAGGGTTAAGGAAGAAAATCCCAACTGACCAAAATAATGTTTTTTCATCATTTTATTGCAAGAAACAATATTTCAGATATAATTAATGCATTTTAGACTAAAATTCAGTATGTTCCCAGATTTCAGTTAACCCTTTACCACTCAGATACGTGTTTTTACGTGTCTGCACCCCCCCCCCCATTTTAAGCCCCAGAAGCACCTAAAATCTGCATTTCTACCCCTGGATAGTTATGTTTGCTTTAGGATTTGTTGGGCAAAAAAGTGACCTGTTTTTTCGCGCGCCTCCCCACTAAAAATATTCTTGGGGGGATTGAAGGGGGGCAACGCCCCCCCTCACATCCCGAAAAATTTTGGGTGTATGGCCCAACCGGCCGCTAAAGTTTATATCTGAGGGTGTCTGGGGTCCAAAATGCCTGAAAATTGATGCTGATATAACATGCTGCAAACAGTGAAAATGGCCAGTGCCAAACACCTTAGTTGTTGCCTTGACAGCTGTGTGAAGATTAAAATGTGGTCAAAAATTCATGTGAAAACACACTTTTTGCCAACTTTGAGAAGCCCCCTCTTTACCATGACAACAATGATCAAGTCATGAAAGGTTGCATTTGAAAGGCTACTGCCCAATGAACATTCATACCGAGTTTGGTGTAAAACAGACCATCCAATATCAAACAATGGTTAGTTGAAGTTGCTGTCAGGTGCAACACTGTGAAAATTAGTGAAATTCACAAAATCCCTGAGTGGTAAAGGCTTAAGGAAGAAAATCCCAACTGACCAAAATAATTTTTTTTCATCATTTTATTGCAAGAAACAATATTTAAGATATAATTAATGCATTTTAGACTAAAATTCAGTATGTTCCCAGATTTCAGTTAAGGAAGAAAATCCCAACTGACCAAAATAATGTTTTTTCATCATTTTATTGCAAGAAACAATATTTCAGATATAATTAATGCATTTTAGACTAAAATTCAGTATGTTCCCAGATTTCAGTTAACCCTTTACCACTCAGATACGTGTTTTTACGTGTCTGCACCCCCCCCCCTCCATTTTAAGCCCCAGAAGCACCTAAAATCTGCATTTCTACCCCTGGATAGTTATGTTTGCTTTAGGATTTGTTGGGCAAAAAAGTGACCTGTTTTTTCGCGCGCCTCCCCACTAAAAATATTCTTGGGGGGATTGAAGGGGGGCAACGCCCCACCCCCCCCCCCCCCCCTCACATCCCGAAAAATTTTGGGTGAATGGCCCAACCGGCCGCTAAAATTTATATCTGAGGGTGTCTGGGGTCCAAAATGCCTGAAAATTGATGCTGATATAACATGCTGCAAACAGTGAAAATGGCCAGTGCCAAACACCTTAGTTGTTGCCTTGACAGCTGTGTGAAGATTAAAATGTGGTCAAAAATTCATGTGAAAACACACTTTTTGCCAACTTTGAGATGCCCCCTCTTTACCATGACAACAATGATCAAGTCATGAAAGGTTGCATTTGAAAGGCTACTGCCCAATGAACATTCATACCGAGTTTGGTGTAAAACAGACCATCCAATATGAAACAATGGTTGGTTGAAGTTGCTGTCAGGTGCAACACTGTGAAAATTAGTGAAATTCACAAAATCCCTGAGTGGTAAAGGGTTAAGGAAGAAAATCCCAACTGACCAAAATAATGTTTTTTCATCATTTTATTGCAAGAAACAATATTTCAGATATAATTAATGCATTTTAGACTAAAATTCAGTATGTTCCCAGATTTCAGTTAAGGAAGAAAATCCCAACTGACCAAAATAATGTTTTTTCATCATTTTATTGCAAGAAACAATATTTCAGATATAATTAATGCATTTTAGACTAAAATTCAGTATGTTCCCAGATTTCAGTTATCCCTTTACCACTCAGATACGTGTTTTTACGTGTCTGCACCCCCCCACCCATTTTAAGCCCCAGAAGCACCTAAAATCTGCATTTCTACCCCTGGATAGTTATGTTTGCTTTAGGATTTGTTGGGCAAAAAAGTGACCTGTTTTTTCGCGCGCCTCCCCACTAAAAATATTCTTGGGGGGATTGAAGGGGGGCAACGCCCCCCCTCACATCCCGAAAAATTTTGGGTGTATGGCCCAACCGGCCGCTAAAGTTTATATCTGAGGGTGTCTGGGGTCCAAAATGCCTGAAAATTGATGCTGATATAACATGCTGCAAACAGTGAAAATGGCCAGTGCCAAACACCTTAGTTGTTGCCTTGACAGCTGTGTGAAGATTAAAATGTGGTCAAAAATTCATGTGAAAACACACTTTTTGCCAACTTTGAGAAGCCCCCTCTTTACCATGACAACAATGATCAAGTCATGAAAGGTTGCATTTGAAAGGCTACTGCCCAATGAACATTCATACCGAGTTTGGTGTAAAACAGACCATCCAATATGAAACAATGGTTGGTTGAAGTTGCTGTCAGGTGCAACACTGTGAAAATTAGTGAAATTCACAAAATCCCTGAGTGATAAAGGGTTAAGGAAGAAAATCCCAACTGACCAAAATAATGTTTTTTCATCATTTTATTGCAAGAAACATTTGAAAGGCTACTGCCCAATGAACATTCATACCGAGTTTGGTGTAAAACAGACCATCCAATATGTAACAATGGTTGGTTGAAGTTGCTGTCAGGTGCAACACTGTGAAAATTAGTGAAATTCACAAAATCCCTGAGTGATAAAGGGTTAAGGAAGAAAATCCCAACTGACCAAAATAATGTTTTTTCATCATTTTATTGCAAGAAACAATATTTCAGATATAATTAATGCATTTTAGACTAAAATTCAGTATGTTCCCAGATTTCAGTTAACCCTTTACCACTCAGATACGTGTTTTTACGTGTCTGCACCCCCCCCCCCCATTTTAAGCCCCAGAAGCACCTAAAATCTGCATTTCTACCCCTGGATAGTTATGTTTGCTTTAGGATTTGTTGGGCAAAAAAGTGACCTGTTTTTTCGCGCGCCTCCCCACTAAAAATATTCTTGGGGGGATTGAAGGGGGGCAACGCCCCCCCTCACATCCCGAAAAATTTTGGGTGTATGGCCCAACCGGCCGCTAAAGTTTATATCTGAGGGTGTCTGGGGTCCAAAATGCCTGAAAATTGATGCTGATATAACATGCTGCAAACAGTGAAAATGGCCAGTGCCAAACACCTTAGTTGTTGCCTTGACAGCTGTGTGAAGATTAAAATGTGGTCAAAAATTCATGTGAAAACACACTTTTTGCCAACTTTGAGAAGCCCCCTCTTTACCATGACAACAATGATCAAGTCATGAAAGGTTGCATTTGAAAGGCTACTGCCCAATGAACATTCATACCGAGTTTGGTGTAAAACAGACCATCCAATATCAAACAATGGTTGGTTGAAGTTGCTGTCAGGTGCAACACTGTGAAAATTAGTGAAATTCACAAAATCCCTGAGTGGTAAAGGCTTAAGGAAGAAAATCCCAACTGACCAAAATAATGTTTTTTCATCATTTTATTGCAAGAAACAATATTTAAGATATAATTAATGCATTTTAGACTAAAATTCAGTATGTTCCCAGATTTCAGTTAAGGAAGAAAATCCCAACTGACCAAAATAATGTTTTTTCATCATTTTATTGCAAGAAACAATATTTCAGATATAATTAATGCATTTTAGACTAAAATTCAGTATGTTCCCAGATTTCAGTTAACCCTTTACCACTCAGATACGTGTTTTTACGTGTCTGCACCCCCCCCCCTCCATTTTAAGCCCCAGAAGCACCTAAAATCTGCATTTCTACCCCTGGATAGTTATGTTTGCTTTAGGATTTGTTGGGCAAAAAAGTGACCTGTTTTTTCGCGCGCCTCCCCACTAACAATATTCTTGGGGGGATTGAAGGGGGGCAACGCCCCCCCCCCCCCCTCACATCCCGAAAAATTTTGGGTGAATGGCCCAACCGGCCGCTAAAATTTATATCTGAGGGTGTCTGGGGTCCAAAATGCCTGAAAATTGATGCTGATATAACATGCTGCAAACAGTGAAAATGGCCAGTGCCAAACACCTTAGTTGTTGCCTTGACAGCTGTGTGAAGATTAAAATGTGGTCAAAAATTCATGTGAAAACACACTTTTTGCCAACTTTGAGATGCCCCCTCTTTACCATGACAACAATGATCAAGTCATGAAAGGTTGCATTTGAAAGGCTACTGCCCAATGAACATTCATACCGAGTTTGGTGTAAAACAGACCATCCAATATGAAACAATGGTTGGTTGAAGTTGCTGTCAGGTGCAACACTGTGAAAATTAGTGAAATTCACAAAATCCCTGAGTGGTAAAGGGTTAAGGAAGAAAATCCCAACTGACCAAAATAATGTTTTTTCATCATTTTATTGCAAGAAACAATATTTCAGATATAATTAATGCATTTTAGACTAAAATTCAGTATGTTCCCAGATTTCAGTTAAGGAAGAAAATCCCAACTGACCAAAATAATGTTTTTTCATCATTTTATTGCAAGAAACAATATTTCAGATATAATTAATGCATTTTAGACTAAAATTCAGT
This sequence comes from Lucinisca nassula, assembly GCA_963580285.1. NCBI lineage: Eukaryota > Metazoa > Mollusca > Bivalvia > Lucinida > Lucinidae > Lucinisca > Lucinisca nassula. Next base: position 75,970,629 of record OY757011.1, on the reverse strand, counting down.
ATGTTCCCAGATTTCAGTTATCCCTTTACCACTCAGATACGTGTTTTTACGTGTCTGCACCCCCCCACCCATTTTAAGCCCCAGAAGCACCTAAAATCTGCATTTCTACCCCTGGATAGTTATGTTTGCTTTAGGATTTGTTGGGCAAAAAAGTGACCTGTTTTTTCGCGCGCCTCCCCACTAAAAATATTCTTGGGGGGATTGAAGGGGGGCAACGCCCCCCCTCACATCCCGAAAAATTTTGGGTGTATGGCCCAACCGGCCGCTAAAGTTTATATCTGAGGGTGTCTGGGGTCCAAAATGCCTGAAAATTGATGCTGATATAACATGCTGCAAACAGTGAAAATGGCCAGTGCCAAACACCTTAGTTGTTGCCTTGACAGCTGTGTGAAGATTAAAATGTGGTCAAAAATTCATGTGAAAACACACTTTTTGCCAACTTTGAGAAGCCCCCTCTTTACCATGACAACAATGATCAAGTCATGAAAGGTTGCATTTGAAAGGCTACTGCCCAATGAACATTCATACCGAGTTTGGTGTAAAACAGACCATCCAATATGAAACAATGGTTGGTTGAAGTTGCTGTCAGGTGCAACACTGTGAAAATTAGTGAAATTCACAAAATCCCTGAGTGATAAAGGGTTAAGGAAGAAAATCCCAACTGACCAAAATAATGTTTTTTCATCATTTTATTGCAAGAAACATTTGAAAGGCTACTGCCCAATGAACATTCATACCGAGTTTGGTGTAAAACAGACCATCCAATATGTAACAATGGTTGGTTGAAGTTGCTGTCAGGTGCAACACTGTGAAAATTAGTGAAATTCACAAAATCCCTGAGTGATAAAGGGTTAAGGAAGAAAATCCCAACTGACCAAAATAATGTTTTTTCATCATTTTATTGCAAGAAACAATATTTCAGATATAATTAATGCATTTTAGACTAAAATTCAGTATGTTCCCAGATTTCAGTTAACCCTTTACCACTCAGATACGTGTTTTTACGTGTCTGCACCCCCCCCCATTTTAAGCCCCAGAAGCACCTAAAATCTGCATTTCTACCCCTGGATAGTTATGTTTGCTTTAGGATTTGTTGGGCAAAAAAGTGACCTGTTTTTTCGCGCGCCTCCCCACTAAAAATATTCTTGGGGGGATTGAAGGGGGGCAACGCCCCCCCTCACATCCCGAAAAATTTTGGGTGTATGGCCCAACCGGCCGCTAAAGTTTATATCTGAGGGTGTCTGGGGTCCAAAATGCCTGAAAATTGATGCTGATATAACATGCTGCAAACAGTGAAAATGGCCAGTGCCAAACACCTTAGTTGTTGCCTTGACAGCTGTGTGAAGATTAAAATGTGGTCAAAAATTCATGTGAAAACACACTTTTTGCCAACTTTGAGAAGCCCCCTCTTTACCATGACAACAATGATCAAGTCATGAAAGGTTGCATTTGAAAGGCTACTGCCCAATGAACATTCATACCGAGTTTGGTGTAAAACAGACCATCCAATATCAAACAATGGTTGGTTGAAGTTGCTGTCAGGTGCAACACTGTGAAAATTAGTGAAATTCACAAAATCCCTGAGTGGTAAAGGCTTAAGGAAGAAAATCCCAACTGACCAAAATAATGTTTTTTCATCATTTTATTGCAAGAAACAATATTTAAGATATAATTAATGCATTTTAGACTAAAATTCAGTATGTTCCCAGATTTCAGTTAAGGAAGAAAATCCCAACTGACCAAAATAATGTTTTTTCATCATTTTATTGCAAGAAACAATATTTCAGATATAATTAATGCATTTTAGACTAAAATTCAGTATGTTCCCAGATTTCAGTTAACCCTTTACCACTCAGATACGTGTTTTTACGTGTCTGCACCCCCCCCCCTCCATTTTAAGCCCCAGAAGCACCTAAAATCTGCATTTCTACCCCTGGATAGTTATGTTTGCTTTAGGATTTGTTGGGCAAAAAAGTGACCTGTTTTTTCGCGCGCCTCCCCACTAAAAATATTCTTGGGGGGATTGAAGGGGGGCAACGCCCCCCCCCCCCCCCTCACATCCCGAAAAATTTTGGGTGAATGGCCCAACCGGCCGCTAAAATTTATATCTGAGGGTGTCTGGGGTCCAAAATGCCTGAAAATTGATGCTGATATAACATGCTGCAAACAGTGAAAATGGCCAGTGCCAAACACCTTAGTTGTTGCCTTGACAGCTGTGTGAAGATTAAAATGTGGTCAAAAATTCATGTGAAAACACACTTTTTGCCAACTTTGAGATGCCCCCTCTTTACCATGACAACAATGATCAAGTCATGAAAGGTTGCATTTGAAAGGCTACTGCCCAATGAACATTCATACCGAGTTTGGTGTAAAACAGACCATCCAATATGAAACAATGGTTGGTTGAAGTTGCTGTCAGGTGCAACACTGTGAAAATTAGTGAAATTCACAAAATCCCTGAGTGGTAAAGGGTTAAGGAAGAAAATCCCAACTGACCAAAATAATGTTTTTTCATCATTTTATTGCAAGAAACAATATTTCAGATATAATTAATGCATTTTAGACTAAAATTCAGTATGTTCCCAGATTTCAGTTAAGGAAGAAAATCCCAACTGACCAAAATAATGTTTTTTCATCATTTTATTGCAAGAAACAATATTTCAGATATAATTAATGCATTTTAGACTAAAATTCAGTATGTTCCCAGATTTCAGTTATCCCTTTACCACTCAGATACGTGTTTTTACGTGTCTGCACCCCCCCACCCATTTTAAGCCCCAGAAGCACCTAAAATCTGCATTTCTACCCCTGGATAGTTATGTTTGCTTTAGGATTTGTTGGGCAAAAAAGTGACCTGTTTTTTCGCGCGCCTCCCCACTAAAAATATTCTTGGGGGGATTGAAGGGGGGCAACGCCCCCCCTCACATCCCGAAAAATTTTGGGTGTATGGCCCAACCGGCCGCTAAAGTTTATATCTGAGGGTGTCTGGGGTCCAAAATGCCTGAAAATTGATGCTGATATAACATGCTGCAAACAGTGAAAATGGCCAGTGCCAAACACCTTAGTTGTTGCCTTGACAGCTGTGTGAAGATTAAAATGTGGTCAAAAATTCATGTGAAAACACACTTTTTGCCAACTTTGAGAAGCCCCCTCTTTACCATGACAACAATGATCAAGTCATGAAAGGTTGCATTTGAAAGGCTACTGCCCAATGAACATTCATACCGAGTTTGGTGTAAAACAGACCATCCAATATGAAACAATGGTTGGTTGAAGTTGCTGTCAGGTGCAACACTGAAAATTAGTGAAATTCACAAAATCCCTGAGTGGTAAAGGGTTAATAAGCCTATTGTCATGGTTTTTCCGTGTTTTTTGCTTGAAAACATGGGACAGCCGGGATCGGATGCTTACTTTACTGTCCCATACAGAACAGTCTGGACAGGTGTCCCGTGTTTTCTGCTTGAAAATAAGGAACAGCCAGGACAGGATGTGTTTTTTACAGCCAGGAAGGGACGATTTAATTTAAGGGGAAAACACGGCACAGCCGGGACGGATGCTTAACTTTACTATCCCTTATTTTCAAGGGGAAAACATGTGACAGTCTGGATGTAAGCTTTTAGTAAGCCTCTCGCCATGGCTGTGCCGTGTTTTCTGCTTGAAAACATGGGACAGCTGGGATGCATACATGTACATTACTGTCCCATACGTAACAGCAGTGACTGGACACTTTTAATTACTTTACCGTCCCGCATTTTCAAGGGGAAAACATGGAACAGCCGCGACTGGATGCTTTACTTTACTCTCCCATATTTTCAAGGTGGAGGGGACAGCCGGGACGTAAGCTTTTAGATAGCCTTCCATCACGGCTGTCCCAGGCTTTCTGCTTGAAAATACGGGACAGCCGGGACGGGACATTTTATGTCCTGCAAAACATGGGACACCTGGGACAGAGCACTATAGTTTTTTCTTGTCCCGTCCTGTCCTGTCATCCCAGATTTTAGCATAGGGCCTTAAGTTTTGGTCCTGGTGAAGAATGTAGGACAAAACGTCCCATGGACAAAATGTCCCATGCCATTTTTGACCAGGTGGACAAAACGTCCCACGTCATTTTTTCAAGGTGGACAAAATGTCCCACATCATTTTTTCAGGGTGGACAAAACGTCCCACACGATTTTGACAGGGTGGACAAAACGTCCCATGCTATTTCGACAGGGTGGACAAAACGTCCCATATTCTTGAGGTGGTTTTGGGATTTGGTTGTTCTTTTCTTAGTACCGGTATATGAGTACCCTTGGAAGCACAGGTTCTGATTGCCTTTGTTATTCTCTATGATATCCATGTTGCTTTTGGCATACAACATATTGTATGTAGGGCTACATATATATTTTGACCTGTTTGTTTTTTCAGTTTTTAAGGAGTTGAACTTGTCCACATCTTTAAATGACAAAACAATTCACTTTGTTCTTTAACTACACTAACTGATACAGTCCTTTAATTTCCAATCAGAATGTGTTTAAATATCTTCCCAGTGAAGTTTTGTCCACCCTGAAAACATGATGTGGGACGTTTTGTCCACCCTGAAAGAATGATGTGGGACATTTTGTCCACCTGGCCAAAAAATGGCATGGGACGTTTTATCCATGGGACGTTTTGTCCGGCTCCCCCTGGTGAATGAATGTCATTTGGCATATCACCAGTAACGATTCATAACTGAGCCAGGTTATGTTCAAGTGTTATAGTGTTTCCCCTCGCCCTATTTACCATGGCTCCTTTTCTCTAACGACATGCCCTTTTTCAGATAGAGTAAATATTGCCCTACATTTTGGTACAAAAATCACTGTATTGACAAAAAAATAATAAAGTTATGCCTGTTTGAATAAGGACTAAAGCAATAAATCATTGCCCATTTGACAGTCCATCTTTATGGTTGACTGCTAACCCCCCTGTTTATTGTACTTAATTATGTCACTGTAAGAAGTAACTGTGTTTTGATAACAAGTGTGAGTGACACCAATTAAACAAATGAAGTGTGAAAGTGTGCCTGACCAGTGTCATGTCAGTGTTTGTGTGCATGAGAGAATGGGAGCTGTTGCCCAAATATGTTCCAAAATTATTTTGTTTTGTATCAGTGATCAGCTTGCCTGCAAAGCTTAAACTTCTTGTCCCCAATGGTTAATGTAATATATCTCTTCACTAAGCATAAAAAATTGGCAGTATAATTTAGCATTGAAGACATATGGTAAGAGAAGGATCTTTTTATTTCAAGCCTTTTAGCAAGGTGCTGCATGTGAATGTGCCCTTTTCACAATGCTGTTCGTATTTAAAGTGCCCTTTTTACATATTTTCATGCGCTGAGAGTGCCCTTTTTCCCTTTTTTAGGAGCTGGGGGAAACACTACGTGTTACATTTGCTCAAATTATGGCACACAAAATATATGTTAAGCACATATACCCCAAAAAACCTATGTATGCGGTGTGCAGACATTTGCTCACAAGACAATTGCCCACAAGACAGTTGCTCACAAGACAGTTGCCCACAACCTTAATAGAAAATAGGTCAATTGCTCACAACACATTTTTTTCATTATTTTATTTTTATATCATCTATAATTATGGGAACAACTTTTTCCTTTGAATTTAAACTAATTAGTGATAATTAGATTTCAACTAGTTAGTGATAATTGAAACATTAGTTGTTTATTAATAACATTAAGTAATTAAATTGAATCATATCGCCAATTTTAGGTGATACATGTAAAAAAGCTCACATTTAATTGATTAAGGAGATCAAAAGAATGTTTATAAAACGTTGGAAACAAAAAATAAATACATAAATAAATTATAATGGTTAATTTCGATTAATGATGAGTATATTTGTCAAGCTGCTTAACGGCCCCCGCCTACCAGGGCTTAAAGAAATAGATGGGCTGCATGATGCTTCCATGCAGAGCTGAAACCCACCGCACAAGAATACTGGTCAACCGCTTAGATGGTCTAAGCCTCCCCAGGCAAAGCGGTGTGAGTTGGACCGTCCATGCTTACAAACATTATTGGTTTAATTGGGCGACAGGACTTGAGATGTCATTTCATCTCAATGTCAGGTAAAAAGCTCACAGAATTAGAAGCAACGCCTCCAACATGACCTATATAGTGTTGACGGGGACATTAAACCTAAAATTTTTTTAGTGTGTTCCGGTAATAACCAGTGTGTTACGGTGTTTTGGCATGTTCAAGTATTTCTACGAGTTGTAAAACAGGTACAAATTGACTTAGGTGCAGGAGTTGATCAGAAACCGTGATAGCTCAGTGGTTAGTGCACTTGCCTCTGATGCTAGAGGTCTCGGGTTCGATCCCCGGCAGCGGCGATAAAATTTCGGTGTCCGAACACACTCCATTGGCATCATTTGCCAAATTTGATATTTACCTCTTTGGTTCGAGCTAGGGACTAACTTCCCACATCACAGGTCCTGGTGTACGAATGTCATTTGACGTGTCACCAGTAACAATTCTGATTTGCAGGGATGAATATCATAAAGTGCACCGTCCTTCAGATGAGGACGTTAACTAGAGGTCCCCTGTGCAGGGAGAACCATTTCCTGTGCAGATTAAAGATCCCTACTGTAATTACAAGATTACTGTGTAGGCTTTCATCCTGCAAACCTGGAGGGTATGTAATGTACACCTGCGGTAATGGTCGCGGGACGTTTCGGTCCTGAGTCGTTTCGGTCCCTGGGTCGTTTCGGTCCTGAGTCGTTTCGGCCGGGTCGTTTCGGCCCAATTTCGGGGGTGGGTCGTTTCGGCCAAATTGGTGGGTCGTTTCGGCCTGATTTTTTATCACTTTATTTACATGTATATATATTTTATTTGTCGAAGATCAGCCTGTGCTTTTGCTATCTTCGCTCGTTTTAAGCCTTTAATAGGTCAGAAAACAGAGTGCTTTTTCGAACTGCGTAGACTAGGAGATCAGTCTATGCTTTTGCTATCTTCGCTCCTTCAGTTTTAATAGCTCAGAAGACAGAGGGCTTTTCAAACTGTGTAGACTCTGATCACAATGAACAGATGTATAGGCTATTAAGTCTTTGAAGGTATCACAACGACAGATGCAGGCTGGTCATATAAAATAAATAATAACATCGTTCAGTTTTTACTAATAGCTCAGAAAACAGGGGGCCTTCTCAAACTGTGTAGACTCTGATCACAATTCCTGGTGTATGAATGTCATTTGACGTGTCACCAGTAACAAAACTGAACAGATGTATAGTTTATTAAGTCTTTGAAGGTATTACAACGACAGATGCAGGCTGATCATAAAAAATAACTAGATCGCGCAGTCGATGGCGCGCCATCGCAAATCCCCACGTTTTGACCTCTTCCAGGGACCCCTGGGGGCTGGTCCAAAAATTAATGTGCTCTTGCAGAAGCCATTCATGTAAGTAACTCACACACCAAATTTGGTTGAATTCCAATGAACGGTATAGGAGGAGATAGCCGGACAGATAGCCGGACAGACGGACGGAGGCGATAACAATATCCCCACTTTTCTTCAAAAAACGTGGGGATAATTACATCGTTCAGTTTTTAATAGCTCAGAAAACAGATGGCTTTTTCAAAATGTGTAGACTGATCACAATGAACAGATGTATAGGTTATTAAGTCTTTGAAGGTATCACAATGACAAATGGAGGCTGATCATATAAAATAATTAGGCTACATTTAGCAAATATTTCGCATGCTGTTCTCAAAATGCGTGTGTCATTGGTACTAGTACAGTAGAATTCCGCTTAATATAATTTTTTGCTGGATTCCTCATCATTACAACAGATCTTGGTAATGTTCACATATTTCCCTAAAGGTGTGAAAAACAGCAGTTTACCTGTACTAATCAGTGTATTGTTTTGACAAGATTTTTTTATGCTAGATGAATAAATATATAGTTTTATCTTCATAAAGAAGATTATTATGGAACAATTGTTATCATTAATGTGATTTTTATTGGTGTAATATTGCCTATAATTAAATATAATGAGGAAAAGAATAGTAAAGTTAAAGACAACAAGATTTACTAAAAAGCAATAAAATAGGCACAGTGCACATAAAAAAATATTTAAATCAGTCTTGCCAGCAATATTTTTTTCACCAATTCCATTATAAGGGACCACCCCGCTAATAAGACCACTTTTTAGAAGTCTAGAAAGTGACCTTAATAGCGAAATTTTACTGTAAATACCATAAAATCTCTATTAGAAGCCCATGCTCTAATAAACGCCCACCCCCCGATTTGGATGTTAAAAATGGCAATTTTTTTAGCAATTCTCAGAAAAATACCAGCCTCTAATAAACGCCCACTGGAAAAAAAAGGACAAAAAAAACAAAAAAAAAAACGATGTAACCTTATGCTGAAAGTTTCCGAATTTGTTGCTTGATAGTCAAAGACACAAGTCCTTTTTTCTCTCGTGGTCCAAAAAGGGTCGCAGTCATTTTCTGAGAAACAAGATGGCGGCCATAAGAAAGAAACTGAGTGTTTTGGACAGTCTTGCAGGTTTCTCTGGCCTCTAATAAACGCCCACCCCACTCTTCAGGAAAGGTAATGATTCTAATAAACGCCCGGGCGTCTATTAGAGATTTTACGGTACTACTCATTCTCACACAATAATCAAGTCCTAGTCACACCTCCTCATTGGTGCTAACTGGAAACATGGCTATGGGTAGAACTTTTAAAACACTTTATTTGGGCTATCATAACCATGGCTAACTTGACAGGTCGTTGAAATAATACATGTATTCCAAATTTAAATAATAATTACTATTCAATATGTTTTATACAGAAAAAAATGCCATCTAACAAAATCGGACTGAAACGACCCAGGCCGAATCGACCCAGGTCCGAAACGACCCACCGAAATAGGCCGAAACGACCCAGGTCCAAATTTGGGCCGAAACGTCCCGGATTCGCGGTAATGGTCAAATGTGACCGACACAGTATCAGTAGAAAGAAAGAAAAGCCAATGCATTGTCTATCTATCTTCTTATAGATGACTTTACGACGCCATCGGTTGCTAAGGAAAAGCGATCCCATACTGCAGAGTTCTCGCGCATGCGCAAATTATGTAGGGCAGAAAGCACTACACAATTGTTAAAAACAGTAACCCTAGTCATGCTGGTCGTGTCTTCATTTGTTTATAAAAACTGCAATCTGTCATAATTTATCCGATGTTTAAAATTTGCAATTGAAATACAATGCTATCAATGGCCCCTGCCCATTAGGGCTTGAAGAAATAAATGGGCTGCATGTTGCTTCCACGCAGAGCTGAATGCGACCGCACACGAGTACTGATAAATGGCTTAGAGGATCTAAGCCTTCCCAGGGAAAGCGGTCTGAGTCGGACCGTCCATGCTTATAAACCATATTGGTTCCGTTGGGCGACAGGGATTGAGATGTCATTTCATCTCAGTGTCGGGTAAAAGTCCCACAAAATTTGAAGCAAAGTCTCCAAAATGCAAAATGACTAAATAGTGTTGATGGGGACGTAAAACCTCAATTCAATCAAAACAAAACCAACCGCCCCAGAACCTCATCCTGTCATGTTCGAGTATTGAATTTCTTTCTGAGATTCCCCGCTGTTTTGTGCTGGCTGGGAGCATCCCATCTTGTACTACCTCTGCCCACATAGAATGCCGGGTAGCGTCAGGCCGACAGCGATACAGTGTTACCACATTGTATCGCTGTTGGCCCGGCGTTGGCTTGCCGTGTTGTACTGGCTGGGAGCATCCTATCCATACTACCCCAGCCTGCATAGAATGTCGTTCCAGCGTCGGGTCAACAGAGATACGAGGTGGCAACGTCGTATCGCTGTCGGTCTGACGTTGGCCCGCAGTTTGATGCATAGAATGCACACTCTGGTTTTTGCAAGCAGTCACTTTTTCGGCTCAATTTATGGCGTGACCCGGACTCACAGTTTACAAACCCAGCTAATGACATTTTCAAAGATAGAGGTTAGGCACACATAACGGAACTCAACAGTTGGCTATTTTGTGCCATAACAAAGACATATCAGATTCGCTCGATTTTGACCATACATCCGTACATGTATGATGTAAAATATGAAAAATCTTTTTCCACAGTATTTTTAATTTGTTGTTCTACCGTTGTTGTGTTATGGCGATAATTGTTTTCGCATAGTGACTCATTTTCAAGCAATATTTACAAAAATACAGTGTTGTTTCACTTTATACTTGAGACTTTTTGCCCTACACATACTAAGCATGCGCGAAAATCAGACTGCCGTTGCCAGGAAGTGAAAGTGCCTAAAGTCTTCTATACCGAGTCCGTCACATTTGGCCATTACCTGCAGGCACATTATTGCTGCAAATGTATGATGCAGGATAGATACATAGTGTTGAACTGGGGGGATTGATGGCCTGTGGCCCAGTGGCAGTGGGGTGAATAGTCATTTTTTTAGCAAGCAATGTGGGGAATATATTTCATCAGTAAGCATAAATTGATCAATAACCTTGATCTTGATTCCATCCTGCATATAACAAGCCATTTCCATAAGAATTTGATGAGCTCAAGTTCATGGCGCATCGAAATTCACGCCTCCTTTTGTAAATACTCCACTTTTGTTTCCTAGGTTGTTCTATGAAAAAATCCGAATATCGCCGGTTAACTATTTTGACTAAATGAACTGAACTGACCAAAGCATTTAGAAAACGTACGAGATTGAATCGTAAGTACTAAAACAAAAACAACAACAACAAAAAAAAAAAGTAAGGGTAACTGGGGGGGGGGGGGGGGGGGTCGTAGAAATACCGGAACACACCAAAACACCGGAACACACTGGTAATTACCGGAACACACTTGAATTTTTTATTTTTATTTTATTAGAAATGTTATTTTGACTTATTTGCATTGTTGTTTTATTGTGTATGGTGTTGTTGAAAACATTTCTGATATAAAAAGCATAAATTAATTAATCTTAATAAATCTTAGTTGAGTTTTTTTATCAAATGTGTTCCGGTCCTGTGGGTCTGAATATATATATATATCTGTCGTTAATCCAGTAAATATACTTCATTCACAACACTGCTATCAAACGTGGTTATTGTTCAATGCCACTTTTATCACGAGCAAATCGTGTTTATCTGACCTTGAAAATTGTTGTGAATGAAATATTTTTACACCCGAGAAATGCTGTTCAGTAACTTTTGTTTACGGCAGAGTTATAATAAGCTTTTGCCGTTCTGCGGAATAGACTGCAGCCACACACAGTCTGATCTTGATAAAGGTATTATTCGAAGTATATAATAATACAATAATACTGAACAAATAAATAAAATAAAATGAAACATCATACACTCAGACATGACCGAAGCACAGTGATGAACCAGCTTTGACTCAACGTCGGGCAAATGTTGAGTCGATGATGGTCCAGCACAGTGCCGTTGCTTGTCCAGTTGGTCACTAAAATATTTCTAAGAACATAATTTCTATATCATATATTTATTAGTCTATACTTAACATATTGATAATAGAGGACATCATTCGATATTTTCTGTATTGATATACATGTATTTATATTATGGGCCGGTGGCCTAAAATGAAAATAAACTGATTGATTGATATTGATATTGAAAAAAAATTGACACGTAATTATACTGAGCAGTTTATGTTTAGATTTGGTCTCTCTGATATAACTCATTTGATGACCAAAAGAATACAGTTTGACAATTCTTCTAGCCACACACAAAAACAGATTGACGTTTCCAGCATAGTGTCGCCATTGGGAAGTAAAACATAAAATATCAAAAACCTTAGCTCGGAAAAATTTCATTTTTTTTTATATCAGATTTTTACCAAGTTTGCTAAGTCAGTGGCAACTCTGCCTGTGTCATTTTATTGTTTTTTTTTTTTTTTTTTTTTTTTTATCAAAATTTCTGGCCCAATCGACAGAACATCATTCCGGTCCATACTACATTTGTTTCTTGGGTTCATTCTTAGCAGAGAATGAAATATGACAAATAGTAATGAAATACATAACAGATCATGTTTTAATATTGCACAGTTTTATTTCAAAATTCATCAATTCATTGTAATTATGTATTTTTTTCTTTCTTGTTCTATTGCTGATTATTGGTTTATCGATTAGTTTATACATCACAGAATTTAATTTAAATTTTAAGACCTAAAATCTCAAGCGAATGAAGAAATTAGGACCAACTAAAATCTAAAGCGAAGGAATAAAATAGGATTTGGACAGGCACGGACATATAACGAAAAGAGCGGACATCATGCAGTCTGATCATTATCTTACTTCACGATTAACGGAAGCGTGTTTATTATCGCCTGTATATACCATTGCCTTATACACTAATCCCCTGGTAGCAAACAGGTAACTGGCGGAGCTTAAGGGGATTATATGGTTTGTTAATCGTCATTATGTGATTAGATCACTGATGTCATTTCTTGAGTACATCGACTCAATCAATGTCAGAAAGGCCTATTTATTAAGGACGATTGTCGCTAAAAATAACAAATACAAAAGATCTTCCACATAACAAGATGGCATTTGGTTTGTTTGGCGATTCATATATCAAGAGGCTGTATAAGCGATGGCAATCTTCGAGGTCCAGGGTCTTCAACTTTCGTTCACAATGGTGGTTTGAAGTTTGCTCGACTCGATGTTGACACTACGCTGAAGAAAAGAATGAAAGCTGTCAGACCGTGCATTGTTTTTCTGTCCATCGGAATTTGAATATTGAAACTATTTTGTGGTTCAGTATGAAAAGAATAACTCTTTTGAAATATGAACTTTATTACGAATTCAAAACAGTACTCAGAGTATAAAAAGTATTTGAAAAAAAAAACCGAGCCAATTGGGCACCTTTTTATTAAAGGGTACAAAGTGTTACACTGTGCAGCCCAATCTATTTCTTCAAGCCCGCCGATCAGAATTGCTTTAACAATATTTGAAGACTTTCTGTTGAGAAATATTCCTGTAAAAAATCCAAGCAACCCTCAAAGAGGATATTTTCAGAGATTTGGTTGCTATAGAATGTCATAGGGTGTATGAATGTCATTTGACGTGTCACCAGTAAAAATTCTGATTCTGAAACTAATGAAACATTTGACGTGTCACCAGTAAAAATTCTGATTCTGAAACTAATGGAACATAAGCACAAGCAGTCTGATTCTGGTATACAGCATAATCAATTATAAAAAAACAGAAACCAGAAGGCTCCGGCCTTTGATACTTGGTATGAAAAATAGAAGTGGACGCAATGATCAGGAATCGATACAATTAACCCACAGCTCCCATCTGAGACATTAAAGGGAAAGAAACACAAACATGAAACTTGGTATGAAGCTTCACCGTTTAGACCTTTCTCAAGATTATACAAATTATAGCCCTGGGGCCAATAATGACCCTCCCCGGGCCCCACTTGTTACGCTAAGGATCCACTAAGGATCAGGTGAGCGATCCAGGGCAATCATGGCCCCTTTTTGTGTGTTTTTTTTTTCTTGCTGCTGACTGGGATTTGCCTTTACATCACATGCAAAGGTATTCACATATAAATCATGTTGTTGTTTAATGTCTTTCTTAATTTCCCTTAACAAATTTCGATCGAAGTTTACTGTTACCTGTCTCTTTCGCCTTGGCATGAATTTTATTCCGTCTGTGGATCTTCCTTCTTATCCCTGGAGTGATCCAAGGAGTCGAGGAATCCGTCCTACTAGTTTTTGAGGGGATATGCTTATCAGTTGAGTTTTGAATGAAGGAAATTATTATATAAAAGTTCTCCTGAAAAGATCGAGCATCTGGTGAGCCATTAACATATTTTTTTCCTTGCAAATCTTAACGCATCCTCCCTCATAGCTTCACAGTCACCCAATCAGAATCAGAATTGTTACTGGTGACACGTCAATTGACATTCATACACCCTTCTGGTATGAAAAAAGCTTTTCTCTTTTTCTCTTGCAGGTGTACATGACATACACTCAAGGTTTGCAGGATGACAGCTTACACAGTAATCATGTAATCACGGTAGGGATTGTTCTCCCTGCACAGTGTGTGTGTGTGTGTGTGTGTGTGTGTGTGTGTGTGTGTGTGTGTGTGTGTGTGTGTGTGTGTGTGTGTGTGAATGGGGGTTGGGGTGGGTGGGGGGCTCCAGTTAATTTCCCGATCCGAATATAATAATAATAATAATAATAATAATAAAAATAGCAAGGCACACAATAATTTGTCAGTCGATTTAAATTCCATAATCTTTATAAAAACAAACCGATAAACCTGAAAGTGTGCCATCACGAAAACATGCCTATATAATTTTGACCCCCTTAAACCCCACTTTTATACAGTAAAACTGAGGTTTACTAGGGTGTACATTATTTTTCTTATTTCTGCTCAAAAACACGGATTGTGGATTATCGATAGTATCTTGTTTCCTTTGGGCACATGTTCAATGCATGTCTGAACGGCGTTAAATTGCCGGTTCAGTGCCATCATCACGCAAACACGCCTATATAGTTTTAACCCCCTTGAACACCATTTTTATATAGTAAAACTGGGGTTTACGGGGGTAAACTTTTATCTAATTTCTGCTCTAAAATATAGATTGTGAGTACTCGTTTGAACCGTTGAGGCGGTTCTAACGATGACAAACAAGCTATGTTTTGAGCAGAAATATAAAAAAAAATATTTGAAAGTTTCCTCTGAAAATTTTCAGTTTTTGATGATAAAATTTTCAATATATTTGAATAGGCGTGTTTTCGTAATGTACTGGAAAAGTACTAACATAGCTTTGGAAAAAAAAAAAAAAAAAAATAGGGGCTATTTTGATATTGGATGCGTCCTGCCTGTCCCAATGTTTTATTGGTAACTGGGCAGGAATAAGAAAATAATCACTGTTTTTCATCTTAAAGTTTTCATTTATACGGCAGTAAAATTTACAGTTTAATTGTATAGGCGTGTTTTCGTAATGCTTTAGTAATCTACTTAACTTAGGTGTGGATAATCTAATTATCTAAGGTGTTGACAAAACGATGTGTCGGTCTTTTAATTAGGTGTGAAGGAGGTGTAATTGATCGAAATAACGCACATCATAGTTTTACATCTGAAAGACAGAAAATATGATATAAATAAATAAATGAAGAAAAAAAATAAAATAGATGAAAAAGAAGAAAGAAAGGCCACAACACGGCTATTGGCTTTTCAGATGTGATTTTGGCATGTGTTTCCTAATTCTTCTTTTAACACAGATTTTGGGTGCTTGTTAGGAAAGCCCAAATGAGGAGGTTCTGATGAGTACCCACAATCTATGATCAACAGCAGAAATGAGAGAAAAAAAAATGTATATGCCACAAAGGGGTTCTAAGGGATGACAAACGTACCAACAGGAGAAATAAGCAAAGAATAATCACACTATGATGTGCATGTAATGAAACCTTTGAAAACTATATTTTATGTAGAAGTGGTCGGGTATAAAAGTCAAAGCCGGGCCGGGCCGCCGAGCCAAAAATGTCGATTATATTTCGTCTCTTGTGAAAATTAAGATATAAATATATTATATTCATATTTACATGGATATATCTATCTATCTATCTATCTTCATATACTGAGTCGGTCAAACTTGGCCATTACCTCAGTTGGGTGGTGCGCTAAATTTAGAATTTAGCAAAAAAAAAAAAAAAAAAAAAAAAACACATCCACTGGATGAGTTCTTAAAACTATTTACAATCTGCTTTCAGAGGTGTACTAAAACGCACACCTCTGGATCCCAATCTACACCATGCGGGCTTTGAACTCCTCTGCAGTTTTGGCATTTACCACAGAGGAGGGAAGACTATTCCACTGAGGAATAGTTCTAGGGAAGAAAGAATTCTTCAGGGCATCACTATAGGCCTGGTACCTACGATATTGACTGTTGTTTAGTTTTGATGCCCTTGTTTGAGTTGAAGTAGTCACAGGGGTCAAGTATTTATCTTTATTAAGAGACACTGTGTCAGAGTGTATCTTATAAAAGAAGGTTAAAGAGGACTGCTCGCGACGGGCCTCCAAGGATGGCCACTCCAGCTCATCGAGCATTTCACCAACACTGCTTCTGTTCCGCCATCGCCTGCAGGTCCATCGGGCAGCCGTCCTCTGAACCTTCTCAACCTGTTGAACCTGAGTTTTAACATGGGGATGCCAAACAGGTGATGCATACTCTAATTGAGGTCTAACCAAGGTTTTGTATGCAACATCCTTTGTCTGCCTAGGTGCAAAAGCCAAATTACGTCTAAGAAACCCTAATGTCCTAGTTGCTTTTGAGGTAATCTCAGAAATATGTTGACCCCAATCAAGATTATCAGTAATGGTGATACCAAGATATAAATTTGATTAATCTCATCGGGTAGGTATAATATGCGAAATCAAGTTGATTTCGCGAAATCAGCCCGATTTAGCGAAATCAACTCATAAAATCAACATTTTTAAAAACAGGCAAAAAATTGTTATTGCATATTTTCTAGAATGTTATTATACATTTATGAGCCAAGTTTCATGAGAAAATTTGAATATTTAGTATGTATTTGATCGGAAATCCTATTCTGCCACTTGATTTCGCTGGTAATCACATGTGCGAAATCAACTCATTTTAGCGAAATCAATGTATAAAATAAATATTTCCAAAAACTGAATAAAACATATTTGTGCATATTATTAATAATGTTGTTAAACATTTATGAGGCAAGTTTCATGATGAAATTTGAATGTTTAGTAAGTTTTTTGGGAGAAAAATCTATTCTGCCACTTGATTTCGCTGGAAATCACATGTGCGAAATCAATTCATTTTACCGAAATCAATGTACAAAATAAATATTTCCCAAAACTGAATAAAAATGCATATTGTTAAGAAAGTTGATAAACATTTTAGGTCCAAATTTCACGAGAAAATATAAATATTTATTAGGAAAATATATTCTGTCACTTGATTTCGCTGATAGCACATGTGCGAAATCAACTCCGAAATCAATGTGTAACAGCACTTGTTTTCCAAAAACGATTAAAAACTCGTTTTGCCTATTATTAAAAATGCTGGCAGTATACATTTATGATCCAAGTTTCATCTGAAAATATTATGGTCTGGAATAAAAGTCACATATCAAAATATTGCTAATTGATTAGTCAAACGAAATCAAATAGCAGGTGAAATCAACAGACTTACTCCAATACTTGTTATCTGCTTTTTATTTTTTCATCATCATCATCATATCATCATCAGTGTCGTCGTCCATGTCGTCGTCCTTCTCCTCCTTTAGCAAACTGATCAGACGCTGCATTATGCGGCGTCTGATCTGGGACTGCACCGTTTGCCACGGTACCCCTTTATAGATGTCAGATTGTATTTTCATCAAAATTTAATTGGAAAATGACTGAACTTTTAGCGAACAATGTAGGCCCTCATCGGACGCCGCATTCTGCGGCATCTGATCTGGGCCTGCACTGTTTGCCACGGTACCCCTTTCGGGCTTTCTGATACGAAATTGGTTAAATTGATTGTATTTTCATCAAAATTTAATTGGAAAATGACTGAACTTTTAGCAAACAATGTAGGCCCTGATCAGAAGCCGCATTCTGCATTCTGCGGCGTCTGATCTGGGCCTGCACTGTTTGCCACGGTACCCCTTTCGTGGTTTCTGATACTGTATAATTTGGAGTATTATGTTCTGATACAGTATAATTGGGATTATCATTCCTTCATTTTGCTATGAAGGCAATCATAATTAAATTTTAAAGACATCTTTCAGTACTTCACACAGCAGGTAAAGACATTAACGAACACTCGCCAAGTAATTTAATCAAACTGCGGTTTACTGACTTTCACACGTTATTACCTGTGATTATGTGAATAACAAAAATACTGTATATTCACTCCTGTCTATCTGTCCATCTATCTATCTAGCCGTCCGTTTATTCGTCAGTCAGTCAGTTTGTCCGTCTGTCTGTCCGACGATGCACCCGTCAAATTAGTGCTTATTTAATGCATTTTTTATTAGAAATAATAATAATAATAATAATAATAATAATAATAATAATAATAATAACAATAATAATAATAATAAAAACAACAATTTGATAACGCATCCGTGATAAATAATACGGAAATACGCATATTCAATTATATTGAACATTTTGCCACCTTACAAACGAAAATTTTCTGGCGAAAAATTCCGATATTCTTCATATTTGTGCTCTAAACATAGATTGTGGGTACTCCTCCTGACTGGACCAGTGAGGCCGTTCTAACGAGTCATATTCTATGTTTTGAGCAAAAACTAGAAAAAAAAAAATTACAGCCCTGTAAGCCCCAGTTTTTCTGTATACAAATGGGGTTTGAGGGGATCGAAATTATACAGGCGTGTTTTGGTGATGTTTCGCCCGGTCTTTCTAATGATATTTTCCTTTATCTCTGCTTCTTGTTTGTTTTGGTTATATAGCGCCCAAAACAAAAGCTAGAACTCAGCATCAATATTTTCTCATAAAACGGTGGCTCATAAATGTAGAACAACATTCTTAACCCTTTTTTGTATCAAATGGAATCTTCCTCATTATATATAACAGGAGTCCATTTCAAAATTTAGGGGTGTCAGGCTGTGTTTTCTTCTCTTTTTTTTGCAGTGTAGGCCCTGATCAGGCACCGCGTTCTGCGATTGCACAAGGTATCAAAGGACTTTCAAAAATGGTATTGATTTAATGGCCAACTCAATATGCAGGTGAAATAAAAAAAGTAATAATAAAAATGTATATTTTTAATGGCGGGCAATTGGGTCCGTTCCGGTACGTTCCGGTAATTAGGTCCGTTCCGGTAAATTTACGCACCATCCCAAAGGTTATGGCCGCTGTCAACTTTTCTCGCAGGCTTCTGGCACAAATTATTCCTGCACAGCGCCATTATGTACCTCTACTGGTACCAGCTGTATCAACCAGATGCATGTCCACTGGTAAGAAATTAAAATCAGCCGTTTGCTTTGGGTTGTCATGCTGTTATTTGTTTACAAATCCCCCCAAAAACACTGGCTATTAATCAATTGTCATTAGTTTTCGTGGTGTATCTTGTAACTTGTGGAATCTGTGATTCCTAAAGAATCGTCTTCTACATCTCTTCCTAACTAACTTGCAGTGCTGTTAATAATGTCTTTTTAATAGGTGTATAGAATTCTCCTCGGTCTGTACAGGAGAATTTTGATTTGATAACTTCTTTCATTCATACTTCGGCCGAAAATCATATCCCCTCAAAAACTAGTAGGTCTGTATCTTCTATTCCCTGGATCACTGCAGAGATAAGAAGGAAAATTCGCAGAAGGAATAAGATTCATGCAAAGGCAAAAAAGACGGGAAGTGGTAAACTCCAGACAAAATTTGAAAACTTGAGACGTGAAATCAAGTTTGATATAAAAAAAATCAGCATTTGTATGTGAATAACTTGGTAGGTGATGTAAAGGCAAATCCCAGAGACTTCTACAGATATATTAATAGCCAGAAGAAAGACAGGCAAGGTATCCCGCCCCTTAATAAAAGGGGAGGGGACGGGGTTGCTGAATCAGACTCTGAAAGGTCAGAGGAACTAGTTGGTCAATTCAATGATGCGTTTAATAAAACTGAGTTCACGGAGGTTCCATTGACTGGAAGATCGGCCCCATTCATGAATAATATTGTTGTGACAGCTGCAAGAGTGATCAAATTACTTCAAGGCTTAAACCCCAGTAAGGCCTTAGGACCTGATGAGCTTCATCCTAAAGTCCTGAAGGAACTAGCAAATGAGTTGGGTCCAGTTTTTGCACACTTGTTTCAACAGTCTCTTGATACGGGTGAAATTCCCAAAGAATGGCTCTTAGCAAACATCTGTCCACTCTTTAAAAAAGGAGATAGGGCTCTTGCCCGTAATTATCGCCCTGTGTCTCTGACTTGTGTTCTGTGTAAATTACTGGAACATATAGTCTGCTCGAACATCATGGCCCACTTGGACGAACATAAACTTTTGTCAGACAGACAACATGCATTTAGGAAAAGGCACAGTTGTGAAACTCAGCTAAGCACAGTTATTAATGACTGGGCAAAAATCTTGGACAAAGGGGGGAAGGTGGACACATTTATTCTGGACTTCGAGAAGGCTTTTGACACCCCTCCTCATGAACTACTTAAATCTAAGTTATTTGGTTATGGAATTGGGGGAAAGACCCTCAAATGGATAAATTCCTTTCTTTGCTACAGAAAACAGCGGGTTGTTGTTAATGGTGAATCTTCGGAGTGGGCTCCAGTTTTGTCTGGAGTCCCGCAAGGGACCGTTCTTGGTCCACTTTTGTTCTCCCTGTACATCAATGATATTTCCACTGACATTGACTCAGAAATAAGACTGTTCGCAGATGACTGTGTTTGTTACCGGGAAATTAGAGATTCAGATGACTCATTGAAACTACAGGCTGACATAGATAGATTAGGATGTTGGGCACGTAAATGGGCCATGAGATTTCAGCCAGTTAAATGCAATATTATGCAGATAACTAGGAAGAGATCTAATAAAGTTGAGGCTTCTTACACCTTAGAGGGAACGGTCCTCGAGAATGTGGACTCCATTAAATACCTTGGAGTGACAATCTCACACAACTTGAGATGGAATACTCATATTAGCAACATGTGTACTAAGGCAAATAGAACGCTTGGTTTCCTGAGGCGAAATCTTCATCAGTGCCCTCAGGATGTAAAAGAGGCAGCATATAGAGGTCTTGTTTGTCCAATCTTCAAATATGGTAGTTGTATCTGGGACCCCAGTGGAGTGGTCCTTAACGATGAAATTGAGAAAGTTCAGAATAGAGCTGCTAGATTTGTAACAGGCAATTACTGCTTTGAAACTGGGAGCATGACTGGAATACTTGGAAAATTAAAATGGGAGTCTCTCAAGAAAAGGAGAAAAGACAGTAGGCTAATCCTTTTATACAAAGGTCTAAAGGGTGCTGCCAGCATTCCAACAGATGACCTTGTTTCCCCAGCTAGACACTGTAGAAATCACCATTCGTTGGCGTTTCAGACCCTTAGCGCAAGAACTGACATTTATAAAGAGTCGTTCTTCCCCAGAACCATTAGAGATTGGAATGCCCATCCCGATTCGATTATTTCGACAGCTGAAGGTGCTGATGATTGTGTAGCTAAATTTACCTCTTTGGTTAGAGCTAGGGACTAACTTCCCAATCACAGGTCCTGGTGTATGAATGTCATTTGACGTGTCACCAGTAACAATTCTGATTCTGATAGAAAGTGGGTCAGCAACAAAAGTCATTTCACATTGTAGATTTTCAAAACAATTGTTAGTCCCGTGGATATCTCCAGTTTTGTATTTCTCATCCCCCATATGTTTATCATACATAGTCTTAAAACTCAGTACTGTTTTACAGTTAACTATACTCTCAGGGAATTCATTCCATCTATTTACCACTCCAACACAGAAAAAGTTCATTCTAAATGACTTGAGAGCCCTAGGCTTGGATAATTTCTTAATATTCACCATATTTGCATTATTTGCTGGCTCCCAGCTTGCACATTGTCAATATTGGAAAAACAGGTAACCAGACCCCCCTGACCTTTCAAGGTCAGGGGGTCTGGATACCTGTTTTTCCAACACTGCTAACATTCAGACTAGGAACCAGCAGATAATGCAAATAAGGTGAATGACCATGTGTTGTTAAATCTGAGAACTCAAAGAGTCCATCCACAGAGCTATTGTCAATATTGGTTAGAATTTTAAAAACTTGGATCATGTCCATTCGATATCTTCTGTATTGTAATGTTGTCAAATTTAATGACTTCAAGCGTTCTTCATAACTTAGGTGTGCAAGTTCAGGAAGCAATATAGTACGCCTTCTTTGAACATTTTAGACATCACATTATATGTCTTTTTTCAAATCTGTCAATCTATCCACTGTTTCTGCAATCAGTCATGGCCCAGGGGTTCCTATCTGAGTCACGGACACCCTCCTCCCCTCACCTGACAGAATCCCTCCTTTTTGTACAAGTGGACCCCCCCGCACCCCACCCATCAATTTGTTTAGGAACTACAGAGCTCATTTATTCTCTGTATCCAGAATGGTATAAACTGAACTAGTATGAGTGGATTGGCTCATGGCTCTTCACCCCTGCCCATCAGGGCTTGAAGAAATAGATGGGCTGACTGATGCTTCCTCATAGAACTGCATAAGGCCGCACATGTATACTGGTAAACCGTTTATAGGATCCAGAGAGCAACGAGCTATTTGTTTCATTTGAGGTTTAACATCCCCGTCAACACTGTATAGGTCATTCAGGGATACAGACTAAGCATTTTGTATTATGCACCCAGACTGTCATAAAACCAAATTTTACATTAAGTTAATAGGCATTTTAATTCAAAATTTAGGCGCTGAGGCAAAAAGTTAGGGGCCTTCGGCGACTGGGCGCCTGTTAATCTGTATCTCTGTCATTTTGGAGACATTGCTTTCAATTTTGTGGGATTTTTTACCGGACACTGAGATGAAATGACATCTCAGGCCCTGTTG
This sequence comes from Lucinisca nassula, assembly GCA_963580285.1. Classification (NCBI taxonomy): domain Eukaryota; kingdom Metazoa; phylum Mollusca; class Bivalvia; order Lucinida; family Lucinidae; genus Lucinisca; species Lucinisca nassula. Next base: position 75,948,066 of record OY757011.1, on the reverse strand, counting down.
CCCAATGAAACCAATAGGATTTATAACCATGGACTGTCCGACTTGCATGGCTTTGCCTGGGCAGGCTTAGATCTTAGGCAGGCTTAGATCCTGTAAGCGGTTTACTAGTACTCGTGTGCAGGTCAGTTTCAGCTCTGCGTGGAAGCATCATGTAGCCCATCTGTTTCTTCAAGCCTTGATGGGCGGGGGCCGTGATTTGGTGCAGTACTGTCATAGCTATATTGGTGCTTATGGAGACCTTATTTGAGTACTGCAAAAGTACAACAGATGACAAAAAATAATATACAGAACAGTGAAATCATCAATGTGAGTAAATCCTGCAAAAACTAGCTGCAGCCCTTTTCAAATATATGGAGAATTGACAATTTTCAGATTGAAAATACCGATATTTTCATCATATTTCTTCTCAAAAACCACAGATAGTGGGTACAGTCTACAATTTTTTATGAAAGAGATACGCCCCATTAAGATAAAACAATAGACACATGTGGGGTTGCTGGGGTCCGATGACGTCATTTACCGATCGGGTGTAGAAAAAAAACTGTAGCGGTGGTTTGTGGGTGGCCGTTTGGATGCCGGAAAAATTTGATGTTCGCATTGAATTTGCTTGTTTATTTTGTTTAAAATCAGGGTTTTAGGAATAATACTCACAAAATCGGACTTGCTAGTAATGGAGATTGTTACATTACTCATGTGTAAGTAAATTTGAGTGAACAATTAAATGTTGTTTATGTCGGGAATCGTAAAAGGATACAGCATAACATGAGATGCATCATATTTTCAGCTGACAAAAGTAAAAATAAAATGGTCCAAAAATAATTCGGGCGGATTACCTGCACCCTGAACTTGGGCCTGTAATTTGAGGGAAAAAACTGGGGGTAATACAGGCCCGAATACGGTATGTTTTGGAGCAAAAATACTTTCAGGTGAGCTTTCTGATGTGCTTACTGTTTTCATTGTGATGTTAAATTGTTATGTTACTCATTTAGATGCATAGTTTCTGTATGAATAGAGCGAGGGGGATTCTGTCTGGGAGGGATTATGTCCAGGGATGTGGGGGTTTGTCCGACTAGACATACAGCGAGGGGGATGATTTTGTCCACCTTAACAAAAAGAGCGATTCTGTTTTGTCTGGGGTGGGGGGTGGGGGAATTATATCCAGATACCCTCCTATCTACCTGCCCTGCAAGAGAGAGAATGGTCCAGGGTAAGAAAGACCCTTTGTAATTGTCAGTTCTTACTGAACGGATCTAAAGTGCATTGGTGAATGATGATTTCTACAGTGTTGGGGGAACAAGGTCATTTGTTGGAATGCTAGCAGCACCATTTAGACCTTTGTACAATAGTATAAGCCTACTGTCTCTTTTTTTTTTGAGATGCTCCCATCTTAATGTTTCTTGTATTCCAGTCATGCTCCCAGTTTCAAAGCAGTAGTTGCTAGTTACAGTTCTTGCAAAAGTATTTTTGTCTCTTATGCCAGTTGGGATGAACTCAGAAAGTATTTGCTCCTGGGGAGCAAATTCCTTCCTTTAAGAGTAGACCATTTTCCGTGGGACCGAGTTAAATTTTATAGACAGTAAAGCCAACAGGAAGTCCTGAAAGTTGTATCCCTTTGAAAAATGGCAGAAAAATCTGCCAGGTGTATCCATTGCCCTTAACCCTTCTCTTGCTGAATATTCATGTTAGCCACACCCATCTCTGACTTTGAACCAATCAGATTACTTGATGTTATTTATTCCTACAAATTCATAAACTGAATGTCAAATAGTGTAGATCCTGATCAGATGGCTTCCTCAGAAGCTATCTGATCTGGATCTACACTGTTTGCAAAGATAGGGGTTGTCGTGAACAGCAAGATAAGAGTTAATGACAGCAAATTCTAATTTTCTGTTTTAGGAACTTATGAATATATAATCACAGAAAAGAAGGGAGACAAGAAGAATGTTGGCCTCATTAAACTGAATCGACCAAAAGCCTTAAATGCTCTTTGTGATGGCTTGATGAAAGAAGTCGGCGAAGCTTTAGACAAGTTTGAAGATGATAAAGATATTGGCTGTATAGTTCTGACAGGAGGGGACAGAGCATTTGCTGGTAGGTATAAAAGTCCTTTTTACCTCCTAGCACCTTGGTGGGGAGGGGGTGGGTTCACATCAAAATGAATATGTTCCCCCAGATCTCATCCATAGGGCTTTTACAGTAAATGTGACAGAAGTCTCTGTGGTGTAGTGGTTATGCTTCTCCAGACTTTTGGATGAGTTTTTAATCAGAGGTCCCGTCGCCTTAGTGGAGCGTGGTAGCTTAGTCACTAGTGCACTTGCCTATCACACTAGAGGCCCCAGTTCGATTCCCGGCAGCGATAAGAAAATCGTGATGTCCAAACATGCTCCACTAGCATCATTTGCAGGGATGAATGCCACAAAGTGCACAGTCCTTCCGATTAGGCCCCCCCCCCCCCCCTCCCCCTTGCAGGGAGAACCATCCCCTGTGCAGGTAAAAGATCCCTATCGTAATTACATGATTACTATGTAAGCTTTCATCCTGCAAACCTGGAGTGTATGTAATGTGCGTAATCCTCGTGAGAGGGTGTTGCAGTAACTGTATATGAAGGAAAAAGTATTACCTTAGCTGTTGTCGGGACACACACACACACACAGTAACTGTGACAGTTTCAAGAGTCTAGCTCAAAAGCCTAGGAAGTGTTACAGTTGAAAAAGAAAGGGACCCAAAATCCTACTTTTGACCTCCCAGACATGCCCCAGGGTCAAAATGTTTTGCACCACTATATTCTACTCTTCATTACCTACTATTTGATATGCAACATGGCTATGTTTGAAAAAAAAAATGAATTTGGACCCGGCCTGGATGGTCATATCAAAATTCTGAATACATTCCTGCAGTCCTCAGCCATAGCGCTAATGCCTGCGAAAGATAAGAGATTCTAGCTTTAATGGTCTTCGAGCAATGGTATGACATTAAAGACAGACAGACAACGATGATGGTGGTGGGGGTGGGGTGCTTGTCATCACGAAAACACGCCTATACAATTCTGACCCGCTTGAACCCCACTATTATATAGTAAAACTGGGGTTTACAGAGGTAAACCTTATTTGTCTTATTTCTGCTCTAAAATATAGATTTTGGGTAATCTTTAGAAGTTACTTAGAACCGCCTCAATATCGAGTACCCACAATCTATATTTCAAGCAGAAATAAGAAAAATATCACAATTTTTATCAGGAAATTTCCATTTTTTTAGGCGTTAAAATTTACAATGTACAGTCAAACCTGTCTTAGTGGCCACCTGTATTAAGCAAGCACCTGTCTTAAGCAAGCAGGCATAGAGTTCCCGAAAAAGGAAAATGCATTAAAATCCACCTGTGTTAAGCTAGCACCTGCCTTAAGCAAGCACTTTTTGAATATCCCAGAGGTGCTTGCTTAATACAGGTTGGACTGTATTAGTATAGGCGTGTTTTCGTAATGATTACATTGTCCCCACTTTTTCTTCTATAAGCCTGACGATATTCCTTTTATGCCTCCTTACCTGGTGCTAAGAGTAACCCTGAGTGGCCCGAACTATAATTACGAAAACACGCCTATACAAATACATTGTAGCCTTTATCACCGAAAAAATGAAAATTTGAAGATAAAAAATGATGATATTGTTCTTATGTATGCTCAAAATATAGATTGTGTGTACTCGTTAGGACCACCTCAATGAGACACTTCTAACGAGTTCTAACGAGTACCCACAATCTATATTTCAGAGCAGAAATAAGAACAATAAGGTTTACCCCTGTAAACCCCAGTTTTACTATATAAAAGTGTGGCTCAAGGAGGTCAAAATTATATTGGCAAGAACTATGTCTATAAAAAAACAAAACAAAAAAAAAAAAAAACAATCCCAAGAGTGTTCAAGTCATTGAAGTTCAATTGTATCTTTTCTGAATTTGGAATGACTGACTGGTACTAGTTTTTAGCTCACCTGAGCTGTAGTGACCACTCAGTGTCTGCCGTCCTTCATCAGTCGTGTGTCTGTCAACAACTTACACATCCTCCTCCTAAACGGGTTAAGGGATTTTGAAATAATTTTACAAGAATGTTCCGTGGGTGACCCTCTACCAAAATGCCTAAATGGTTCTGGTCTACTGAACAAAATGGCTGCCAGAGCTAAAAATAGAGAAAAACCTTAAAACAACATCTCCTTCAAGGCCACTGGCCAAATTTTAAAACAATTTCACAGGAATATTCCTTGGGTGATCCTCTACCAGAATTGCTCCACCCATCTCTGCACGGATGAACAACATGGCCACCAAAGCTAAAAAAAGAAAACCTTTAATTGACTTCTCCTTAACCAGTGGACGGATATTGAAATGATTTCACAGGAATGTTCCTTTGGTGACCCTCTACCCAAATTGTTGAAACCATTCTGTTAGCATGAACAATATACAGGCCTCATATTTTTCAGGCATTTGCAGGATTTCAGGCTTTAAGAGCTTGATTTTGTCTTGATTTCAGGCTTTTAGATTTTGATTCTTGTGCCTATAGTCTGTGTAAAAAACTATTTAACCATTATCCTGCTAAATAAATTTATTAACCCACACCCGTTTCTGACTATAAGTCAACCAAAATACTTGATATTTTCACAAACTACATTACAAACAGTGTAGTTCCTGATCAGATGGCTTCTTCAGAAGCCATCTGATCTGGATCTACACTGTTTGCAAAGGTAATAGTTGTGTCTTGTTTAGCAGAATAAGGGTTGAAGCTGCAAAATCGGGGCTTTCAGGCATGGAAAAGCGTGTTCAGTACAAGGCCTGAATATAACCACCAGAGCTAGAAATAGAACACTAAAAGGGCTGCAAGCCCTGCATTATGCCCCGACACTACATTTACATCAAGCTAAGCCTGACCAGGCAAAGCGGTATGAGTCAGACCATCAGTGCTTATAAACCCTATTGGTTTCATTGGGCGACATGGCTTGAGATGTCATTTCATCTCATTGTCGGGTAAAAAGTCCCACAAAATTGGAAGCAATGTCTCCAAAATGGCCTTTACAGTGTTGATGGGGATGTTAAACCTCAAATCAAACAAACAAACAAAAGCAAGTGCCATAACACTGTCAAAAAGGAATATAAAATGAAGTTGGTGCATTACTGGTAAGTAACATGTATATCATAAACGGCGTAAAGATCCTAAGTATTGGGGCAGACATGCCTGAGCAAACAGTGCAGACTCAGATCAGACTGCTCTTATGAGGGTCTACACTGTTTGCCATTCTGTCTACACGTTTTGGACTGCTTGCTGGTCCCTGAAACAAATTTGTTAAAATTTTAAGAGAAGGTGTCCGAATTTTTAGGATTTTTACGGTATTTTCTTATTTTGCTGTGTCATGAATTATACTTGTAGCTGGAGCAGATATCAAGGAAATGCAAGAGCGAGGTTTTTCTGAGGTGTTTGGAAGTAACTTCCTGAACTACTGGACAAGACTGGCAGATACGAGAAAACCTGTCATTGCTGCTGTCAATGGCTATGCGGTAAGTTACCACAAGAAACATAGAAAGTGTAGATTAGATTGTTGCATTTTGTCCTTAATAAAATCTGCCTGGTGTGTATAGCAGTCAATTTTGAAATTTAAGCCGGGGGATGGGGTTGCAAGGGGAGCTAATGCACCCCCTTTTTGGAAAATTATCTCAAACTCATGCAGTTTTTCACCAGAAATCAAGTTTACACCCCTAACTTTGGGCCCAAAATTAAGATTTTCTTAGATATACACCCTCCCTGCAAAATACCTGAAATTCCTGAAATTCACACCCTCTTTTTCAAAGTCTGCATTTGGTTTGTTTTGTTTTATTTGAGGTTTAATGTCCCCGTCAACACAGTATTGGTCATTTTGGAGGCGTTGCTTCCAATTTTGTGGGACTTTTACCCGATGAAATGACATCTCAAGCCTGTCGCCCTATGAAACCAACAAGGTTTATAAGCATGGACGGACCGACTCGCACTGCTTTGCCTTGGCAGGCTTAGATCCTCTAAGCGGTTACCAGTACTCGAGTGAGGGTGGGTTTCAGCTCTGCATGGAAGCATCATGCAGCCCATATATTTCTTCAAGCCCCGATGGGCGGGGGCCGGCAAAGTCTGCATTCCAGCCTGTATGGTAAATAAGACATTGGTGTTTGAGCCACAGAAGTTACTCTGTAGTATTTCATATAGAAAAAAAGGACATACGGTATTGGTATCCGTTATTTTAATCTCAGAATGCTAATGAATTGGCCATAGAAATCCAGTATTATCAAGATCATGGTGAGTCATGGAAAGACCATTATGATAACATACACGTGCGACATAGTACATTTTTCATATCTCCAAAATGGCTTATGAAAACCGGTGATACTTTTCTTATAAATGCTCAAAACATAGGTTGTGGGTGCTCGTTAGAGTACCCACAACCTATGTCTTGGAGTAGAAATAAGAGAAATAATGTATACCCCCGTAAACCCCAGATGTCTCTGTATAAAGTGGGGTTTAGTGGGGTCTTCATTTCACGGACTTGTCCACGTGATGCACACATACATGTAACTTGTAAAACACACAGATCTCGGCTGCCCTTAGAAATGGAGTTTCAGAATTGCTTGGTTATTCCAGTTTTAGGAGCCAGGATAAATTGGGCTGGTTAAAACGTGCTGTTTAAGTTTTCCTAAGTGTGGTTTTCTTTGGAAAGTAAGGTAAAGGGTTGTGGAATTTTAGGTTCTTGGATACACACTTGAATTGTCTGGCACAACATGTAACTTCTTGTCGTCTGCTGTTTACAACTGTCCATCACATTAACAAGTCTTTGTAAACCTTACTTTAAAGGAGCTGGGGCAGAGCATTTCCTACAATTTACATGTAAGCCCAGTGAAGACTCAGATTAGCCTGCTCATTTATATAATCTAACCAGAGACTTCTCTTGCTGCCTGAAGGAGCATTGGGTCCTTATCTATCTGTAGAGCACACAATGAAGACTCTGATCAGACTGCACGGATGTGCAGGCTGATCTGAGTCTTCGTTGGGCATATGTCTTATTGTAGGTTTTGTTGTGTGCTGGCTCAAAAAGAAAAAAAAAAACAGGGTTTACAGGGGTACATGTATATATATTTTTTGTCTTATTTCTGCTCCAGCCTCCAAGTCATCAGTTGTGAGTACTCACTCTCTCACAGTCAGCCCTACTTCCTGTATCTAGCATAACCAGTTTTGTACTGAATTGAATCTAGCAGGTCAGCCTGTTATTAGCATGGTGCGATATAGGCGCCCGGTTTTCCGTCCGTTCGTTTGTCCATTCATTCATCAGTTCTTTCGTCCGTTCGTCAAGGCGTCAACATTTGCGACCATCCTAGCGTTCACCCTAATGGTCAAGTTTATTTCTCAAGAACTATAAGAGCTTCATTAATCATACTTGGTACAAACTTGTGTCTGGGGATGAAAACTTACATGCAAGCATCCATATTTGACCTTGACCTACATTTCATGGTTCACTGACTTTGTAAAATATTGTGACCACCCTAGCGTTCACCCTAATGGTCAAGTTTATTTCTCAAGAACTATTGGAGCTTCATTAATGATACTTCATACAAACTTGTGTCTGGGGATGGCAACTTACATGCAAGCATCCATATTGCACCTTGACTTACATTTCATGGTTCACTGACTTTGTAAAATATTGCGACCACCCTAGCGTTCACCCTAATGGTCAAGTTTATTTCTCAAGAACTATAAGATCTTCTTTAATGATGTTTGGTACAAACTTGAATCTGTGGATGGCAACTTAAATGCAAGCATCCATATTTGACCTTGACCTACATTTCATGGTTCACTGACTATTGTTTGTTTGATTTGAGGTTTAACGTCCCCGTCAACACTGTAAAGGTCATTTTGGAGACGTTGCTTCCAATTTGTGGGACTTTTACCCGACACTGAGATGAAATGACATCTCAAGCCCTGTCGCCCAATGAAACCAATAGGGTTTATTAGCATGGACGGTCCGCCTTGCACCACGGTTCCTGGACAGGCTTAGATCCTCTAAGCGGTTTACCCTAGCGTTCACCCTAATGGTCAAGTTTATTTCTCAAGAACTATTAGTGCTTCATTAATGATACTTCATACAAACTTGTGTCTGGGGATGGCAAATTACATGCAAGCATCCATATTTCACCTTGACCTACATTTCATGGTTCACTGACTTTGTAAAATATTGTGACCACCCTAGCGTTCACCCTAATGGTTAAGTTCATTTCTCAAGAATTATTTAAACTTCATTAATGATACTTAGTACAAGTCTTTTATGCAAGCATCTATGTTTGATCTTGGCCTAGATGTCATGGTTCGGTGACTTTGCACCCCCACAGGCGCGACATAGCCTTCGACGGAATTCTTGTTGAAATTTAGGGGTGTCAGGTTGAATTATTTTTAAAAATTTAATTTAACCCATGCTATACCGGAAACCTTAAAACGGGTACTCTGGCAAACAGTGCAGGCCCAGATCAGATGCCACAGAATGCGGCATCTGATTAGGGCCAACACTATTTGCAAAAAGTTCAGCCATTTTCCAAATCAATTTTGAAGAAAACACAGCCTGACACCCCTAAATTTTGAAATGGACTCCTGCTATATATAAATATAAGGAGGGACATTCAATTTGGTACAAAAAGGGTTAATAGAAAGTGTTGAAACTTTTGTGGATTGAATCTGCATGCAGAGCTAACCAATTAGGCTAGACACATAATATTAGCCTGATGCCTCAGCCTTTGCTGGTCAGCTATATGATAGATATAGAGAATACCAGATTCGTGTCATTTGATATCAAGTTTATTAGGCAAGGCTTCGAGAACGCTTGTAGAATCGCGAGGCTTGCCGAGCTATTCTACATGCGTTCTCAAAGCCGAGCCTGATAAACTTAATATAAAAAGACACGAGTCTGGTATTCTATTTATCAGGTAATCCCATTGTACACTCTTACATTTTGCCAGTTTTTCCAACAATCCAGTTCATAGAAGTACATGTACAATGTCATGTTGACCTGATAAAGCTCACTTGTCCAGAGAAAGCATATCTTTATCAGGTCATGGTGTTACAGTGCAGTTGATATAGGGGCCTTAGGGGGTAACTGATAAACCCCTTATATCATGAGCTGGCTCATTTGTTGGCTGTTATTTCAGCTTGGTGGTGGCTGTGAGATTGCCATGATGTGTGATATCATTTATGCTGGTGAGAAAGCTCAGTTTGGTCAGCCAGAAATCACATTAGGCACTATCCCAGGTAAGTAGCTTCTGATATAGACGGACCCAATGTTTTGACTCGTGACCTTATTTACATTTCACTGCGCATGCACCAATTATCTCCCCTGTAGAGGTACTCTTTTATCTGGTTGGCAAAACATGACTGTTGCCATACACAGTCAATGAGAATTTCGAATATTTATCGTGTGATTAAACTCATTTCTTCTCCACAAAATTTACTTACCCTTGTCAGTTTGTGTTTTTGAAGTAATAAATGCTATATAACCAGTCTCTTCTGACATTTTATCGCACATTTTTTTTTGCCTCAAAAGCGTTATAAAACTACCCACCACCATGCCAAAACATAGTCGATGCGCTTTATTTAAGGAATGGAAATAAGATAAAGCATAATTATTTTCTATTCAGTTTTATACAAAAAAGAAGGAGTTTACTGCCAAAAATGGTTTGTGGCAAACAGTTTTGATAGAAAGACGATTTAACAATAGTTATTACAGGGAAAAAATCGTGCTACATCAACGGTAGAGTATGGAACCGGAAGTTTTTTTGCTCACCAGATAAAACAAGGCTAATGACCTTTGACCTTGTGTGACGTAGACTTTGGATGTGTCTATTGATTGCACATATACAAGGGAAAAGATGCATGAGCAGTACATGGAATACTTGATCAGGAGTACATGGAATACATGATGATAATTTTGTGTCAGCTCCTGTACTTTTCCTATTTCTAAAAAAAAAAAAAAACACAAAAAACACACACACAAAAAAACCCACACACAATACTGTGTATACTCCCACTCTCACAGTCAGTATTGTATCCACATCGGCTTGTGTTTAGCGAGGCTGTCAAACTGTTATTTAATCTTCAGACTTCTCGTCATTTAGACACTAATGCTTATTCCACATATGACACTAGATTCTGGTGTGGTTGTATCTTGTCACACTGAGACATCCAACTGATATTGGCTTAAGCTGGCCAGTGCCTGCTGGAAAAGCAGCAGGTAAGGATAGAAGGGGTATCTAGTTTTTGTTGCCCCTGCATTAAGCATAGTGTAATTTTGGAGTCCCATTTTCCATCACGTGAACAAATCCGTGAAATGAAGAGCCCTCTATACTCCACTTAAAAATAGAGAAAACTGGGGGTTTACAGGGGTATACATTATTTTTCTTATTTTTGCTCCAAGACATAGGTTGTAGGTACTCGTTAGAACCGCCTCAATGAGGCGGTTCTAACAAGCACCCACAACCTATGTTTGCAGTATTTATTAGAAAAATATCATGGATTTTCATCAGAAAAATGGCCATTTTGGAGATGTAAAAAAATGCACTATGTCGCATGGGTGTGTTATCGTAATGCTGTCTGTTTGTTCTGCCATTTGTCCATCTGTTTGACTGTTTGTCAGTCTGTCAACATTTGCATAGACCCAAATGTCAACCCAAATGTTCAAGTCCATTTCTCAAGAACAACAATCACAGGTGCGACATAGCCTTCTGCAGCAGAATTCTTGTTAACCCATTTTATACCGGAAACCCCCAAACGGGTAATCGGCAAACACTGCAGGCCCAGATCAGACGCAAGGACTACACTATTTGCAAAACATTCAACCATTTTCGTAATAAATTTTGAAGAAAACTCTACCTGACACCCTTAATTTTGAAATGGAAGATTCCTTTTGGTAGAAAAAGGGTTCTGTACTGTTGTTCTCTTTGGCGCTTTCATCAGCTCTGCTGCTTCCTGTCTTTTTTTCTCTCTGTCTCGGTGATGACACAAAATGACTTAAAACCTCAATTTCAACACACAAGATAGTGTTCATCATCTTAGATGCATAAGCAGGATAAATGTTAATGAAGTATGCTTGAGAGTACTGTAAAATAAATTGATAGTTAATGATAATAGTAAAACATTTTATTTATTTCAAAAGCAGGTACATCGGGGCTTGAACAAATAGATAGGCTGCATGATGTTTCCATGCAGAGCTGAAACCGACCCCGCATGAGTATTGGCAAACGGCTTAGGGATCTAAGCCTGCCCAGGCAAAGCGGTGTGAGTCGGACCGTCCATGCTTATAAACCCTATTGGTTTCATTGGGCAACAGGGCTTGAGATGTCATTTCATCTCAATGTTGGGTAAAAGTCCCACAAAATTGGAAGCATTGTCTCCAAAATGACCTATACAGAGTTGATGGGGTTGTTAAACCTCATATCAAACCAAACCAAAATCAAAAGCAGTTACAAAAAACATTCTTTTTAGCTTGGAAACGTCATGCCACTCACTGGCAAGGAGTGAGTACAGTTTGGCATCAAGTATATAAATATTGAAAATTACTTCCAAGTATGTATGAGAGATGGATAACCATTGGGGGAGATCACTTTTCCAAAAGTGTGTGTGTTTCTTTTCAATTGGAGTCTACTCTTAAAGGAAAGAATTTGCTCCTGTGTAGCAAATTCTTTTCTTAAGGGTAGTCCTCCTTTATAGCAGAGTTTGGCACAGAGGAAAGAAAACAGGAAGATCGAAAGAGTTGTTTCCCTTGTTAAATATGCCAGATGTATCAATTCTCCTTAAAGTGAATGGGTACATCTTTGTTGATGAGAAAGCTTCTTGATCTAGTGGTTAAGGTACTGGGGTCGTAGATTTGATTTCCAGCATCTTAAGACTTTCCAAAGACTTTAAACTTAGATCCTGTTCCCGGGGACTAAACCTCAACACGCACACCTTTGTAGGGAGCCTTACATTTGATAATTTGCCTCCTTATTAGTAGTGCCGAATTAAAATCTAAAGACACATGAACCCTTACAGGGTTATATGTGCCATCAAGATGTTTGTACTTCAGTAAGATTAAGCTTACAATACAGTGGACCTCACTGGCCTAGTCGCTAAGGGGCCTCGACCATTGGGGCTTGGTCAGTTAGATTCAGCTGCATGATGCTTCCACACAGAGCTGAAGCTGACCGCACAGGAGTACTGGTAAACCGCTTAGAAGGACCAAGCCTGCCAGACAAAGTGGCGTGAGTCGACCATCTAGTGCATGTAAGCCTTTCGGTTTCATTCGGCAGCAGGGCTTGCGATGACATTTCATCTCTAAATGTCGGGTAAAAGTCCCACAGAATTGGAAGCAACAACTCCAAAATGACTTGGATAGTGTTAAACCTCAATTCAAACAAACAAAACCTAGTGGGTAAGAGCCCTGTCATCATTAGGTCCCTCAGTGCTATGGTTTGAGCCTCGTTTGGGTCACATATGAGATGCCAAGTTCTGCACTGGAAGGTCAGGTGGTTTTTCTCCGGGTACTCCAGTTTTCGTCCCACCTCTGAATAAAGACTGATTAAGTTGACTGGAAGTATGTGAAATAATCTTAAAAAGGCCGTAAAACCAAAACAGAAAAAAAGCTTACAATAAAAGAACCTATGTGACATACATACATGTACTGTAATTGATAAAGTTCTTCATTTTTGTATTTATTAGGTGCTGGTGGAACTCAGAGGCTGGTACAAGCCATTGGGAAGTCTAAGGCAATGGAGCTGGTTCTCACTGGGAACAGAATGAATGCCCATGATGCTGAGAAAGCAGGTACAATGCTGTCATTTAAATGTATCAGAATATAAACATTACACTCCTCACAAATTACTGGACTCCATTACTCAAAGTTATGAGGATATATTTTTATGCCCCCGGAATCTAAGAGATTTGGGGGGCATATAGTTTTTGGTCTGTCTGTCTGTTTGTCCGTTTGGCCGTTTGTCTGTCTACAAAAACCTTAACATTGGGCTTAAATTTTGAATGGTAATAGATAGAGCTTTCATATATCACATGTATATACCTTATCACAAGACCTTTCCAGTGGTACCATAATTTTTGATCTCGTGACCTTGAATTTGACCTTTGACCTACTATTTTCAAAATTGTTAAAAACATTAACATTGGCCATAACTTTCGATTGGTAAGTGATAGGGCTTTCATGTTTCACATGTGCATTCCTTGTCACAAGACCTTTCTAGTGGTGCCATAAATTTTGACCTTGTGACCTTGACCTTGATGTTTGACCCACTTTTTAAAAACTTTAACATTGGCCATAACTTTCGATTGGTAAGTGGTAGGGCTTTCATATTTCACATGTGCACTCCTTATCACAAGACCTTTCTAGTGGTACCATAATTTTTGACCTCGTGACCTTGACGTTTGACCTACTTTTTAAAAACTTTAACATTGGCCATAACTTTCGATTGGTAAGTGGTAGTGCTCTCATATTTCACATGTGCACTCCTTGTCACAAGACCTTTATAGTGGTATCATAATTTTTGACCTCGTGACCTTGACCTTGACGTTTGACCTACCTTTTAAAAACTTTAACATAGTCCATAACTTTTGATTGGTAAGTGATTGGGCTTTCATATTTCATATGTGCATTTTTTTCACAAGACCTTTCCAGTGGTACCATAATTTTTGACCTCGTGACTTTGACGTTTGACCTACTTTTTAAAAAACTTTAACATTGGCCATAACTTTCGATTGGTAACTGATAGGGCTTTCATATTTCACATGTGCATACTATGTCACAAGACCTTTTCCACAATCCCATAATTTTTGACCTTGTGACCTTGACTTACCTTTTTAAGACTTGAACATTGGCCATACCTTTCGATTGCTTGATGATACTGCTTTCATATTTAACATGCACTGTCCGGGGGCATCATTGTTTCTCAAACACATCTTGTTTTTGCAGTTTTACAATCTTGAAAGTCCATACTGTCAATTTCGTAAAATTCAACTCTCATTTTTTTTTTTCATCATGGAAATGTGCTTCTCAAGTATTATAGATGCCCTGTTGTGCCTGGGTCTGAAATTTTAAGGGACACATGTGTCCCTCACTTCTTTGATGGGGAACCTTAGGAAATTTATGGGGACACATACTGTAAAAGGACAAAAATTGTCCATATACATGTAGTTCTGTCGGTCAAAATACTCTCTACTGCTTCAGAAATCTTATTATTGGTGGTAAGAGCCACAAACTGTGAGATTCGCAGCTGCCTTTTTTGCTCACCGTCATGTAGTGACAAGGTGAGCTTTTGGGATCACTTTTTGTCCATCATCCGTCGTCCATCGTGCGTGCGTCCGTAAACAATTTCTTCAAACGACATCTCCTCCTAAACCACTGATCGGATTTTGACCAAACTTCACAGGAATGATCCTTAGGTGGTCCTCTTTCAAAGTTGTTCAAATGGTTCTGGTCCGTTGTACATCTAGGTCACAGGAGTCAAAAATAGATTTTATTCACTGAAAACTTAAAAAATCTTCTTCTCTGAAACCGCAAGACCCTTTGGTTTAACATAGGCTTATATAGGGAAAATCTTTAAAAATCTTCTTCTGTGAAACCACAAGGCCTAGGTCTTTGATATTTGATGTGAAATTTCATCTAGTGGACCTCTATCAAGATTGTGCAAATTATAGCCCTTGGGCCAAAATGCCCCCGCCCCAAGACCCTTTGGTTTTACATAGACTTATATAGGGAAATCTTTAAAAATCTTCTTCTTTGAAACTGCGAGGCCCAGGTCTTTGATATTTGGTATGGAGCTTCATCTAGTGGACCTCTACCAAGATTGTTCAAGATTGTATAGCCCTCGGACCACAAATGCCCCAACCCCAGGGCCCTTTGGTTTTACATAGACTTATATAATAGAGATAATCTTTGAAAATCTTCTCTGAAACCACAAGGCCCAGGTCTTTGATATTTGGTGTGAAGCTTCATCTAGTGGCCCTCTATCAAGATTGTTTAAATTATAGCCCTGGGGCCAAAAAATGCCCCATCTCTGGGCCATTTGGTTTTACATAGGCTTATGTAGGGAATATCTTTTAAAAAAATCTTCTTCTCTGAAACCACAAGGCCCAGGTCTTTGATATTTGGTGTGTAGCTTCATCTAGTGGACCTTTGCCAAGATTGTTCAAATTATAGCCTTTGCTGATATTTGGTATGAAGCTTCACCTTTTAAGATCTCCCTCAACATTATGCACATTATAACCTTGGAGCCAATATTGGCCCTCCCCGGGGCCCACTTGTTACTCTATGGATCAGGTGAGCGATCAAGGGCCATCATGGCCCTCATGTTACCATTTTGATGCCTAAGACTGGGTTACAAGACAATTCTCAGCTGTGGTTAGAGCCTCACTCAGGTAACTTGAGATGCCAAGTTCAGGTGTTTTTTCTCCGGATACTCAATTTTTTGCCCACCTTTAATTAAGGATCAACTCGAAATAAGTGAAATAATCTAGAAAGGGCTGTAAAACCGACCACCTCCTCCTTTCTTGTTTGAAACATATATTGTGGATACTTGTTAGATTGGCCTCATTGAGGCAATTCTAACAAGTACCCACAACATATATATATAAACGGGCCTCCGTGGCCTAGTGGATAAGAGCTCTGACTCTTAGTCTCCAGGTACTCCGGTTTTCGCCCACCTCTGATTAACGATCGGCTCGATATGAGTGAAATAATCTTGAAAGGGCCGTAAAACCCAAACCAAAAAAAACAAGAGGGCCCAGAGGGCCCTGGTTCGCTCACCTGATCCAAAGCATAACAAGTGGGCCCCGGGCAGGGTCAATTTTGGCCCCATGGCTAAAATTTGAACAATCTTGGTAGATTTTAAAGGTTTACCCTGCATATAGAAGTCTATGTAAAACAAGATTTTCCCTATATAAGTCTATGTAAAACCAAAGGGCCCCGGAGCAGGGGCAATTTTGGCCCCAGGGCTATAATTTGAACAATCTTGGTAGAGGTCCACTAGCTGAAGCTTCATAACAAATATAAAAGACCTAAGCCTTGTGTTTCAGAGAAGATGATTTTTAAAGATTTTCCCTATATAAGTCTATGTAAAACCAAAGGGCCACATGGCGGGGGCATTTTTGGTCTCAGGCCTATAATTTGAACAATCTTTATAGAGGTCCACTAGCTGAAGCGTCATAACAAATATCGAAGACCTAAGCCTTGTGGTTTCAGAGAAGAAGATTTTTCAAGATTTTCCCTATATAAGTCTATGTAAAACCAAAGGGCCCCGGAGCGGGGGCATTTTTGGCCCTAGGGCTATAATTTGAACAATCTTGGTAGAGGTCCACAAGATGAAGCTTCATACCAAATATCAAAGACCTGGGCCTTGAAGTTTCAGAGAAGATTTTTCAAGATTTTCCCTATATAAGCCCATGTAAAACCAAAGGGCCCTGGTGCAGGGGCATTTTTGGCCCCAGCACTATAATTTGAACAATCTTGGTAGGGTTCTACTAGATGAAGCTTCATACCAAATATCAAAGACCTGGGCCTTGCGGTTTCAGAAAAGAAGATTTTTCAAGATTTTCCCTATATAAGCCCATGTAAAACCAAACGGCCCCCGTGCAGGGGGCATTTTTAGCTCCTGCACTATAATTTGAACAATCTTGGTAGGGGTCCACTAGATGAAGCTTCATACCAAATATCAAAGACCTGGGCCTTGCGGTTTCAGAGAAGAAGATTTTTAAAGATTTTCCCTATATAAGCCCATGTAAAACCAAAGGGCCCCCATGCGAGGCATTTTTAGCTCCAGCACTATAATTTGAACAATTTTGGTAGGGGTCCACTAGATAAAGCTTCATACCAAATATCAAAGACCTGGGCCTTGCGGTTTCAGAGAAGAAGATTTTTCAAGATTTTCCCTATATAAGCCCATGTAAAACCAAAGGGCCCCCGTGCGGGGGCATTTTTTGCTCCAGCACTATAATTTGAACAATCTTGGTAGGGGTCCACTAGATGAAGCTTCATACCAAATATCAAAGTTCTGGGCCTTGCGGTTTCAGAGAAGAAGATTTTTAAAGATTTTCCCCATATAAGTCCATGCAAAACCAAAGGGCCCCCATGCGGGGGCATTTTTGGCCCCAGCACTATTATTTGAACAATCTTGGTAGGGGTCCACTAGATGAAGCTTCATACCAAATATCAAAGACCTGGGCCTTGCGGTTTCAGAGAAGAAGATTTTTCAAGATTTTCCCTATATAAGCCCATGTAAAACCAAAGGGCCCCCGTGCGGGGGCATTTTTAGCTTCAGCACTATAATTTGAACAATCTTGGTAGGGGTTCACTAGATAAAGCTTCATACCTAATATCAAAGACCTGGGCCTTGCGGTTTCAGAGAAGAAGAGTTTTAAAGATTTTCCCTTTATAAGTCCTTGTAAAACCAAAGGGCCCCCGTGCGGGGGCATTTTTGGCCCCAGCACTATAATTTGAACAATCATGGTAGGGGTCCACTAGATGAAGCTTCATACCAAATATCAAAGACCTGGGCCTTGCGGTTTCAGAGAAGAAGATTTTTAAAGATTTTCCCTATATAAGCCCATGTAAAACCAAAGGGCCCCCATGCGGGGGCATTTTTAGCTCCACCACTATAATTTGAACAATCTTGGTAGGGGTCCACTAGATGAAGCTTCATACCAAATATCAAAGATCTGGGCCTTGCGGTTTCAGAGAAGAAGATTTTTAAAGATTTTCCCTATATAAGCCCATGTAAAACCAAAGGGCCCCCTGTGCGGGGGCATTTTTGGCCCCAGCACTATAATTTGAACAATCTTGGTAGGGGTCCACTAGATGAAGCTTCACACCAGATATCAAAGATCTGGGCCTTGCCATTTTAGAGAAGAAGATTTTTTAAGATTTTCCCCATATAAGCCCATGCAAAACCAAAGGGCCCCCATGCGGGGGCATTTTTGGCCCCAGCACTATAATTTGAACAATCTTGGTAGGGGTCCACTAGATGAAGCTTCATACCAAATATCAAAGACCTGGGCCTTGCTGTTTCAGAGAAGAAGATTTTTCAAGATTTTCCCTATATAAGCCCATGTAAAACCAAAGGGCCCCCATGCGGGGGCATTTTTAGCTCCAGCACTATAATTTGAACAATCTTGGTAGGGGTCCACTAGATGAAGCTTCATACCAAATATCAAAGATCTGGGCCTTGCGGTTTTAGAGAAGAAGATTTTTTAAGATTTTCCCCATATAAGCCCATGCAAAACCAAAGGGCCCCCGTGCGGGGGCATTTTTGGCCCCAACACTATAATTTGAACAATCTTGGTAGGGGTCCACTAGATGAAGCTTCATACCAAATATCAAAGACCTGGGCCTTGCGGTTTCAGAGGAGAAGATTTTTTAAGTTTTCGGTGAAAAAAATCTATTTTTGGCTCCTGTGACCTATATAAGCAATGGACCGGAACCATTTGAACAACTTTGAAAGGGGACCACCTAAGGATCATTCCTGTGAAGTTTGGTCAAAATCCGATCAGTGGTTTAGGAGGAGATGTCGTTTGAAGAAAAGTTTACGGACGCACGGACGCACGCACGCACGGACGCACGCACGCACGACGGACGACGGACAAAAAGTGATCCCAAAAGCTCACCTTGTCACTACGTGACAGGTGAGCTAAAAAAAAAAAAACATATATGTATGTAACATGAAGAAATAAGAAAAAATATCCAAAGATCTTTCTAATTACTCCTTATCTGGAGCTATATAACTTATGCTGAGTGTCAGTTTGCCACTGGTCTATCTGCTGTATCTTCTACAGGGCTGGTCAGTAAAGTTTTTCCTGTAGAATATGTGTGTATCTTTTACAGGGCTGGTCAGTAAAGTTTTTCCTGTAGAACATGTGGTAGAGGAGGCAGTGAAAACTGCTGAGAAGATTGCCAGTTATTCCAAGATAGTCACAGCTATGTGTAAAGAAGCTATCAATGCAGGTATGCAAAGATTAACCATTTTACATATACAGCATATTTAACATCACTACAGCTGGTGTTAAGGGAATGTGTGGCGGCCGTAAAATGTCTCCCTGCCCTTCATCATGGTGTAGTTTATATTTTCTTGTCCTTTGGGATCATTGATTCCATTGTGGAATTTTGAAAAATATTTGAGGGTCACTTTGTACACCATACCTCATTTCTATGGTGTATTCTTTGCTTCAAAAGTCAAACTTCCTGGGCTCAAACACCTTAAAGTTTATGCTACGGAATAGTGGCCAAGACGGTTAGTTGTGGGCTTTGACTGTGGATCATAATTCCAGGTTATGAGGCAATGTTGGGATTATTCAGGGTTATCTTTGTTATTTTTTTCTATTGAATAAAGGTATGTTGTGTTTGCTCATTAGAATCACCTTGATTAGCTTATTCTAGTGGTACACATAATCTTCCAGATGAAATAAAAATCACCCTAACTTTCCCTAATAGAGGATCTAAGTCTGCCCAGGCAAAGCGGTGCAAATCGGCCAGTCCATGCTTGTAAATCCTATTGGTTTCATTGGCCAACAGGGCTTTAGATGCCATTTCATCTCAATGTTGGGTAAAAGTCCCACAAAATTGGAAGCAGCGCCCCCAAAATGACCTCTAGAGTGTTGACGGGGACGTTATAGCTCAAATCAAACAAATACTCGTAGCTCCAGATAAGGTGCTTTTTTAATCCGAAAAGTTCCAAAATTTTTCTGATTTCTGCACGAAAACATATATTGTGGGTACTCATTAGAAGCACCTTGCCAAGGCGCTTCTAATGAGTACCCACTATATATGTTTTCATGCAGATATAAGAAAAATAATATATGGATACCTCCTCTTATCCCGAGCTATGCATGATACATTTTCCAGGTGAAATAGAAATCTCCCTTATAAAAATCTCCCTAACTATCCCTTAATGTTTTCTGTCTGGAGGTTAGGGAAGATGTACTTAGGGACTCGGGAACAAGTTCAAAACAGTCATGGTAGATGAACCATAGATGCTCAGATCAAAGTTTACCGCAGTATATTAATAAGGTTTCTTACTCTTAAACTTTAATTTCTCTATTGGCACTTATTAGCAAATATGTAATAATAGTTATCCCATAGTAATAATCAGTCTAAAATGTGAAAAATTTGACTTTTTTTGTGAGGTGACTGGTCTAAAATATGCTGGCAAACTGCAGCAGAAGATTGGAAGAAATGGCCAGGCAGTTTTGACCTTGAATCTAGGGTGCTTATCATCTTTACTGACCCATAAGATGCCCATCACAACATTCTGCTTTGTCGTCTGCTGGTAAATTAAAAAATCATTTTTGCAAACAGTTTGGACACAGATCAGACTGCTCCTCTAGGAGCAGTCTGGTCAGGGTTCACACTGTTTACCTGTATGCAAATATATGCTTGAATAGTTCGCAAGAAGATTCAGCAGACGACAAAAACAGACAACATTTTATGATGCAGTTTTCAAGGAGCAGTCTGGTCAGGGTTCACACTGTTTACCTGTATGCAAAAATATGCTTGAAAAGTTTGCAAGAAGATTCAGCAGATGACAAAAACAGACAACATTTTATGATGCAGTTTTCTCAACAGCTTAAGGGCTAATCCTGCAGTTTATTTTGGCACTCCGATCCCAACAGTTGGGTGTTTATCTCTTCTTGCTAGCACTCAACTTGCTGATGGCATTTAGAGAAAAAACAGAGGGCAGACATTTCAAATGTAATGTTTAGCCTCTTTTCTCTAAAAAGTGAGAAAAAATAGATTGATGCTACTCCCAATTTGGAGACGACATTTTCAAATTATTTTCATGTTCTTAAAGAGAAAATAAGTCTTAACATTACATGGGAATCATCTCCCATGTCGTGACCAGTCTTATTTTCTCTGAAAAAAATTAGGAAAGAAAAGTAGATACATTAATTCATTCCCTATAGAAAATTCCAGAGCAGACCACAATCTGATTGTCGTCTGCTCTGGAATTTTCTATAGGGAATGAGTTAATGTAGTCATGTATTCTCTATTAAATCTTGAATGTATTATTTTACAGGATATGAAATGTCTCTAAAAGAAGGTCTCCACTTTGAGAAAAGATTATTCCACGCAACCTTTGCAACAGTAAGTGAATCATATGGTAGTAAGTCTTTTTCTTGCACATCAGATAAGGAAATCCATAGTTTTAGCTTGGGATTGAAATTCTGTTCTATCCCTGGTGTCCTTACCGAAATCCAATATTCTCGGGTGTTTGATAAATGCACTGGTTGAATATGACCTCATATGCGCCGTCGTTAAGGTTGAGGTCACAGCACCTTACGTGATGGCACTAAACATTTCTGTAGTGTCATCACAATATGGCAGACGTCGGTAACCGAAGTGACTGCAGCATTAAAAATCCACGCTAAGAAATGGAAGGTATGCAAGAAAAAGAATCCTATATGGCTGTGAGGGGTGGATAGAAAAATCTGTTCCTCAGGATCACTGTCCGGCTTCACTCGCCGAGTGAAGCCGGACAGTGATCCCGAGGAACAGATTTTTCCATCCACCCCTTACACCCATATAAGATTCTTATAATCCTTTCTAGGTTATCCTACCCAGAGAAAGAAAAAAAATTGAGAATTTTCACGTGACATCACTGCATATAAATTGACATCAAAACTGCTGCATAATTGTCGTCAAAATATGGCAGATGTTGACAATCGAACTGACTGAATGATAAAAAATCCACTCTCAGAGATGAAAGGTATGCAAGAAGTACAAGTAGACTCTTACATGGGTGTGAGGGGTAGATAGAAAAATCTGTCTCTCGGTATCACTGTTGGACATCAATCAGCAAGCCCCATGATGCCTTGGGATAGACTTTTGTATCGTTCCCTCACGCCAATGAAAGATTCTTATAATATTAATGAATTCTGCATAAATTTACTTTCCAGAGACATTGTCTGAAAATGCTTAGCATTTTGATTCTTGACAATCAGATATACATTCAGTTAAGTTCTGGCTTAATTGAAATGGTAATTGGATTGAGGTGTGGGCCTTGGGTCTCTGGCATTACAGATAATGAACACTTTTCTGACTACACTACAAATGGAGTACTGTTTCTTATACAGTACATTTTCTCATCCGACAGTTGTGCTCAATAAGGGAATGCAAGACAAATATTTGGTTTATTAGAATTCAAAAATTAATTAATGGCTTAGCTGTTACTAGAAAGGCATTTTAAAGTGATCTTGTTTTTCATTATGTTACTTTTTTCAGCGAAATTTACATTACGAAAACATGCCTATTCAAATACATTGTAAATTTTATCTCAGAAAAAATGAAAATTTAATGATGAAAAATTATGATATTTTTCTTATTTTGCTCAAAATATAGATTATGGGTACTCGTTAGAACCGCCTCATTGAGGCAGTTCTAACGGGTACCCACAATCTATATTTTAGAGCAAAAATATTGAATATAAGGTTTACCCCCGTAAACCCAAGTTTTACTGTATAAAAGTGGGGTTCAAGGGGGTCAAAATTATATAGGCGTGATTTCGTGATGTAGTGTTATTAGTATAAAAATTGATATAATGTTTTGTTTTAAACTTTAAATGGTACATTAACTAATGCCTTTGTTAGGTTTTAACAACTGGGCCTCCCTGTCCTATTTTTATGTCCCCAGTAGCGATAGCGGGGACATCTTGTTTTTGCCCTGTCTGTTTGATTGTTGGTTTGTTTGTTTGTACATGTTCAACTTTAACGTTGGTCATGACTTTTGAACCGTTTGAGATAGAGCATTAATATTTGGCATGTAGGTTCCTTGTGACATGAGCTTCACATTCATGCAAAAAATTTTTGACCTGTGACCTTGAACTTGATGTGTGACCAAATTTGAAAAAAAAAGGCCTTGCAAACACATCTTTCTTGTTTGTCCTGTTTCAGGCTGTTTGTTTACATTCTTGTACATTAAAATGTACTCGCCCTACAGTTTCATGACTGACCTATAGCAAAGCTGACAAAAAGGTGTTTTAATATCAAATATAACTACCCATCACTACAATTATAGCCTTTTCACCAGACGCAGGTCTGGGTCAGTCTGACAAAAAAAAATCTAGCCAGAAATGCCACCAGCATGTCCCTTTTCCCGTGACCTCCCTAGTGTCGAGTCCTGATTGGTCGCTGATGTCACATGACCTATCAGACCAATAGGCAGACGATACAGGTCACGTGACCGCGGTTTTCGCGTCGGGAGGTCATTATTTTTTCAGACTCACATGAGGTCGGATCGTGACAAAACTACATTCCATGGAAGAATGGATAAACGGATAAGTGTTTTATTCTTTTTTGATTTTGCACTTTCCTTGAGTTTCCACAACGTACTTAGGCTTTTTAAGCTTATTGTTTATTCCGAAATTCTTAGGGACTTTATTTCGTGTGTTTCTGCCGACATTACATGTGTATTGGTTGTCCGCCATTTTGAATTTTCACTTGGAAGTTTTGTTTATCATGTAATCAACTGTTTTTGGTTTTTTGATGAGCATCACACTTCTTTTTAGCTCACCGTCACGTAGTGACGAGGTGAGCTTTTGGGATCACTTTTTGTCCATCGTCCGTCGTGCGTGCGTCCGTCCGTGCGTCCGTCCGTGCGTCCGTCCGTCCGTAAACAATTTCTTTAAACGACATCTCCTCCTAAACCACTGATCGGATTTTGACCAAACTTCACAGGAATGATCCTTAGGTGGTCCCCTTTAAAAGTTGTTCAAATGGTTCTGGTCCGTTGCACATCTAGGTCACAGCAGCCAAAAATAGATTTTTTTTCACCAAAAACTTAAAAAATCTTCTTCTCTGAAACCACAAGGCCCAGGTCTTTGATATTTGGTATGAAGCTTCATCTAATGGACCTCTACCAAGATTGTTCAAATTATAGCCCTGGGGCCACAAATGCCCCCACCCGGGGCCCTTTGGTTTTACATAGATTTATATAGCCCCGGGGCCATTTGGTTTTGCATAGGCTTATGTAGGGAATATCTTTAAAAGAAATCTTCTTCTCTGAAACCACAAGGCCCAGGTCTTTGATATTTGATGTGTAGCTTCATCTAGTGGACCTTTGCCAAGATTGTTGAAATTATAGCCTTTGTTGATGTTTGGTATGAAGCTTCACCTTTAAGACCTCCCTCAACATTATGCACATTAAAGCCCTGGGGCCAATAATGGCCCTCTCTGGGGCCCACTTGTTACACTATGGATCAGGTGAGCGATTTAGGGCCATCATGGCCCTCTTGTTATGTTATGTGCCAGGGTATACGCTCGTATTATTCCTGGTAATGTTCTAATAGAAGTCGGCGTTGTGGAAACTTAAATTGCCAGAAAAGAGGACGGATTTTGTGCGTGTTCCTTCCACTTCCGGTATCGGAAGACGTTGTATTGCTGAATAGAAATTCTCAGCATTATTTTAGTTTCGAACATGTGCAAGACCCGTCTTCGTCTAGCACTTATAAATCCCATGATGCAGATGGATAATATTCAGGTCCCTTTGCGGCCTTTCTATAGTATCTTCTAAACAGAATCCATCCAATTCGTGTGGGTCACCATTGCCGAATCAAGATGAGCCAGTCTATGTCCCCACCTCCAATTTGGGCCTGGGTTGACTAGGATAGGTTCGTCGACCACCCCGTAGAGACCCTGCTCATAATTGCGGGGACTCCGGGGTGCGGGGAACATATGCCCAAATTTTTTGCCGAATCCATGTTACATACGAATTTTGGTACGGCTCCGATCCCGGTTTTTATCGGGTAACCTTTCCGGACCTGCGGTACTTACTTTACCTTGGTCATATGCTTCTTTCATCTTATTATGGTAAATTTTTGTTATCATAATCATTAATTTTCTCCCGTTAAGGCTTTTTATTCCTCGGGGAAATTTATATATGGCAGATATGCCCACCATTCTGATTTTTGCGGAATCATACCGATTTTCAGGTCTGATTTCCACTTTACGATTTCGGACATCAAAATTCCGGCTAAAACGGTTCCTGATAAAAGTAACGGAACTTGTGTTTTCCTATACACCGGTAGTAAATTGGATTGTTTTCCCTTGTAAAACATACTGATTTGGGCATTGTTTATTGGAATACCTTAACTATTGCAAGAGAATCCGGGACGTTTCGGTCCTGAGTCTTTTCGGCCGGTTCGTTTCGGCCTGGTCGTTTCGGCCCTAATTTGGACCTGGGTTGTTTCGGCCTATTTCGGTGGGTCGTTTCGGCCCTGGGTCGATTCGGCCTGGGTTGTTTTCGGTCCTTTTTTATTAGATAGCATTTTTTTTTCCACTCCGAGTGCATAAATTCATCGCAGATTACTCAATCTGTGATCCGTACTGAAGTCATCGAGGGCGGGACAATATTACGCTTTCTGCTATGTTTATAAGACATCTCACGGCTCCTTGAATGCTCAATTTTGATTCGGCAATTTCGCATGTTCAGTGCACTATACACAATTAAGGGTCAAACAATGGGGAAGTTTAATTGAGCCTCAAGTGTTTTGCCCCTAGAGCTGAATCTGGGCCTAGAGCTTTGTCCTCTGGGGATATATCAATACTCAGAGGTTGGTCTTCTTTCGTCCTTATTAATTAGCGATTATGAGAAGGACATATTTAGATCTAAGTATTTTCATTAGTTAATTAAAGATTCTAAGGAAACAACCCTCCTTTCAGTTGTTATCTTTGAACATTGGTTCTAACAAAAAAAAGCATCAATTTTTAGAAGGTGATGACCTTTCAGGTCTCACCTTCTTATGGCAACACTCAGAGAAATCCCCTTGATACCGCATCACTCCTTTTTGAAGAAAAATAGGTCCTCATAAATCAGTGAAGAGATGCGCTTGTATCATTTGATATGTGAAAATAATATGCAGATTGAAATAAAAACTGTGGATGCAAAATACACAAATAATGAACTTCAGAGTCAAATGTCATAAAATTGATCTAGATTTGAAATTGGTCTCGTTTCGCAGCTGACCTGGCCTAGTTATTAAGAGCGAGTTCGGTTGACTTTCTACAGTTAACTATAGTTACACCAAAACACGGGGGTGTTGGCTCGTGTCGCACTACTAGAATTAACTGAGTTCAATCAAGCTTGCTTTGGCATTTGGGAGGAGTTCTGTCTAGCAAGAACAAAACCACGACGGAAGGGGGATAATAGTAGGTTAATTAAATGAATATAAACTTATTAGAAGGTGATGACCTTTCAGGTCGAACCTTCTTTTGTCAATCGACACTGGAGCCCACCTCGATGACGAATAACTCCTATGCTTCAAGAAAAATAAGTCTCCATATATTTATTGCTGATTGTCAAACTGAGGAAGCCAATTACACAAACAACCAACTTCAGAGTAAAATGCCATAAAATTAACCCTATGGTTCAAATTGGTCCCGATTCGCAGCTTTGTCATGACCTATTTTGCTTTGAGCGAGTTCAGTTGACCAACTTAAGTTAACTCAAGAAAAGTAGGGGAGACAGTAGGCTTACTCTTGTTCAAAATTGTATAATGACTGTATCACCCCACGCCCCACTTTTCGATCCCACAATTAGAAGCGACAGGTAGCATCAAATTTCATTTGATGCGTCACCAGTAACGATTCAGATTCAGAATTCTACTGACGTCAAGAAAATGTCATTGTTTGCCCTCGGGTAAATCGAAAGTATAAAACTGTTTTCAAGTTGGACGTGATTTTTCCAACACGTGGCCAAAATTTCAAAAAGTTGGAAATAATCGATTTTCGGATTGCATTTAACTTACAATATTCCACCTTCCACCGTATTCATTGTTACTAGGCAAGGCTTCCATCTCTTATACCAAGCTAAGTCTCGCAGTCGCAATATTCCTACATGGCGCGTTTTGGAGCAAGTCAACTCTTGTTAACTCTAGTACGTCAACTGAACTCGCTCAAAATCTAGATCGCGGATTAATAATTCAATGAATGAGTTGACAGTATGAATGGAATACTACGACTTGCTATACTACAGATAGAGCGAAGTTTTGTTTGTTTGATTTGAGGTTTAACGTCCCCGTCAACACTGTAAAAGTCATTTTGGACACGTTGCTTCCAATTTTGTGCGACTTTTACCCGACATTGAGATGAAATGACCTCTCAAGCCCTCTCGCCCAATGAAACCAATAGGGTTTATTAGCATGGAGGGTCGGTTTAACGTCCCCGTCAACACTGTAAAAGTCATTTTGGACACGTTGCTTCCAATTTTGTGCGACTTTTACCCGACATTGAGATGAAATGACCTCTCAAGCCCTCTCGCCGAATGAAACCAATAGGGTTTATTAGCATGGAGGGTCTGCCTCGCACCGCGGTTCCTGGAAGGCTAAAATCGTCTAAGCGGTTTACCAGTACTAGTGTGCGGGACGGATTCAGCTCTGCGTGGAAGCATCATGCAGCCCATATATTTTTTCAAGCCTCCATGGGCGGGGGCGGATAAGGCAAAGTTACCTTCAATGTTGCATTTGTTTGATTTGAGGTTTAACGTCCCCATCAACACTGTAAAGGTAATTTTGGAGACGTTGCTTCCAATTTTGTGGAACTTTTACCCGACATTGAGATGAAGTGACATCTCCAGGCCTTTCGCCCAATGAAAGCAATAGGGTTTATAAGCATGGACGGTCAGACTCGTGCATACCGCTTTGCCTTGGCAGGCTCAGTTCCTCTAAGCGGTTTACAAGTACTCGGGTGCGGGTCGGATTCAGCTCTGTGTGGAAGCATCATGCAGCCCATATATTTCTCCAAGCTCCGATGGGACTGTTGCATGGATATATTTGTGAACCATCGGGAAAATATAACTTTATAACTTAAACTCCTTTATCTTAACGTTTAAAGTATGGGAAAATACACATTTATTCCGGGCGGTGGGTGCTTGTTTTTTTTTTTTGAGCCGAGGTCAGAAAATATCAGATTTTGTTTCCTCTTCTTCTGTATCTGAATATTTCCCTTTTTTACTGAGGTGTATTGGATTTGTTTGATTTGACGTTTAACGTCCCCGTCAAGACTGTATAACGGCCCCGCCCACCGGGGCTTGAGGAAACAGATTGGGCCGCATGATGCTTCCACGCAGAGCTGAAATCGACCGAACACGAGTACTGGTAGACACCTTAAAGGTTCAGATTCTAAGCCTGTCCAGGAAAAGTGGTGCGTGTTGGACCACCCATGCATATAAGCTCTATTGGTTGCATTGTGCGGCAGAGGCTGAGTTGCCATTTCATCTCAATGTCGGGTAAAAGTCCGACAAAATTGGAAGCGATGTCTCCTAAATGACCTATAAAGTGTTGACGGGGCGCTAAACCTCAAATCAAACAAACAAAACTGTGTAGACGTGCTTCGAATTTCGTTGGACTCTTACCTAACATTGTGATGAAATGGCATTTAAAGCCTTTTCACACTATGAGCGAGTCCAATGGACTTTCTGACTTCAAATTATAAGCCTGGGGCCAAAAATGCCCCCGCCCCGGGGCCCTTTGGTTTTATACTGACTTATACAGGGAAACCCTTTGAAAATCTTCTTGTCAGAGACCAGGAGGCTGAGGTGTTTGATATTTGATATGAAGCTGCGTCTAGTGGACCTCTATCAAGATTGTTAGAATTATAGCCCACTGGTTTTACATAGACATCTCGCGGAAAAATCTTCAAAAATCTTCTTGTCTGAAACTATAAGCCTCAGATCTCAGGTATTTGATATTTGGTATGTAACTTCGTCTTGTGAATCTATATCAAGATTTTCTAATAATAGTCCTTGTGCCAAAATCCCACCCCACCCCCGGGTGCCCTTTGCTCTTACATTGGGATATATAAGGCCCAGGTCTTTGATATTTGTGAAGATTTATCTAGCAGACCTCCACCAAGATTGTTCAAATTATAGCCCTTGGGTCAAAAATGGCCCTGCCCTGGGGCCCACTGGTTTTATGTTGACTTATATATGGAAAACCTTTAAAAAGCTTCTCATCTGAAACTAGAAGGCCCAGGTCTTTGATATTTGGTATAATGCTTCATCTGGTTGTCCTCTACTATGCTGTGTAAATTATAGCCCTTGGACCAAAGGTTGTCCCGCCTCAGGCCCCACCGGTTTTACAAAGCCATCTATGGAAAACCTTTAAAATGTTCTTCTAAAAAACCCAAGGCCCAAGTCTTTGATATTTTGCTAGAAGTTTCATGCGGATGACCTCTACCAAGATTATTCAAATCAAAGCCCTGGAGTCAAAAATGGCCCCGCCCCAGGGCCCACTGGTTTCACAGACTTACGTACTTCCCTCTGTTGCACTAGGACCTGACTCTCGATGCCCACAATGTTCACAATATGTCCAGATAGTAACATACAAGTTAGCTCTGTATTGTCAAAGGGAACCAATGACTGTCATTTAACGACAATTCTTGCCTCCCCCCCCCCCCCCCGCCCCACACACACACCTCCCACCCCCGCCAATTGTCACAGCGAGGCATTGTAAGTTAGACCATTACGATAACTCACCCGTGTGACAGAGCATTTTTCACATCTCTTAAACGGCTAGATTTCTGATGAAAAACGTTGATATTTTTTATACAAATGTTCAAAATATAGGTTGCGGGTACTCGTTAGAACCGCCTCAGTAAGGCGTTTCTAACGAGTACCCACAACCTATGTCTTGGAGCAGAAATAAGAAAAAACAATGTATACCCTCGTAAACCCCAGTTTTCTCCATACAAAGGGGGTGGGGGTCATTTTACAGACTTGTTCACGTGATGCTGAGCAAATTCATCTCCATTCACTAGGACATGACCCTCAATGTCCGGAAAATGTCCAGATTGTAACAATATAAGTCTGCTCTTTAGAAGGCAACTTTGAAAAGACTTCATCCTCATGCAGAAAGAAAATAATTTTGGAAGGAATGTTCCATGGGTGACCCTCTGACAAAGTTGCTCATAATAGTTTCGCTCCACTGAACATAAAAGCCACCAAACGAAACAATAAGACTTCTAATTACGATAACACACCCATGCGAAATAGTGCATTTTTAACATCCCCAAAATGGCTACTTTTCTGATGAAAATCCGTGATATTTTTCTTAACAATGATCAAAACATAGGTTGTGGGTGCTTAATGAGGCGGTTCTAACGAGTATCCACAACCTATGTCTTTGAGCAGAATTATGAAAAATAATGTATAATGTACCCCAGTTTTCTCTATATGAAGTGGGGTTAAGATGGTTCTTCATTTCGCGGACTTGTTCACGTGATGTAGTACTAAATAGGTAGACTGATTTTGAAATAATTTCACAGGAATGTTCCTTTGGTCGCTCTCAACCAAAATGGCTCAAACCATCCACTCCACCTTATATTACCTACCACTTTATCTGTATAATAAGTATTAGGTGAGCGTTCCAGGGCCATTATGCCCCTCTTGTTTATCCAGGTTTCACTGGGTCGACGGACGTCTTTCAAACACTTGACAAAACATAGCAACCAACAAACTTTAAACTTGAGATGGAAGCCTAAGATAAAAGCCAGTCTGTGTCCCGGAATATTTGTGTTAGAAAGCCATTTATAAATTATTATCCCCACGTTTTTTTTTTAAGAAAAAGTGGGGATATTGTTATCGCCTCCGTCCGTCCGTCCGTCCGTGTGTCCGTCCGGCTATCTCCTCCTTAACCACTGGTCGGAATGTAACCAAATTTGGTACACAGCTTCCTTACATGATGAGGGCGTGCAACGTCACATTTATTTTTGGCCCCGCCCCAGGGGCCTTGGGGAGGGGTCAAAAGGTCATATATCAATTAAATTCAATTTCAAAGTCAATTTTATAGATTTTGAAACCAAACTTTGCATAAGTTATGATTAATGATATATGTAACACATATTGGACGAGATTTTGGCTGCGACCCCTGGGTCATGCCCAAGGGGTTGGAATGGGGGGTGGGGTGGGGGTTGGGGCTCAGGGGGTCAAAATTCAAATTTTACCGAATATTGTCATATGGAATATCAAATTGAAGGGGGTGATTAGTAGAGTGCAATACAAGTAAAATTTTGACCCTGGGGTCAGATTGGGGCCCTGGGGGAGGGGTCAAAGGGTCAAAATTTAAGTTTTTTGCTTAGTAGAATATAATACAGGTAATATTTTGGTACTTGGCCCCTTTGTAGAAAGCGTGGGGATTTGCGATGGCGCGCCATCGACAGTATTCTAGTCTTGTTTGCTAGAGTCTATGTATGTAATTGTCTCCAGAATTATTCTCATTGACACAAGAAGGGATTCACATCATGTAGCGTTCGATCCTCAATTTTGTTTTTGACATTTCATTTGTCTGCTCCTCGCGTTACTACAACCATATAAAACCATGACTGTTTTAAAAATTAAAAAAGTAATGAAATGAAATGGCCCAATGTAAAAACTAACAGTTTTCTACCATCACCTTCTATTAGTACTTTCAGTACTTTGATTTGATCTTATGAAATTCCAAAATTCGACCCAGATTCAGTCTCTGTATATATGACGTCAGGGAAATTGGCATTACTTCCTGTTTCGACGCTCTAACATTGGAGCCTCTTACCAGGACAATTGTTAAGTGGGTTCTCATTATGACTGGTATTCTAGTTCTACACACTCTGCCTTCAAACAAGAGCATTCCGACCATAGAGCTGCTATTCTAATGCTTTTGTTTATTTCCCGGTCATTTTTTACATGCCATGGTTATGGGAGATTAGCACTTGCTCTGTCTACCACCATGTTGCATGTTTGGCGCAACTCTGCTCTTGATAACTTGTTCAGTTTTTACTGAGCATAGTAAACGAAAACTTAGAGCCTCCGCGCCTCTTGATTCTAAAACTATAGCCGGACCATGTCTTCCCAACGTTTTCAGAATCAAGCTTTAAGACCGTGGGCACTCGTCTTTTTTGAAGTCTTCGGAGAGCGTATCAAGTTCAGGTACCGCAACCAAGAGACGCTCTTCGACTACTTCTGATGACTTTTTAAGTGCTTATCACCCTCGACTAGAAGATCTCAATCAGTTCCCATCTACTAATAGATCATTCTCAGATCGGGGTACACGGTCCTTTCGTTCCAGAGGTTGGACTGGAACGAAACCTCCCAATAGAGGAAGACCCAAGTCTAACAAATGACTTTCTTCCTTCCCTTCCTCTTCATCTTCTCCCAGTAGGAGCCGAGCTATTTCAGTTCTATCGAGCCGTGGCTTCTGTTATCAAATATATTTTGGGTTTTATGCGTTTTGAGAAAGGGTTACTGGATTGCGTTTGTTAGGAATCTTTTCTCTTTCTCACATGCAAATACTATTTCCGGTAAATAGTATCAAGAAAAGAAATTTTTTATTGGAAGAGGAAAGGGTTCTTCTCCAAAAGAAAGCCGTATAAGTAGAAAAAGTTCTCCTTTCCCCAGGCTTCTACAGGCGGATCTTTCTGGTCGAGAAGAAAATGGGAAAATCGACTCATCATCGACTTCTCACACTTAACAAGATGATGCGAGCCGATCATTTCAAAATGGAAACTTCGTCCTCGATTAGTCAGGTCAATTTTCCCAAATTCGTGGACGATTTCCGTAGTTTTAAAAGACGCTTACCTTCACATCTCCATCCACAGGTCATTAGGCATATACCTTCGTTTCACCTTGGATGGAATTTTGTGTATCAGTCCGTTGTTTTTCCTTTTTTGGAATTGTCAACGGTTCCATGTTTTTCCTGTTCACCAACTTAATAGAAATTAATTAAGCAGCTCTCATCAAGGAATTAGGCCTCAATCTCGTGTAATGTTCCGATGATGGGTTTTGTCATCATCTTTCCAGATACTGTTTATCATACCTTTTCCTAACGTGTACAGGTTATTGTGAATTTAGATTTCATCCACTTTATCGAGAAGTTGAAATTGATTCTATCTCAAAGATACTTCTCCATTTTTTCACGTCCTAAAAACTTTCGATTTATGTCTGACAGGGGTTTGTTAACCCTTTTTAAAAACTTCGTAATTGGATCCAGTTTCCCTGGACAATCTCATCTTAGACCTTTCCAGTTTTTTGCTAATGTATCACTGGAAATACCATACGGTCTATAGGAGCAATAAATTCCATTATCAAGATTGCTCTCTACTGTTTATGAATCCCTCAGTATCAAATGGGGTCTCCTCTTTTTAGAGGCTATTCCCTATTTGCTTTTCGCATGCCAGCCTTTCAGGTTGGTTTCCCACTTCGAACCTCAGGGATTAGTTGTTCAGGGAACGTGGGGCCTAGATTAGGCGGGGCTATATATATGTATATATATGTATATGTGTATATGTATGTATATGTATATATAAACATTCTAAAACTTCAGACAAATTTCCTTGGTTTATCAGTTCTTCATAGCTCCAAACTGAGGAACAGCTTCATTATTGTTACTCCAGACAAATGACCATAGTGTAGTTTTTTCTCCGTAACAGGGAGTGACCTCTTCCCTGTTGGCTTTTGCATGGAAGATTCTGACTTGGTGTCTTCAGGAAGGTATGTCTATCCTTGTCGGACACCTCAAGGGCAGATTATGTCATTGGGATCGCACCTATAGACCAGTTCACCATCCGTTCTCTACAGGGCGTTTTCTCATATGGAGAGAACCTTTATTGGGCCTTCTTTAATCAAACGTCCAAACAACTCGGTTCTCCAATCAACTTCCATTGTGTCTCCAGTTTCAGATCACCTGGAACGTGCAGTTGATTTAAAATCTCTAGATTGGGGGAATCTTTTACATATGCGTTTACACCATTCAACTGAATTCCTCTAGTTCTAGGTAAAAATTCAAGCGTCCAAAAAGCCGAGCCATTCTGATTTCGCCTCTATGGCCTCAGAGATCTTGGTTTTTTAGTCATTCTGAGCCTAGTCTCAAGACTTTCAACCCGTCTTCCAGTAGTTCCAGATCTAGTATCTTAAATGTGTGGGTCAAGCATTCCATTTCAATCCAGAAATGCTTTACCTACACATCCAGATGTTGTCAGGAATCAAACCAGAGGTAGACACTTTTCTGGTTTCTCTGCCGAGTGTATCTTCAAATATAGAAAGAGCTCCACTCTCAAGTTTTACTCTGGAAGATGGAAGGTATTTTCTAGTTGGTGTAGGGAAAGGGAAATAAATCCAGACAATCCCTCTATGGAGGTTTTTTACTGGATTTCTTTTTCTGTCTGTTCTCTACTCTTCATTTTCTGTTTCATCTAAGGGTACAGATCAGTAATCTCAAACACGTTAAAATTTTAGTCGGCTTCACACATTTCATTAAACCCTACCATCACCAGCTTATTAAAGGGGTTTGCACTATGCCGACAGGTTTCCAGGACTTTGAATCCAAATGGAATCTTGCATGAGTGTTGTGGTCTTTTCTAAACCACCTTACGATCTGGTGAATTCAGCTTCTTTTGTTCATTTGATAGTCAGGCTGTATTTCATTTGACATTTGCTTCAGTTCGTAGAAGTTATAGTCATGCTTTGCCAATTGCAGAGGGTTGTTTTCAGGTATGAGAAGAACAATGACTTCTTTTTCTCTTCTCACTCAACCTATTTTTGTTTCAGGCTATAAATCACCTTGTCTGAAACTATTATTTGTCCTGTCATTTCCAGGATTCGTGGATCGTAGGCTAATGAGAATTTTTTGTGTACATCAGAACGTTAAAAGCGTTTCGAGATTATCATGAGAATTTTTTCTTTCCAATCAAGGGGTTTTGGATATATTTCTCCATCCTTGATTGCAAAGTGGATTTGTAAAGTGATAAAGCTTCTATATGCTTATTTCACTTCTGCCCTGTTATTATTCCAGAATACAGTATGAGGTTATAACCTTCTACATTTTGGGCATATTGGAACTCCGTTCTTTCTTCAGAATGTTTTTCTTACTGCGTATGGATGTTCCAACTCTACTTTTCATCCCTTCACCTAAGGAGCTTGGTTCCCATTCGTAGTGGTACTCATTCCTTGGGTAGTTTAGTAGCTTCTCAATCTATTATGAGCAGCACTTATTTTGGGATTTTGTTTTCCTTGGTTGTTTGTTAGCCTGTTTGAATAGGTGTGAACCTTCTATTTTGACTCCGGTTCCTTTCCATTTATCTTCTCCACTTATTTGATTTTTGGATTTGGATCCCTTGCAGTCATGGTGGATACTCCCTTACGTTACCATCATTGGATGGTTTTAAAAGGGGTATAAACAACCAAGGTCAGAGGAGTTAGGTATGTATAACTTTAATTTTCATCCAACCCTCCACTTGCTTTGAATTCAGGCTATAATTGTAGTGATAGGTAGTTATATTTGATATTAAAATGATATGTTAATGTAAAATTAATTTTAATTAATAATATACCTACCCATCACTACAATGGCATGTCCTGCCTCCCAGCCCCGCCTGAAATATTTGTTTTCCTGAAAGAAATAATGACCTCCCGACGCGAAAACCGCGGTCACGTGACCTGTATCGTCTGCCTATTGGTCTGATAGGTCATGTGACATCAGCGACCAATCAGGACTCGACACTAGGGAGGTCACGGGAAAAGGGACATGCCGGTGGCATTTCTGGCTAGATTTTTTTTTGTCAGACTGACCCAGACCTGCGTCTGGTGAAAAGGCTATAATTGTAGTGATGGGTAGGTATATTATTAATTAAAATTAATTTTACATTAAAAATATCATTTTGGTTGGAAACATACGTTGTGGGCACTTGTCAGAATTGCCTTATTAACCCATTTTGTACAGGAAACCCCGATTTAGAAGCCCCCGTGGTGTAGTGGTTACGCTACTCGCCTTGTAAACCAGGGGTCGCAGGATCGATCCTGGGCTTCTCCAGACTTTTGGATGAGTCTTTAAACCGAGGTCCTGTCTCCGTATGACCTTAGTTGTTGGTGGGACATAAAACTCAGTCACAGGAAACCCCAAAACGGGTACCCTGGCAAACAGTGCAGGCCCAGATCAGATGCCGCAGAATGCGGCATCTGGACAGGACCTACAATGTTTGCAAAAAGTTAAGCCATTTTCCAATCATATTTTGAAGAAAATACAACCTGTCACCCCTAAATTTCGGAATGGACTCCTGCCATATATAAGGAGAAAGATTCCATTTGGTACACAAAG
Source organism: Lucinisca nassula (assembly GCA_963580285.1). Taxonomy (NCBI): domain Eukaryota; kingdom Metazoa; phylum Mollusca; class Bivalvia; order Lucinida; family Lucinidae; genus Lucinisca; species Lucinisca nassula. The sequence continues at coordinate 75,911,948 of OY757011.1, read as the reverse complement.
GGTTAAAAAAACTTACAAAATTATCCCTTGTCTTCCTCCTTAACCAGAGGTATAATTTCAGTCCTCTCACCATGTCAAATTGTATCCTACAGACCCAGTGCAACTTTCTGCCAAGTTCTTGTTAAGTAAATGTAAATTTGTTTGTTTGATTTGAGGTTTAACGTCCCCATCAACACTGTAAAGGTCATTTTGGAGACGTTGCTTCCAATTTTGTGGGACTTTTACCCGACATTGAGATGAAATGACATCTCAAGCCCTGTCGCCAAATGAAACCAATAGGGTTTAATAGCATGGACGGTCCACCTTGCACCGCGGTTCCTGGACAGGCTTAGATCCTCCAAGCGGTTTACCAGTACTAGTGTGCGGGCCGGATTCAGCTCTGCGTGGAAGCATCATGCAGCCCATATATTTCTTCAAGCCCCTATGGGCGGGGGCTTAAGTAAATGTAAAGGTCTTTCCAAACATAAAGGCCTCATATTTTTAATGGCATTTGCAAGATTTCAGGCTTTTAGAGCTTGAATTTTTCTTGATTTCAGGCTTTTAGATTTTGATTCCCCACCCTGCTCACCTAAATCCCTATATTCTGTTTAAAATGATTATTTAACCTTAAGTTATTTAGCCACACCCCTTTGTGACTATCAGCCCCTCATCACAAAAACACGCCTATATAATTTTGACCCCCTCGAACCCCACTTTTATACAGTAAAACTGGGGTTTGTAGGGGTAAACCTTATTTTTCTTATTTCTACTCTATCACAATTTTTCATCTCAAAATTTTCATTTTTTTTGGCGATAAAGGTTACAATGTTTTGGTATAGGCGTGTTTTCGTAATGTTATATAACTTCATTCAGTTCACAAACTGAATAACAAACTGTGTAGATCCTGATCAGATGGCTTCAAAGCCATCTGATCTGGATCTACACTGTTTGCAAAGGTAACGGCTGTTGCGTTCGGTAACGGTTGTTGTGTTGTTGCATTAAGGCATGGAAAAGCTTGGTCAGTATGAGGCCTGACTCACATACCATTTGTAGATTTGTTTCATATCTTGGGCAGTCACATTGACTTTTATTACATTTACTTTACAGAATGACAGAAAGGAAGGAATGACAGCTTTTTCAGAGAAGAGACCACCCAAATTTACTGACAGTTAAAATCTTGGCTGTGATATTTTGTGTCTATACTGTATGTCAAAAGTAATGTAATTTGTAAATAGATCAGGGAAATACCATTGGGAGTATTAATAGGACATAAACTGCCAGGGCTAGTCGAGAGGGTTATTTTAATATAACAACAGAAAATCGATATATATATTTGGATTGAATACATTGTATATCAACAAAAATTGTTTTCTTGTTCTTCAAACTCTTGTGCCAGGGTCCTCCATGGGTTTGGGACACTTAATCTTGACCATTTAGTTTTGTTTGTTTGTATTGGAGTTTGACAGCCTATTCAACACTATTTAGGCCATATCAAGCCGGATAGTTTACCTATCCACACATTGATGACTTTTAAATCAGACGTCATTAGTGGTTTCCCTATGGATATATACCATAATGATCCCAAGTTTTGGGTTGGTTGGTTGATTTGATGTTTAACGTCCCCTTCAACACTGCAAAGGTCATTTTGGAGACGTTGCTTCCAATTTTGTCGGACTTTTACCCGACATTGAGATGAAATGACATCTCAAGCCCTGTCACCCAGTGAAGCCAATAGGGTTTATTAGCATGGACAGTCCGCCTTGCACCGCGGTTCCTGGACAGGCTTCGATCCTCTAAGCGGTTTACCAGTACTAGTGTGCGGGCCCCCAAGTTTTGGGACATATAGGCCTAAGCAAACAGTGCAGACCCAGATCAGACTGCTCCTTTACTGCTCCAGAAGGAGCAGTCTGATCAGGGTCTACACTGTTTGCCATTCCGTCTGCAACTTTTGGACTCCTTACTGGATCATGAATTTTTTTTTTAATTTTAGGAGAATTACAGCAAGCCCTCAAGATGTCCGAATTTTTACGGTAGGCTGATTTGAGCCTTTGCTGTATAGATTCTGACCAAATGGCTTCATCAGAAGCAACCTGATCTGGATCTACATTGTTTGCAAATGTAGGGTTGCCATGTTCAGCAGGACAAGGTTTAACTTAGAAAATGCTAATCACAACAATTCTCGTCTGCTTTGTCATCCGCCGGTTACTTTAAAAGTCATTTTTGCCAACAGTGTGGACCCAGATCAGACTGCTCCTTTAGGAGCAGTCTGATCAGGGTCAACACTGTTTGCCTGTATGCAAATATATTTTTAAAAAGTTCGCAAAAAGATTCAGCAGCCGACATAAGAAAAAGACATTTTCAGATTCAGTTTTACTCGGCCTCTTAAGGGTTAATCTAATTTCACAAGAAGACTTATTGGTCAAATGATGATGCACACCTTGCCCATCAGGGCTTGGCCCCGCCCATCGGGGCATGGAAAAATAGACGAGCTGCATAATGCTTCCATGCAGAGATGAAACCAACTGCACACATATACTGGCAAACCGCTTAGAGGATCTAAGCCTGCCCAGGCAAAGCGGTGTGAGTCGGACCGTCCATGTTTATAAACCCTATAGACACATCCAAACACTACGTCATCACTCAATAATACTATTTGCCGGAACTTACCGGTGGTGGGCAAAAAACGTCTTTGGCCGTTTGTCGCCATTGTAAATGCGATGTTATTTTCTGTAAAATTGTTTTTGTTTGGAATCAAAACGACAAAATTGACCTTTAAACTTTTAAAATAGACATGTCTTAGCTAGTAATTATTGGTTTCTAGATTATTTGAGGATGTTTTGATGATAATTACGTGTTAAACTTAGGCAGGTAACGAGGCGGGATGGTCTTAATTATTTGTAATAAAATGCGCAAAACGAATGACTAAAAATGCGAAAGATGCAGGAATGAAGTCTAGAATATATTTATCTACTCATTTAAAGTGTAATTCGATCAATTTTCTGTAACAGTCAACTAAAATATGCCCGTAATATTAAACCTATTTACAATGTGTTTATATGGAACCAGCGGCTTTTTGCCAACCACGAAAGATTGTTATCAAAAGGAAAAGTAGTTTTGCGCATGCGCAGTGACAAGTAAACAAGGTCACGTGTCAAAACATTGGATCCGTCTATTGGTTTTATTGGGTGACAGGGCTTGATAGTCATTTCATCTCAATGTCTGGCAAAAGTCCCACAAAATTGGAAGCAATGTTTCCAAAATGACCTATACAGTGTTGATGGGAATATTAAACCTCAAATCAAACAAACAAACAAATGATTATGCTCTGCTGACCTTTGATCTTTTAAGGAGTTTTATTAAACTTGTAACACTGAAGACTACGGTTATGGGAAAATACAAAAACAAATGTAAGTTTTAACAACTATGTATTTTCAAACCCAAGTAAAGTGCAGTTGAAAATAAAACCATTCATATATTTGTAAATTTATGTAAGTGTATCTTAATATAAAACAACTAAGAACAATAAACAACCAAATACATACAAAAGCAACTGCTGCTGAGTAGGTATGGCAACAAGTGAGGGTACACTTGACCTTTAACCCTTACCTTGCTGAATATTCATTTAAGCCATACCCATTTCTGTCTATCAACCAATCAAATTACTAATGCTAAACTGGCCCCTGCCCATTGGGGCTTGAAGAAATACATGGGCTGCATGATGCTTCCACACAGAGCTGAAACCTACCCCACACGAGTACTGGTAAACCTCTTAGAGGATCTAAGCCTTCCCAGGTAAAGCGGTGCGAGTTGGACCGTCCATACTTATAAACCCTATTGGTTTCATTGGGCGACAGGGCTTGACATGTCATTTCATCTCAATGTCGGGTAAGAGTCCCACAAAACTGGAAGTAACATCTCCAAAATGACCTATACAGTGTTGACGGGATGTTAAATATCAAATCAAACAAATCTCCATATAAACCTATGTTGTGGGTATTCCTATAAACCGCTTTGCTGAGGCGGTAATACCCACAACCTATGGTTTTATGGAAAATTGACCAAAACTATTCTTCAGTTATCACAAAATACACAAAAACAAATGTAAGTTTTAACAACTATATATTTACAAACCCAAGTAAAGTGTAGTTGAAAATAAAACCATTCATATATTTGTTAATTCATGTAAGAATATCTTAATATAATATAAAACAGGTAAGAGCATATAAACAACCGAAATACATACAAAAGCAACACCTGCTGTATAGGTATGGCGTCAGTGAGGGTACACTTGACTCAACCCTTAACCCATTGTATGCTAGTGGACTCTTCCATTGCGATATGTTGTGTGTGTGTGTGTGAATTCGGGTTTAACGTCGCTTTCAACAATTTTTCAGTCATATCACGACGGTGTCTGGTTGCGACAGGGAGCTCAATGCTCACGTTTATAGTGCTGCCTCACTGAAGTATCATGTCCCAGACACATTACATGATACCACACCCAGTCACATTATCCTGACACTGGATCGACCAGTCCTAGCTCTACCCCGTAAATCTGAGTGCCAAGGGAGGAGCAGCTAGTACCATTTTTAACGACTTTGGTATGTCGCGGCCCGGGATCGAACCCGAGACCTCCCGTTCCCCGGAGCGGACACTCTACCAACTGAGCTATCGGGGCCGGTGCGATATGTTGGACAAGTCCATTTGTCATATAAGGGGTGTCAGGCCCGTTTTTTTTTTTTTTTTTTCGTTTTTCTATTTTTGATTGAAAATTCTGTCAGCAAATAGTGCAGGCCCTGATCAGACGCCGCGTTCTGCGCCGTCTGATCTTGGCTTGCACTGTTGCCAAGATACTCTTTTAGGGGTTTCCCGCATACAATGGGTTGCCAAGAAAAACTGCATCTGAACATGTTGGCTTTGTCTAATATATGCAAAACTATTTTTGCATAGAGGCAAACACTGTGGACCCTGATCAGACTGCTCCTACAGGTGCAGTCTGATCTGGATCCACACTGTTTGCAACAATGACTTAGTACCAGATGACAATGGTTGTGATTAGTATCTTTAGTGTTAATATCATGATAACATTTCCCCTTTCAAACTGAGACCGCGACCCCCGCCTATCGGGCTTGAAGAAATATATGGGCTGCATGATGCTTCCACGCAGAGCTGTATCCGACCCACACACAAGTACTGGTAAACAGCTTAGAGGATCTAAGCCTGCCCAGGTATGCTAAGGTGCGAGTCGGACCGTCCATGCTTATAAATCTTATTGATTTCATTGGGCGATAGGGCTTGAGATGTAGGTAAAAGTCCCACAAAATTGGAAGCAACATCTCCAAAATGACCTTTACAATGTTGTCGGGGACGTTAAACCTCAAATCAAACAAACAAATCATGATAACATTTCCCCTTTCAAAATGAGACCTGACAAATGAAAAGGTGTTTTCAGAAATGTACACCAAGTGAAGACTCCATTAGCCCCCACTTCTATGCAGTTTGATCATGCTTCATGGACTGTCCAAGAACAAAAGCTACTTCAGGCAGAAAAACTTTTCTGAATGTGTAGATGTCCCTGCTTAGTTTCATCTTTGAGAACTTTTTTTTTTATTTTTGCTTTTTTGTTTCAACTCTGAAGACTAGCACAGATACCTATACAAACAGTGTAGATCCAGATGAGACCATTTATAATGCCAACACTCCACCCCCCTATTCCCACAAAGATGGGTTTCCAAAGGTAATAAAAAGGTTACCGGTACTGTGGCTCAGTAAAGATTTGTTTTTTTGTTTGTATTGGAGTTTGACGGCCCAGTCAACACTATTTTAGGCAATTTTCGAGCCGCTTAGTTTACCGTACCTATCCACATCTTACCTGGGTAGGCTTATACGTAAGCAGTTAACCAGTAAAGTGCACATTCTTTCGCCAGAAACTGACAACTGCACTTCTTGAATCAGAGAGAATGACCATAGAAAAGATTTCATGATCAATCTCCCCGAAAGAATGTTGTCGACCCTGGCAGGTATCGAACCCGCGTCCTCCAGATCACCAGTCAGACGCACATCCGACTGAGCTACCGAGGCTGGCATTACTGTCTGTCCGTTACGCTTTTGATGAAAACCATGTATGCTAGGGTTTTGAAATTTCATATATGGATTCTTCATGGAAAAATAGCGGACGCTTATTTTTTTTTTCTCATCAGGATTGTGCCCTTGTGATAAAATCTTGCCAGCAAAATATTTCAAAAACTTTTAGAGCCAGAGCCTTGAAAGTTGGTGAATAGATTGGTGGTGATGAATTGATGACCTGATTAACTTTTTACTAAATTACGAAAAATACTAGTGAGTTATGGCCCTTTGTGACTTTCAGTATTTGCACATTGTATGCTTTGTGATGCATAGCATCACTTTAGTAACTATACCAACTTCCGGGTAAATTCCAGCAGCTATCCGGCAGCCATTCATCTAAACATGGCTGTAAACATGCAAATCAGTCGATTAGCTCCAAATTGCATAAATTTTCATTTGCCGATACTATTCTGCTCCAGAGTTGTCTTTCAATATCTGCCTGGAAAGGTTTTGCTAGGAAGTTGGCATTGCGCATGCGGGGATGATCATTTTGTGTCTAAGATGAAAGATTATGTCCATTGAACATCGAAACTCATTTTACCTTTACCAAATCTCTCATGATCTTGCAGTACCATCAAGGCTTTAATTTGTAAAATTCTCAGATTATCTCGCTTTCAATTCAAAATATAGCAATTTTCAAACTGTTGCTATTTCTATACCTGTCATTCAGTTTTTGCAATTTCTTTAAAAAGTGCTTTGTTGCCACCATTACTGTTAACCATGATGGAAAATAATGAAGAAAATTCATGTAGCATGTAGCACTACCAATTGCGATTTTCTATGGAGTTTCAACTGAACATTACACTAACACCTGTACACTGCTTTTTTCACATCTCCAAAATGGCTATTTTTTTCGGATGAAAATCCATATTTTTCTTATTTATATTGCAAACATAGGTTGTGGGTACTAGTTAGAACCGCTTCATGGAGGCGGTTCCAAAGAGTACCCACAACCTATGTCTTGGAGAAAATATAAGAAAAATAATGTTTACCTCGTAAACCCCAGTTTTCTCTATACAAAGTGGAGTGCAAGGCGGTATTCATTTCACGGACTTGTTTGCGTGATGAGCAGCGTTTTGCACATACTTTCAAAGAATCAGAGGCCTAGAAGTTATCGTCTGTTTCTCTTAGCAAATGGAACTAAAGTTCCAAATCTTTTGTGAATAGACACACAGTATCGAATAAAAGGTTACATGTATCAAATTTTAGAAATCTGTGCTAAGTGTAATTTTTTATGGTGTTTAATCTTGGCTTTTGTAATGATTTATTTTGCGAAATTGTCACAATGACCCCTTGGGTGCTTAAAACAATAGCCCAGGCTGGCGAGTTTACATAAACAAAAACGATTTGGGCTTTTACATGATAAACTGAGTCCTCTAACCAAAACAAAACAAATTGTGCATGTTTTTAGCTCACCTGTCACGTAGTGACAAGGTGAGCTTTTGGGATCACTTTTTGTCCGTCGTCCGTCGTGCGTCCGTGCGTGTGTCCGTAAACTTTTCTTCAAACGACATCTCCTCCTAAACCACTGATCGGATTTTGACCAAACTTCACAGGAATGATCCTTAGGTGGTCCCCTTTCAAAATTGTTCAAATGGTTCCGATCCGTTGCACATATGGGTCACAGTAGCCAAAAATAGATTTTTTTCACCGAAAACTTAAAAAATCTTCTTCTCTGAAACCGCAAGGCCCAGGTCTTTGATATTTGGTATGAAGCTTCATCTAGTGGGCCCCTACCAAGATTGTTCAAATTATAGTGCTGGGGCCAAAAATGCCGCCGCACGGGGGCCCTTTGGTTTTACATGGGCTTATATAGGGAAAATCTTGAAAAATCTTCTTCTCTGAAACCGCAAGGCCCAGGTCTTTGATATTTGGTATGAAGCTTCATCTAGTGGACCCCTACCAAGATTGTTCAAATTATAGTTCTGGGGCCAAAAATGCCCCCGCACGGGCGCCCTTTGGTTTTACATGGGCTTATATAGGGAAAATCTTGAAAAATCTTCTTCCCTGAAACCGCAAGGCCCAGGTCTTTGATATTTGGTATGAAGCTTCAGCTTGTGGACCTCTACCAAGATTGTTCAAATTATAGCCCTGGGGCAAAAAATGCCCCCGCCCCGGGGGCCCTTTGGTTTTACATACACTTATTTAGGGAAAATCTTGAAAAATCTTCTTCTCTGAAACCACAAGGCTTAGGTCTTCAATATTTGTTATGAAGCTTCAGCTAGTGGACCTCTATAAAGATTGTTCAAATTATAGCCCTGAGACCAAAAATGCCCCCGCCATGTGGCCCTTTGGTTTTACATACACTTTTACAGGGAAAACCTTTAAAAATCATCTTCTCTGAAACACAAGGCTTATGTCTTTGATATTTGTTATGAAGCTTCAGCTAGTGGACCTCTACCAAGACTGTTCAAATTATAGCCCTGGGGCCAAAAATACCCCTGCTCCGGGGCCCTTTGGTTTAACTTAGACTTATATAGGGAAAATCTTATTTTACATAGACTTCTATATGCAGAGTAAACCTTTAAAATCTTCTTCTCTGAAACCAGAAAGCCCAGGTCTTTCATATTCGATATGAAGCTTCATCTTGTGGACCTCTACCAAGATTGTTCAAATTATAGCCCTGGGGCCAAAATTGACCCTGCCCGGGGCCCACTTGTTATACATTGGATCAGGTGAGCGAACTAGGGCCCTCTGGGCCCTCTTGTTCATTTGTGGTAACTATGGTAACAGAAGCAATTTTATGTATAGGAACTTTTTTTACCTAGTATATTTTTTCTTTCTTTTATTAGAGAAAATGGGGCTTGACAATAAATGTTAATCGTCTGCTTGGCAGAAATAAGAAATAGTCTGATTGGCATCAGATTCACATATAATGTCAAGCCTCATTTTCTCTGAAAAATGACAAAAAAAAAAAAAATCTAGAATGCACTCTGCTTTGCACTTTGCATGATGCTTGGCAATTTAAAGGTTTAAAATGGAAGACCAATAGCAACAACGTCCAGATTTGTTCCTGGAAGAAGTCTGCTGTTGAAAAACTTCAACTGTCTTGCTTTAAGGGGAATGGGAACACCTGACAAATTTTTCTGCCATTTTTCAAAGGGAGACAACTTCGGCACTTCCTGTTTGCTTTTCTATAGGCTCAGTCCCACTGAAAAAGTGGTCTACTCTTCAAGGAAAGAATTTGCTCCTCAGGAGCAAATTCTTCCCTTTAAGAGTTGACCCCTATTGACATGGGAGACAAAATAACTTTTGTAGGAGTTGCCTCTCCTGAAGGTGTATACACTCCCCTTAACACTTAAGATTCCAATTACATAAATTGTCATCTGCTATGTTGTCTGGTAGATACTTTAAATATCATTGTTAGGAGCAGTCTGATCTTGGCCCATACTATTTGCCTATATGCAAAAATAGGTTTTAAAACTATGCAGCAGACAATATAAACAGACAACATTTTCAGATGCAGTTGGCATTATAGGTTGGCATATAAAAAGAGAATTGTTCACAAGCTTTGACGCTTCATTCAAGTGTTTTCCTTAAAAGAATAAAAAAAATGTCAATGCAGAATTCAAGCAGAAAAAGTACAAGACTGGCTATTACTGATGAAAATAATATGGCAATTCAATAGTTTTTGATTTTCTTTCTATCTTTTTTTTTAAGCTAAAAGTAAAAAAAAAAAAAAAAGCAGAAAAATAGAATATATAAATTACACTTATACAGACTTGTTCAGCAGAACAATATCAAAGCAAAGTGAGTGAGTGTTTGAGTTTTACGTATCACCAACGGCTAAGTCATACGGAGACGGGACCTCGGTTTGAAGACTCATCCAAAAGTCCGGAGAAACCGGGAATCGATCCTGCGACCCCTGATTTACAAGGCAAGTAGCATAACCACTACACCACGGAGGCTTCTATCAAAGCAAAGTAGAAATGAAAAATACGCCTTAGTGCATTCAAAATGGAAATGCCACATTATGTTAAAAGTTTGTTTGTTTTTCTTTTTGTTTTCAGACAATTTGTTTACTGTTAAATACAAGCAAACCAGGGAGTTTTGAACTGATCCCTTAAGGTGCTAAAATCAACAGCAATTGATCGCACATAGGTATGTCATAAACTGGAAAACCCTTGTAGCGTGTGCGACCCTTTGATAATATTTCAGACAAACATTGTCACAAAAGCATTTTCTACAAATCAAACATATCAGGCCCAGATCAGACGCCACAGGGCCAAAATACTGCTATAACAAACACATTTCTGGCATCTCAAAAACACACCCATATAATTTTCACCTCCTTAAACCCCACTTTATACAGTAAAACTGGGGTTTACAGGGGTAGATATTATTTTACTTATTTCTGCTCAAAAACATAGACTGTGAGTACTCGTTAGAACCACTCGTCAAGTAACCACAATCTATATTTTGAGCAGGAATAAGAAAAATATCGGATATTTTTATCTGAAAATTTCCATTTTTGTGTTAGGATTTTCAATATATTTGAATAGGCATGCTTTCATAAAGAGAAAGATTGCAAAAAGTTGTATCAAGAAATATTAAGTATGTAATGATATGAAATTATCATTTAATATATGGTCATGTCATAAAATAAAATATGCCCTAGAATGTTAACTGAAATTTAAAAAAATGTACTACTTTTTATTCATATTTATAATATAAAATAAATTATGGCAACTTCAAGGAAGTAAAACATTACTCTCCAACATAACAATAAATTATGCCCAGACCAATAATATACAAAATAAATAAATGAATCTGTGTTAATTCACAAACAAGACAAGTTCTTTATAACACTAAAGATCCAAAGCAGCAATTGTGTTTTGCATAACAACCATGTGATTTCCAAACAAGAATGTATAGATTTATAGAAAAATGACCATCACCATCATTTTTCTATAAAAAATCTGTATATTTTTTCGTTTTTGGGGATCCATCATATGTAACATGAACAGAGTTGTAAAGAGGTTTACAGTATGTGTACTCCTATAAAATGTAAAAAGAGTAAAAAATTAATGTAAGTATCATATAAAAAGATTTGAACTGTCACTTGGCAAAACCTGAAAGAAATGTGGCCAGCAATGATTCAGATAAGTCTGTGCAATTAGTTTGATCAGACTGTACTTTGCAGGCACCTACTATAGCCTCTGCACTATCCCCTGCAGGATATGTGATATACTCTAGGAAACCCGGCATCATTATGTAATAGGTAACATCACTTTTCATTGGCTGGCATTTGGTTTTTACGGCTACAGCTCTTAATTGCCATTTTGTGCAAAATAGTATCGTTTAACAAAACAACTGAATAAGTGCGTTAGAATGGGGAGGTAAATTGTCGGTTTCACAGTTGAAAATGCTGTTTTACAGCTCTGCTGACCAGTCGCCGTAAAACAAAATTCCAGACGTAAAACTGCAAATTTACCTCCCCAAATGATAATTTTAATACATTTATCCCCTAATTTAAACAGAGCTAGCCTATAGAAAGGGCTTGTGATTTATTCTGCAAAAAATTACTGGGTGGAAGAGAACCGGTATGACTTATTCAGATCTAGTGAGTGATTTGTTGAGTAATAAATCACTGTTTGTTGGTCAGCTGTAAGTAGATAAATCACTCCCCCTAACATGCTAGTGATTTGATCCACTTAACAGCTGACTTCCAAACTGTAAATTATAACAACTCAAAAAAGCAGTGCTAAAGCTCATTTATTTCTTAAGTATACTAGAGAAAGCGACCTGTCGGTCACGTATACCCCCGGCCAGTGCCACCCTCTGATATATCTTTAGAGCTTGTATGTAACATGAATGAAGAAGTCAAGAAGCTAGAAGAATCTATAATGTGCTTATAAAAGCTAAACCAAACATAATCTTTCTATATGGACCAAGGGAGTGAGAGCATCAAAGTTACTGAAGCGGTGGGGGCATCAATGTTACTGAAGCAGCAGGGTGGGGTATGCATCAATGAAATCTTTGAACTGGTATGCAGCATTGATGCAAGTATCAATTGAATTGTCTTAGAATTTAGAACATTATGTAACAGGCATCTATAAACTTTGTCATAAAAGTTTAATCAAATGTAAACTTTCTAAGTCCATGACCCTGAGGTCTAGGTCACTGTGGGTGGGGAAGCGACATGCATCTCAAAATCTTTGGACTGGTATGCAACATTGATGCAAGTATCAACTGAATTTGTCTTAGAGTTTAGAACATAAAGGCATCTATAAACTTTGTCAGAAAACTTTAACCAAATGTAAAATTTCTAAGTCTGTGACCTTGACCTCAAGGTCATTGTGGGGGGTGGGACATGCATCAATGAAATCTTTAGACCAGTATGTAACTTCAGTGTAATAATCAACTAAATCTATCAAAGGGTTCAGAAGATCCAACCTCTTAGAAACTTTAACGCAAAACTTTAACCAAAATGTAAAATTTCTAAGTCTGTGACCTTGACGGTCACTGTGGGGGGTGGGACATACATCAATGAAATCTTTAGAACAGTATGTAACTTCAGTGTAAGAATCAACTAAATCTATCAAAGGATTCAGAAGATACAATCTCTTAGAAACTTTAACGCAAAACTTTAACCAAAATGTAAAATTTCTAAGTCTGTGACCTTGACCTCAAGGTCACTGTGGGGGGTGGGACATGCATCAATGAAATCTTTAGAACAGTATGTAACTTCAGTGTAAGAATCAACTAAATCTATCAAAGGATTCAGAAGATCCAACCTCTTAGAAACTTTAACGCAAAATTTTAACCAAAATGTAAAATTTCTAAGTCTGTGACCTTGACCTCAAGGTCACTGTGGGGGGTGGGACATGCATCAATGAAATCTTTAGAACAGTATGTAACTTCAGTGTAAGAATCAACTAAATCTATCAAAGGATTCAGAAGATACAATCTCTTAGAAACTTTAACGCAAAACTTTAACCAAAATGTAAAATTTCTAAGTCTGTGACCTTGACCGCAAGGTCACTGTGGGGGGTGGGACATGCATCAATGGAATCTTTAGAACAGTATGTAACTTCAGTGTAAGAATCAACTAAATCTATCAAAGGATTCAGAAGATACAATCTCTTAGAAACTTTAACGCAACCAAAATGTTAATGGACGGACTGACGGACAGACGGACGGACGGAAACACGGACGGACGAACGGCAGGACGAAAACTATATACCCCCATAGCATACTTCGTATGCCGGGGGTATAACAAGTGCTGATTCATAAATTGGTACCAGCACATGATGAAACCCACAAAGGACAACTGTGGTCTAGTGTGTAAGAGTATTGACTCTTAATCATCATAAGGTCCATCACAGCTGTGGTTCAATCGCCTCCGCCCATAGGGGCTTCAAGAAATATATGGGCTGCATGATGCTTCCACACAGAGCTGAATCCGGCCCGCAGACTAGTACCGGTAAACCGCTTAGAGGATCTAAGCCTGTCCAGAAACCGCAGTGCGAGGCGGGACCGCCCATGCTAATAAACCCTATTGGTTTCATTGGGTGACAGGGCTTGAGACGTCATTTCATCTCAATGTCGGGTAAAAGTCCCACAAAATTGGAAGCAAATTGGACGTTAAACCTCAAATTAAACAAACTCACAGCTGTGGTTCAAGCCCGGCTTGGGTCACATGTGAGATGCTGGAATTGAAGGTCAGGTGGTTTTTCTCTCTGAATCCTCCTGTTTTCACCTACCTCTGATTAATGATTGGCTCAAAATAAGTGAAAGGGCTTAAAAGGGCTGTAAACAGGGCCCCCCCCCACCACCCCAAAAAAATAAATAAAAAAAAAACACAATAAGACATGCGATCAGCAAGGATGCAAATACTCAGATTAGCCTGTGCATCCAATTATTGCATAGTCCTGTGTATCCATATATTGCATAGCCCTGATAATTGAAGTGTTGTCACTTCTCCATAAAAACCAGTGTTGTGGGTTTTCATTAGAACCACATAGTCGAGGCTCCACAATATAGACTTAAATATACAGAAATAAGGAAAGTATCCTTTAATTATCACAAAATACAACAAGAGTTGTCAGAAGACAACATAGCTCGCCTTTGGGGGCCTAAGATGGATGAGGGCAAGTTATCAAAAAAAATTTCTTCTGTAAAACAGCCCAATAGACTGCAGCAAATGTAAGAGAACCAAAAAGTAGCCCTAATAATCCTGTTTTTCAAGCCTTTCCACTGCAAAAAAAAAAAATGAAAAAGAAATCTATATTTGATAAAAAAAAATTCTACAAACTACGATGCAAATCCCCTCGCGCAAGACAAATTTGTGTAAAATTACATTATATGCATCAATAAATGTAGGTACTTAAGAGTGATGACAAAGTTTTTCTAAAAATAGCCACAGTGACCTTGACTTTGAGCCCCAGACCCTGAAAGTTGAACTTCATACCCAACATTTGTATGAAGTTATCTTGAAAGTTGAACTTCATACCCAACATTTGTATGAAGTTATCTTAAAATCCATCAATAAATGTGGACACTAGAGCAATGATCAAGTTTTTCTAAAAAATAGCCACAGTGACCTTGACCTTCAGCCACTGACCTGGAAAGTCAAAGTCACTCAAGATATCATCATATCAAACATTTGTGTCAAGTTATATTAAAATCCATCAATAAATGAAGGTGCAAGAGTGATGGCAAAGTCTTTCTAGAAATAGCTACAGTGACCTTGACCTTCAGCCCCAGACCCTGAAAGTCGAACTTGCTCAAGATATCATCATTGCCAACATTTGTGTGAAGTTATATTAAAATCAATCCATAAATGTAGGCACTAGAGCAATCACTAATTTGTTTCTGAAAATAGCCACAGTGACCTTGAACCCAGACCCTGAAAGTTGAACTCACTTGTGATATCATCATACCCAACATTTGTATGAAGTTATCTTTCAATCCATTTATAAATGTGGACACTAGAGCAATAACCAAGTTTTTTCTAAAAATAGCCACAGTGACCCTGAAAGTCAAAGTCACTCGAGATATCATGATACCCAACTATTGTGTGAAGTTATATTAAAATCCATCCATAAATAAAGGTGCAAGAGCGATGACAAAGTTTTCCTAAAAAAAGCCAGTGACCTTGACCTTCAGCCCCAGACCCTGAAAGTCGAACCCGCTCCAGATATCATCATACCCAACATTTGTGTGAAGTTATATTAAAATCCATCAATAAATTAAGGTGCAAGAACGATGACAATGTTTTTCTAAAAATAGCCATGGTGACCTTGACCCCGTGACCCTGAAAGTAGTGACCTTGACCTTAAGCCCCGGACCCTGAAAGTCAAAGTCACTCGAGATATCATTATACCCAACATTTGTGTGAAGTTATATTAAAATCGATCAATAAATGAAGGCGCTAGAGCGATGACAATGTTTTTCTAAAAATAGCCACAGTGACCTTGACCCCCGGACCCACTATGTTTTTAAAAAGAAAAAAAAAAAACGTTCCTCCCCTGGGATTTGAACTCACGCAGCTTGCAGGTAAACTTTAACACAGGGAAGTAAGGGAGGTAATACAGAGAAAATATTAACTACTCAAAAAGTCCAATTTAAGCCAAAAAAAACTGTAAAATGAAGTACAATGATGATGTTAAATATTGTTTTTAGCAATTATTAATTATATATTCAAAATAAAGTTGTAAAACATCACATATAAGAGCTTGCAGGTAAACTTTAACCAAATGCGGACGCAGACGCTGACGCCAACGCTTACGCCGGACACCCGGGGGTATGGCAATAGCTCCCCCTTACGTTCGTAAGGCGAGCTAATAAAATTCCACTATTAAGACAGACCACCTAAAATTAAGACTTATTTTGCTTTAAAAACTTTATTTACCGGTAGTAGGATGCATTTATTCTTTGTGTTTTCTGCATACCGTGTCCCCCGGTTGGAGACTACCTTTGGGACTGTTCAAAAGTGGTCTTCAAGACCACTTTTGAACAGTCCCAAAGGCAGACTTAATATAGGAATTTTACTGTACCTTATCTGTTGCTATGCCTGAAGCAACAGATGGTTCATGCAGTTGGAAGATTCAGATTATGGAGACTATGCAGATTGATCGGTCTTTGCTGGTTGCACAAGTCTGTTGCAAGTTTTGTCATTCGCTGGCTCATTGAAAACATAAGATTGCATATGTGACAATATTTACACTCGCAGAGTGTTTACAGAAATATTGATATACAGTGAAACTGACATGGCTCAAACACTGAACAATATTTACACTCAGTGTGTTTACAGAAATATTCATATACAGTGAGACTGATATGGCTCAAACACCAAACAATATTGACACTCTCAGTGTGTTTACAGAAATATTCATATACAGCAAAACTGATATGGCTCAAACACCTAACAATATTTACACTCTCAGTGTGTTTACAGAAATATTCATATACAGCGAAACTGATATGGCTCAAACACCAAACAATATTTACACTCTTAGTGTGTTTACGGAAATATTCATATACAGCGAAACTGATATGGCTCAACACTGATGGCTTGTTTACCATAGCTGTTTCAAACTCGTTCTTGAGATCCTGGGAAAAAAATAAATAACAGCAGAATATATATGCAGGACTCAGATCGTGGGTTGGTCCCTGATCGTGGGCCGATTTCCAAATCGTGGGCCGATTTCATAACGGGGGCCGATTATGACTATGTTATTCCACAACGAGGGCCGATTCACATGCTGAGCTGTTTATCGTATCACACCAGTGTTGACAAATTGCCGTTTTTCTGTCTACCGGTAGTGTCAATTGGTACTTTGAGATATAGGTTGGGCTGCATGGTGGCTCCGTGCGGAGACTCGAAACCGATCGCACATGACTTGGTTTTACGGCCATTTCAATACTAATTCACTCAAGTTATACTCAAGACTATTTCTACTCAAGGCTTCTACGACAGACTGCATGCATGGTAGTTAACCCAGTCACGGTTGACAACTTTGCTTCCTTGCACGCCGGTGGGTCAGGCCTCAGATTCAATGACGGTTCCAGCGTAAAGGCTTACTGAGAATTAGAGAGAATCTAATTTTATGTAATGTTGGTTGGTGCCTGATGCTCTGTCTCTGGGTCTAACTGTTGGTTTTCTTTTGCTCTAGCATTTCAGTGATTTCTTGCTGTCGGGCACTCACCTTTGTTTCATCTCTGTTGTTGGTAGATTTTTGTGTTCACAGAGATGTTGCACTGATGAGTTAGAAGGCCTTCATGCTTACTGAACAAATTGTGTGTCTTAATCGGGACGGAAGTAAGGTCGAGGATTGTGGCCACGTAAAATCAATTTCATCATCTGTTATGAAAATACCGTTTTGGGACGTCATATTCAAGTGTAACGATAGTGGGAAACGATAGCGTAATACCAAGAAGATAGAAATCGGCCCACGATTTGGGGAAAAACAGTATCTGCCCTCAAAGTGCTATACAATCGGCCCATGATTTGTAATCGGCCCACGATCTGGGACCGGCCCTTGATCTGAGTCCTACATATATTTAACCCATAAAATGCCAATTACAACAATTGTCGTCTGCCGGTTACTTTAAAAGCAATTTTTTGCAAACAGTGTGCTCCTGTGGGAGCAGTCTGATCTGGGCCCACACTGTTTGACAGCTGTATGCAAAAATATTGAAGTTTTCAAAAAAATTCAGCAGACGACATAAGCAGACAACATTTTCAGATGCAGTTTTTCTTGGTGTCTGAAGGGATATTTTGGATAATTCTCTAATTTGATTTTCAAAATTTATGCTGTGTGTACTCATTAAGTTCACCTCAGAGGCGATTTTAATGAGAACAAAAAACATGCATTTATTTTGATGAAAATTGAAAAGATGTTCATATTATACCTCCTGCCCTGGCTCTAAGATCAACCCTCGGTGGCTTGAACTACCCCTGTCTCGAACAAATTTTCATGGTCCCAAGGGTGTTTGAGCCTTTTAAGTTTGACTGTAGTTACCTTCAAGTCTTTAGATGTTATGTTGTTCATACTTGGAATAAATTGACTCATGCAACATCCCATACTTATTAAGTGACATTAAATTAACCCATTTAGTACCAGAAACCCCAAAATGGGTACCCTGGCAAACAGTGCAGAACGCGGCGTCTGATCAGGGCCTACACTATTTGCAAAAAGTTAGGGCTTTTTCCAAATAAATTTTGATGAAAACATAACCTGACACCCCTAAATTTTGAAATGGACTCCTGCTCTATATACAAGGAGGAAGATTCCATTTGGTACAAAAAGGTTTAACCAATGGTTCTCTCCAATACGATTGGACAATGGGGACATTGTGATGTCAACCATGCCGCTCTACTATGAAAACAATGTGCAGTTGTTAACTTGTTTCAACTTTAGCCCTCAAACCAGAAGTTTTCGTATAATGAATGGAAAATGTTAATATACGTAATGAAGGTAATAGAGGATCTATCATGAGTGATTTTGCATTATTGAATTTATTAAACAAGTTGAGGAAAAGGGATAAAATGCGAGGCTGTGGCGAGCATTTTATGCCTTTTCCTCAACAAGTTTAATAAATTCAATAATACACGAGCATTATTGAATTTATTAAACAAGTTGAGGAAAAGGGATAAAATGGGAGGCTTTGCCGAGCATTTTATGCCTTTTCCTCAACAAGTTTAATAAATTCAATAATACACGAGCACGACTGCAAGGTTCTATTTATCATATAAAATTTAAAACACATTTTAGTCACAATTTTTTTATCTCAAAATGTCAATATTCCGCCATAAGTAAAAGCGACGTCGTTAAGGACGTTGTACAGGTTATGTTATGGGGCGTATATCTAACTAATTTGCATATTTAATCCACTAGTGGATCATCAAATTTATTACACAACATTATTACATTCTCAGTCACGACGTCATTTGATAAATTAATTTAATGTCTGAGATTCACTTACTTTGCTCATTACCCGATGTTGTTCAAACTTCAATGAAGACTAGAATTTGTTTTTCTACAAAAACACAGATGTCTCCCCCGTTTTTGACCTCTAAGTATAACCTTGACATTGGAGGTATTGAGCCGGGTCTTGTGTGCAACACATTATCTAATGAAGATAAAAATTTCTGCAAAGTAACTTTAAAAATGTTCATAGAAAAATAAAAAGTTATTGGCCATACACAAAAAAGCCCTTTGTTACCTTTGACCTCTAAGTATGGCCTTGACCTTTGAGGTACAACACATAGTCTCATAATGGTTAACATTTCTGTCAAGTAATTTCAAAATCCATCAAAGAATAAAGAAGTTATGTCCCTTTTTTTTTACCTTTGACCTCTAGGTATGACCTTGACATTGGAGGTATATGGACCTTGGTCTTGTACATGACTCATGGTCTAATGAAGGTGAACATTTCTGCATGGTTACTTTATAAAGTCCATCCAGAAATAAAAAAGTTATTGACTGGACACAAAAAAAACAAAACTTTTTTTACCTCTGACACCTTAGTATGACCTTGATCTTGGAGATACCGACCTATGTCTAGCTTGCACCACATCGTCTCATAACATTTCTGCCAAGTAATTTCACAATCTATCCAGGAAAAAGAAAGTTCTTGACTGAACACTAAACTAGAAATGGTGTTTGTAAAACACAATGCCCCCAACCTTTGCTTGTCCCTAGATGGCAAAATATTCAACAAATATTGTTAAAGACTCAAAAACATACAACAAGAATTCCGCCGAAGGCTATGTTGCGCCTGTGGGGCCCATCCACCCGCCCAACCACCCACCCGGACATCGCTATTTTAAAGGACGGAATTTTTGAAAAACCCGTCCAATCAAACCGAAAATTACCATGATTACAATAATAATTCAAAGTGTGTGGCCTTGGCCCCAAGATTATGCTAACAAATAAATCAAAGGACAATAACTTTTGAAAGGGGCATAATGCGGATGAGAAAAAAATATGTGTCAGCTAATTTTCCATAGCAAACCATATATTAAATTTCAAAACCCTAGCTTACACGGTTCTTAAGTTAATCTGGATGAAAAACAAATACGTGTCAGCTTATTTTCCATCAGGAACGCATATATGAAATTTCAAAACCATAGCATACAGGGTTCTAAAGTTATGGAATGCATCACTTTTAGCATACATTACAATAGACACAAATTACCAAAATGACAAAGGGCCATAACTCAAATTTTGTCGAAAGTTAATCAGGTCATCTACTCATCACCACCAATCTTTTCATCAACTTTCAAGACTCTAGCTATAATAGTTTTTGAGATATCTTGCTGACAAGATTTTATTAAAAAAACTTCAAAGAGCAATAACTCTTGAAGGGGGCATAATCTGGATGAGAAAAAAAAATACGCGTAAGCTTATTTTCCATCAGGAATGCATATATGAAATTTCAAAACAATAGCATATACAGTTCTAAAGTTATGCTATGCATCACTTTTAGCATACATTATAACGGGCACAAATTACCAAAATGACAAAGGGCCATAACTCACAAAGTATTTTTCGGAATTTTGTCAAAAGTTAAGCAGATCATCTACTCATCTACACCAATCTACGTGTATTTGCCAACATTCAAGGCTCTAGCTATAATAGTTTTTGAGATATTTTGCTGACAAGATTTTATTCAAAAAACTTCAAAGGGCAATAACTCTTGAAAGGGGCATAATCCGGATGAGAAAAAAAATGCGCGTCAGCTAATTTTCCATTTGGAATGCATATATGAAATTTCAAAACCATAGCATACACGGTTCTAAAGTTATGCTATGCATCACTTTTAGCATATATAACAATGGGCACAAATTACCACAATGACAAAGGGCCATAACTCACAGTGTTTTTCGGAATTTTGTCAAAAGTTAATCAGTCCATCAACTCATCACCACCAATATGTTCACCAACTTTCAAGGCTCAAGCTCCAATAGTTTTTGAGATATCTTGCTGACAAGATTTTATTAAAAAAATTTCAAAGGGCAATAACTCTTGAAAGGGGCATAATCCGGATGAGAAAAAAAATACGTGTCAGCTTATTTTCCATTAGGAATGCATATATGAAATTTCAAAACCATAGCATACACAGTTCCAAAGTTATGCTATGCATCAATTTTAGCATTCATTACAATGGGCACAAATTACCAAAATGACAAAGGGCCATAACTCACAAAGTATTTTTCGGAATTTTGTCAAAAGTTAATCAGTTTATATACTCATCACCACCAATATACTCAACAACTTTCAAGGCTCTAGCTCCAATAGTGTTTGAGAAATTTTGCTGACAAGATTTTATTAAAAAAAATTCAAAGGGCAATAACTCTTGAAAGGGGCATAATCCGGATGAGAAAAAAATACGCGTCAGCTAATTTTCCATGAGGAATCCATATATGAAATTTCAAAACCCTAGCATACACGGTTCTAAAGTTATGCTATGCATCACTTTTAGCATACATTACAATGGGCACAAATTACCAAAATGACAAGGGCCATAACTCACAAAGTATTTTTCGGAATTTTGTCATAGGTTAATCAGTTCATCTACTAATCACCACCAATCTATTCACCAACTTTCAAGGCTCTAGCTCCAATAGTTTTTGAGATATCTTGCTGACAAGATTTTATTAAAAACATTTCAAAGGGCAATAACTCTTAAAAGGGGCATAATCCGGACGAGAAAAAAAATACGCGTCAGCTAATTTTCCATGAGAAATCCATATATGAAATTTCAAAACCCTAGCATACATGGTTCTAAAGTTATGCTATGCATCACTTTTAGCATACATTACAATGGGCACAAATTACCAAAATGACAAAGGGCCATAACTCACAAAGTATTTTTGGGAATTTTGTCAAAAGTTATTCAGTTCATCTACTCATCACCACCAATATATTCACCAACTTTCAAGGCTCTAGCTCAAATAGTTTTTGAGATATCTTGCCGACAAGATTTTATTAAAAAAATTTCAAAGGGCAATAACTCTTGAAGGGGGCATAATCCGGACGAGAAAAAAAATACGCGTCAGCTAATTTTCCATGAGGAATCCATATATGAAATTTCAAAATCCTACCATACACGGTTCTTTAGTTATGCTATGCATCAAAAGCATAACAGACGGACAAATGGTCGAACGAACCAGAACCAATATGCCCCTCCACTTTTTTCAAAGTTGGAGGCATAAAAAGGCCCTTTTTTGTCCTTTGACCTCTTAGTACGACCTAGACATTTGAGGTACCAACTTGGGTAATGCACACAACACATCGTCTAATGGTGGTTACCATTTCTGCCAAGTAATTTCAAAATCCATCTAAAAATAAGGAAGTTATTGACAGAACACAAAAAAGGCCCCTTTTTTGACCTTTAACCTCTATGTATGACCTTGACCTTTCAGGTACCAAACTGGGTCATGCGTGCAACACATCATCTCATGGTGGTTAACATTTCTGCCAAGCAATTTCAAAATCCATCTAAAAATAAGAAAGTTATTGACCAAACACGAAAAAAGCCCCCTTTTTGACCTTTGACCTCTATGTATGACCTTGACACTTGAGGTATCAAACTGAATCATGCATGCAACACATCGTCTCATGCTAGTTAACATTTCCGCCAAGTGATTTCAAAATCCATCTCAAAATAAGAAAGTTATTGACAAAACACGAAAAAAAGGCCCCTTTTTTGACCTTTGACCTCTAAGTATGACCTTGACCTTCAAGGTACTGACCTGCCTGATGCACACCACACATCGTCTCATGGTTGTAAATATTTCTGCCAAGTAATTTTAAAATCCATCTCAAAATAAGAAAGTTATTGACAAAACACGAAAAAAGGCCCCTTTTTTGACCTTTGACCTCTAAGTATGACCTTGACCTTCGAGGTACTGACCTGCCTAATGCACACCACACATCGTCTCATGGTTGTTAATATTTCAGCCAAGTAATTTTAATATCCATCTCAAAATAAGAAAGCTATTGACAAAACACGAAAAAAAGGCCCCTTTTTTGACATTTGACCTCTAAGTATGACCTTGACCTTTGAGGTACTGACCTGCCTGATGCACACCACACATCGTCTCAAGGTTGTTAATATTTCTGCCAAGTAATTTTAAAATCCATCTGAAAATAAAAAAGTTATTGACCAAATACGAAAAAAAGGCCCCTTTTTTTACCTTTGACCTCTAAGTATGACCTTGACCTTTGAGGTACCGACCTGATTTATGCGCACCACACATTGTCTTATGGTTGTTAATATTTCTGCCAAGTAATTTTAAAATCCATCTGAAAATAAGAAAGTTATTGACCGGACACGATTTTCCCATACATATATACATACCAACAAACTTCCAAGGGAGATAATTCAAAAAGTATAAATGCGAGAGTTATAGTTCTTGCGCACTGCACGTGGTCTAATGCTGATTTATATTTATACTAAGTTTTGTGACGATAGCTCGAACGGTTTTCAAGTTATAGAGCGGACACGAAAGTGTGACAGACGGACAGACGGACAGACAGACGCCCGGGAGAAAAACAATATGTCTCTCCGAAAAAAAATTTTTCGGGGGAGACATAATTAAAGAATTATCTTCATTTGTTAAATGAACATAAGCATTGGTAAAAAACACATTAAATGTATTTTGTTGTAGTTTAATGACATCTTAACCCTACAAGGTGCATTATTGAGCTACCGGGTCTCAATTTTTTTTTCTGGTTTTTATCTTCAATGCACACTCCTTTGTCATGTGTACACTTTTGGAGCCAAATACAGCTTCAGAACTTTGTGAAAATGGTCGTTTTCATTTGCAATTCATGACAACGCAGAAGTGGCCTGGAGAAATAGATTGTGCTGTATGGTGCTTCCCCGCAGAACTGGGACCTGGTCAACTGCTTAGGTCTAAGCCTGTTCAGGATAAGACTGCTCCTTAAACCCTCGTGGTTTTTATGGGCAGTAGGGCTTGAGATGTCATTTTACCTCAATGTCCAACAAAATCGTCCCACAAAATCAGAAACAATGTCTCCAAAATGACCTAAATAGTATTGACAGGGATGTAAAACCAACTCAAACAAATAACGCAGAAGCACCCATACATACACAGCCCCAAATAAACTATTGAGGACAGTTCTGGAATAATTTTCTTTTTTTCTCCATAAAAACATATTGTAGGTACTTGTTAGAATCGCCATTGAGGCGATTCTAACAAGTACCCACAACATGTTTTTGACAGGAAATATGAAAATCATTCCTCAACTTTCCTCTTTACTCCAATTCACTCAGAGCTATGAATTCTTTGTATATACACATGTATTTGGAATAACATACATACACAATGCAATATAATGCTTTCTTAGATATACAAAGAATGACTTGATTTTCCAGATGGAAAAGTGTACTTTTTCTGATTTATGCTCCAAACATGGATTGTAGGTGCTCATTAGCACCACCACATTCAAACTTCTACATATTCACAATCCTTGCTTCAGAGTAGAAATAAGTATATAAAAGTATACCCTGACATGTAGATCACACTTTTTTCTGTATATGTGTGAAGACACATCAGGGCTCAGTTGTTCAAAGCATTGTGAGCTTAACGAGCTTTTTAGTGATAAAAATTTTGATTATTCTAGCAAATATAATATATCTAATACTCTGGTATTTTTGCTATCAATTGTGTTTTTTTAAGCAAAAATCTAAGCACATGATATTTGCCTTTAATAAATGACCAAACTGTTAACAATATGCTAAACTACGGACATTGTTAGTTTTGCACAACTGACCCCTGGTGGGAAAACATGTCTCTGTAAATATACAAAAGACCTATCTGATACAGTTTAATACCATAATTACCATATGTTTTCAGACAGATTGGCCTGAGCAAACAGTGTAAACCCAGGCAAGATGACAGAATGCTGCATCTCATCGTGAAATGAACACCCCTCTAAACCCCATTTTACATAGAGAAAACTGGGGTTTACGCATAGGTATACATTTTCTTATTTCTGCTCCAAGACATATGTTGTGGGTACTCGTTAGAACAGCCTCATTGAGTTGGTTCTAACAAGCACTCACGACCTATGTTTGGAGTAAAAATAAGAAAAATATTACATATTTTCATCAGAAAAATAACCATTTCGAAAATAGGAAATAATGAACAATGTCACATGGATGTGACGATTTTGCCACTCAGACAAGTTTTTGTACACACTTGCACTTTAGAACAAGTACGGTAGGAAGCTTAAGGTTATTTGTATAGTTAGGGTGAATATGATTTATCATATGACGTCGTTCATAAGCAGTGGATAATGTCATGTAACAAAAATTGTATGACCACACGTATAATAACACTTTGGCGGGATTAAGTAACGTCATGACGATGTCCATATCAACAATGCATTTTCGTAGAAAACTTGTCAAATTTAAAGGCGATAAAATCCAATTTAAAGTAGTCATATGATAAAGAGAATCTTACACTCGTGGTCATTTCATATGAAATTTATGAAACTCGCCGAAGGCTTGTTTCATAAATTTCATATGAAATGACCACGAGTGTAAGATCCTCTATGTTGGATTAGATGAGTTAACATTATACACAAGCTTATCTTATTCTTCACTGTTCACAACAGCAACTAATGAATCCTGGCCTAGGGCTGTTCCAGTAAAATCTATATGGTGGGGGAGGAAGGCACTTAGATTTTCACATAGCCTACGCTTTAAAACAATTTTTTTTCAATACAGCCTACGGATATTTGTATTTTTTTCTAGATATAACCAACGGACATTTGTATTTTTTTCTAGATATAACCAACGGGGTAAAACTATTTCAGGTAGAGACAACCCACAGGTAAATAAATATATATTTAGATATATTCATCAGAAAAGATCTTGCGACTAAAAATCTTTCCCTCTTTATAAACTGAAATCCTGGATCATGTGTAAAAACCATTCTCACAGTTGGTGTCTTTATATTGATTATTGAATGCCCCAAAAATGAATAAATTTTATCATGAAAGTTGTTTTTTGTTTACTTAAAAAAAATAGAAAAGACAAGAAAGCAGTCTGGAGGACAGCCAAATCCCCCGCCGCATTTAGTATCAAGGCTCAACCTTGTGACCTTCGCCTGTGACCTTGACCTTGAGTTGGCATGGTTAGCTCACTGAGGGGGATAATTGACCCAAAGTTTAATGAAAATCCTTTTAGGGGTAAAGGAGATATGGAAGGGACAAAAAATTCAAAGTTTTAAACTCGTGACCTTCAAATGTGACCTTGACCTAGAGTCGGCATGGTTCATTTATAGGTTCTGCATATCAGCTCACTGAGGGGGATAATTGACCAAAGTTTAATGAAAATCTATTAAAGGGTTCAGGAGATATGGAACGGACAAGAAAAAGTTACGGACAGACGGACAGACTGACAGACAGATGGATGGAAGGACATGGGTTCTGCACATCAGCTCACTGTGAAGACTATTTGACCAAAGTTTAATGAAAATCCTTCCAAGGGTAAAGGAGACATGGAAGAGACAAAAAATTCCAAGTTTCAAACTCGTGACCTTCAACCATGACCCTTGACCTTGAGTTGGCATGCTTCTTTAATAGGTTCTGCACACCAGCTCACTGAGAGGTATAATTTACCAAAGTTTAATGAAAATCTATTAAAGGGTTCAGGGATACTGAGCGGACAAGAAAAAGTTACGGACAGACGGACGGACGGACAAACTGACAGACAGACAAACGGACATGGGTTCTGCACATCAGCTCACTGTGAAGAATATTTGACCAAAGTTTAATGAAAATCCTTCCAAGGGTAAAGGAGATATGGAACGGACAAAAAATTCCAAGTTTCAAACTCGTGACCTTCAACCATGACCTTGACCTTGAGTGGGCATGGTTCATTTATGGGTTCTGCACACCAGCTAATTGAGACGAATAATTGACCAAAGTTTAATGAAAATCTATCAAAGGGTTCAGGAGATATGGAGCGGACAAGAAAGTGTTACGGACAGACAGACGGACTGACGGACAGACGAAGGCCATTCCTATAATCCCAGTTCCCTCCGCTTCGCGGCGGGGGATTAAAAATTCAGACAAGGCTAAAAAAATGTGTTTCAGGTAACCTGACTATTCCTAATTTTTTGCCCTCAATCCTATTTTAAATGGTTGACGATGATTCTTTTGGACTTTTCCATTAAAAATATTGTTTTCTTATCCTCCCCATTGGATAAATTTCAGGAAAAGCCAAAAAAAATATCTTACCTTCCGACGGTATTCCAGGTTACCTGACTTAAGTTGTGGGTACTCGTTAGAACTGCCTCAATCTATACCCACAACCTATGTTCCGAGTATAAATAAGACAAATATCAAAGTTTTCAATGGAAAAGTAGCCATTTTGGAGAAATCAAAGAATGCACTATGACACACGGGTGTGATTTTTTTTTATAAAATAATATAATAAAATAAAATAACTTTTATCGTCTATCTATCATTTTTGCACCCCCATCCCCAACTTTACTTTTTTTTCAAATCAGTGTATCAACCACCCCATAGCCAGCTCACCCCAAAGAGCTGGCTATGGGGTGGTTGATACTCAAAATGTGTTTGAGTTCTTGCGATCGCAAGGTTACTTTGTCAGGGGAGATATCTAAAATATCTTGGCACCCAGAGTTGTGGTTCTTGTCCAAGACACATCGTCTTAACCTCTTGTATTTCTGTACCAAGTCCCATCAATATATCTCAAAGGGTAATGGAGTTATGGCAACCACATGGTTACATTGTCAGGGTAGATAACACATTGCCAGGGGAGATAGCTAAAATACCATGGCACCCAGCGTTTTGTTTCTTGCTCACGACACTCTTTCTTGACCCCAAGTTCACTTGTACCAACTACCATCAAAATATGTCAAAGGGTATAGGAGTTATTGATCGCAATGTTATTTTGTAAGGGGAGATAACTATAATACCATGACATCCAGAGTTATGGTTATTGCTCATGACAACCCTTCTTGACCTTATGTACAACGGTATCAAGTCAATCAATATATCTTCAAATATATAGGAGATATTGTGATCACAAGTTTATATTGTCAGGGGAAATAACTAAAATACCAGGGCACTCAGAGTTTTGGTTCTTGCTCACGGCATGCTTTTTGAACCTCATGTTCTATTGTAACAAGTACCGACAATCTATCTCATAGGGTATTGTAGTTTTGGCTATCACAATTTGGTGTCTGCGGACGGACGGATGGACGTCAGGCTGATCGCTATAACCCCAAACCTATTTGGTCAGGGGGATAAAAAATAAAACGCACCGTCAGCGGTCAGACCCTAATCAGACGTCACATGATCATTGTACAGCATCTGGTCTGGGTCCGTGCCGTCGCATATGCCGTCTACAAACCTGTAGACCCTATTCAGACGCCGTATAATAATTGTATGACGTCTGATTCACTGTTTGCACCTTTGTGTTCTGTCTATTGTCATACAGACGGACGGGTGGATGACGCCACGCTGATCGCTATATCTTCCGAGCCTGTTCAGACTAGGGATAAAAAACACCACCGTCGGCGATAAGACCCTGATCAGACGCGGCATTGTCGTTGCGCAGCGTCTTGTCTGGGTCTGCGCCATCTCAGATGTCGTTTCAAACCTGTAGACCCTCATCAGAAGCCGTTTAATAATTGTACGACGTCTGATCCGTATCTGCATTGTTTGCATCTGTCTGTTGCGTCTACGGACGGATATTTGAACGGACGCCACTCATAATGTTGTGTCTACAGATGGGCGGATGTACGGACGCCAGGCTCCGAACCTGTTCAGACCAGACTAGGGATAAAAAACACCACCGTGGGCTATAAGACCCTGATCAGACGCCGCATTATCCTTGCGCAGCGTCTTGTCCAGGTCTCTGCCATCTCAGATGCCATCTGCAAACCTGCAGACCCTCAACAGAAGCCGTTTAATAATAGTATGGCGTCTGATCTGGATCCGCATTGTTTGCATCTGTCTGTTGTGTCTACGGACGGACGGACATTTGGACGGGCGCAAGACTCATCGCTATATCCTTCAAACCTATTCGGCCGCGGAAAATAAAATAAAATGAACCGTCGGCGGTTGGAGCTGGATCAGACGTCGCACAGTGATTGTGGAGTGTCTGATCCGGGTGTCGTAGCATTATAAGGTCCTAAAACCTGTAGACCCTGATAAGGTGGGCTAAATAATTGCGTCTGTCTGTCTGTTCAAGTGTCAGCGTTGAGGCCCTGATCAGACGTTGCATATTTTTTTTTAAGAAATTAATATTTATTAAAGGGACTGAAACAATTGACCAATGAAAGGCTGTCTACCCATCTGTGGGTTTTATTGCCCGTAAGATGACCACCTGGGTACACTTTTGGGTACTGTTACGTAATTTATTGCAGCTCAAAGCTCGGCACGCTCTGGGTGGCATCCGCTGTATAAACATTCCTTGGGTATCATAATCCCCAATTAACTAATTATCTCGGGCCATAAATCCCTTGAAGCTTACTGATTAAACAGCGTGCTAATATTGTGTTTACATAAATCATGCAAATCATGCGCTACTAACACAAGTATTTTTTTTTTTTGGAACGGGGATTATTGCGTCATTCAGTAACTAAGCCCAGTAATTTTCCATTATGTCAGGCAAAGGTCATCGACCGGGGGCGAAGCGTCCCGTTACCGGATATTGATTTGTGGCCTACTCAAACGACCTTTGACCTGTAAACAGCAGTAAAATTGCCGAGCCTTTCTTTTTTTCACAATTTCAGCGTTGCTTTTTGTTTAAAATCTCTGCGGAACTTCAAACTGAACGATTCAGATGTCTGGGCCCTGTTGTTATTTGACAACCTACAACAATTATTTATTTTCTTTCAACATAGCCTACGGGATTTTTTAAAAAATCGGTAGTAGAACCTACCGTAAATTTTAAAAATTCTGTTGTACAGCCTACGGCCTATTTTGTTTTTCTAAAACCATAGCCTACGGCCACTAAATAAAAAAGTTGCCGTCCGCCCCACCCTAATAGATTATACTGGAATAGCCCCTAGGAAGTATGTCCATGGAAACGGGGTTTACAAATAACGAAGGTAATTTATCCAAGACCTTAGAAAATCTGTTCACTTAAGCATTCCCAGATAAAAACATTTAAAACAACATATATAGATTTATATAATTCATTTATTGCCCTTGTGTGCTGAGAGGAATACGATGATTTGTTCTCCTGAGCCTATAGAGGGTGAAAAAATTGTCATATTCCCCTGACACAAGGCGACAGATGATTTATGATACCGAATTCTGACTTCTAATTCTTTCAGTGAATGCATTGGTACTTTTAAGCAGTGACTTCAGAGAGGAATATTGCAGGGAATATGATAATTTATGGCCCTGCATGTGGCATGCTCTCGACCAATCAGAATTCTAGAATAGCTCATGAATATTAATGAGGTATAATTAAGGTTCATATGAGATTCTTCGGTCCCTTATGGCATAATGCTGATTTGCATTTTATGCAGATCATGGGTGATTCAAAGACAGCTTAGAAATTTAGATATATATAACTGAAGTTTTTCACAGTTATGTTAAATTCGGGTTCAATTCTCCGTTATATATCAATGTTGTGAATTCTTGTTAGAATTGCCATTCTAACAAGTACTCACAATTAAGATTTTAATTTCAGAAAAGTAAGAAAATTTTCCTAAAACCTGTTATGAAATATTCCACTTGATCCAGTTTTTCTATCTCAGTACTGTTAGCCATAACAATGCATCAGAGACCATCCTTATGGAAATACATCTATGAACACAAACATGTACAAAAAAACTTTGATGTTCCTCGTTTAATTTTGATTTGAAACATTACTTAATAAACACTGACACCCTGTCAGTCAACTGCTAGCTGGATATAAATTCAAAACACAATACTTTGTAAAAAGCATTGCAGCCTGCTACACTGTATGATTAAACACAACACATCAAACATCAAGAACATACATCAAACCTATGAACAAAAATAAGTTTGTTTGTTTGATTTGAGGTTTAATGTCCCCGTCAACACTGTAAAGGTCATTTTGGAGATGTTGCTTCCAATTTTGTGGGACTTTTACCCGACATTGAGATGAAATGACATCTCAAGCCCTGTCGCCCAATGAAACCAATAGGGTTTATTAGCATGGACGGTCCACCTCGCACCGCGGTTCCTGGACAGGCTTAGATCCTCTAAGCGGTTTACCAGTACTAGTGTGCGGGCCGAATTCAGCTCTGCGTGGAAGCATCATGCAGCCCATATATTTCTTCAAGCCCCGATGGGCGGGGGCCGATCACTCAATCGTGATTTGATCTACCTTACAACTGACCTCCAAACAGTGATATATAACTCAACAAATATATTTCTTCAAGCCCCTATGGGCGGGGGCCGAAACAAAAATAAGTGTTTGTCAAAACTGATAAGATAATGTACATTGCATGATTCATTTTTAGAATTCTCTCATGAATGACATCTGAATGTCAACTAACAGTTGCTTAATCAAAGTTTGTTTCTATATTTCTGTGTTCATACGTGTATAGCCCTGCCACCCAATGAAACCAAGTTTATAAGCATGGACGGGCCGACTCGAACAGCATTGTGTGGGCAGGCTTAGATCCTCTAAGGGTTTACCAGTACTGGTGTGTGGGTCGGTTTCAGCTCTGTGTGGAAGCATCATGCAGCCTACCTATTTCTTCAAGCCCTGATGGGCGGGGGCTACCGGCAAGTGAAGTAATTGCAGTATTAAAACTCCACAATCAGAAATAGAAGGTATGCAAGAAAAAGAATCCTACATGGTGTGAGGTGTGGATAGAAAAATTCGCCCCTCGGGATCTAAATCAATGGCAGCCTGACAACCTCTATAGCTCAGTGGTTAGCATGTTCAACTTATGATCAATAGAGGTTTTGGGTTTGAATCCAGCCACCGGAGGTGAGGTGTGTCCTTGGGTAAGACACGTAATGCCACTGCCCCACTCTCTACCCGGGTGTAAATGGGTAGCAGTGGTGTAAAAGTCACTGCCCTTCTCGCGCGCGTGATAAGATGTTCAATCCAACAAAATTCTGAGGACAACAGGGCTTGAGATGCCATTTCAACTCAATGTCGGGTAAAAGTCCCACAAAATTGGAAGCAACGTCGCCAAAATGACCTATACAATTCTGACTTGGCCGTTAAATCTCAAATCAAACAAACAAACAAATGAAAAAAATACTGAATCCAGTAGAGAAACAAATTCTTATCCAGTTTCATGTACCGTAAAAATCCAAAAAATTGTTTCCTGTTCCGGCAAGAAGTACAAAAAGTGCAGACAGAATGGCAAACAGTGTAGACCCTGATCAGACTGCTCCTGAATGCTCCTTCAGGAGCAGTCTGATCTGGTTCTGCACTGTTTGCTTAGGACTGTCTGTCCCAATACTTAGGATCATTATGTTATATCAAAATTTGCATAAAAGACATCCACTGAGCCATGCCATGAGAATACCTGTTTAATGGTATTTTCAAACAACAAAGGTGCAGATCAGCCAAGGCATCTGTGCAGTCTGATCTGATCTGCAGCTTTGTTTTCACTGCCTTGAAAGTACAATACCTCTAATTTCTACAGTAGAACTTTGATGCTCATACACCAATGGCTCCTTTACCATGGCTGAGTCAAACACGTTCTTGAGCCCCTAGGGAAATCCTCTACATAAGAAATAGTGGGGGATAGTTTTGGAGATTTCCGTCTTTTATCTTGCAAATGCATGCTGTGTGTACTCATTAGAATCGCCTCAACGAGGTCCCAAAGGTGCTTGAGTCATTGAAGTCTGACTGTATATCTAATATTTCAAGACTGTTGCTACTCTGTGTAGCTGCCGGCCTCGGTAGCTCAGTCAGATGCCCGTCTGACTGTGATCAGGAGGACGCGAGTTCGATACCTGCCAGAGTCAGCAACATTCTTTCATGGAGATTGATCATGTAATCTTTTCTACAGTCATCTTCTCCCACTGATTCAAGAAGGGCAGTTGTCAGTTTCTAGCGAAAGAATGTGCACTGTACTGGTAAACCACTTACGTAAAAGCCTGCCCAGGAAAAGTGTGGATAGGTAAACTGACCAGCTCAAAAATGACCTAAATAGTGTTGAATGGGCCATAAAACTCCAAAACAAACAAACTCTGTGTAGCTGTGGAGCCTGGTTTGTGTCGTACCTGATCAAATACCCTGAAGACAGATTTCCTCACAACTGGGTTGAATTTTTAAACCCTGTACTTGCTATCACCATGTTTTCCCATATATTCTGTCCATTTTTGATCACTGTAAGGCAATATGTGAACCTTCCTGATATTACTGAGCGGCTGATTGAGCGTAAATGAGCTTTTAGAAGGCACTGGAATCGTCTTGAACTGGTTGCTGAGCATATTCAAGCTAACAACATCAACATTTAAAGTGTACTTAATTTTGTAATAGCTGAATCTGTTGTCCACAAGCTGTCCGGACATAGCGTAGATAGCAATATATTCTAAGACTCCATCACCATCTAAGTCCCCAATGGCACCTGGAGAAAAAAATTTTATTTAAGAAATAGATCAGCTCTAACTGTGATTTGTTGTGTAATAAATCACAGTTTGGAGGTCAGTTGTAAAGTAGACAAATCACAAGCGCGTAGCGCGCGTGATTTGTCTACTTACAACTGACCGACAAACTGTGATTTATTACACAACAAATCACTGGCTAGAGCTGATCTATTTCGATTCTAACACGCTGAAGATCGGCAATAATGTTGTTGTTTCCTTCAAAATCTCACAACTTTTCGCCATTGTTAGAAGAAATCC
This sequence comes from Lucinisca nassula, assembly GCA_963580285.1. NCBI lineage: Eukaryota > Metazoa > Mollusca > Bivalvia > Lucinida > Lucinidae > Lucinisca > Lucinisca nassula. The sequence goes on along the minus strand of OY757011.1, from coordinate 75,878,028 downwards.
CGCGTAAATTATCGTCTGAAACACATGCATTTATATCCTTTTCTAACGTTTTCGATGCGAGAAAATGACGTTACACCGTCTAACGTCAAGTAAATCGACAAGTGACGTCATAAATTTGCAGTTTTTAATGACGTCACACGTCATGCTCTTCCGAGCTGTGATTTGTTGCAGAATAAAACACAGTAAGTTTACAGTGCCTATATAGGCGCGCTGTGTTAGAATGTTTTATAATGGTACCTTCCCCCATATATTTAGCAGGGGTCCATTTTTTATAAATGTACAAATAAAGGTTGAGTTACTTTAACCAATGAAATGCCAATCATGACAATTGTCATCTGCTTTGCCATCTGCTGGTTACCTTAAACGTAATTTTTTACAAATAGTGTGGACCCAGATCAGACTGCTCCTATAGGAGCAGCCTGATCTGGGCCCACACTTTTGCCTGCATGCAAAAATATTTTTAAAAGTTTGAAAAAAAAAAAAAAAAAAAAAAAAAATCTAAGCAGACAACATAAGCAGACGACATTTTCAGATGTAGTTTTTCTCAGCGTCTTAATGGCAGACAATCATCAAGTTGTGTGTGTAATAAAAACCCCTCTAAAGTCTAAACCCCACATTTTACAGAGACAACTGCATTTACTGGGGTAGGCATTGTTTTTTTCTTATTTCTTTTCCAAAACATAGTATGTGGGTACTCATTAGAACTGCTTCAATGAGGTGGTTCTAACAAGCTTCCATGACCTATGTTTGGAGTATAAATAAGGAACATATAACAAATTTTCAACAGAAAACTACTATTTGGAGACGTACAAGAATGTTCTATATCACACAGATGTGTTATTGCAATGTAATTCAAAATCACCCTTTCAACCTGGCATAATGGTACAGATAACTATGCAAACAGTGCAGACACAGATGAGATGATTCATTACAAGCTGTCCCATCAGGATCAATGCAGTTTGCTGTCTTGTTTATAATTTTGACTGGAAAACCCAAATTGCCAAGAATGGATGAGTCCAAATTCAAAGATGGAAAAGTCTATTTAGAAACTTAAGGGGAATGGGAACACCTTCAGGGGAGGCAACTCCTGCAAAAAGTTTTTTTGTCTCCCATGTCAACAGGGGTCAACTCTAAAAGGAAAGGATTTGCTCCTCTTTCCTTTAAGAGTAGATCCCTTTTTCAGTGGGACACGGCTTATAGAAAAGCAAATAGGTTGTCTCTCTTTGAAAAATGGCGAAAAATCTGCCAGGTGTTCCCATTCCCCTTAATAGTGAATGAGTTGACTTTAAATGCTGAAGAGCTATTTTGGCAAGGGAGAGCGTTCTGGGCCCAGTTGTTCAAAGCATCGTTAGCTTAACAAGCTTGTTAGTGGTCTACATGTACACTATCGAAGTAAGGGCAATATCTTAAGCCCCGGTCCCACAGATCTTGCGACTGCGATGCGACCTCTCTGCAACTGATTTCGTTGCAACTGGCCCGCGACCTTTGCAACTGTTGCAACTAAATTTGCTCCGTAAATGTGATCGCCGATCCGTCGCCGACTAGTCGGCGACCGGTCGCCGAACAATCGGCGATTAATGTTGCCCAAAGTCGGCGATCAATCAGCGACTTGTCGCCGAAGAATCGCCGTATGATCGGCGACTGACTTGCAACAAGTGAAACATGATCGGGGACTAGTCGGCGATCAATCGGCGACTCTTCAGAGACTGGATAAAACCGATCGGCGACTTGTCGGACACTTTTTTGCCTTTTTTTTTTTTTTGACACAGACAAAAATAAACTAAATTTTCGACTGCTGAGGGTCTTCTCAGGGCTGCTGCAAGTCCTCGTCATCCGAAATTGGTGACCGAGCCTTGCTTCCCGTTTTTTTTTCGGCTGCGCCGCCGTTTTCTTTTGCCCGCCTCTCCGAACCATTTTGCCTCTTTGAAAGCTGTCGTCGAAATGATGCTAGGATGTTAACAGTTTTTCATTGTAGTTGGCGCTATAATCGTTCGGTGGTTTTAACACCTTTTTACAGCTTGTCGGCGACCAGTTGCAGACCAATCGCAGATCAATCGCCGACTTATCAGTGATCAATTTCCGATCGATCGCCGACTCATCGCCGAACAGTTGCCGACTCATCACCGATAGGTCGTGGATAGATCGCGGATCAGTCGGCGATTAGTCGGCGATCGGTCTGCGACCAGTCTCCGATAAGTTGCAATAGGGTTGCTAGAATTTACAGCCAAATTTGCATAAATTCGGTCGGGGATCGATCGGTGACTGTTCGGCGATCGATCGGAGATTGGTCTGCGACGTCTAGAAAACCATAGCAACTAGTCTGCGATCAAAATCAGTCGCAGCCAGTCTTTTGTGCATGCACAAAAGACGATCGGCGACTAAATTTGTTCGGCGACCTACCCGCGACCTTGCTGCAACCTTTATAAAACCTCCGTGCGACTTCTGAAACCGCTCCGCGATTGCCATTTTTTTTTAGTCGCAGAAAGGTCGCATCGCGGTCGCAAGCTCTGTGGGACCGGGGTTTTACACAGTGTTATTTTTGTTGAAAAAAAATGAGAGCAGCTTTTGCATTTGCATCTCAATGTTGGGTAAAAATCCCACAAAAGCGGAAGCAATGTCTCCAAAATGACATAAATAGTGCTGATGGGGACGTAAAACCTCAACACAAACAAAAACAAAGCATAGAGTAGAACTTCGATGGCTTGAACACCCATAGCTCGTTTACCATGGATGTGTTGAACCAGTTCTTGAGCCCCTAGCGAAATCCTCTACATAAGAAATAGTGGGGGATAATAAGGATATTTTAGTCTTTTATTATGCAAATGTATGCTGTGTGTACTCGAACAGATTTTCGAGGTCCCAAAGGTGTTCGACCCATTGAAGTTCGACTGTATTTATATCTCTCGAAAACGGAGGGGGCAGTACTCCTAAAAGTAAGAACTGGTTCAATGGAAGAAAATTTGTCCTCTCCCTCTCTTTAGTATTATCCCTCCTTTGAGAATAGATCTGAATACCAGGGTCCGGTTGTTCAAGCATTGTTAGCTTGATGAGTCTGTTAGTGGTAAAATTGCTAATTTTTCTAGCAAGTACAATATCTAATAGTGTTATTTTTGCTGAAAAAATGAAAGCAGCTTCTGCATTTGCAAAAGCTGCTCATATTTTTTTCAGCAAAAATATTAGCATATTTGCCATACTGAATGATCAAACTTCTAATGATATGTCAACTAACATCATTGTAAGTTTTGAACAACTTGCCGCAGATAAACAATGGAAAGGTCTCTTTTCTAAATGGAGGTCAAACATTTCAGATATTTCTGATTTTGTTAACCCATTTAGTACCAGAACCCCCAAAACGGGTACCCTGGCAAACAGTGCAGGCTCAGACCAGACGCCGCAGAACGAGGCGTCTGATCAGGGCCTCCACTGTTTGCTAAAAGTTCAGCCATTTTCCAAATAAATTTTGATGAAAACACAACCTGACACCCCTAAATTTTGAAATGAATTCCTGTTATATACAAGGAGGAAGATTCCATTTGGTACAAAAAGGGTTAAGAAATAAATTAGCACTAGCAGCAAGTTGCCGAGTAATAAATCACTGTTTGGAGGTAATTTATAAGTTGAAAAGTGGATCGAATCACCATCGTGTGGCACAGGAGGTTTGTCTACTTACAGCTGACCAACAATTGTGATTAATTACTCTTCAATTTAAAAAATTATTACAGCTGAACTATTTTGATCCAAACACGCTAACAAGAGGCCCAAGAGGGCCTGTCGCTCCACCGGCCAACTTCAGACAATTGTCATATTTATTACATTAACCAATTGTATACTAGTGAACTCTTCTATTGCTATATGTTGGACCAGTCCATTTGTCATATAAGGGGTGTCAGGCCTATTTTTTCTATTTTTGATGGAAAATTCTGTTAGCAAATAGTGCAGGCCCTGATCAGACTTGGTGTACTGTGGGGTCTGATCTGGGCCAGTACTGTTTGCCAAGGTACCCATTTAGGGTTTTCCCCGCATGCAATGGGTAAAAAAACAAGAGGGCCATGATGGCCCTGGATCGCTCACCTGATCCATAGTGTAACAAGTGGGCCCCAGAGAGGGCCATTATTGGCCCCAGGGCTTTAATGTGCGTAATATTGAGGGAGGTCTTAAAGGTGAAGCTTCATAACAAACATCAACAAGAGCTGTCGCCAGACAGCATAGCTCGCCTGTTTCGCGACTTCAAGATATAAGGAAAAATTTATGAACCATGAAATATAGGTCACACTCACCTTGATATATTTGAGATCAATAATCAGGTCACATGGAACATTTATTCCAGATATTACATTTTAGGATCAAATTGTATCTGAATTATAAGGCAAAATCATTGAACCATGAAAATAGGTCACAAGGACCTAGATATATTTCCATGTCAATCATTGGGTCAAATGGAACTAATAATCCAGGTGAGACATTTCTCCATCAAATAGTATTCAAGATAATTGGAAAAATCACTGAACCATGAAATATAGGACACACTGACCTAGATATAATTCAAGCTCAATCATGGGGTCACATGGAATAAAATCCAGGTATGACATTTCTCCATCAAATAGTGTTCAAGATAATAGGCAAAATCACTGAACCATGAAATATAGGTCACACTGACCTGGATATATTTTGCGATCAATTATAGAGTCACATGGAACTAATAATCCAGGTATGACGTTTCTCTATCAAATAGTATTCATGATAATAGGCAAAATCACTGAACCATGAAATATAGGTCATACTGACCTAGATAGATTTTGAGGTTAATAATGGGGTCACATGCAACTAATAACCCAGGTATAACATTTCTCCAACAAATAGTATTCAAGATAATAGACAAAATCACTGGACCGTGAAATGTAGGTCACCATGACCTAGATATATTTTGCGGTCAATTATTGGGTCATATGGAACTAATAATCCAGGTATGACATTTCTCCATCAAATAGTATTCGAGATAATAGGCAAAATCGCTGAACCATGAAATATAGGTCACAGTGACCTAGATATATTTTGAGGTCAATAATGGGGTCACATGCATTTAATAATCCAGGTATAACATTTCTCCATCAAATAGTATTCAAGATAATAGACAAAATCACTGGACCATGAAATGTAGGTCACCATGACCTAGATATATTTTGCGGTCAATTATTGGGTCATATGGAACTAATAATCCAGGTATGACATTTCTCCATCAAATAGTATTCGAGATAATAGGCAAAATCGCTGAACCATGAAATATAGGTCACAGTGACCTAGATATATTTTGAGGTCAATCGTGGAGTCACATGGAACTAATATCCCAGGTATGACATTTCTCCAACAAATAGACTTCAAGATATAAGGCAAAATCACTGGACCGTGAAATGTAGGTCACCATGACCTTCACCCTTTTACACTTTAACCAATGTCACTTGATTGGCTGATGTATAACCAATTGTGTCTATAACTCGTTAGTATAATGGAAAGGTATACAACAAATTATAAAGGTGTCCTAGATTTTGACCCCCAGCCCCACCCCATCCCCAATCCCAGACATGAACCCAGGGGTGTGTTGTCTTGGAATCTCATAAGACACTCCCAGGTATCCAAGTTGTAAATATGAATGCTTTGTGATGAGTGACTGTTGAGATATAAGCATTTCAAAAACTTTAACACAGAATTACAAAGGTGTTCTAGATTTTGACCCCTAGCCCCACCCCGGGGCATGAACCCAGGGGTCTGTTCTCTTTGAACATCAGAGGACCCTCCCAGGTACTTAAGTTCCAAATATGAGTGGTCTGTGATGAGTGACTGTTGAGATATAAGCATTTGAAAAACTTTAACGCAGTGTGACGGGAACGCAAACGCAAACGCACACGCGCACGCCATCCGAGGTGACAACAATAGCCCTCCTTGTACTTCGTACAGGCGAGCTAACAAAGGCAATAATTTGAACAATCTTGGCAAAGGTCCACTAGATGAAGCTACACATCAAATATCAAAGACCTGGGCCTTGCGGTTTCAGAGAAGAAGATTTTTTTTTTAAAGATATTCCCTACATAAGCCTATGCAAAACCAAATGGCTCCGGGGCTATATAAATCTATGTAAAACCAAAGGGCTCCAGGGTGGGGGCATTTGTGGCCCCAGGGCTATACCTTGAACAATCTTGGTAGAGGTCCACTAGATAAAGCTCCATACCAAATATTAAAGGCCTGGGCCTTGCAGTTTCAGAGAAGAAGATTTTTAAAGATTTCCCTATATAAGTCTATGTAAAACCAAAGAGCCCCAGAGCGGGGACATTTTTGGTCTCAGTGCTATAATTTGAACAATCTTGGTAGGGGTCCACTAGATGAAGCTTCATACCAAATATCTAGTCCTGGGCCTTGTGGTTTCAGAGAAGAAGATTTTTAAAGATTTTCCCTATATAAGCCTATGTAAAACCAAAGGGCCCCGGGGCGGGGGCATTTTTGGCCCCAGCACTATAATTTGAACAATCTTGGTAGGGGTCCACTAGATGAAGCTGCATACCAAATATCAAAGACCTGGGCTTTACGGTTTCAGAGAAGAAGATTTTTAAAGATTTTCCCTATATAAGCCCATGTAAAACCAAAGGGCCCCAGAGCGGGCACATTTTTGGCCCCAGCACTATAATTTGAACAATCTTGGTAGGGGTCCACTAGATGAAGCTTCATACCAAATATCAAAGACCTGGGCCTTGGGGTTTCAGAGAAGAAGATTTTTAAAGATTTTCCCTATATAAGCCCATGTAAAACCATGGGGCCCCGGAGCGGGGGCATTTTTGGCCCCAGCACTATAATTTGAACAATCTTGGTAGGGGTCCACTAGATGAAGCTTCATACCAAATATCAAAGACCTGGGCCTTACGGTTTCAGAGAAGATTTTTAAAGATTTTCCCTATATAAGCCCATGTAAAACCAAAGGGCCCCGGAGCGGGGGGATTTTTGGCCCCAGCACTATAATTTGGACAATCTTGGTAGGGGTCCACTAGATGAAGCTTTATACCAAATATCAAAGACCTGGGCCTTACGGTTTCAGAGAAGAAGATTTTTAAAGATTTTCCTTATATAAGCCCATGTAAAACCAAAGGGCCCCGGAGCGGGGGTATTTTTGGCCCCAGCACTATAATTTGAACAATCTTGGTAGGGGTCCACTAGATGAAGCTTCATACCAAATATCAAAGACCTGGGCCTTGTGGTTTCAGAGAAGAAGATTTTTTAAGTTTTTGGTGAAAAAAATCTATTTTTGGCTCCTGTGACCTAGATGTGCAACGGACCGGAACCATTTGAACAACTCTGAAAGGGGACCACCTAAGGATCATTCCTGTGAAGTTTGGTCAAAATCCGATCAGTGGTTCAGGAGATGTCGTTTAAAGAAATTGTTTACGGACGCACAGAAGCACGGACGAAAGACGGACGAAAAGTGATCCCATAAGCTCACCTCGTCACTACGAAGGAATTTAGAAGAGGACTAAGTAAGGAACATTCCTGTGAAGTTTGGTTACAATTGGCCCAGTAGTTTAGGAGGAGAAGGTGTTTTAGCATTACACTATATGTTAAATAGGGAAAATAAGCCCCGCCCATGGCGGCCATGTTTTTTGTCGGATCAAAATTTCTTCAAGGAATCTGAAAGAGGTCCACCCAAGGAACATTCATGCAAAATAAAAATGAAATCCAACAGGTGGTTTTGGAGCAGAAGATTTTTAAAGATTTTTAATTTTTTGTGTGGTTTTGTTGCCATGGCAACCAGAGTTCTGGGTATAACAAAATTCTTTGAAGGAATTTAGAAGAGGACTAAGTAAGGAACATTCCTGTGAAGTTTGGTTACAATTGGCCCAGTAGTTTAGGAGGAGAAGATGTTTTAGCATTACACTATATGTTAAATAGGGAAAATAAGCCCCGCCCATGGGGGCCATGTTTTTTTGTCGGATCAAAATTTCTTCAAGGAATCTGAAAGAGGTCCACCCAAGGAACATTCATGCAAAATAAAAATGAAATCCAACAGGTGGTTTTGGAGGAGAAGATTTTTAAAGATTTTTAATTTTTGTGTTGTTTTGTTGCCATGGCAACCAGAGTTCTGGGTGTAACAAAATTCTTTGAAGGAATTTGGAAGAGGACTAAGTAAGGAACATTCCTGTGAAGTTTGGTTACAATTGGCCCAGTAGTTTAGGAGGAGAAGATGTTTTAGCATTACACTATATGTTAAATAGGGAAAATAAGCCCCGCCCATGGCGGCCATGTTTTTTGTCGGATCAAAATTTCTTCAAGGAATCTTAAAAAGGTCCACCCAAGGAACATTCATGCAAAATAAAAATGAAATCCAACAGGTGGTTTTGGAGGAGAAGATTTTTAAAGATTTTTATTTTTTTGTGGTTTTGTTGCCATGGTAACCAGAGTTCTGGGTGTAACAAAATTCTTTGAAGGAATTTAGAAGAGGACTATGTAAGGAACATTCCTGTGAAGTTTGGTTACAATTGGTCCAGTAGTTTAGGAGGAGAAGATGTTTAAAGAAAAAAGTTAATGCACGGACGCACAACGGACACAGGGCCATGACAATAGCCACGCTGGCCTTCGGCCAGTGGAGCTAAAAATGACAATAATTCTATTGTTTCTTTCAAATTCTCCCTTTTGCCATTGTTTAAAGAAATTCTGCCAACACTATTGACAGTAACACACACATTTAAGTTCTTTTGTAACCATTAACACCAAATGTCTACAGGTTACATAATAAATTGGCTGCTTTTGGCATCGCACTTTTCTACCTAGTGATTTGTAGCAGATTCTAACACTGGTCGCCTATATAGCAAATGGTTAAATCCAGTCAAATCACATTTTGTTGTGTAATATATCTCGGTCTGGCGGTCAGTTTTAAGTAGATAAATCACTCAATCGTGATTTGATCTACCTTACATCTGACCTCCAAACAGTAATATATTACTCAACAAATCACTGCTAGAACTGATCTATTTCTTAAATAAAACACAATTCCTAATCTTGCCTGCATTAGCACGATGTGATAAAATTCCCACCCGCCCCCCACCCCCCACAAAGAAACAACAACAAAAAAAACCCAAAAAACTACATGCTCGAAGGCAAATGTACCTGTAGATCTGTCATCAGAATCTAGCAAGACACACTTCCTCTCAAACTTGGTTGCTTTCTGATCTATCATTATATCATCTTTGTTGCCACCTGGTTCATATGGAATCCCTACACCAAAGTGAGTTGCTGGGACACTTTGATTTTTAGCTTTACCATTTTCATCATGCATATATTGGTGGAATGGTTCAATTACTGGAGCATCTAAAAGCATAAACAGATAAATCAAACAATAGTGTCACACAAGCACAAAACATATAGGAAGCACAGTTAAGCTTCAATCGCTTGAATACGAGGGCTAGCCAATAAGTAACCAGCCATTCCCATTTCCAGTTGACCAAGGCAACCAAGATTTTGATGCCTTGTTGCAATACATGTTTTAGGTATGAGGGCAAAATTGCACCCTTATCGTGTCATTCACACATAAGAAATTGAAAGCCAGCGTACCGTGCAGTAATTCGGTACTTGTGTTTGAAAGCCAAACAGGTCAGGAACGCATTGCGAGTTGACCAATGTTTTTGGGTCTTCTGCACGATTGTATGCACAAGTTAAATTCTTGGTTGGGGAATTCAAAAATGGTAGACCGTCTTTACAAGACGAAGCACCAGGTCTGGATGCCCATCAGATGCCACCAATGAGGAAATGTGTAACAAAGTACGGGATCTGGTATACTCTGATAGGCGAATTAAGGTGGAAGAAATAGTGAATGTTTTACACATTTCACATGGTAGCATTTCAACAATTTTAAATGATTGCTTGGGTATGCACAAGCTAACAGCCCGTTTAGTCCCCAAATTCCTATATTAACTAGAGCTGTCAGTGAAACTGACTAGGGCCCCGGCAGCGCTATCAGAGGAGTAGGAAAAAATTTGTGGACGGACAGACAGAGTGATTACTATAGGGCACCCACACTTTCAGTGCGGGGCCCTAATTAGCGACGAGCAAAGGGCACCGAGAGCATCAGTATGCAGCGCATTGTTGAAGCAGTTTAGGTCAAAGGAAGATGATTTTCTTTCACATGTGGTGACTGTAGATGATACCTGGGTCTATCATTATGAGCCAGAGAATAAAACTCAAAGTCGCAAGTGGGTAGGGCCGGGGTCTCTGAGGCCAAAGAAGTTCAATACGCAACCCTCTGCTGGCAAGGTAATGGCAACGTTATTTTGGGATGCACACGGCATTATTATGTTGGACATTCTCGCAAAGAAAAGTACAATAACAGGTGAGTATTACGCAAATTTTCTCTACCAACTGAGAACTGTGATCTGTGAAAAATTCAAAGGTAGACTCTCCAAAGGGATTCTGCTCAAACAGGACAATGCAAGAGTCCACACCTGCAAAATTGCAATAGATGCTGTTGAGCAGAATCAATATGAGCTAATACCACACCCCACCTATTCTCCGGACTTGGCTTCTAGTGACTATTTCCTATTCCCAAACTTGAAAAAGGATATCCTTGGATGTCACTGCTGGTCAAACGAAGAAATCGTGGCAGCAGTTGAGGAGTGAGTCGGAGACAAGGACCCTGGCTTCTTCAGTTCTGGGCTGATGGCACTGGAACAGTGTTGGGCCAAGTATATCATTCTAGAGGGTAATTACATCGAAAAAGAAGAGATCGATCTCATACAAAAATAAGTTAGGCTGGTTTTTTTATTGACTCGCCCTCGTACCAAAGGCTTATTTACAATGATTAGCCCTTTTCAGATTGAATGGAATCTTCCTCTTTTTGTAAAGCTGGAATCCAATTCAAAATTAATGGGTGTCAGGTTGATCTGAGTTAGTTTCAGACATTCAATTAGAAAGTAGCCGAGCCTTTTGCAAACAGTAGAGGCCTGCACTGTTTGCCAGGGTACCCTTTTAGAGGTTTCCAGCCTAAAATGGGTTAATGCAACCTCGGTCTTAAGTCCCTACAGAATTCTTCCCTTAGCTTTAGAATCTGTATATTTAGTATAATTCAGGGATGTTTATTTAGGTTTATCTTGAAAAACCATGTCGTGTGTACTCATCAGAATTATCTCAAGGATTCTAACGCATACATAAAACCTGTTAATCTAATTCCTATACGCAACTTGCCTTTGTTTTATAGAAGACAGAAATATTATTCATTATGCCTCCTGATCTGGCCCATTAGTGGCTAGAATTTTAATTGTCTCTATTAAAAGTGTTCGAAATGCACACAAATGATGCTTTTTTGTTTGTGTTGAGGTTTTAAGCCTCCGTCAACACTATTTAGGTCATTTTGGAGACGCTGCTTCCAATTCTGTGGGACTTCTACCCGCATTGAGATGAAATGACATTTCAAGTCCTACCACCCAAAGAAACCACTGGGGTTTATATGCAGGGGTTGTTCTGACTAAAACTACTTTGCCTGGGCAGGCGTTTACCAGTACCTATGTTCAGTTATTTTCAGCTCTGGGCTAAATAACCATGCAGTCCATCTATTTCTCCAAGTCTTAATGGGTGGACGCAACACACAAATGAGGCATCTTTCCCTTAAGATCATCCAAGAATGTTGTTTGTTCTGCTCATTTTGTAAAATATTCATTGGAAGAGATGTCACATCCCTGATCAAAATCCACTATAGTGTTCAGAAAATTGTACACAATAGAAAGTGCACAAGAAATAAAACAGACCTGCTAATCCTCAAGTATACCATTGCAAATTGTCAGTAAAATATTGTATAAATGGTGTTTACTGGGATTTTTATGACCCAGTGATATTAACCTACAGTAAATTTCGATGGCTCGAACACCGATGGCTTGTTTACCATGGCTGAGTCGAACCCTTTTTTGAGTCCCTAGGGAATTTCCTCAACATTAGAAGTAGTGTGGGATAATTAAGGACATTTTCGACTTTTATCTTGAAAATGCATGCTGTGTGTGCTCATTAGAATCGCCTCGTCGAGGCGATTCTAATGAGCACACACAGCATATAGTTTTATTATGGAACACCGAAAAGATGTCCCAAAATTAACCCCGTTATGCCTCCTGGAAGTAACCCTCAGTGGCTCAAACTATCCCTGTCTTGAACAGGTTTTCATTGTCCTAAAGGTGTTCGAGCCATTGAAGTTTGACTGTATATCATGCTGAACACGACAACCCCAACTTTTACAAACAGTGTAGATTCAGATCAGAAGAAGCCATCTGATCAGGATCAACACCATTTGCCATGCAGTTTGTGAATTGAAAGAATACATTATATCAAGTGATTTGATTGGTTGAATTTGTTCAGCAGGATATGGGTTAAAGACCACTTCCCAACACTATGGAGATTAGATCATCAATATACAAAGTTCTAGTTGGCCCACGCCCATTGGGGCTTGGAGAAATAGATTGGGCTGCATGGTACTTCCATGCAGAGCTGAAACCGACTGTACATGAGTTCTGGTAAATTGCTTAGAAGGTCTAAGCCTGCCCAGGCAAAGTGGTGTGTGTAGGACCATCCATAAACCCTATCGGTTTCATTGGGCGGAAGGGCTTGAGATGTCATTTCATCTCAATGTTGGGTAAAAGTCACACAAAATTGGAAGCAACGCCTCCAAAATGACCTAAACAGTGTTGATGGGGATGTTAAAGCTCAAATGAAATAGACACAAATTTCCACTATTAAGACCAGCTAAAATTAAGAATAAATTCTTGCTTTAAAAAGACATTTTTAAAGTTTCAATTTTTCCTTCTTTGTGTTTACTATGCCCAGTGTCCTCTACAATGAGACCACCTTTGGGACTGTTCAAAAGTGGTCTTAAAGACCACTTTGGGACAGTCCAAAAGGTGGTCTTAATATCAGAATTTTACTGTAAATCGAAGGTTGAAGAAATTATGGCAATCAAGTGTTAAAGGTATGATCGGTACAAGCTTGACAACCATTGGCCCTTTGTTACGATTACTTGGACTACCTGCTGTTGTATGTACAGTCTTAACATAAACTACTGGAGCACTGTGTTGCAGTGTTAAAGCATCGGATTTGAGACTGAAAGGTAGCCCATTCGATCCCCGCAAGTGCCAAGTGTTGTTTCCTTGAGCAAGAGACTTTATCCACATTGCTTAGTACTGGTTTCTACCCAGGAAAAGAAGGCCACATGGAAGATTAGTACTAGTTTACTTAATGTATTTCCCTCTAGAAATGAGGTTGATATTTATTGTTATTCACCATATTTGCACTATTTGCTGGCTCCCAGCTTGCACAGAGTCAATATTGGAAAAGCAGGTAACCAGACCCCCCTGACCTTGAAACACTGATAACCTTCAGACTAGGAACCAGCAGATAATGCAAATAAGGTGAATATCTCAGTAGGTGTTTGAATTACGGTGACCATTCTGTTTCTATTACCAAATTCTGTCAGGCTTTCTAAATCTCATGTACAATTATATCAATCAATATATCATTAACAGTTCTGAAGTTCTGAATCAAAAGGTTATATTGTCAGGAGTGATAACTCAAATTACCACAGCAGAGTTGTAGATTTTCCATGTGACATGCCTTCTTGGCAGGCTTATATAATGGCAGTTATTCTTGCATAAATACCTATGTACATGGCTGTTTAAAGCCATTATCAAATGGACCGAAAGCTGTGCTCAAATAACAAAAACCATGTTCGAATCATGAAATTTGCATGCTGTTCGAACATGAATTTTGAGCTTTTAATATCACAAGCTCGGCATTGCTTTGTTTAAGTTACTTTGAGCGACGTAATGTTATCACCCTGAGCATAGCGTTTTAGGGTTCTAAGATGTCGTCAGAGGGTTACTGGGTAACAATGTCATTATAAACAACATTCTGAACAAACCGCCATATTGTTTGCCGGTTGCATTCGAAGCATATATATGGAGTGTATATGGAGACTTTGGGCGTCTTTGTCAAAATTTGTTGTCGAAATCAGAAGTTTTGCAAGAACAATGATCATGCATTGTTATTTCATTGCATTAGCATTTGCCGGATCCCTTGGTAAGTATTTGAACATTCAGCCTAGTGGCCTCATGTTCAAACAGCTTCCTCGGGGCCTGGCATATGTTAATGCATGAAAAACCATGAAATATTGATCCCTATACAGTGCATCTTCTGTTACTAGAAACTAACAACTGCCCTTCTTGAACCTGTGGAAGGGAGAGAATTACTGTCAAAAACAGTTCATGATGGATTTCCATAAAAAGTTAAGCCAACCTGGTGGGGATCGAACGGATGACCTCATGATCATCAGTCAGAAGTGCATCCAACTGAGCCACCGAGGCCAGCTACAGATTTAGGCTAAAATCAACTCACCATACCAATATTTCTGTAATGGAATGTCAAGAATTTTTAGTGGATTTTTCATGGTTGACCTGTCAACAATAAACATTTCTCCTCTATGTTTGGACAGATCATCATCACAGGTCACATGATATTTTCTGTACTCTTTAACCATGTAGTTTTTATCTAAAATTTGAAAAAAAAGAGTGTGATACAACAGACAGATTTAGATCATATATAACACAAAGAATCTTCGACGCAATAGCTAGCTTGGAACAGCTCCATTTCTTACTTAAGGGGAATGGGAACACCTGGCAGATTTTCCGCCATTTTTCAAAGGGAAACAACTTTTGGGACTTCCAGTTCACCCTGTCCACCTGAAAAAGGGGTTTACTCTAAAAGGAAAGAATTTGCTCCTCATGAGCAAATTCTTTCCTTTAAGAGTTGATCCCTAATGACATGGGAGACAAAAATACTTTTGCACGAGTTGCCTCCCCTGAAGGTGTTCCCATTCCCCTTAAGGGATGTATAGTATACAACTATTTCTTACCTTTCTGGAAGACAGCCAAAAATATCAGCCCCAAGGTGCTGTGGACCATCTGGCGAACTATCACTCTTGGACAAGGCCTCAAGGTGATCCAAAGCACCGAGGGGCTGAGAGTTTTGACTGTTTACCAGAAAGGTACGAAATGGATGTTTTATTACCAAACTCATATTCTGTAGGAACTGTTGCTTTTGAATCACTATGATCAACAAGTTTAATCTTTTTTTAGTATATAAATTCAGAAAATATATACTTGCAATGACTTCAGTACCCAATTTCGTAAAATCATTTTCGATATAAAGGGTTGGATACAACATAAATGTTATACAACAGACTGCATGCACGGTAGTTAACCAAATCACGGTTGAAAGCTTTGCTTCCCTCTTCAATTGCACGCCAGTAGGTCAGGCCTCAGATTCTAGGACCGTTCCAGCATAAAATTTAAAATGCTTTCTTGAAATTAAAATTTAATTTGATGTAATGGTTGGTACTTGATGCTCTGTCTCTGGTTGGGCCCATCAGAGTCTAACTGTTGGTTTTCTTATGCTCCAGCATTGCAGTGATTTCTTGCCATAGAGTCCTCACCACTGTTTCATCTCTGTATTTTTTTATATTTTTGTGTTCTCGGAGATGTTGCACTGATGACATAGGAAGGCTTCATATGGACTGAACAAATTATTTGTCTGAATCACGACAGAAGTAAGGGCAAGGATTGCAGCCGCATAAAATCTATTTAAGCCCCACCAGTAAAATATTTTCACGGACCATTCAAAGATGGTTCTTCTGTCGTGGTTTATTTTTGTTATAGTTCATCTTTGAATGTGTGTATCGCTTATCTTTTTATTTTGGATAGCCAATTGGTCATTTTGTAGGACAGTAACTGTCTTTTTGGCTTTCCTTTGTTGGTGTTTCCATTAGGGCCTAGTTATTTCATGTTTGTGTTTCTTTCCCTTTGGTGTCTTTGATGGAGGTGTGGGTTTCTGATATTTGCCTTTCCTTCTATTTTTTAATTAAAGCTATATTTTTAAGTCAACTTTAGACAACACAATTTATTTTAAGTAAAATTCAATCACCTAGATGCTTTTATTTATCAAATCAAATAAGGGTTGTTAATAAGTTGCTAGGCAATTTAAGTGACTTGGTGATAGTCAAAACTATCGATCCTGGGTGATAGTTCTCCGAGAACTGGTTCAAACTGATTGGCTTTTACTACAGGTGAAAAGACATGAAATAGTCGAAAATGTTTTTTAACTTCCCCTATACAGTATAGCTCCAATATATCGCGTTCCGATATTTCGCGATGTCCAATCTATCGCGGTCGCGCCGTGGATCCCGTTTTTTTCCCTTAAAAATTCATAATTAAAAAAAAAAAAAAGTTTTAAGTTGTTAAAATTTATTTAAAACCAGGTTAAACCAGGCACCAATTGTCAGTTCACACATTATAACCAAATAATCCAATTAGCGTCAGTTAGAACAGGTATTGGCGAACAATTAATCTTAATCCCCAAACTTGTCATAACTGAGTAATCCACTCAATGCTCAATCAGACAACGATGTCCGCTACCATTTTCATGCACGCGATCGGTAAATGACGTCATCCGACTCCAGCACCCCCACACATGTTTAATGTCATTGTGTGTATCTCTTTCATAAAAAAAAATGTTTGAAACCGGTAAAAAATATTTTCTTGATAGCTAAACGGTTGTGAATAGAGGTGGATAGAAAACCAGCGCTTTGCACAGCTCCCGAATTATCCCCAAAAGCTCCGTGTCAATAACCAACAACAGCGTTTGACTTTTCCCGCCCAGCGTCTGCTATTTGGCGCCAAAACATAAACATTCACGAGATCGCAGAAAAGTCCGTTTTTAATATGCAAACATCTACCGTTAGATGTAGCTAATTGTCTGAGGAGGGATTAAATCGTTTTCACATTGATTGTGGATTAAATTTTATGATTGGAGAATAAACGCCAATTAGCGACATAACTTGACCATATTTTCACACCTTATCGACACGCACCGCAGGGTGGCAATTATATGACAGGGATTAACAATAGTGTCATACTGGAACCGTAATAAATACACAGATGGTTTGTCTCTCAATTGACAAATTGACAGTGCAGCAATTATTGCGATTCACAAAAAGACTGACAGTTGTAAACGATTTTTTTTACACTTGCCCGAAATCATAACACAATTAAATGATAGTTTTGTTGTTGTATAGTTTTTCGGCCCCTGGTATCGCCGCGACTTGTATTGGCATTTCGGCAAACTACCGCGACTTATATCGCGCTCCGACCACATCGCGGTTTTCGGGCTATTGACCCCGACTACCGCGATATATCGGAGCTATACTGTAGTAGGTTGGCTAATAATGGATTTTATTGCAAGTTTTACAAAAATTCTGTACTTGAAACTAAATATGTGAACCCTTAATGCAGCCACTGATCTGGGTCTACACTGTTTGCAAATATTTCTTTTTGGAGATATTAGGCATATATGGATTGAACATTTACAAGAAATTTGTTGGAGGCCATTTGTTGGTTGTGGCCCAGTCAACACTTCAAGGTCATGATGAGTCAGTCACTTCACCAAGCCATACTTGTCAAAGGCAGATTGATACATAAGCAGTTAACCAGTACAGTTTGTGATCTTTAGCTAGAAACTGATGACTTCCGCTTCTTAACTCATTGCATGCTGGAAACCTCCAAAGAGGTACCTTGGCAAACAGTGCAGGCCCAGATTAGATGCCACGTTCTAGCCGTAGAACACGGCGTCTGATCAGGGCCTGCACTATTTGCTTAGAAAATTTTCTGTCAGGCCTGACACCCCAACATATAGCAATGGAAGATTCCACTAGTAAACAATGGCTTAAATTAGCCGAATAGAATGATCTTAGAGAACCTGGCCCCAATTGTTCTAAATGTATGTAAAATTTGAAGTATATCACTGGGAAAACAAGAGCTCCGCAAGCGGGGCATAATACGCCTGTGGCAATTAGTAAGATGGAGCATATATATACTGACTGTTGTACAAGTTTGGGTTTGTGGAACATAACCAAAGAACAATATGTGCTCCATATATTCTTACCTGGCACTATTAATAACCCTCAATGGCTCAAAACCTGTCTCCAACAAATTTTCATAGTTGGTAATATTTGGTGGGGCATAACCTCAAAATAATAAAGGCATAACTCTGGCAATAAATGTTGGACTGTAACCTTGAAAAAATATGCGCTGCTCCACATCATAGTCTCACTATACGTAAAGTTTCAGCTTCATCAGATGTAAAATGTGGGAGGCATTATCCCGAAACAAAATATGTTTAGAAAAATCTGTGAAAGGGGAATAACTCTGGTAACATCTGGCGGACTGTAACCTAAAAATATGCACTGTTCAACATCATATCTTACTATATGTAAATTTTCAGCTTCATCAGATGTAAAATGTAAGATGAGTTATCCGGAAATTTAAACGTAATGTTTAGAAAAATCTGTTAAAGGGGTATAACTCTGGTAATATTTGGTAGACCAAAACCTCAAAATAATATGCACTGTTCCATATCATGGTCTTACTGTATGTAAAGTTTCAACATAATTGGATCTAAAATGTCGGAGGAGTTATCCGAAAACAAAATGTTTACAGAATTTTTCAAAGGGGCATAACTCTATTATTATTTGGTGGACCATAACCTTGATTAACCCTTTTAGTACCAAATGGAATCGTCCACCTTATATATAGCAGGAGTCCATTTCAAAATTAAGAGGTGTCAGGCTCCGTTTTCTTCAAAATCTATTTGAAACTGGCTGAAAGTTTTGCAAACAGTGCATGCCCAGATCAGACACCACATTCTGTGGCGAGTGATCTGGGCCTGCACTGTTTGCCAACTACCCATTTTGGGGTTTCCCATACAAAAAGGTTTAATATGCACTGCCACACAGCATGGTCTAACTAGAATTTGTTTTTCTATAAAAACACAGATGTCTCCCCCGTTTTTTACCTCTAAGTATGACCTTGACATTGAAGGTATTGACCTGGGTCTTGTGTCTAATGAAGATGAACGTTTCTGCAAAGTAACTTTAAAAAGTTCACAGAGAAATATAAAATGTTATTGGCCATACATAAAAAAGCCCTTTCTTTACCTTTGACCTCTAAGTATGGCCTTGACCTTTGAGGTACAACATATCATCTCATGATGGTTAACATTTCTGCCAAGTAATTTCATAATCCATCAAAGAATAAGGAAGTTATTGACTGTCCTTTTTTTTACCTTTGACCTCTAGGTATGACCTTGACAATGGAGGTATGGACCTTGGTCTTGCACATGACTCATGGTCTAATGATGGTGAACATTTCTGTATGGTTAATTTAAAAAGTCCAGCAAGAAATAAAAAGTTATTGACTGGACACAAAAATTTTTTTTTTACCTCTGACCTCTTAGTATGACCTTGACCTTGGAGGTACCGACCTGGGCCCAGCGTGCAACACATCGTATCATGATGGTTAACATTTCTGCCATGTAATTTCACAATCTATCCAGGAATAAGAAAATTATTGACTGAACACTAAAAAAGGCCCTTTTTTGTCCTTTGACCTCTTAGTAACCCCTTGACATTTGAGGTACTAACCAAGGTCATGCACACAACACATCGTCTTATGGTGGTTAACATTTCTGCCATGTAATTTCAAAATTCATTTATAAATAAGAAAGTTATTGACCAAAAACGAAAAAAAGGCCCCTTTTTTACCTTTGACCTCTAAGTATGACCTTGACCTTTGAGGTACCAACCTGGGTCATGCACATATTGTCTCATGGTGGTTAACATTTCTGCCAAGCAATTTCAAAATCCATCTAAAAATAAGAAAGTTATTGACAAAACATGAAAAAGGCCCCTTTTTTGACCTTTGACCTCTATGTATGACCCTGACATTTGAGGTACCAAACTGAATCATGCATGCAACATATCGTCTTATGATGGTTAACATATTTGCCAAGTAACTTCAAATTCTATCTAAAAATAAGAAAGTTATTGACAAAACACGAAAACAAGGCCCCTTTTTTTACATTTTACCTCTAAGTATGACCTTGACTTTTGAGGTACTAACCTGGGTCATGCACCCAACACATCGTCTTATGGTGGTTAACATTTCTGCCAAGCAATTTCAAAATCCATCTAAAATAAGAAAGTTATTGACCAAACACGAAAAAAAGGCCCCTTTTTTTACCTTTGACCTCTAAGAATGACCTTGACCTTTGAGCTACCGATCTTCCTCATGTGCACCACACATCGTCTCATGGTTGTTAATATTTCTGCCAAGTAATTTTAAAATCCATTTACAAATAAGAAAGTTATTGACCGGACACAATTTGCCCATACACACATACATACCGACAAAGTATGACCTTGACCTTTGCGGTACTAACCTGAGTCATGCACGCAACACATCGTCTTATGGTGGTTAACATTTCTGCCAAGCAATTTCACCTCTAAGTATGACCTTGACTTTTGCGGTACTAACCTGGGTCATGCACCCAACACATCGTCTTATGGTGGTTAACATTTCTGCCAAGCAATTTCAAAATCCATATAAAATAAGAAAGTTATTGACCAAGCACGAAAAAAAGGCCCCTTTTTTACCTTTGACCTCTAAGAATGACCTTGACCTTTGAGCTACCGATCTGCCTCATGCTCACCACACATCGTCTCATGGTTGTTAGTATTTCTGCCAAGTAATTTTAAAATCCATTTACAAATTAGAAAGTTATTGACCGGACACGATTTGCCCATACATACATACAAACCGACAAACTTCAAAGGGAGATAATTCAAAAAGTATAAATGCGAGAGTTATAGTTCTTGCGCACTGCACATCGTCTAATATTGATTAATATTTATATGAAGTTTCGTGAAGATAGCTTGAACGGTTTTCAAGTTATAGAGCGGATACGAATGTGTGACAGACGGACAGACAGACGCCCGGGGGAAAAACAATATGTCTCTCCGAAAAAAAAAAATTCGCGGGAGACATAATTATATATTAAGTTTCAGCTAAATTGGATGTAAAATGTAGGAGAAGTCATCCGGAAACGAAGAGTTTACAAAAATTTTCAAAGGCACATAACTCTATTATTATTAAGTGGACCATAACCTCAAAACACTTTGTGATGCCCCACATTATGGTCTAACTATGGATGAAGTTTCAGCTTGATCGGATGTAAACTGTAGGGGGAGTTATCTGGAAATAAAAAAATTACAAAAAATTTCAAAGGGGCATAACTCTATTAATATTTGGTGGACCGTAACCTCGAAACAATATGCGCTGCCCCACATCATGTTCTAACTATGAAAGCAGTTTCAGCTTGATCGGATGTAAACTGTAGGAGGAATTATCTGGAAACGAAAAGTTAACAAAAAATTTCAAAGGGGCATAACTCTATTAATATTTGGTGGACCGTAACCTCGAAACAATTATCGCTGCCCCACATCATGGTCTAACTATGGATGAAGTTTCAGCTTGATCGGACATAAACTGTAGGAGGAGTTATCCAGAAACGAAAAGTTTACAGATGGATGGACAGATGGATGGATGCCAGGGGAGGGGGGGGGGGGCATAACATAATACGACCGTTTTTCAAACGGGCATATAAAAATATAGCCCTCACACTTGGATGCTTTCGAGAAGTTATCCCTTAACCCTTATCCTGCTGTTCATGACAACCCCTACCTTTGCAAACAGTGCAGATCCAGAGCCAAAGAAGCCATCTGATCAGGATCTACACTGTCCTGCATTCAGTTTGTGAATTTGCAGGATTAAATTATATTTATTATATCAAGTAATCTGATTGGTTCAAAGCAGAGATGGGTGTGGCTAAATTAATTATTCAGCGGGATAAGGGTTAAGACACAGAAAAACAATATCTAAAAATGTCGTCAGCTTAGTCGTCTGTTGATTTTTTTTGCAAACTTTTTAAAAATATTTTTGAATACAGACAAACAGTGTGGGCCCAGATCAGACTGCTCCTATAGGAGCAGTCTGATCTGTGTCCACAATGTTTGCAAAAAAAAATTACTTTTAAAGTAACCGGCAGACAGCAAAACAGACAACAAATCGTGATTGGCATTTTAAGGGTTAAGAACTTACCTAATGGCTGACCTAGAGGAAAGTCATGTGACTGAGGTACTTCTTCTTCTCCATGGCGTTTCATTCTCTGAAACAAAACATTTCTGGAATGACATCCTAGTAACCCATCTTATACTGGAAACCCTATGGCATTTCCGCTTAAAAAATTCAGCCATTTTCAGAAACAATTTTATTAAAATAACTCAAACCTGCCATCGGGGCTTGAAGAAATAGATGGGCTGCATGATTCTTCCACGCAGAGCTGAAACCGACCGCACACGAGTACTGGTAAACCGCTGTATAAAGGATATAAGCCTGACCAGACAAAGCGGTGCGAGTTGGACCATCCATGCTTATAAACCTTATTTGTTTTATTGGGCGACAGGGCTTTGGAAGTCATTTCATTCCAATGGTGGGTAAAATCAATTTAATCAAGGATTTCAAATCAGATAAAACAATTATCAGAAAATGTAACCGGTGAAATTGGTGATAATGACCTGGACATGGACGTTGAACACAACACTAAACAATCATGTACATTGTATACAGTTACACTAAACGGTTAAATCAAACTTTGAGCCAAAGTATGTTTCTTTGCATTTTCTGTAGTTAATAAAATTACATGTATGAATAGAATGTTATGTCATGTTTTACATGTAAATAAATTACCTTACATCAGCAAATGATCCCTGAATCCCATACCCTGTTTACTCCGAACATGAGTTTATTCAGAACAAACAGGTGTTTAGTTTTCACAGTTTCACTGTATAAAGTAATTTTATTGGTTTTGTTTTTCTATGTATCGGAGAACCAGTACGAGGACTGTTCAAATATGAATGCAAGTAGAACGTTTTCTCATGCACTAATGCAAACATCACCTGGAAATAAATATCACAGCGTAGAAAAACATTTTACCTATACATTGAAACCAAACCTGTTAATATCCGTCCACTTTAGCCATGTATATCGTTCGATAAACACTGTCTACTCTTGTATACTAATACAAAACATGGTTGGAAGAAGGTCAGAGTACGTCATTGAAATACGGTCCTATATTAAGGACTGTTGTATTCTTGGTATACGGTGCAAAGACATTTTTGATGAAATATGTTTGGTTTATGGGCATAATGAAATGTCTTTTCCGACATTTTTTTGTTGGTGTAAGAAATTCAGCTGTGGGCTAGGCTCAACAGAAGATGCACCACATGATCGTCGGCTGAAAAGAGCAACATCTGCCAAGATGGTTGCTAGAGTGAAAGAAATAGTTGCTACCGATGCACGATACACCACAAGGCAAATAGCTAGTATGGTTGGCATCTCATTAGGAGCAGCTCATACAATTCTGAAACAGGATTTGAAAATGAGAAAGATCTGTGCTAGATGGATTCCCCATCAGTTGACAGATGAGCAGAAAAAGACATGCTTTCAGTGGGCCAAGAAGTTGCTTAAAAAGTTTCCAAATTACAATGCACGGTCTTTCGCTAATGTCGTCACAAGTGACGAGACATAGGTTCACATTTTTGAGCCAAAACGAAAGATTCAGAACAAAATATGGGCAACAAAGTATTGCAAAAGACCATGCATTGCAAAGCAGACCATGAGCGTCAAGAAGGTAATGTATGCCATATTCTTTTCAAATCAGGGCCCTGCTATTCAGGTTGCTTTGCCTAAATGCGAAGTTTTACAAGAATAAAGTTCTTCGAAAATTGAAGAAATATTTCAAAGAACGAAGACCCGCAACTGGTTTGGCCAATGTCAGATTGCTACATGACAATGCGTCATCGCACAAGGCGTTCATTGTGCAAGACTATCTGAAGCAGGAAAAGGTTGTTGAACTCCCTCACCCCCCGTATTCCCCTGACCTTGCCCTGTGTGACTTTTTTTTGTTCCCGCGGCTGAAAAAATACCTTTCTGGTCGAAAATTTGTACAGCGCAAACACCTCGGTTCTGCAATATTCCAGTGCCTTCATAGTATACCTCGAAAAGACTACCAAAATGCATTCAATGATTGGATCAGAAGACTGAAAGTTTGTATATCTCTTAAAGGGGAATACTTTGAGGTGATAAAATAAATTTTTCATCGAAATCTATCACGGAATCATTTTTATGTGCTTAGTTGCATTCATATTTGAACAGTCCTCGTACAGTGCGCATTCTTTTGCCAGAAACTGACAACTGCCCTTCTTGAATCAGCGGAAGGGAGAGAATGACCGTAGAAAACATTTCATGATCAATCTCCACGAAAGAATGTTGCCGACCCCTGCAGGTATCGAACCCGCATCCTGATCACCAGTCAGACGCACATCCTACTGAGCTACCGAGGCCGGCTAATTTTATTGGCTGATAGTTAGATATGGGTGTGGCGAAATTAAATGTTCAGAAGGCCAAGGGTTAAATATCCAATGATTACCTTATGTTCATTTTCACGCATAAGCTGTCCTTTACCATTTCTCCTGTAAGGGGACCCTAAACCTTTTAACTTGAACAGGAAGAGATCCCTATGGGGATCGCTGGTCTGAAGGACAAGATCTGAGTTCATTTCATAAAAGGAAGACTCCAAACCCCATAGAATGCTGCCATCTTTCCCACTTATCACAGATACCTGTCGAGAATGATACGAAAAAACATTCCGTTATAATTGTAAGTATTGGGACAGATAGGCCTAAGCAAACAGTGCAGACCCAGATCAGACTACTCCTTCAGGAGCAGTATGATCAGGGTCTGCACTGTTTGCCATTCCACCTGCACCTTTTGGACTCCTTGCTGGACCATGAAACAAATTTATTAACATTTTGGAAGAATTACAGCAAATCCTAAAGGTGTCCAAATTTTTTAGGATATTTACAGTAAGAGTCAATTGAAAACCTGTCTTTGGATGTGTGCACAGCAAAAGTTCAGATCAGCCTGCACATCAATTCAGGCTGATCAGAGTCTTTTTTGCACACTATAGGGATCGCTAATGCCCTAAGACAGGATAGACTGTATCCCAGCTTTGTGGGTATGCAGAATGAGTCTCCACCAAACAAAAAATGTTTTAGAAATAGATCAGCTCTGACTGTGAGTTGTTGAATAATAAATCACAGTTTGGAGGTCAGTTGTAAAAGAGATCAAATTATGAGTGTGTAGCATGAGTGATTTGTCTGTTTACAACTGACTGATACATCAAGTGAACAAGTCCGTAAAATTAATACCCCACTAAACCAAATTTTATATTGAGAAAACTGGGGTTTACGAGGGTATATTCATTATTTTTCTTATTTCTGCTTCAAGACATAGGCTGCAGGTACTCATTAAAACTGCCACAATGAGGCAGTCCTTATGAGCACCCACAACCTCAAGACAGGCTGCGGGTACTCGTATAACATAAGAAAAATACCACAGATTTTCATTCTTCTAACTATTGCATGCAGTATTCTTATCGACAGCGGAACAGCATCATTGGCACAATAATGTTGTCATCATCCAATCATATTGAAGAGAACAATATTTTCGACGTCACTTACACTGCAGAATGTAAATTTATTTTTAAGAGTTTCAGAAAAATTAGCAGCATCACTTTTTTTTATTTTTTTTTCATTTTCTACTCATTAGTGGATGAAACTTTATTAAGAATTCTGTAATATATACCACAACCTCATTATAACACAGTTCCTTATAACATGGTTTTGGATATAACATGGTTTCAAGATCAATCCCAAAAATGAATAGATTATACAGAAAAATGACCATTTTTCTATATAATCTATACATTATTGTTTGGATATAACACAGTTGTTTAACTTACACAGTCTCTGCTTTGGACTCCATTAATAGTGTTATAAAGAGGTTGCGGTGTATGTCTCCTCAGCATAAACAGCACAAAGGAATGGATGTTACTGTTTACCTATTTAACTCAGATCAAATCAGAGAAAACCTCCCTTGTTTTGATGTAACGCCACGTGACATGACTATTGTAGTTAAGGAAGTTTTAATTACATCATATTCCACAAGTTTACAACTTTACACTGTGACTGTAATGGTCCCCCACATATCAGGGCTTGAAGAAATAGATGGGCTGCATGAAGCTTCCACGCAGAGCTGAAACCGACCGCACACTAGTACTGGTAAAGCACATAGAGGATCTAAGCTGCCCAGGCAAAGGGGTGAGAGCCGGACTGTCCATACTGATTTCATCTCCATGTCGGGTAAAAGTCTCACAAAGCAATGGGAAGCAACATATCCAAAATGACCTGTACAGTGTCGAAGGGGACGTTAAACCTCAAATCAAATAAACTGATTGTAAACGTATTTTTTTTTAAACAGAATCATATTAGAGCCCAAGAAACAGTAACTAGGATAATTAAAGGGAATGGGAACACCTGGTAGATTTTTCCGCCATTTTTCAAAGGGAGATAACTTTCGGGACTTCCTGTTCGCTTTTCTATAAGCCCTGCCCCACTTAAAAAGGGGTCTACTCTTAAAGGAAAGAATTTGCTCCTCAGGAGCAAATTCTTTCCTTTATGAATTGACCCCTAATGACATGGGAGACAAAAATACTTTTGCAGGAGTTGCTTCCCCTGAAGGTGTATCCATTCCCCTTAAGGGATAATTTTCTTATTTCTTGTTAGAAACATATGTTTGTGGGTACTTGTTAGAATTGCCTCAATGATTCTAACTGGTACCCACAACACATTTTAATGGAGGGGTAAGAAAAACAAGAATTCTGCCAAAGGATAGGTCATACCTGTGGGAGCACAAAATCACTGAACCATGAAATGTAGTCAAGGTCAAACTGGTGCATGCATAGAAGTTGCCACACTAAGTCAGTGAACCATAAAATCTAGGTCAAGGTCAAATATAGATACTTCCATTAAAGTAACCATCTCTAGATGCAAGTTTGGACCAAGTATCATTAATGAAGCTCTTATAGTTCTTAAAAAATGCACTTGAACATTAGGCCTAACGCTAGGGTTGGAGAAATAGTTCACAAAGTCTGTGATTCCTGAAATGTAGGTCAATGTCAAATAATTATGGATGCAGCGTTAAAGTTGATACCCCTAAACGCAAGTTTGTACCAAGTATCATTAACCGTTTTTGTACCAAATGGAATCTTCCTTTTATATATATACCAGGAGTTCATTTCAAAAATAAGGGGTGTCAGGTTATGTTTTCTTCAAAATATATTTGGAAAATGGCTTAACTTTCTCAAACAGTGTAGGCCCTGGTCAGATGCCACGTTCCACGGCATCTGATCTGGGCCTACACTGTTTGCCAATTGCTCGTTTGAGGGTTTCTGGTACAAAACGGGTCAATGAAGCTCTGATACTTCTTGGGGAATGAACTTGAACATTAAAGTGAACACTAGGGTTGTCACTAATGTTTGACAGCTTGATGAACAAATGGACAGAAATTTTGATTCCTATATTGCGCCATGCATAATACAAGCACAAAAATTATCCTCAAATTAATCTCTGTACCCGGTACTCCTCATTACCTTAAGGGGAATGGGATCAACTTCAGGGGAGGCAACTCCTGCAAAATTTATTTTTGTCTCCCATGTCAATAGGGATCAACTCTTAAAGGAAAGAATTTGCTCCTGAGGAGCAAATTCTTTCCTTTCAGAGTAGACCCCTTTTTCAGTGGGATAGGGCTTTTAGAAAAGCGAACAGGAAGTCCCAAAAGTTATGTCCCTTTAAAAAATGGCGGAAAATCTGCCAGGTGTTCCCATTCCCCTTAAGCTTTGAATATACATACATTTGAGCTGCTGTACCAAGGCCAGGCCCCTGTATTCCAGTGAACCATAAAATCAAGAACATCATCATCATCAAAATATCCGGGGGCTGGTGTACCGTAGGACTCCATATTATGGAATGAAACACTCCACATGTCAGACAAGTCCTTGCCATTTTTCAACACCATTGTTCCATCAAAAACTGACACTAGAATGTCACTGACTGAGTCCCCGTCTATGTCCACTATCACTGGGGGAACCATTACACCTTTTGTACTGCCTCTGTTTTTAGAAAATACATAATCGGTATACTGTTTACAATCTCAATATTACACTACTTTTGTCCAGCCCATCGGGGCTTAAAGAAATAGATGGGCTGCATGATGCTTTCACGCAGAGCTAAAATCCAACCGCACACGAGTACTGGTAAACCACTTAGAGGATCAAAGCCCAGGCAAAGCAGTGTGAGTCAGACCGTCCATGCTTATAAACCCTATTGGTTTCTTTGGGAGACAGGGCTTGAGATGTCTTTTCATCTGAATGTCGGGTAAAAGTCCCACAAAATTGGAAGCAACGTTTCCAAAATGACTATACAGTGTGGATGGGGACGTTACATCAAATCAAACAAAACAAATACACTACTTTTGTCAGACACATATAAGACTGTGTTATCATCATAATAGAATTCATGCCAAATTCTAATGCACTAGGGAATAACCTGACATCAGTTAGGATATCATTAGCAACAGTACTGTTAAAAACATGTCGTCATCGCACAACATTGCTTTTCATTTCTTGGCATTTGTTTTTATTTTACAGCTCACAGTAATTACATGTACCACTATGGAAAAATAGCATAGTTGTTTTACAAACCAACTACAGTAGATCTTCGATGGCTCGAACATCGATGGCTCGTTTACCATGGATTTGTCGAACCCACTCTTGAGCCCCTAGCGAAATCCTCTACATAAGAAATAGTGGGGGATAATTAAGGAGATTTTAGTCTTTTATCTTGCAAATGTATGCTGTGTGTACTCATTAGAATCGCCTCGATGAGGCGATTCTAATGAGTACACACAGCATACATTTGCATTATAGAACACTGAAAAGATGTCTTAAACTATCTCGTTATGCCTCCTGACAGTAACCTCAGTGGCTCGAACTATTCCTGTCTCGAACAGATTTTGTGGTCCCAAAGGTGTTCGAGCCATTGAAGTTCGACTGTATATATGTGCATTAGAATGGGCATAACTGTATTCAAAATTGCCATTTGGGAAGTAAATCATCTGTTTAAGGTCACAAATTACATTGTATGGCTCCTCTGATATGACGGCTTAAAACAAAATTTCCAACCTTAAAACCGCAGATTTACTACCCCAAAATAACAATTTTGAATGCAGTTATTCCCTGGATGAACATTTGGGTAGCATGGCATGACAGTGTTAGTTATCATATAAGGTCTCTACTACTCAGTGTATAATGTCATGTCATAAACAAGAGCTCCGCAAGCGGGGCCCATAGCATAAGTTAATATTTGTTGGACTGAAACCTTGAAACAATAAGAACTGCTCCAAATCATGGTCTTACTATATATGAAGTTTCAGCCTGATCGGATCTTAAGTGAAGTTATGACTCACGTTTAATTTTTTGGTTAAAGCGTTACAAACACACGGACAACAGCAATAGTTGTAGCCAGTGTGGGGCCCTTACACTATGCACTGCTTCAAATCATGGTCTAACTATATATCAAGTTTCAGCTTGATCGAATGTTAATTGTAGGAGGAGTTATCCAGAAACGAAATATTTACAGAAATATTCAAAGGGACATAACTCTGTAAATATTTGGTGGACTATAACTTTGAAAGAATATGCACTACATCAGATCATGGTCTTACAACCTACTAAGTTTCAGCTTGATCAGATGAAAATTTTAGGAGGAGTTTTTTACAAAAATGTTCAAAGGGGCATAACTCTGTGAATATTTGGTGGACCGTAAAACCTCAAAATGATATGAGGTACACCAGGTCATGGTCTTACTATCTACCAAGTGTCAGCTTGATCAGATGAAAACTGTAGGAGTTATCCGGAAACGTTTTAAAAAAAATTTCAAAGGGGCATAACTGTGTAAATATTTGGTGGAGCATAACCTCGAAAGAATATTCGCTGCACCAGGTCATGGTCTTACTACCGACGAAGTCTCAGTTTGATCAGATGAAAATTTTAGGAGGAGTTATCGGAAACGAAAAGTTTACAGACAGATGGACGGACGGACAGACACCGACTCCATACCATAATATGACCGTTTTAACAAAACGAGCATATAAAAAGATATGACCACACATGTAATTTAATTTATCATATGACGTCGCGTCTGAGAGTGTAATAACGCCATGTATTATTTTCGATAATCCACTAGTGGATTAAATATGCAAATTAGCTAGATACGTCCCGTAACGTTACATGTACGACGTCCATAACGCTGTCGCGTTTACTAATGGCGGAATATTGACATTTTTGTAAACAATCGTGAATAAAATACCTTTTAAATGCCATATGATAAATAGAATCTTGCATTCGTGCTCATGTATTATTGAAATTTATTAAACTCGTTGAGAAAAAGGGATAAATTGCTTGGCAAAGCCTTACATTTTATCCCTTTTCCTCAACTCATTTAATAAATTTTATAATTCACGAGCACTCATGTAAGATCCTCTATATAGTAACTCAGGGCTTGGAAATTCTTCAAAATTTCACTCCTCTTGCATGACCAAGGGCATGTAGATTTTTTGGTAAATTTCATAGATAAAATTTTTACTCATTTTCAAAAATTTTTAATCATCATGGCGAGTGGATGAGTGGAATTTTTCAGCCCTATAACTGGTGCATAAATCATGATGCTGTTAGTGGCAACTTCAACCCATTGCATGTGGGAAACCCCTAAGGGGGTACCCTGGCAAACAGTGCAGGACCAGATCAGACGCCACAAAATACGACACCTGCACTATTTGCTAACAGAATTTTCCGTCAAAAATGGAATAAAAATGAATAACAGGCCTGACACCCCTTATATGACAAATGGGCTTGTGACATACAGCAATGGAAGAGTCCACTAGAATGTCCAACATACAGCATTGGAAGAGTCCACTAGTATACAATGGGTTAAGTTTCCTACTGAAATTCTTTTTTGAATTTTTTCTCAATCTGATATCACAGTAAAATCAGTATATGATAAACAATAACTCGCACTTGTGATTATTTCATAGGAAATTTATGAAACTTTTACAAATTTCATATGAAATGACCACTCATGTAAGACCTCTACATGAAACAGTGTGATGATGATTAGTGTTATAATGAGACTTTTAACCTATTGTATACTGGTGGACTCTTCCATTGCTATATGTTGGAGAAGTCTATTTGTCAAGTTGCAGGTCTATTTTTTTGTGTTTTTATTCTATTTTTGGAGGAAGATTCTGTTAGCGAATAGTGTGTCTGATCTGGGCCTGCACTTGTAAATCTCATTTTATTTAGTGAAAATGGGGGTTTCTTAGAGTATGCAATTCTGTACTACCTTTATCTTGCTCTGAAACATATTGTTGATGACCAATCAGATTACTTAATGCAAATTACTGCAACAAATTTACAATCTGAATGACAAACAGTGTAGATCCTGATCAGATGGCTTCTTCTACATTGTTTGCAAAGACAGGGGTTGTTGTGAAAGCAAGATAAGGGTTAAAGCCATCTTATCTGGATCTACATTGTACCACAATCTGTTTGAGGCTGAAAAAATAAAATACCCCAAATTTTCATCACTTAAATGCCATTCTAATGGATATGAAAACTGTGGTAAATGCTTCAAAGATTATGGTCAATGTTTACGGTAAGTTTTTTTGTCAAACAGACAGATGGACCAAAGATCTACCATATATACCCCTAAATCTTTGATTCCAGAGCATGAAAATTCAACCAAACTTCAAATACTTACCTAACTATAGCAAACAATCCTGTCTCATCTTTCGCCAAATTTTGCCAGAAAGTTTCAGTTTCTCTCGGAGGACATTTATCACTAGCCTCTGTCTCTCCAAATATATAATGACACAAGTCTATCACAGATATTCCCATCAAATCACCTATGATAAAGAAAACTGTATTGAAACTGTACATTTTGAGCAACTACCAGTGCCTACAGGAAAGGCAAAATATGTCCTACCTCAAAGCGATATTTGCCTGAGCCATTAGGCGAAGGTAAATATCACTTACAAGCAGGGAATGTGATCCCATGTTCCACGCAGAGAATCAAACTAATGAATTTGTTATTCTTGAAAGCTTTTTGATGACAATTTGCACATTGTTACAATGTTTTCCTTTGTAGTGGACGTCTTCAGAAGTACATGTGACGTCTTCAAATGCGCCCTTCTGCATGCACTACTTTGATCATGGTGCTCAGTGGTAAAAAGGTTAGGTCATATTAGAATAAAAATTTTATAAAGGAAAACAATGAAATAAAGTACTGAAAGAATGAAAAACAATCAAAAGTTTGATTTATTAATTTATTGGCTGGAAATTATTGTGGAGCATTACATCTCAATTCAGGCCAGGCCAGAGCAAGAGGGTAATTATACCCGCTTTTTTGAGAAAAAAAATGGGTATATTATTTTTGTCACGGGTGTCCGGCCGGACGTCCGTCCGTCCTTCCGTCTGTCACGTTTCTTATGAATGCAACTACTTTTTTATTTCTTTACCTACAGTGACCAAACTTGGTACATACATTGCTTGGGGACTGCAGATGTGCATGAAGGTGTCAAAATTTTCATCTGACCCCCTGGGGTCATGGGGTGAGGTCAAAGGTCAAATTTCTAAGAAAAGGTTTGTGAATGCAACTACTTTTTATTTCTTTACCTACAGTGACCAAACTTGGTACATACATTGCTTGGGGACTGCAGATGTGCATGAAGGTGTCAAAATTTTCATCTGACCCCCTGAGTTCATGGGGTGAGGTCAAAGGTCAAATTTCTAAGAAAAGGCTTGTGAATGCAACTTCTCAATTGTCCTATTCAGTGTACACATGCATTTCTAAGTGTGTTGTCCATAGAAAAAGCGGGTATTTGCGATGGTGCACCATCCACTGCGCGACTCTAGAATAATTTTGCTTACGAGGTATATGGAAAATCATTGCACTTGCACTGTCCAAATCAAAAGCCTGGAAATTTCTTTGCAGCATAACAAATAATATTTCAAGACAGTTCCAAAACTGTAGCCAAACAGGCTGGTTTGTGTCATGATTCATGAAGTTTTTGATGTCTGATAATAAACTTAAGGGCTTTCAAATATGAACTTATAAAGTAAAATCTTGATGTAAGATATTAGAAACACCATCATGTGTGGTATATTTTTATACCAGTCGTCTCCTTTTGTAAAACAGAATGAATAATGGACTTGTATTTTAGTTGAACTGTGTCTTACCATTATGATAACATACCAATGTGACATAGTGCATTTTTCACATCTCCAAAATAGCTACTTTTCTGATGAAAATATGTGATATTTTTCTTATTTATACTCCAAATATAGGCTATTGGTGCTCGTTAGAAAAGCCTAATTGATGCGACCGCCTATTTGAGGCAGTTCTAATGAGTACCCACAACCTTTGTTTTTGAGCAGCAATAAGAAAAATGTGTAATCCCGTAAACCCCAGTTTTCTCTACATTTAGTGGGGTTTAGGGGGTGTTCATTTCACGGACTTGTTCATGTAATGCCCAGTCAACAACCATGAAGATTTTCTCATGACGAAGCTTTTATGACGTACTGCAGAAGTTAGGGGATATGGTAAGCATGGTTATAAACCTGTTTATATGTACGAGTAAAGTGTAACATATTTACCCTAAATATTCAGACACCACAATTCCTTTAAATACCATACTAATTCTAAAATTTGAATAAATACAATTTACTATCCGATGTTGTGACTAAAAATAGCTGGATAATTGCCAACAATGTGGACCCTGATGAGATGCTGCAGAATGCAGCATCTCATCTAGGTTTACACTGTTTGCACTAGATTGAACTGCCATTGGACAGCGACTAAAATCCCCACCCCCCCCCCCCACCCCCCCCCGCTATACGCAAGCGACGATAAACTAAATTGCAATCAAGCATTTCTGAGCAAATGAGGAACATGTATAAAATTCTATGAACAAAGGGCCGTAACTCCTGTGATATGTGTCAGATTTTGATGATGATCAAACTCGTGTGAGGTCTCATAGATGCAAAGCCATGTATCAAGTTTGGTGGAAATTGATAGGTAAACACAGACTGTAGAGTCTGGAAACGGCTAATTCAGCAATATCTGAAGAACAAAGGGTCATACCTCCTGTGATATATGTCAGATTTTGACGATGATTGAGGTTTCCAAGGTCTCATGCATGCAAAGCCATGTATCAAGTTTGGTGGAAATTGGTTGACACACACAGATTGTAAAGTCCGGAAAGAATACGGACAGACAGACACACGCACATGTACTCCCCTAAACTTCTTTTGCAGGGGGGTGGGGGGAGGTATATATATATATGTTATTGTCCATGGAGCTGATGCATCAAACTAACCTGGTATTGTCTCTCCGCCACTCCCAAACAAAATAATATCGCTACCTCTTGGTGGCTGATAAAGGACAGGGGTCATGTATGTTTCCTTCTTGTCAGGCATCTCTAGGTACCTGTGTCCAACCATTTGCCCTGTTGCACCACTCAAAACCAATAAACGCCCTGCTTCCCTGTCATGGTCCTGTAAATTTCATTTCAACCATATAAAATCATTTTTTATTGTTTGTTTGTGCTGAGATTTTACATCCCCCACCCCCAAAGCTATTTAGGACACCTTGGAGATGTTGCTTCTGATTTTGTGGAACCTTTACCATCTAATGTTATAAAATGACATTTCAAACACTAACACCCAAATAAACTGCTAGGGTTTATATGCAGGAACGGTCTGACTCACACCACTTTGCCAAGGCAGGCTTAAACCTCAGGCTGACCTGTTACACTAGAACTGACAACCACACATTTACAGGCTGAGCATTCAAACACCCCCAGAAGGACAAAGCAAATGCTTATACATTTAAATTAAAAATGAACAGTCACTATTCTTGAATAACTTATGATTCCACAAAATGATGAAAATTACCATGGCCATTTATTCAGAATGTTGCAAACAATGACACAGATTCCATGCCTATAGAACTGAGGCTGACTTTAATGATGAAAGTTTAGGAAAAAAATGCTTATTGCAGGATGGCGACCCTATGCAACATAATGTCACATACACATATGGCAGCTCGTCTTGAGGATTTTTAAAGTGATCAAACGGCTTTTGAATTTCATAATTCCAACATGAATTTTAATTGTTTGAAAACAGCTTTCAGTTCATTAGACAATGGCATAAAACAGCAACGTTATTTATGCAAAAAAAGTGATTTTAACCCTTATCCCACTGAATAATTAATTAAGCCACACCTACTGCTGTCTTTGAAACCAATCAGATTACTTGATGCAAATTATTGCAACAAATTCACAATCTGAATGACAAACAATGTAGATCCAGATAAGATGGCTTCTAAAGAATGTAGATCCAGATCAGATGGCTTCTAATGAAGCCATCTGATCAGGATCTACATTGTTTGCAAAGACAGGGGTTGTCGTGAACAGCAAGATAAGGGTTAACAATAATAAAAAAATAATCAACCTTATTTATAGAGGGTAACACATTTAGTACTAGTACTAATCTTCCATGTGGCCCTCTTTCCTGGGTAGAAACCAGTACTTAGCTAAGTGGATAAAGTCTCTTGCTCAAGGAAACAACACTTGGCACTTGCAGGGATCGAACCGGTTACCTCTCAATCTCAAATCTGATGCTATATCACTGCACCACAGCGCATAATGTACTATGTACATGTATACCTCGGGATGTTTTTCTGGGTCTCCACCATTAGCAACTAGAGCCTCTGGTACCCCATCTTCATCCCAGTCTGGCAGGGCTACAGCCTGGTATGTATTCCAGTTAGCTCTAAGATAGGAGTCATCTTCTGCAGACCAATACTGTGTTCCTGAATGAAAATGTTGGGTAGCTGACATAAATACACATGAACACATGAGTCAAGTTAACTCAATACTGGATAAAGATTCACATACACAAAAAATGAGGGGGTACTGGTGTTAGATTTTTTTTATTTAATTTTTTCATCTTGATATTTATACAAATTTATACATTCTTGTTCGGATATAACATAGCTGGTTAATCAAAAGGAGTCTACTATAAGTGAACCGTGTTACAAGAGGGCCATGATGACCCTGGATCGCTCGCCTGATCCATAGAGTAACAAGTGAGCCCCAGGGAGGGCCACTATTGGCCCTAGGGCTATAATGTGCATAATGTTGAGGGAGGTCTAAAAAGGTGAATCTTCATACAAAATATCAACAAAGGCTATAATTTGAACAATCTTGATAGAGGTCCACTAGATGAAGCTTCACACCAAATATCAAAGACCTGGGCCTCGCTGTTTCAGAGAAGAAGATTTTCAAAGATTATCTCTATATACATGTAAGTCTATATAAAACCAAAAGCCCTGGGGCGGGGCATTTGTGGCCCGAGGGCTATAATTTGAACAATCTTGGTAGAGGTCCAATAGATGAAGCTCTATACCAAATATCAAAGACCTGGACCTTGCAGTTTCAGAGAAGATTTTTAAAGGTTTCAGTATATAAGTCTATGTAAAACCAAAGGGTCTCGGGGCGGGGGCATTTTTTTGCCCGAGGGCTATAATTTGCACAATCTTGATAGAGGTTCACTAGATGAAATTTCACACCAAATATCAAACACATAGGCCTTGTGGTTTTACAGAAGAAGATTTTTAAAGATTTTCCCTATATAAGTCTTAATAAAACCAAGAGGGCCATGATGGCCCTGGATCGCTCACCTGATCCATAGGGTAACAAGTGGGCCCCTGGGAGAGCCATTATTGGCCCCGGGCTATAATTTGAATAATCTTTGTAGTGGTCTAAAAGGTGAAGCTTCATAACAAATATCAAAGACTGGAGCCTTCAGACAAGAAGATTTTTTAAGGTTTTCCTTATATAAGACTATATAAACCTTGGGGTCCCGGGGTGGGCAATTTTTGGCCCCAGGGCTATAATTTGAACAATCTGGGTAGAAATCCAAAAGACAAAGCTTCATACCAAATATCAAAGACCTTGGCCTTCTGATTTCAGACAAGAAGATTTTCAAAGGTTTTCATTGTCTTGACTTCTATTTCCTAGGGCTATAAATTGAACAAATTTGATAGAGATCCTCTAGATGAAGCTTCAAATCAAATATCAAACACCTGGACCTTGCTGTTTCAGAGTAGAAGATATTTTTTTTAATTTCCAAATTTAAGTCAATGTAAAACCGAAGGGCCCCCAGGGCGGGGGAATTTTTTGGCCCAAGGGCTATGATTTGATCAATCTTGGTAGAGGTCCACCGGATGAAGCTACACACCAAATATCAAAGAGCTGGGCCATGTGGTTTCATAGAAGAAGATTTTTAAAGATTTTCCCTGTATAAGCCATTGTAAAACCAAAGGGCCTGCAGGTGGGGGCATTTTTCGCCCTAGGCCTATAATTTGAACAATCTTGATAGAGGTCCAATAGATGAAGCTTCACACCAAATATCAAAGAACTGGGCCTTGCGATTTCAGAGAAGATGTTTAAATATTTTCCTATATAAAGTAGAAGTAAAACAAAGATCAGGAATTAATACAATTAACTTACTCCATCCATAAAAGACACCAAAGGGAAAGAAATACAAACATTAAGCGACCAGACCATAATGGAAACCTAAACAAAGGAAGGCCATATGGACAGTTACTTTCCCACATAAGCCTATGAAAAACCAAAGGGCCCCGGGGCGGGAGCATTTTTGGCCCTAGGGCTATAATTTGAATAATCTTGATAAAGGCTCACTAGATGAAGCTTCACACCAAATATCAAAGACCTGGGCCTTGTGGTTTCAGAGAAGATTTTTTAAAGATTTTCCTGATATAAGCCTATGTAAAACCAAAGGCCCCCAGGGCGGGTCATTTTTTCCCCCAGGGCTATAATTTGAACAATCTTGGTAGAGGTCCACTAGATGAAGCTTCATACCAAATATCGAAGACATGGACATTGCGGTTTCAGAGAAGAAGATTTTTAAAACTTTCAATTAACTAGTGTTAACAAGGTTTTTCTATGATTTAACCTACTGAGCTACTTTTTGACCCCACATGATCCATATTCACACTTGACCTAGATATTGTCAAGATGATCATTCTGAGCAAGTTTGATGATAATTAGACTAAAATTGCAGTCTCTAGAATGTTAACAAGGTTTTTCTATGATTTGACCTACATTCTGACCTGACATGACCCATATGCGAACTTGACCGAGATATTGTCAGGATGATCATTCTGAGCAAGCTTGAGGATGATTGGACCAAAACTGGGGCCTCTATAGTGTTAAGTTTTTCTATGATTTGGCCTACTGACCTACCTTTTGACCCGACATGACCCATATTTGAACTTGATCAAAATATTGTCAGGATGATCATTCTGAGCAAGCTTGAGGATGATTGGACCAAAACTGGGGCCTCTAGAGTGTTAACAAGGTTTTTCTAGGGTTTGATCTTCTGACCTACTTTTTGACCCCACATGACCCATGTTCAAACTTGACAGAGATACTGTCAGGATGATCATCCTGAGCAAGTTTGAGGATGATTGGACCAAAACTGTGGCCTCTAGAGTGTTGACAAGGTTTTCCCTTGATTTGACCTGTTGACCTACTTTTTGACCCGTCATGACCCATATTCAAACCTGACCGAGATACTGTCAGGATGCTCATTCTGACCAAGTTTGATGATGATTGGATCAAAACTTTGGCCTCTAGAGTGTTAACAAGAAAAGTTTACGCATGCACGAGGAATGATGATGCCGGATCAAATGCTACCACAGAGCTCTGTCTACCAGTGCCAATTCAGTCTTGTTTGTTTGTTTGATTTGAGGTTTAACGTCCCCATCAACACTGTACAGGTCATTTTGGAGACGTCTCTTCCAATTTTGTGGGACTTTTATCCAACATTGAGATGAAATGACATCTCAAGCCCTGTCGCCCAATGAAACCAATAGGGTTTATTAAAAAGGACGGAGAGACTCGCACCGCTTTGCCTGGGCAGACTTAGATCCTCTACCAGTATTCATGTGCTGTCAAATTTCAGCTCTGCATGGAAGCATCATGCAGCCCATCTATTTCTTCAAGCCCCGATGGGCGGGGCCGGCCAATTCAGTCTGGTTTCAAAATTAATTCATTAGGAACACCTCAACTCTCACTGTAAAATTCCACAACAGCTATAGACGGATCCAATGTTTTGACACGTGACCTTGTTTACATTTCACTGCGCATGCGCCAATTACCTCCCCTGCAGAGGTACTCTTTTATCTGGTTGGCAAAACAGGACTGTTGCCGTACAGTGTCAATGAGAATTTCGAATATTTATCATGTGATTAAACTCATTTCTTCTCCACCATAATTAACTGATCCTTGTCAGTTTGTGTTTTTGAAGTAATAAATGATATAGAACCAGTCTCTTCTGACATTCTATCGCACATTTTGTTGCCTAAAAAGCGTTATAAAACTACCCACCATCATGCCAAAACGTAGTCGATGCGCTTCATTTAACGAATGTAAATAAGATTAAAGCATGTATTTTTCTATCCAATTTTATATGAAAAAGAAGCAGTTTAATGTCAATTATGGTTTGTGGTAAACAGTTTTGATAGAAAGACGATTTAACAATAGTTATTACAGAAAACAATTCATGCTACATCAACGGTAGAGTATGGAACCGGAAGTTTTTTTGCCCACCAGATAAAAGGAGGCTAATGACCTTTGACCTTGTGTGACGTAGACTTTGGATGTGTCTATTGAGTGTATAATCCTGAAGCCCTTTATGGACAGAAAAGGCTCTGGTAGGATTGCACTAATTCTGATCTGAGCCTTTGTTGACCCTTACTAGCAAATTCAACAACAGCTATTCACTGTATAATTTCAAAGCCCCAAATGGCTAACAAAGGTTCCGGTCATACTGCTAAAATGTAGTAATCACTTCAGGCCTTACTGTCAAACTTCATAGCAGCTGCTAAATGTATAATTTCAAAGCCCTATGTGGACAACAAAGGCTCTGATCAGACTGCAATGAGTTTTAATTTGGCATCATGTCTTTAAACCTGATTTCCATGCAATGGCGTTCAGTACTCACCAGTATACGGATCAAATGCTACCACGCAGCCCTGCCTACCAGTGCCAATACAGTCTGGTTTGCCATCTTTATTGATGTCAAAATCTTCACAGTTCATTAGAAACACCTCAGACCTTACTGTCAAATTCCACAGCAGCTGTCCATCATATCCTCTCAAAGCTGTTATAAAGCCTAAGCAAGGGTATTCTTCACCTAGTAATATACAATGACACTTTGATGGTTCAAACACTGATGGCTTGTTTACCTTGATTATTTTGAACTTCATTACGAAAACACGCCTATACAAATACATTGTAAGCTTTACTGCCAAAAAAAACTGACATTATAAGACAAAACATTTAGATATTTTTCTTATTTCTGCTCAAAATATTGATTGTGGGTACTCGTTAGAACCGCCTCATCCTATCTCACCCACAATCTACATGTATTTTTTAGAGCAGAAATTACAAAAATAAGGTTTATCCCTTTAAACCCAAGTTTCACTATATAAAAGTAGCATTTAAGGGTATTAAAATTATATAGACGTGTTTTCGTGTAGTTTTACTACATCTCCAAATATCAATACATATGTGGAGTAATTTATCGTGAATTCTCTTATTACATCTTGAAAATATAAGTTGTGTGTACTCATTAGAATGGCATCATCACCTCGAAAAGTACACACAACCTAGCTTGCTTTATAGTAAAGACAATCAAAAAGATCTCCGTCTTCATTATGCCTCCATACCTGGCATTATGATTGGCATAATTATGTCTTCATTATGCCTCCTTACCTGGCATTATGATTGGCATTATTATGTCTTCATTATGCCTCCTTACCTGGCATTATGATTGGCATTATTATTTTTCATTATGCTGCCTTACCTGGCATTATGATTGGCATTATTATGTCTTTATCATGCCTCCTTACCTGGCATTATGACTGGCAATCATTGGCTCAACCTTTCCATTACGATAACACACCCATACATCATAATGCATTTTCAACATCTCCAAAAGGGTTAATTTTCGGATGAAAATTTGTGATATTATTCTTATTTATCATCAAAATATAGATTGTGGGTGCTCGTTAGAACTGCCTCATTGAGGCGGTTCTAACGAGTACCCACAACCTATGTCTATGAACAGAAATAAGGAAAATAATGTATACCCCTCTAAACCCCAGTTTTCTCTATATAAAGTGGGGTGTAAGGGGGGGTTCTTTTCACGGACTTGTTAGCGTGATGCCATCTGCAACAATTTTCATGGTCCCAAAGGTGTTTAAGCCATTAAAGTTTGACTGTAGGGAACATTTAGGGACTCTTGAATTTCTCATTTTCAAGCAAATCTAGTTCCACACAAATTCATTTATTTAATATTACTTATATCTAATTTATAAGCAGGTTATAGTAAGATGCGTGTCTGACTGGTGATCAGGACGTGGATTTGATACCTGCCGGGGTCGGCAACATTCTTTCGTGGAGATTGATCACGAAATCTTTTCTACGGTCATTCTCTCCCTTCCTCTCATTCAAGAAGGGCAGCTGTCAGTTTCGGACGAAAGAATGTGCACTGTACTGGTTAATCGCTTACGTATAAGCTTGCCCAGGAAAAGTGTGGATAGGCAAACTGACCGACTCAAAAATGACCTAAAATAGTGTTGACTGGGCCGTTAAACTCCAAAACAAACAAATAAGTAGGTTATTGAAATCACTGTGGCGTTTGGGGGCGGGGCAGGTCTAGCACAATTGTTAACATGTAACAATATCATTTGTTGATGATCTTCAAAACTTTTATGACAAACATGTGCAGTATAACTTCAATGGCTTGAACCACAATGGCTCGTTTACCATGGATGAGTCGAGCCCATTCTTGAGTCTGCAAGGCATTTCTCCAAATACTATATAGTCATAAATTTGGGAAATTTTCTTTTATCTTGCAAATGTATGCTGTGTGTACTCATTCTATTCATACTCATGAGGCGCTTCTGATGAGTACACACAGCATACATTTATAATATAGAAAACCAAAAAAGATATCCCACAATTATCTCTATTATGCCTCCTGGTGTGGCACTAATTGTAACCCTCCGTGGTTCAAACAACAGTTGTTTGGAACAAATTTT
The DNA here is from genome assembly GCA_963580285.1 of Lucinisca nassula. Taxonomy (NCBI): domain Eukaryota; kingdom Metazoa; phylum Mollusca; class Bivalvia; order Lucinida; family Lucinidae; genus Lucinisca; species Lucinisca nassula. The sequence continues at coordinate 75,835,862 of OY757011.1, read as the reverse complement.
TGTGTCCCCATAGGGGTTTGACCCATGGAAGTTCGCATGTATATAACAAATTACAGAGGACCCGCGTTATAACGACAGTATTTGTTCCCTATTATTGTGCCGTTATAATGAATTTGCTGTTATAAAGAATCCCAGTCACGCGTATGATAGCTTATAAAAGGTATTTTCCACATCATGCCTCCAAGAAACAAATGTCATAGACATTTGTTAGAATCGCCTCGATGAGGCGATTCTAACAAATATCTATAACATTTGTTTCTTGGAGTATTAAATTACAATGATCTTTCATGACTATGGATTCGATTTGGGTATTTCCAACCCAAGCGAAGCCCAAGCCGCTCGGAATCGAGGCTAAACCTTAGGTTAAGAATTCATTCCATTGAAATTGTCGTTATAACGAGTTTTGCCGTTATAACGAATGTCGTTATAACGCGGGTCCTCTGTATCTAAAGACATAAATAGGAGGAATACCAATTCTATGACACATATCTTCCAGGTCACTGTATTTTCGGTTTTTCATATCCCAGATCAAGTGCATATCTTTGCCAGTAGCTGCCCCAAACAGAATGTCATCCATCCCATCTCCATCAAGGTCCATCAGTCGAATACAAGATTCAGCCTCTGAAATAGAGAATACCAGGTGAGTGTCTTTTGTTATCAAGTTTATCAGGCAAGATTTTGAGAATGTGTGTAGAATCGCGAGCCTGATAAACTTGATATCAAATGACACAAATTTGGTATTCTATTTATCAGTTTATTGCCTTGCACCCTCTTAAATTGGCAATTTAGGATCATTTATTGATTTTCCTCAGTGTGCCCCAATATTCAAGCACGCAATTTTCAGTTGATATATTTAGTAACAGCTGACAATATTTAACCTATGCTATTTTCTTAAAAGTAATTTTTCAAATTTTTCGAATAGCAATAACACTTTTGCCATTTTTCCATGTGTCCAAGTCATTCATAAAAGTGCTGATAAAGCTCACTTGTCCCACGAGAGCATATCAGGTCAATGTGCTACAATGCAATTAATATACTGGCCAGTTCAGATTTTTCAAACTCTCCAGTGAAATTCGTTTCACTGACCGTTCCAAGGCAGTTCTTCTGACACGGTTTATTTTTGTTATGGTTTGTCTTTGAGTGTGTGTATCGCTTATACTTTTTTGTTTTGGATAGCCATTGGCCATTTTGTAGGAAAGTGGCTGTCCTTTTTGCTTTCCGCTATTTGTGTTTCCATTAGTGTCTAGTTAATTCATGTTTGTGTTTCTTTCCCTTTGGTGACTCTGATTGGAGCTGTGGATTAACCAAGGCCTGACAAATCCATTGCCCGGCTGCCCGGGACAAGCCCAAACTTTGGCTGGGCAAGTGATTTTTCATTTCACTTGCCCAGAAAATGTAGAGAATATATACAGAAAATTGTAATTCTAAGCTATTTTCAAGATGCTATAGACTGCCGGGCAAGTGGTTGAACTTTGAATTTGTCAGGCCCTGGTTAATTGTATCGATTCCTGATCATTGCCTTCACTTCTTTTTACCAATGCTGCTTAGCAGAAAATTCTTGTGTTTGTTGGGTTGTTTATGGTGTTATCTGAAGCCTTTTGTCATACCACAGGACATTGAGGTTTCATCAGAAACCCTTAGAGAGCCCTCACATTGGTCAGAATCCCCCTTTGTTATAATAAGCAAGTGCAGCTTATGTTCAACTTCACCAGCTTTGCTTGCTTACATGTATTATAGCAATTTAACTAAAACCTTAAAATTCGGACACCTTGTGGACTTGCTGTAATTCTGTTGAAATGTTAACAAATTTCTTTCACAATCCAGCATGATTCCAAAAGGTGCAGACGGAATGGAAAACAGTATAGAACCTGACCAGACTGTCTGATAAGGGTCTGCGCTGTTTGCTAAGGCATGTCTGTCCCAATACTTAGGTGAGTGGATTTAGGCCATTATGAGGACCCTTTTAGGTTTTCTGATGACACGTGACACGTCAGTGTTCTGCGGTCATACTTACCAACATCATCCCAACTTCTTTTCCATTTTACTGTTGCTTCTGAGTTGAGTGTTTTGTCTGTCTCACCTTTTGTTGATTGCCCAACACCATCTGGGGGCTCTGTCTTACCTTGTGAAAAGTTAATCGTGGCTGAAATGTTTTTCCTAGATTCTAAAGGGGCCTGAATCTTTCTTACTAAAAGAATGCCAATACTAAGTCCACATATAGCTACAACAATAACACCTAATAATAGCAAACACTGATTCCAGTTAGTTTTTGTGCCTCTCACGTTAATCTCTTCCTTTACTCTCTTTCTGTTCTCTGTTATACTTGGCACAAGTTGAAGCTGGATGGTGCTTTTATCATTTTTATTAAACACAGAGTATTCCTCCCCAGAACTTTCAATGTCATCATCCGATGCTGTCTGTTTAAGTTTCTTGTACGCTTTTGCACTTGTGCTTCCTGCAAAACAAAATTAACCCTTTAACCCATTTTGTACCAAATGGAATCTTTCTCCTAATATATAGCAGGAGTCCATTTCAAAATTTAGGGGTGTCAGGCTGTGTTTTCTTCATAATTGATTTAAAAAATGGCTGAACTTTTTGCAAATAGTGTAGGCCCTGATCAGATGCCGCATTCTGCGGCGTCTGATCTGGACCTACACTGTTTGCCAGGGCACCCGTTTTGGGGTTTCTGGTACAAAATGGGTTAAATGTACAACTCCTTGGTACAAACATTTTTATTGCAGTTTTAACGGCTTTTTCAAGATTATTTCACTATATGAAGCCAATTGAAATTAGAGGTGGCTGAAAAGTGAAAACTAGAGTACATGTATGTGGAGAAATCCATTGCAGTACAATGCAGTTGGCATCTCACATGTGCTGTGAACACAAAATATTGTGAAATTTTATGTAATTACGAATCTTGAGTTTTTATATATGTTTTTGTCCAAATGAAAGTTCATTTCATTTAAAATAATTAACAAAATATTTACAATAGCGAATAACCAAGGTTGGGCAGTCAAAACCTGACCCCTGGTCAATATTGGTTATTACTTGTTGGATTTGTTGATTGAAAGTTTCATGTACTACTGGTGAGTGAGTGAGTGTTTGAGTTTTACGTCTCACTAACAGCTAAGGTCATACAGAGACGGGGCCTCGGTTTAAAGACTCATCCGAAAGTCTGGAGAAGCCCAGGGTCATATGACATGAGGCATGAGGGCAAAATTGCATGTATTGAAACAAGGCATGGAAATCTTGGTTGTCGCGGTTAATTGGAAATGCTGGTTACTTATTGACTTGCTCTCATATATAAATAATAAATATAGAATGGACACACACACACACACACACACATACACACACACACATACACACACATACACATACACACACACACACACTGGAAACCCTGAGAGCTGGCAGATGAGTCAAATTACCAGATTTCAAACTTAAGATACCGTAATATGGAAAAATCCGAAGATTTCTGAAGGCAAGCATGTATGAGTTAAATTTACAACAGCGCACCCGGCAAGTTAGCAGTATGCCATATCCCGTCAGTTCATTAAAGAGCAGATACGTCAAAAAACACTGACACGCTACACCAGAATTGGTGTAACAAGTGACAAGTATGTCAAAGTAACTGCAATCAATACTTAACATCACCATCCAATAACTGGTGAACCCACAGGAGAAGGCAGAGCTAAGCGATTGTCAAAAATCTACTGCATCCCGCCTCCAGATTTAATATTGTCTGGACACCACGGATCATGTAAAAATCAATCACCAAATAGCGTATATGATTTCAGAAGAGAATTTTCGTTGTGAGGGGCTTGGCAAGCAATGGAGACTCAGATCAGGCGCCACAGAATGGGGCGTCTGATCGGGGTCTACATTGTTTACATAAAAAGTGGAATTTAGGGCTTGAACGAAAGTTTGGATCTCAGTCCAGGACTATTTTCCCAGCCTACACGCGGTGGCAGTTGGGGACGCTTCCCCTTTCCACTGGTCGCTCGCGACTGCCGACGACTGTCCGGTCTGATTACATACATGTGCATATCTTTATCTTTAATGGTTGAGTTTAGTCCATTGCATCTCGCCTTGATTTATTGTTGCTACAGCGCTTATCATACCACAGCTTGTTGAGAACTGATAATTAATATATTAAACCTCCATGAAAGAATTAACCCTATGTCCCACATTTTGCTTTCACAAAACAACTTCTTTATACATAATGTATTTTTGACACGAATCCTTGTAATTTATCCTTCTTGTGCAATTCCAATGCATACAGAAATGGTCGGCCCCCACCCATTGGGGCTTGAAGAAATAGATGGGCTGCATGAGGCTTCCATGCACACTATACCAGTACTGGTAAAGCGCTTAGAGGATCTAAGCCTGCCCATACAAAGCTTTGCGAGGCAACCCGCCCATTCTTATAAACCCTATTGGCTTCATTGGGTGACAGGGCTTGAGATGTCATTTCATCTCAATGACGGGTAAAAGTCCCACAAAATTGGAAGCAACATCTCCAAAATGACCTATACAGTGTTGAAGGGGACGTTAAACCTCAAATCAAACAAACAAACAGAAATGGGCACAACAGGAGGCTCAGTTATAAAGTGTCTTTAGTGTATATTTAACCCATAACAACCCCTACTTTTGCAAACAGAGATGAGGTCCTACCCTGTTTGTCATGCAGCTTGTGAATAATGTTAAGAAATTTTAATTTTTGGCAGTCAGCAATGGCTGTGGCTAAATTTATTTATTCAGCAGGATAAGGGTTAAGACTTATTGGTTTATCTGGGTTTCTTCTCTCCCCACCCCATAGTTTGTCCAGTTGTGAGGAAGGTTTCAAAATTTTAAAGGGTGGGCCCATAAAATCACGAAAAAGCACGCAAAAATCTGCAAAAATATTTTACTAACCGTCGAGTCGAGCAATTAAGTGACAAACATTTTTTCAGACTTAAAGTGGAATGCATACACCTTCAGGGGAGGCAACTCTTTCAGGTGTATTTTAGTCCCCCATGTCAATAAGGGTCAACTCTTAAAGAAAAGAATTTGCTCCTGAGATGCAAATTCTTTCCTTTAAGAGTAGACCCCTTTTTCGTGGGAAAAAGCTTTTAGAAAAGCAAACAGGAAGTTCCGGAAATTGTCCCCTTTTGAAAAATGTGGAAAATCTGCCAAGTCATTCCCCTCAGATTTCATGTGACCAATAACAGACTTCAATTGACCAATATTTCAGCTTTTCTGTTAGATTGTTTGTTTACTTGATTTGAGGTTTAACATCCCAATTAACATTATTTAGGTCATTTTGGAGACATTACTTCCAGTTTTGTGTGAAATTTTACCCGGCATTTAGATAAAATGACATTTCAATCCCTGCCACCCAGTGAAACCGATATGGTTTATATGCTCGGATGGTCCGACTCGCCAGGGCAGGCTTTGGGAGTTTATAGCTAAAGTTAACAGATATTTGAAGCCTTGCATGCTGTGCCAATATTAAAGGCTGTTGTGTTAGGCAGCACCATGAAGATGTGTCTCATAAGGATCCGAAAGACTTTGGGACTTGAACCATATGTAATTCGGGTCATTTCTCCGGTCAGTCGCCATTTCGCAATGGCGACTTTCCATATAAAAATTGTTTATTTTCAAATCAATTTTTAAAAATAAAACTAATACATCTGATAAAATAAACTTCAGTTATGATTAGTTTGGTTATTCTATTTTTAAAGTTTAATAGCCAAAAATTGATTATATTTGCCAGTTTATCGCATTTTATTATTTGTTGATGGTATGGATAATGGTGTTAGATAGGGAATCGTAATATTGATGATTCTGTTCTTTTATCATAATATAGGTAATGATTGCTTTCTTTAATTATGCCCCGACATTTTGTCACCAATCAAATTACTGATAATCCAATGGTGAGTACAAAAATCCGGGAAGCAAAACATTCAGTAAGTGTTAATCAGCCACATGCTCGCTTTGTCAAAGCACACCCGAGTGTCGCAAGATGGACCTGTCACATCACGAAAACACGCCTATGAAATTTTGACCCCCTTGAACCCCACTTTTATATAGCAGAACTGGGGTTTCCGGGGGTAAACCTTATTTTTCTTATTTCTGCTCTAAAATATAGATTGTGGATACTCATAAGAACCGCCTCGACAAGACGGTTCTAACGAGTGCCCACAATCTATATTTTGTGTAGAAATAAGAAAAATATCACAATTTTTCATCTTAAAATTTTCATTTTTTTGGCGATAAAGGTGGCAATGTATTTGTATAGGCATGTTTGCGTAATGATTTTTTTCCACAGTCGTGATTGGCAATACACACCAGCCTACAGACCTGAGACTATTAAACCCTTTGATCAATTGAGCACTCGCTGTCATTTACAAAGACGAACGCGACAGGAGAAAAAATACTGGTGTAATAAAGAATTTTACGCATACAAAAGCAAAATCTGGCGTAAAAAATACGCCGGATTCGGCATTTCCCATCATTGATGCTCAATAAAGTTCTGTTCTCAACACTGTGCTTATAAGTTAGAAATTGGACCACCCTGCACATCTTCATAATCTCGTCGTTGATACGAACCATAAAAAACACGCCTATTTAATTTTGACCCCTACCACTCAACGTTGGAACTTCCTACCGTTTCTGTGAGTAGCCCAGTCCATCATGGCTTGCAGAAATAGACTGGGCTGCATGATTTTTTCCACGCAGAGCAGACCCAACATGAGTACTGGCAAACAGCTTAGAGGTTCTGAGCCTGCCCAGGAAATGTGTTGTGAGTCAGACCGTCCATGTATATAAACCCTATAGGTTTCATTGGGCAACAGGGCTTGAGATGTCATTTCATCTCAATGTCTGGTAAAAGTCCCACGAAATTGGAAGCGAATCGTCGTCTCCAAACTGACCTATACAGTGTTGCGGCCCCCGCCCATCGGCCCTCGGGGCTTGAAGAAATACATGGGCTGGATGATGCTTTTATAGCAAGGTTGGACGGTCAAAACCATGGACGGTTTTAACCGGTGGTTTTAACCGGTTAAAACCGTCCCGGTCAATACTCCCAAAGTGGTCAATACTGGTCAATACTGGTCGATTGAAATATTGAGTGGTCAACTGAATAATTTTAGTGTTAAAAAAGCAAAGCTACTGAAACTATTTTGAAGATTTGCTCTCTATGCTGGAGGCTGATCATTTGAAAGAGTTTCAGGTTCAGATGTTATTTCTTCAAGTGGCATCTTAGCAATACTTTCTGGCCTTTTTAGCCCTAGGCATTTTTGTCTGTGGCTCATCAGTCTTAGGACCTTAGCACTAACTTCAGCACCTTGCACTGTTTTTGTTGTTGTTGTTATCTTCCAAAATAGTGAAGAAGTTCCAAATTGGGTCTTTAGGTTTAATTCATTTTTGACACCTTCAGTAATAGCTTGATAAGATACTGTCCATATTGCATATAAATCAAAATTTCATACATTATGAATAAAGGCTGGTGTCAGTTTATAATACCCCTATTAGGGACATGTAATTGGTCAATTTAGCAATCAGATCTTTACCACACCCACTGCAGTGTCATGGGTTAGTATGTTTTGCAGATACTTTTAAATATTCAAAGACATCAGTGAATCTTCAAATATTGTTTGGTTAATAAATAAAGGACCTTTCATAAACCCTTCAAAATTCATGATACATTTAGCTTATTCATATTCCTGTAAATCAAAATATGAACAATCAATCTAACCTATAAAGGAAAAAAGAATAATTATAAAGATTGTTTGATTGAAAAGAACATGCCTGTCTTCAGTTCAGTGAGTCAATCGACCAGCAATAATGTCTTTTGACTTTTGATGATATTAAAGATACCTCAAATAATTACTGTTATTAATAAAAACTATTTTGTCTTGTTCAGTGATGAAAATTAGTCCAGCATCATGAACATGATGCAGGGGGAAAGCTTTTAAGACCAGTTTAGCAACAGGACAGTGGTATATACTCCTGTGATTTAATCGACCACCAATCGACCAGTATTGACCGGTTAAAACCGGTTTTAACCACCGGCCTGGTCAATACTCATATTGACCGGCTTTTTGCCAACCTTGTTTTATAGTCAGCAATGGGTATGGCTAAATTAATTTATTCAGCAGGATAAGGGGTAAGTCTCCAAAACGAGACTTATTAGTTTTTCTGGGTTTCCACTCCCAGAAGCAACATCCCTAGTGAAATGAAACATGGAAAGTTTGAAATAAGCATAAGATTTTGGCCGTGATCATGTAATTTGCGACTTATGAAGAAATTACTGTCCGAGCTAGTCTTCTCGACAAGGAGCTAGTTCACTCGACATTGAGATAGTGCCCTAAAAACGAAGATGAAACATTCATCAGATGAATGGGGCCTGATTCAATGTCTTTCAATGGTCCCACATAGTTTATCCAACTGGTTTCTTTACCTCTGACTAGTGGGCCTGGTGATTAAGTGCGCTGTCTGTCTGGTTAAACCATTTAGCTGCAAACTCAAATTGAGATTTAGGAAAATGTTCCAAAGGACTATTCCTGGGCAGAAAAAAATACCGGACATGCAACAACAAAAAATATATTCCTGCACTAGAAAAGAAAAGTATATTATAATCGGGCGCCTCTTTACTTTTTATTCCCTAGATTATTATAGTTATTCATGAATCATTCTACTGCATCTGCTTGCGTTCTAATATTTACAATCGATAATTTGTTAATGCAATAAGTCATATGACCCATGAGCATTTGATCTTTTACTGGTATTGCGTAAGTGGCCTAAATTAGCTACTGAATTTACTGCATCTGTAATAAAAACATGCGTATGTCATAGTCCAAATAGGAATTTAGCCAGATCCGGAATCTGACTAGACCAAATAGGAATTCTTATTTGGCCTAGGCAGATTCCGGATGTGGCTAAAATAATATTTAGTTTAGCCAGATTCCGGATCTGGCTGAACTCTGTTTAGTTCAAATAAGAATTCCTATTTGGCCAGGCAGATTCCGGATCTGGCTAAGTTGGTCGTGTCGTAGTCCAAATAGGAATTTAGCCAGATCCGGAATCTGCCTGGCCAAATAGGAATTCTTATTTGGCCTAGGCAGATTCTGGATCTGGTTAAAATAATACAGTAGAATTCCACTTAAAGACCACCCCTATATTAGGACCACTCCGCTATTAAGACCGGTTTTTGCCAGACCCAAAATATTTCCTATATAATTAATTGCTATTTATTCCGATAAAGAGACCACCCCGCTATTCAGTATTAAGACCGCTTTCAAAAGACCAAATCTGTCATTACTGTTCGCTATTGAGACCACTTTTTGGTCATGTCAAGTTGATTTTTATTTCTCAGTCCACTGACCAGGTATAAATTTATCCATTACAACACCTCTTGGTAATGAGCAGTTTACAGTTCAAACATGTCCCTAAAAGTGTGAAAAATAGCAGTTTACCTGTACTAACCTGTGTGTTGTTTTAACAAGATCACTGTCAAGGCTAATTGAATAAATAGTTTTAACTCTTATCATGCTGTTCAGGACAACCCCTATCTTTGGAAACACTGTAGATCAAACCATCTGATCAGGATCTACACTGTTTGACATAAAGTATATGGCTGTGTAGAAATAAATTACATCAAGTAATCTGATTGGTTCAGTCAGAAATGGGTGTGGCTAAACTGAATATTTAGCGGGATAAGGGTTAATAATTTTGGTAATGTGCAGCTCTATTTTCTTCAGATATTTAAGAAGATAATTTTGGAAAATTTGAATATGATATAAAGCAACATTAAGTTCATACTGTTATCATTAATGTATTTTTATTGGTGTAATATTACCTATAATTAACTAGAGCTGTCAGTGAAACTGACTAGGGCCCCGGCAGCGCTATCAGAGGAGTAGGAAAATGTTGATGTTAAAAAAGACGTTTTTTTTTCTTTCACCTCTAAGTATGACCTTGACCTTTGAGGTACGGACCTGGGTCTTGCGCGTGACACACTGTCACATTATGGTTAATATTTCTGCTAAGTAATATTTAAATCCATCCAGGTATAAGAAAGTTATAGATTGGACACAATAAAAAAGACGCTTTTTTGACCTTTTATCTCTAAGTATGACCTTGACCTTTGAGGTACGGCTGTGGGTCTTGCGTGTGACACTTCGTCACATTATGGTTAACATTTCTGCCAAGTAATATTTAAATCCATCCAGGAATAATAACAAAGTTATTAATTGGACACAGGAAAGACCCTTTTTTGACCTTTAACCTCTAAGTATGACCTTGACCTTTGAGGTACGGACCTGAGTCTTGCGCGCAACACTCCATCACATTATGGTAAACATTTCTGCCAAGTAATATTTAAATCCATCCAGGAATAAGAAAGTTATGGAGGATAAAAAAATTTGTGGACGGACAGACGGACAGACAGACAGACAGACAGACGGACGGACAGAGTGATGCCAAGTAATATTTAAATCCATCCAGGAATAATAAAAAGTTATGGAGGATAAAAAAATTTGTGGACGGACAGACGGACGGACAGACAGACAGACGGACGGACAGAGTGATTACTATAGGGCACCCACACTTTCAGTGCGGGGCCCTAATAAGGAAAAAATGACTAAGTTAAACTGACAATCAGTAAAGTTAAAGACGGTGAGTCGAAAAACCCAAATCTACCCAAATTCACTGTATTTACCCAAATCCACCTGATAATTACCCATATCCACCTATAGCTGGCCCATTTAAAGTCACATAAGTTGTTTATAATGTTTATATGATAGAATATATCATTTAGGACAAATAAATAATAAAATTTAGTAACGTGTAACAATTTAACACGCAATATAGATAAACGCGTGTAGTGTGACAAAACATCTTTCAGTTGGTTGCCTAGGGTTACCACTGTAATAATCATAGTTCACACACGTCTATTATAAATAATGCTAGGTAATTGTAAACCTCAAAAAATATTTATTTATTTATTTATTTCTTCATTCATTTATTTATTTATTTATTTATTAAGAAAGGAAGAAGGGAAAGGAAAATAAATAGACAAGTGAATGTTTGACGGTTGAGTAAAAAAAAACAAAAAAAACAACAACAAAAAAACATGCAGAATATACCGCAGAATATACGACCCTATTAAACACAACTTTTTATAAAGTAAGGCTTTGGTTTACAAAGGAACATGTTATTTTTATTAGTTCTGCCAAAAAAAACATATATCGTAGACATAGACGGTGGGTATTCTTTGGACCCCCACCCCAAAATCGGTGCTGAAAGAAACTGATTGGGCTGCACCTCTGAAATGCTTCCACGCTAAGCTGAAACGGAACCCGCGTTAAACCTTCATTCAAGCAAACAAACTCTCTTATTTAGAACCGCCTCACCGAGGCGGTTCTAACGAGTTGCAAAAATCCATTTCTCTTTTATGCCTATGCTCGGGTTATATGAAATGCTGCTGCTGCTGTTGAGTGGGTGAGGGACATCTCAGACGCTATCAAAAATTATTAATAAAATATTAAATTGAGAGGGACGGGCAATTCACATTCACTTAAACTGCTAGTCTATTGGCCCCTGCAGTGCCAGAGGGGCGGACTTGACACATTTGCTTTGGGTATGAAACGTTCTGATTGGCGAGGATTTTTGTTCGAATAAACACAGCGCTTGACCCCTGGGCGTGACTGAAAGCTGTCTGAATAAACAGGCTTTTTATATAAAAAAGGATAATATAGAAAGAAGGACATTATTCATTTATATTTTAGACGTGCTTCTTTATAAATAAATAAATAAATAAATAAATAAATAAATAAATAAATAAATAAATAAAAACGATAATATTGAATTCCAATACTACTTCTTCTACTACTACTAATAATAATAATATTTATATTTTTTCTTGACTATTGACGTATCTTAGTTTTATTTCTTAGATCTTGACCTTACTGTTCAAGTGACAATGCGTATTTAAATATTTAAATAAATATTTAAAAGTCTAGAAAAGTCAGGCACATCATGAAAACAGGCAAAAATAATTTTTCAAACGAAAGGAACTTTTGTTGACGAGAAAGTAGAACTTAGCGGCAGAGGTGAAGAGGCAGGTGTTCATCTTTCTTGCTTTCGTATTGCTGCTCAAAACCGGTTTCGCCGAAAAACCCAATTTTACTATATAAAAAGATAGGAGTGTTTCCAGAATGCATTTATTCGATGTTCGTTTGTCTCCCAGTTCTTTCTTTCTTCCTTCCTTCCTATTAAACGTATCATGTATGCCCTTGTATTTATTTCAGCATTCTTTATTTCTTTTAAATAACCGTCGGCCCCGGTAGCTCAGTAGTTGGATGCTCAGTAGTGATCAGGAGGACGCGGGTTCGATACCTGCCGGGGTCGGCAACATTCTTTCGTGGAGAGTGATCATGAAATCTTTTCTGTGGTCATTCTCTCCCTTCCGCCGATTCAAGAAGGGCAGCCGCAGTTTCTGGCGAGATGTGCACTGTACTGGTTAACCGCTTACGTATAAGCCTGTCCAGGAAAAGTGTGAATAGGTAAAAACTGGCCAGCTCAAAAATGACCTTACATAGTGTTGACTGGGCCATTAAACTCCAATACAAACAAACAAATTTCTTTTGAATAAGATTCAAACTGTAAACGAGGGCGTTACAACCTTGATGCAAGGAAGCCAGTAACTGCATCTTTCTTTCATTTGTATAACGGGCTCAAAACATAGATTGAGGATGTGAACGTGTACATCTGTTTTGAGCAGAAGTAATAAAGAAATAATGTTTATCTTCACAAACCGTGTTGGGGGTAAAAAAATACAGACTCGTGTTTGCAAAATTTGTTCGTTCATTTGTTGAATAATCTTTTCTTTCTTTCATTCTTTCTTTCATTTTTCTTTCTATTCAAACATCATATATTCGTTTATTTACTAATTTTAGCATTCATTCGTTCTTTTTTCATTTTCTTTCAATATAAGTAAAATTTTGTTGACTTGGATGGAAAACCAAAATGCACAGAAGCGAGTAAATACTATTTCTTTTTTCATCCTTTCTATTCTTCCTGTCTTTCTCTCGTATAACGGCTAACACATAAATTGTGGGTACTCATTAGAACTGACTCTACAAGGCAGTTCTTTGGTGTATCACAATCAATGTTTTTGATCAGAAAAAAAAAAAAAAAAAAAAAATCTTTGTTCCTGTGAACCCCAATTTTACTTTATCATAGTGGAGCTCGAGCGGACAAAATTACATAGCCATGTTTCCGTGATGCTTTCGTTCATCTTATTTCTTTCATTCTTTCCTTCGTTATTTCTTTCGTCATTTCTTTCTTTCTTTCTTTTTACCATCATACAATATTTTTGAATAGGATGCGGAACTGAAAAGAATGAGGCAGGTTTACTTTCTTTCTTTCTTATTTGCTTGGTTATAATCTAAAATAAAGAAATAAATAGACAGGTAATGGTGCTATGATCACAGGACAGCCTAAGGCAATCTGTGTATTCTGACTTGAAGATGTTTTGTCGCACTACACCTGCCTAGTAAGTGCGTATATTAAAAAAAAGATAACACGGATAAATGACATTTTATTAATTTAATCGTCAATAGAATATCAAATTAAATCTGTAATGTTTCAGACCTGTTTAATTACACATTGAGTTCAAACCCTTTCCATTTCAGCTGCAGAAAATTGATTCATATTCATGAGCGAGGTGAGGTATGTGCGGTAAATAGTTATTGTGTAATTATCATCCACCTAAATATCAAAGTTACTAAATTTGATTATTTATTTGTCCTAAGTGATATATTCTATCATATAAACATTAAAAACAACTTAAATGACTTTAAAAAGGCCAGCTATACGTGGATATGGGTAACTATCAGGTGGATTTGGGTAAATACAGTGGATTTGGGTAAATACAGTGGATTTGGGTAGATTTGGGTTTTTCGACTCACCCAGTTAAAGACAAGACAGACTTACTAAAAACCTTCTAGCAAGAAGCAATAAAATAGGCACAATACACATACTGTAGAATAAAAATTTAAATCAGTGTTGCCAACAATATTTTATTCACCAATTCCATTATTAGGACCACCCCGCTAATAAGACCACTTTTTAGAAGTCTGGTAAGTGGTCTTAATAGCGGAATTTCACTGTATTTAGTTCAGCCAGATTCTGGATCTGGCTAAACTCCGTTTAGTCCAAATAAGAATTCCTATTTGGATAGGCAGATTCCGGATCTGTTCGGACATCTAAATTTCCACACCGCTTCTGGGAATCGAACCCCGGACCTCTAGCATCAGAGGCAAATGCACTAACCACTGAGCTATCATGCTGTCATTGTGATCTGAGTCTTCGCTGTTCAAAAGAACCCTGTATTGGCTTCTGCGCTATTTATTATGGTACAAGCGAAGATAGAAAATAACAGGCTGATCTCTGATATGCAATTTTACAAGGCAATGAAAAAAAACTGGACCGAAACAACCCACCAATTTGGCCGAAATGACCTACCCCCCCAAAATTGGACCGAAACGACTAAGGCCGAAACGACCCAGGACCGACCGCGGCCCGAAACGACCCATGACCGAAACGTCCCTTGACCCCAAACGCAGACTGACCGAACATAATTAATGACAAATTATTTTTCTGTTGATTTCTTAAAATTACCTATGCCGAGAATTCTTGACATCTTTTTTTTTTCTTTTCATCAAATAAGGTAGCAGTACACAGTTTCCAGCCTGTGCACATGGGGAAATTTCTTCATAAGTAAGAGTAGGGGTCAAATTCAGTGTCTAAATACTGTTTGGCAATTATGAAAGCAATATCTTGAATTCAGTGTATTGTTTTTGTGTCATTGTGGAGAAATATGAATTAATTCATGGTCACATGACCTGGATATCAAGGGATGTAACTGAAAATACGAAACTACTGCTATACGAATTTATCGCTACACTTTCTGTTTAAAATAGCTGTCAGACTTCATTTGGATATTGCTAAAAAAGTAAACGGCTGGCAGGGGTCACTTTCTAGCCCCCTTTCATTTTTGGTAGGTGTACAATAGAGCTGAATGCTGACAATTGTCCTTGCAAATGCAGTGTGCTGCCAGGGCTTCCTTGAAAACAGCAGAAAATGGTAAAAAAAAACAGCAGAAGTGGGTGGGGTAGGATTTGTTTACATAGCCACTACATTGGCTGTACAGTGTACAAGCTATAGAAACCAGCTTCAAATTATTCTGTGGCAAGTCACAATGCAGTGATAACACAAAAGAGAAGGGTTGCAAAGTGTACTATTTGTTACGGCTCAAAAAACTTCGTCCGCTGCGTGTCCGAGTCTCGCCGACAGCTTGGAATAGTGGTTTGCTACCATTAACCAATATGTCAAATTTCAAAGTGCCATTTATGACAATCTTTTTTATCTACTCCTTTACCAGAATCAATATTTAGACAAAAACACCATTGTTTCTGATGAAATTGGGTCATAAAACTGAAATTTGTATGTAAGCCTACAGGTAGGGTCTGAGGCAAGGGAGACAACTCCAAAATCAGAATTTTAGTCTAGATGTTTGTTAATCATTTTGGTGCTGTCAAAGCTTATTCAATCTTAAATTAAAGGTGATTAAACCCATTTTGACCAATATTTTGGGCATTTCGTGTACAAACGATAGATTTTAAATGATTAATTTTCTCTCATTTTCAGCTTGGAAAGCCGTTATACTGAAATAGTGTTGATTAGTCGCAAAGCACCGTATTCCATGCTGTCAGCGAGACTTTGATGCGCAGCGGACAAGGTTTTTTGAGCCGTAACAAATAGTTACAGGTAACCAACTGTTGTTAACCTAGTTTAAACAGGAAATCCCAAACTAAGGCACTGGCAAATAGTGCACGCCCACATCAGTCGTCGACCTAAATTGGTGCGTATGATGAGGGCCCTCACTGTTTGCAAGAAAGAGTCATTTTTTATAATAAATTACTATAAACAACCCAACGCGTAAAATAATTGTGCCTTGTTTTTTGTTTTTGTTTGGTTTTCTTGCACGGGGGGGGGGGGGGGGGGGGGGGGGGGGGGGATTTACTGCCCTTTCGAGATTATTTCACTGATATCTTTGCATTTTAGGTGGCAAAACTGGAGTATCCGGAGAAAAACACCCTGACCTCCAGTTGCAGAACTTGGTGTATCACATCGTGTGACCCGAGGCAGGCTCCCCACCACAACCTTGACAGAACTAATGATTAAGAGTCAGCTCTCTATCCAATAGGCCACAGAGGCCCGTAATTGTGTCTTGTATGCTGGGGTATCCACAGCTTCTCTCAGCTGAGATTGACTGCTAGCAGCTGTGTTGTGAGCTAATAATGACAATTATTACTGTTTTTCTTTGATTCCACAATTAAACTTATCATAATAAGGTGGAATTACTACCAATTTGACACTTTTGAGAAAAGTCATATTTGTCTTAAAGGTAGCAGTACACAGTTTCCAGCCTGTGCACATGGGGAAATTTCTTCATAAGTAAGAGTAGGGGTCAAATTCAGTGTCTAAATACTGTTTGGCAATTATGAAAGCAATATCTTGAATTCAGTGTATTGTTTTTGTGTCATTGTGGAGAAATATGAATTAATTCATGGTCACATGACCTGGATATCAAGGGATGTAACTGAAAATACGAAACTACTGCTATACGAATTTATCGCTACACTTTCTGTTTAAAATAGCTGTCAGACTTCATTTGGATATTGCTAAAAAAGTAAACGGCTGGCAGGGGTCACTTTCTAGCCCCCTTTCATTTTTGGTAGGTGTACAATAGAGCTGAATGCTGACAATTGTCCTTGCAAATGCAGTGTGCTGCCAGGGCTTCCTTGAAAACAGCAGAAAATGGTAAAAAAAAACAGCAGAAGTGGGTGGGGTAGGATTTGTTTACATAGCCACTACATTGGCTGTACAGTGTACAAGCTATAGAAACCAGCTTCAAATTATTCTGTGGCAAGTCACAATGCAGTGATAACACAAAAGAGAAGGGTTGCAAAGTGTACTATTTGTTACGGCTCAAAAAACTTCGTCCGCTGCGTGTCCGAGTCTCGCCGACAGCTTGGAATAGTGGTTTGCTACCTAAACAACCCAACTTCCTCATGTAAACAATTTCGGATAGTCTCGAATGTTATCCTATTTTAAAACGAAAAGGACTAGAAAAACTCGAAACGGACGGGTCTCCCTATTTGGTGACAAGAAGTGACAAGAAGTGACAAGAGGTGACAAGAAGTGAAAAGAGTTGACAAGAAGTGACAAGAGCTATTTTATGGTGACAAGAAACTTTCTAACACAAAATTAAACTATAAAATTGCTTAAAATGATATATTTTAATGTTATTCTTGAGTTAGAAATTAATTTTGGCCAAATTTAAAGACTTTTGGAGGAAAAAGCAACATGCTGGAGTGTATGTAATATACACCTGCGGTAATGGTCAAATGTGACCGACGCAGTATCAGAAGATAGATAGATAGATTGAATTGGGTGCGCATGCGCGCGAGTGCATTCTTCCTGTTTTCCGGGAAACAATTTTTGGATATTTTTGGAATTTAAGGAATACCCTGGATGAGTCCTTTAACTTTTTCTCCTTAACTTTGTTTAAATATTTAGTTACTTGTTTATTTTGCAGGTTTAGTTAGGTTTTTACGACTTTTCATATTTATCACATCCCGGATAATTTGGCTTGGTATTCTTTTACTTTTGCACCGAAACAAAACTAGTTCCGGTTTCGCGGCGGATTGACATTAAGGTAAACAATTAAGTTTAAATGTGATTTTTGATGATATTGCCCAACAGAGGAGACTTTCCCAGACACCACTTTATACTTATTGCCCTTCAGTAACCAAAGAGTCACCAGAAAACCAACAATAATGAGCCATTTTGCATTTGACCTCCTTTTTGGAGTATGTTGCATGTTGCTGGCAACAAGACTTGCATCTCTTCTTAGTTGCAGTGGACAGGATCTACAGGAAATCCCAGTCAACTTCTACCCAGTTTATGCTGACACACGTGGTACAACAGCAATCGACCGCAACTTTGCATTTCATTTGCCCCATGTTTGTACAATATCAATCTTAAAAAAATCTCTAAGAATGAAGGGGTTTCCTGGTTCAAATAAACTTTTCTACTTGTATATATTTACAGTTGTTATAGGTAATGCTTGGGATGTTGAATCAAATCCTGGTCCAGACTCCCGAAATGACAGTTCACACTTCCCTTGTGGACTCTGTCAAAAAAGTGTTGGTTGGGAAGACCGGGGAATTTGTTGCGACACCTGCAATGTCTGGTATCACATAGGATGTCAAGGCATGTCATCAACTATGTATAGTTTTTACAACAGATCATTGAATAAAAATGTTGCATGGGAGTGTTTGAAATGTGGAATGCCAAACTTTTCCACATCTCTGTTTGACACCTCATCTTCTATAGACACCTACAACCACTTTGAACCTTTATCTACCCTATCCGAGCCTGGTAGTCCGATACCAGACAACATCGGCCTACCCACGGCAGCTTCATCGCCCATTGTGCAGCAGTCAAAAGAAGCTAAACGAAAGACCAAAAAGGCGGTCCTTAACCATCCCCTCAGAATATTGATCATGAATTGTCAGTCAATAAAGAATAAAAGGGCTGAACTTCATACAATTATCGACTCGGCGAAACCAGATATCATTTTGGGCAATGAGTCTTCTTTTGCTCCAGCATTTCAGTGGTTTCTTGCTGTCGAGTCCTCACCGTTGTCTCACCTCTGTGGTTCTTTGATTTCTGTGTTCACGGAGATGTTGCACTGATGAGTTAGGAGGCCTTCATGCGGACTGAACAAATTATTTGTCTAAATCGCGACGGAAGTAAGGGCGAGGATTGTGGCCACGTAAAATCGATTTAAGCCCCCCAGTGGAAATCTTCCACTGACCGTTCCAAGGCGGCTCTTCTGTGGCGATTTATTTATGTTGTTGTTTGTTACTTACTGTGTGTATCACTTGTGTCCTTTAATTTTGGATGGCCATATGGCCATTTTGTGGGAAAGTAACTGTCCATATGGCCTTCCTTTGTTTAGATTTCCATTATGGTCTGGTCGCTTAATGTTTGTATTTCTTTCCCTTTGGTGTCTTTTATGGATGGAGTAAGTTAATTGTATCAATTTCTGATCTTTGTTTTACTTCTACTTTGGTTAACCCCAGAAGTTAAAAACTCGGAAATTTTCCCTGAATCCTTTGAGGCCATCCGGAAAGACAGAGTTGGGGATGCACATGGAGGTGTCTTCGTGGCTTTCAAGCGAGACCTACTCTGTACAGAAACTCCGGAGTTGGACACCAACTGTGAACTAGTTTGGTGTAAATTGAACATCATTGGATGTAGGACTTTGTACCTTGGATCTTTTTATCGCCCGCCAGATCAGATTGACCCAGAATATCTTGAGGCTTTTAACTCATCTTTGTCTAGGATAATGTCAAATGCAAATGCCCATATTTTGGTTGGCGGAGACTTTAATTGTGGTGACATTGAATGGAGCAGCATGCAGGTGCCCCATCGGGTGCCTAAAAGGCAGACACAGCAACAACTTTTGGACATAATTAAAGAACACTGCCTGGCCCAAGTTGTTAACATACCCACCCGACAAGAAAAGACCCTTGATTTATTGTTTACAAATTCTCCATCCCCAGTAAGCCGAGTTAAGGGGATGCCCCCGATTGGCAAAGCTGATCATGACATAGTCCTTGTTGAGTATGACATAAAAGCTAAACGAATCAGACAAGTCCCGCGTAAAGTTTTTCTCTACAAACGTGCGGATATGGATGGTCTGCGAGACCATATGGCGCGATTTAAGGATTCGTTCCTTTCCTCTGACCTCTCACACATGTCAGTTAATGACCTGTGGGTCAGTTTTAAGTCCGAATTAACCACGGCAATGGAAAGGTTTATACCAACTAAAATGACCAAAACAAAATATAGGGCACCATGGATCGATAACACGATCAAGCATCTCATCAGAAGACGGAATAGAATGTATTTTCGTGCTCGCAAGTCTAGCAGCCCTGACGTTAAGAACCATTACAAACGGTTCAGAGCACATGTGCAAAAGGTTATAAGAGATGCATACTGGAAGCATGTTTCCAGCATCTTTACCTTTGAAGATGACAATATAGATCCCGATAGTCCCCAAAAGAATGGTAAAGTTAAAAAGTTTTGGTCATTCGTAAAGTCCCTGAAAAAGGATGCGTTTGGGATCACTTCGCTAAGGGAAAATGGAATTCTAAAAACAGATGCGCGCGATAAGGCTAATATTTGCAATAAACAGTTTCAATCAGCATTTACGCGTGAAACTGATGGTGAGCTACCATCTAAAGGTGCAAGTCCGTTCCCCTCTATGGGGGACATAACAGTTGACCCCAATGGGGTCGCTAAACTGTTAGGTAAGCTCAAGATACATAAGGCATCTGGGCCCGATGACCTGAATGCCAGGGTACTTAAGGAATGTAGTGCTGAAATATCTCCTGTGTTGGCCTTTATCTTCAATCAATCACTTGCCCAGGGCACTGTACCAGATGACTGGCGACAAGCAAATGTAACCCCGGCCTATAAAAAAGGGGAAAAATATGATGCAGCAAATTATAGACCAGTGTCGCTAACATGCATCTGTTGCAAAACCTTGGAGCATATATTAGTAAGCAACATCAACAAGCACTTAGCCTTTGAGAGCATTCTTGCTGACTGTCAACATGGTTTCCGGAGTCAAAGGTCTTGCGAAACGCAGCTTGTTCAATTTTACCATGACATTGTGAGCAATCTGGATGGGGCCATAAATCGTGGCCACAAACAGACTGACTTGATCATCATGGACTTTGCTAAGGCCTTTGACAAGGTACCTCACAGAAGGCTATTACATAAACTGGAGTACTATGGGATAAGAGGATCCACGCATAGGTGGATTAGCTCATGGCTCTCTGGGCGCTCACAACAAGTTGTACTTGATGGCCAAGCGTCTGATCCAGTCCCTGTTTTATCTGGAGTCCCCCAAGGTTCGGTCCTTGGACCGGTCCTTTTCTTGGTTTTCATTAATGATCTCCCCGATAATATCAGGTCATCGGTCCGTTTGTTTGCTGATGATTGTGTCCTGTATAGGAACATATATTCTCCTTCTGACTGTCTTATTTTACAAGATGACCTGGATCAACTTGCACAGTGGGAGGCCGATTGGCAAATGAAGTTCAATGTGGCCAAATGTCACTCAATGAGAGTGTCACGACACCCTCCGGACAAGCAAATTAAGTTTGACTATACTCTTCACCAGCAAGTTTTGGAGCATGTTCAATCCGCCAAATATCTTGGTATCACCATCACTGACGATCTTGATTGGGGCCAACATATCTCAGAGATTACATCTAAAGCAACTAGGACTTTGGGATTCCTTAGACGGAACTTGGCTTTTGCACCTAGGCAGACAAAGGATGTTGCATATAAAACATTGGTTCGCCCTCAACTCGAATATGCATCACCCATTTGGCACCCCTATGTTAAAACTCAGACTCAGCAGGTGGAGAAGGTGCAGAGGACAGCTGCTCGATGGACCTGTAGGCGATGGCGAAATAGAAGTAGCGTCGGTGACATGCTTAATGAGCTAGAGTGGCCGTCCCTGGAGGCCCGTCGTGGGCAGTCCTCTTTAACCTTCTTCTACAAGATACACTCTGATTCAGTGTCTATTGATAAAGATAGGTACTTGACCCCTGTAACACTGTCGACCCAAACAAGGGCATCAAAAGTAAACGACTCACAATATCGTAGATACCAGTCCTATAGTGATGCCCTGAAGAACTCGTTTTTTCCTAGAACTATTCCCCCAATGGAATAGTCTTCCCTCCTCTGCGGTGAATGCCAAGTCCGCAGAAGAGTTCAAAGCCCGCACAGTGTAAGATTGGGTTTCAGAGGTATGCGTTTTAGGATACCTCTGTTATGCAGATTGTAAATAGTTTTAAGGACGCATCCAGTGCCTCTCTTTTTTTTTCAGCTAAATTCTAAATTTAGCCACCCAATCAACTGAGGTAATGGCCAGATATGACCGACTCAGTATAAGAAGATAGATAGATAGATAGATAGATGCTAAATTAATCAGACGTTTAACCGCATTTACCTACAAGAAAGTTCTCTTTATATACAAAGTCACTTCATTTTATAAGCAAAAAAGTGAATGTTACGTGTGTATCTGTGACTTTCCTTCATGTTTTTTCTCTGCTCATAAACATAGACTGTGGGTACTCCTTATAACCAAAGAAGGGGGTTAACCGTATTTACCGACAAGAGATTTCTCAAATAAACTCAGGCTCAAAAACAATGTTGTCTCATTTCATACATGCAAAATGTTCTTGTCACCAAATTAACTTGACTTTAAAAAAATATGAAGAGGCACTAATGCGTCATCGAGCATGTGTGTCTAGAAAAGACTTGGATCAGCCTGCGCATATGCGCAGACCAGTATGTTGTCTGTGCTGAGGGCATAATTTTATGTGACGGAGAAATATAGTAGATCATCTCATACATGTAAAATTGTCTTGTCACCAAATTAACTTGACTTTATGATTCCCGACCAAAAAAAAATCTGAAGAGGCACTAATGCGTCATCGAGCATGTGTGCCTAGAAAAGACTTGGACCAGCCTACGCATATGCGCAGACCAGTATGTTGTGTCTGCTGAGGGCATAATTTTATGTGACGGAGAAATATAGTAGATCATCTCATACATGTAAAATTGTCTTGTCATCAAATTAACTTCACTTCATTCCCGACCAAAAAAATCTGAAGAGGCACTAAAGCGTCATCGAGTAAGTATGCCTAGAAAGGATCAGCCTGAGCATATGCGCAGTCTGGCATGTTTTCTCTGCTGAGGGAATAATTTTATGTGACGGAGAAATAAAGTATAGCGTCTAATACGTGTAAAATTTTCTTGTCACCAAATTAACTTGAATTTATTCCCGACCAACAAAAAAAACAACAAAAAACAAAATGAAGAGGCACTGAAGCTTCGTCGAGCAAGTGTGCCCAGAAAAGACTTGGATCAGCCTGTGCATATGCACAGTCTGTTTTTTTTTCTGCTGATGGTTTAATTTTATGTGACGGAGAAATATAGTAGATCATTTCATACATGTAAAATTTTCTTGTCACCAGCTTGACTTTATTCCAGACAAGAAAATCTCAAGAGCACTGAAGCGTCATCGAGCATGTGTGCCTAGAAAAGACTTGGATCAGCCTGCGCATATGCGCAGCCTGATATATGAATCTCTGCTAAGGTCTATAACATTTTATTGGAATTTTGTGTGACAGTGAGACCCATCGTGTACATTTTCTTGTCACCAGCTTGAATTTATTCCCGACAAGAAAATCTGAAGACGGCCCTGATATGATTCTAGTGGGTCAATTGGGGTTCTAGTGTCTTATAGTGTATGACATTCATTTTCAGGCATGCACAAATCATTTGCCTAGTCATGTTACAATAAATATTTTGGTTTATGATAGGGATATAGTCATTTACAGGCTTTAATGCGCATGCGAACGTTTGCGTTTCTCTGGCTCGATTACTTAGCTGCAGCGCATCATGGGATTCTTAAAAGGAACTCAAACGCTTGCAAAAATGATTAATATATCATATTTTACTTTTAAAAAGGGTCGCAAATGCGTTTTAAGACTTCTTGTCACCATAAAATAGCTCTTGTCACTTCTTGTCACCTCTTGTCACTTCTTGTCACCAAATAGGGAGACCGGTAACGGACTGTTATTGAGACTGTATAGAACAAGTATAGCTTTTACAAAAAGCATATAACTTTTACAAAAAGCTAGGTCTACGCTTAGTACGTACATATTAAATGTAAATGTCTTGAGTTATTTCCCAGAAACAGGACTTATACAATTAACTATCTTTGGCAAACCTCTAATTGCCAGTCTGCACCCAGGATCTTGCCAACTTAGGTATATAATCTGAAATGTCAAAGTTGCAAATGCTGTAATTTTGTCAATATGGTTTTACGGCCTTTTCAAGATTATTTCACTCATATCGAGCCGATCATTAATCAGAGGTGGGCGAAAACCGGAGTACCCGGAGAAAAACCACCTGAGCTTCCGTTGCAGAACTAGGCGTCTTTTTTTACTAATGTTTGTCGGGAAATAGCTCATGTAGCTAATGTTAATTGTTTTTTATGATCCGACTCGAAATAAAATTTCTTGTATCTTGTATCTTGTGACCCGAGCAAGGCTCGAACCACAGCGGTGAGAGACCTAATGATCAAGAGTCAGCGCTCTTAACCACTAGGCCACGGAGGCTCGTCAAGTGTAATTTTGTCAAAAAGTACTCTTTCATATTTAAAAAGGCACGTGTTGCAACTTCAATATGCCTGCAATATGGAATGTTTGAAAACTGTTGGAGAAGTTAAGCAGACACTTTTCCTACACTTGTGAAATGCACACGGCCAACTCGGCACATAACAAACTCGGCCTACAATAGTTATAAAGCTTATTAAGCCGACATTAATACTTTATTTTCCTGTTTTATGATTATTAAAATTTTATAATATTTATATATGCATATTAAATAAAATAGTTTCTAGTTTATTTATTTATTTATTTATTTTTTTATTTTTATTTTTTATTTATTATTATTATTATTTTTTTTTTTTTGTATTTTGTTTTTCTAAAAAAATCATCTTAATAGGCTCTGAATATGACTTAATTGCTACACTAATTATTTGATTAATCAGGTGATAATTGGCAGTTAATTCAGAAAAGCTGTGAATATGATGTTTGGGACTCATTGTCACCCATGATTGCCCAGTCGAGCTGAACTCATATTATTGCATTGCATGATGTCTCAACGTAATGTGAAGCTGCAGTAGGCACCGCGCAACGGACCAACCCGAAAACAAAAAACGGTTGCATATTCTGGCTGATACAACAAACTAGAAAAAAAAAACAACGTCAGTATCGTATTCTCCAGAAAAGGAAAATGCTGATAATTAATTAGACATTTTTTTCCGAAGATTTATTCGCCGGTCAATCTAACAAACAACTTGAATAGATGAAATTTTATTGAAAAAAAAAAATCATATTTTTTAGATATACTCCATTAAATATTGATATAAAATGTGTCTTATTTTTTTGTTTTGTTTGAATTGGTGTCCCGTAAACACTATTTAGGCCATCTTGGAGACGCTGCTACCAGTTTGTGGGACTTTTACCCGACATTGAGGTGAAATGACATCTCAAGCCCTGCCGTCCAATGATACCATAAATCTTATATGAGTTGGACGATCTGACTCACACCGCTTTGCCTGGCCAGGCTTAGTCCTTCCAAGCGGTTTACCAGTACTCGTGTGTGGTCAGAAAGCAACACGCAGCCCAATCTATTTCTCCAAGCCCCGATGGGCGGGGGCGAAAAGTTGTCTTATTAAGTCTTAAAGCCCTATTTGGTTGGTTCCTATTTCAAAGGTAATTTTAATTTGATTGTTTGTTTGGTTATGTAATTGTCATACCCAAGTGAACAATAGATAATTGGCCCTGTCAGCTAATTGTATGTGCCAAATTCGTATAGGCCGAGTTGGTCATATGCCGATTTTTTCATGTGCCGAGTTTGTTATGTGTCGAGTTGTTCCAGAACCGTTCAATCTTACTATGACATTGTGAGCAATCTGGATAGGGCCATTAACCGGTGCCACAAACAGACTGGCTTGATCATTATGGACTTCGCCAAGGCCTTAGACAAGGTACCTCAACGAAGCCTATTGTATAAACTGGACTACTATGGGATGAGAGGATCCACTCATAGGTGGATTAGCTCATGGCTCTCTGGCCACTCACAGCAAGTTTTACTTGATGACAAAGCGTCTGATCCAGTCCCTGTTTTATCTGGAGTTCCCCAAGGTTAGGTCATTTGACCGGTCCCCTTCTTTTTGTTCATTAATAATCTCCCTGGTGATACCAGGTCATCGGTCCGTTTGTTTCCTGATGGTTGTGTTCTGTATAGGAACATATATTTTCTCCTTCTCACGGTCTTATTTAACAAGATGACCTGGATCGACCTGTACAATGGGAGGCCGATTGGCAGATTAAGTTCAATGTGGCCAAATGTCATTCAATGAGGGTGTCACGACACCCTCCGGACAAGCAAATGAAGTTTGACTATATCATACCTGTGATAATTTTTTGAACTGTATGAGGGAGATTTGCCATTGTGATGAGGGAGATGTAAATAATATATAGGGAAATTCTCAGTTCATTGAGGGAGACTCTAAAATATTCCCAAAATTGAACATAAATTAGGCAAAAATTTGCATCAAAATGAGGGAATCTCCCTCCTGATGAGGTAGCTACGTATCACTGGTATGCCATATTGTATTGTAAAGTTTAAGCATTTTACGTCCGCTACGGTCAGGCGTGTTAGCATTACCCCACAATATGATTTGACTATTGCCTTCACCAGAAAAGTTTGGAGTACGTTCAATCCGCCAAATATTTTGGTATTATCGTCCAGTATCCCTGACCTGTATTCTGTGTAAATTGCTTGAACACATAGTCTGCTCAAACATCATGGCCACTTAGCTGAACATAAACTTTTGTCAGACAGACAACATGCATTTAGGAAAAGGCATAGTTGTGAGACTCAGTTGAGCACGGTTATTAATGATTGGGTAAAAATTTTGGACAAAGGGTTGTTGGGGATGGACACATTTATTCTGGACTTCGAGAATGCTTTTGACACCTCACGCCATGGACTACTTAAATCCAAATTATTTGGTTATGGAATTAGTTCCTTAACAGCGTGTTTTTGCTAATGGTGAATCTTCAGTATGGGCTCTAGTTTTATCTGGGGTCCCACAAGGGACTGTTCTTGGTCGACTGTTATTCTCCCTGTACATTAATTATATTTCCACTGACATTGGCTCAGAAATAAGACTGTTCGTAGACAACTGTGTTTGTTTCGGGAAATTAGAGATACAGAAAACTCAGAAACTTCAGAAGGATATAGATAGATTGATTTAAAAGTATGTTGTGCACGAAATGGTGCATGAGATTTCAGCCCGTTAAATGCAAAATTATACAGATAAGTATGAAGAGAACCAATACAATTTAGGCTTCTTAAACCTTAGAGGGAACGATCATCGAGGATGTAAATTCCATTAAATACCCTGGTGTTACAATCACACACGATTTGAGATGGAATACCTACATTAGCAACATGTGTATTAAGGCGAATAGAACGCTTGGTTTCCTGAGGCGAAATCTTCATGGGTGTCACCAGGATGTGAAGGAGGCAGCATATAAGGGACTTGTTCGCCACATCTTGGAGTATGGTAGTTGCATTTGGGACCCCAGTGGAGTGGTCCTTAATGAAGAAATTGAAAAAGTTCAGAATAGAGCTGCTAGATTTATAACAAGCAATTATATACTGCTTTGAAACTGGGAACATGACTGGAATCCTTGGAAAATTAAGATGGGAGTCTTTCAAAAAAAAAATGAGGGGAGACAGTAGGCTCATACTTTTACACGAAGGTCTAAAGGGTGCTGCCAGCATTCCGACAGTTGACCTTGTTCCCCCAGCTAAGCACTGTAGAAATCACCATTCACTGACGTTTCAGATCCCCACTGCAAAAACTGACATCTATAAAGAATCGTTCTTCCCCCGAACCATTAGAGATTGGAATGCCCTTCCCGATTCGAGCATATCAACTGCTGAAGGTGCAGAGGATAGTATAGCTACGTCTTTTTGTTGAGAACTAGGGACTAAATTCTCATATCACAGGTCCTAATGTATGAATGTCATTTGACGTGTCACCAGTAAAAATTCGGATTCTGATTTAGACTACAGCTGGTGTTAAGGGAATGTTTGACGGCCGTGAAAAGTCTCCCTGCCCTTCATCATAGTGTAGTTTATATTTTCTTGTTCTTTGGGATCATTGATTCCATTGCAGAAACTCGAAAATATCTGAGGGTCACTGATAAGGCCTAATTGGCCCAAAACTAGCTAGTCTGGCCCAGAAAACTGTACACCTCATAATTTTAAAGTTCTGTTGCTTCCAAAGGTTAACCTTTTTATAGAACATATTTGAAGTTTGACTGTATGCAAATCACGTTCTTCGGCACCTTCGGCGTAGGAAATGATCGAATCTGGGAGGGTCGGTCACTTATTCTTGCTAAACAGCACTAATCAGCAGTGACACCAGAGAGTAGGCCAAACAAATCCATTCAATATATGGTCATTATAATTCATTCACGCTTATGTTTTCATTGACTATTACCGTTACAAGTCGGTATTTCATTCTGACTCAAGCCACTTTTTGATTATTATTGTGTAATGTTTGTTTGTCCTACCATTGTACGTTATTAATCTTTTTATAGGTAATAGTGTATGTGTTGATGAGAGCTATTGGAGCTCTGAGGATTGTGTAGCTAAGTTTACATGTACCTCTCTGGTGGTAGCTAGGCATTAACTTCTCATATCACAGGTCCTGGTCTTTGACGTCAGTAACGATTCTGATTCTGAACCCCGGCATTTGTTGCAATGTTAGAAAGCAGCCATGTGTAACGCGGAACCGGACGTGTAAAATGACGTCACATACACACAGAGCGAAACAATAAATGCCCACCTATCTACGTTTGGAAACAAAAAGGTATATAATAAACATGATCACTATGATAACTCATTCTGTCGCACAGTATTACGTCTTTTGACGTTTATTACATGTACTACAGTGAACACGCAAAAATGAAAAGAAAGGTAGCCAACAAACAAACACAAGCGGTTAATATGCCACCAGTCCGTTAAAGACCCAATGCATAGGCCTACACATAATAATTAATTACTACGGTAAGTTGATCTGCCGCATTGCATCAGGTCGAGTGGATGTTTCTAGATGAACGTATCACACGAGACGAGGATTGTCGATTGTGATGTGCGTAAGATCTAGAAACATCCAAGAGACAAGATAGGCCTACTATGCGGTAGGTCAAGTTATTCTAGTGTTAATATGTTTATTACATCCCCGGGATTACATAGCATACTCTTCCTCTAGTAAAGCCATTTTTTTTTCAGACGTAAATAAGCGGGAAAAGTTAACGTTACGCTCTGCGTGTAAGTGACGTCATAATTTTTCGCGTCTGGTTCCGCGTTGCTTATGGCTGCTTTGTAACAAGACAGTAAATGCCGGGACTCAGAGCCAGCACGGATGAATACGGAATCGGAAGACGCCAGAAGAGTGATACGGAATTCTGTATTTTTGTTTCGAAAAGCTGTTAGTTTATTTTGCTTGTTTGTGTTGAGATTTTACGTCCCCATCAACACTAGGCCTATTTAGGTCATTCTGAGCACCGCATGCGGGTGCCAGCGCTTGGCTGCAGTTTATTTTAGAAAACAAAAATTCTAAGTCGAAAAAAGGGGCATAACCAAAATTATTTTGAGGGTTACCTCACATATTGGTATGAGTTCCCGAGACATTGCTTCCAATTTTGTGGGCTTTTACCCGACACTGAGATAAAATGACTTCTCGAGCCCTACAACCTCATGAAACCATTAGGGTTGAAGGAGCGGTTCGGCGCGAACTGTTTTTTTTTTTTTTTTTTTTTTTCTAGGCAGGCTTCCAGCATTTCCAGCATTGCAGTGGTTTCTTGCTGTCGATTCTCACCGTTGTTTCAGATGTTGCAGTGATGAGTTAGGAGGCCTTCATGCGGACTGAATTAATTATTTGTCTTAATCGCGACGGAAGTAAGGGCGAGGATTGTGGCCACGTAAAATCGATTTAAGCCCCAAGTGCAATTCGTTTCCGCTGACTGCTCCAAGGCGGTTCTTCTGTCGAGGTTTATTTTTTGGTTTATTTTTGTTATGGTTTGTCTTTGGGTGTTTGTGTCGCTTATATTATTTTATTTTGGATAGCCTATTGGCCATTTTGTGGGAAAGTAACTGTCCTTTTGGCTTTCAACTATTGATGTTTCCATTAGGGTCTGTTGTTTCATGTGTGTGTTTCTTTCCCTTTGGTGTCTCTGATGGAAGCTGTGGGTTAATGGTATCGATTCCTGATCATTGTCTGCACTATATTGTACTTTCTAAGCGGTTTACCAGTCGATTTCAGCTCTGCGCGAAATCCCCTTGGAGCCCAATCTATTTATCCAAGCCCCAATGGGCGGGGTTGCGTGATATAATAAATAAACATTACTACTCCAACTACAGTGACTTGATTTGACGCACTGTATCTTTCCAGATCAACGTATCACACGAGACGCGGCGCTAACTAACAACAATTATTATGTTATTGTTTCCTTCAAACTTTCCCAACCTTTCGTCATTACTAGAAGAAATCTAAGGCCTATTGACCCCAGCAAACACGTCTTAACTGGTAATGTACATGTCCCCAGCTAACAGGTGGAGGATTATGTGTCATGCTTTTGAAACAAGACATAAACATCGATTGTTGTAGGAGGGCACGACCTGTTTTACATGACAGGAAGGAAGGAAGGAATGGATATACATAACCAGTACCGCGCATTTTCTTTCGAAAGAGACTAACAACTGCCCTTCTTTAGTCGGCGGACCGTAAAAATCCAATCAAACTGATCCAATAGGAGCAAAACACCTTCTTGCGAAGGCAAGCGGATGTGGAACAACGTTTTCTCGATCAATGGTTCCTACTTTGAACGTAATTTGATCTGGGTCAACTTGACTGACTTCAAGACTCAAGACAGTAGTTAGAAGAGGGCTAAGAAGGATCTAGAAACAGTGTTAACAACATTAGGGGAATTTTTCTGACAAAATGCTCAAAATTCAAAACATTGAATGCAAAAATAGTGAAATCCAAAAATCGTATTCAGTGACGACATCGTTATTGACCGAGAACTAGAGAATCTTAAATCACCGTATGTCACCGTACACCGGATATAGCGATTAGCGAAGCGAGGAAGGTAACTCTGTAAATGCATACGTGATCAGTATTTTATCAATTTTGTTAAAGTGTGGCTAAATTTTCATTCCAAATATGATTGAGTATGATTGTTTTTATATTAATGAATTTATATACCCATTCTAAAGGATTCAGAAAGTTCTCTGTGCTCTGTAAAATAAAAAAAAATGTCCCGACTAATCACTGAGTTTTCACGTGTCTCTCACGAATATTCATGATTTTATCGCAAGCGTCAATGTTTATGGTTCAAATACTGTTTGGCAGGCCTTCTATTTTCTCAACAATACCCACCAGAGAAGTTAAACATTTGGAAAGTGTATATTTGTTTGTATGTTTGGAGAAAATATGTTATATCAGCGTACGGTCTATAGCTGAGAATCGACAAAATGGTGTACAGTCTATAGTAAATTTGTGTACAGTCTATAGCTGGGAATAGAAAGACGTGTTTTGGTGCCAGTGGTACACGCGGGAGTCGTAAGGTAGTTCATGTTATAGTTTAGGATGATTACAGATTTGTCAAACCTGGTCTATAGGCATAAAACTAGAAAAAAGCTTATAGGCATCAAACACATGCGCATTGACAAACCATACGGTGGCTATAATTTGTGTTTCTTACATGATTTTCAATGGATGATAGAGATCATCAGTGAAATCTAAATCCATATCATCGCTGTTTCTATGTATCCTTAAAAGTATATTGTCTGTCTGTAAAGAGTCAATTAGCTACTCATTAGTAATCATCACGCAGGTTTCACGTCTTTAAGACATTGATGTGCACCTTAGCAACGAAAATAATTGACGCGACGCCAAGTGAACTGATTGAATGGCCGCACAGTTGCTGTGTTATAATTGGCCTAATTATTTTTCTATCCTGTCAGTTTGTGATGTCTTAATCTGAAGTTTGGTGATCAAAGGATGTAGCACCAGTATGAAATTGGTTGGGGCTAGACTGTTATTGTGTAGCACCAGTATGAAATTCGTTGGGGCTAGACTGTTATTGTGTAGCACATCCACTCCAAAGTCTAATTAATATTGAAATCAGTAGTAAGGTACGAAATGTATACCCCCGTAAATCCCAGTTTTATGGTAGTTTTTTGGGTATAAACTGGGGTTAAATGGGTCAAAGTTATACACGCGTGTTTTCGTGACGGAACACTGAGCATCAGGTACCAACCAACTTTACATCAAATAAAATTTGAGTAAATAAAAATCAAAAATGAGTTCCTTTAAGAGCAATGAAAACATTCATAAGAAAGAAAATGGGTCATACTACGTAGTTTCGGCTAATAAAGCCTCATCAGTGACCCTGTAATGATCCGGCAAAGAAAGCCAGAGGAAACATAATGCAATTTTGCGAACTTCGAACACGCAGTCGACCCAAAAACTGATATAAATCAAAATAGGGTCCAAATAATTACAAAACTGTCTAGAACATGAGCCTAAACCAATAATTTATTTCTGATTTCTCAGAATATTCGCGCTGATCTCAAAGGACCAAAAGTAAAATATAAACTGCACTATGGTTGATGTACGGGGAGACGTTTTACGGCCGCCACACGGCACAACACCAGCTGCAGTGAAGGCATATAAAAATCAAAAATGAGTTCCTTTAAGAGCAATGAAAACATTCATAAGAAAGAAAATGGGTCATACTACGTAGTTTCGGCTAATAAAGCCTCATCAGTGACCCTGTAATGATCCGGCAAAGAAAGCCAGAGGAAACATAATGCAATTTTGCGAACTTCGAACACGCAGTCGACCCAAAGACTGATATAAATAAAAATAGGGTCCAAATAATTACAAAACTGTCTAGAACATGAGCCTAAACCAATAATTTATTTCTGATTTCTCAGAATATTCGCGCTGATCTCAAAGGACCAAAAGTAAAATATAAACTGCACTATGGTTGATGTACGGGGAGACGTTTTACGGCCGCCACACGGCACAACACCAGCTGCAGTGAAGGCATATAAAAATCAAAAATGAGTTCCTTTAAGAGCAATGAAAACATTCATAAGAAAGAAAATGGGTCATACTACGTAGTTTCGGCTAATAAAGCCTCATCAGTGACCCTGTAATGATCCGGCAAAGAAAGCCAGAGGAAACATAATGCAATTTTGCGAACTTCGAACACGCAGTCGACCTAAGCCTTTATAGCTGGAACCGTCATAGAAACTGAGGCCTGGCCCACCGGCGTGCAATTGAAGAGGGAAGCAAAGTTATCAACCGTGATTGGATTAACTACCATGCATGTAGTCTGTCGTCAGTTAACACTTTATATAACCTTTGTTTTTCTAGAAAATCGGGGTTTATAAGTTTTATCACGAGTGTTCATCCGGACGTCCGTCTGTCTGTCCGTCATTCCTTCTGTACAAACCTTGTGAATGCAACTCACGTTCTATTTCTTGCCCTGTGGTAACCAAACTTGGTACGCACATTGCTAAGGGGTCATGCGGTGAAGTAAAAGGTAAAATTTTCAAATAAAATGTTTGTGAATGCAACTCATTTTTCTTTATTTCTTCTTCTATGGTGGCCAAATTTGATACATATATTGCTGTCACAGACATTTATAAAGACAGCTTCTTTCCCAGGACTTTAAGGAATAAGGACGCCCTCCTTAGTCTGCTGAAATTGCAGATAACTGTGTCGTTAACTTTAATGATCTTGTGAGAGTAGGGACTAGCTTCCCCAATAACAGGTCCTGGCTTTACGTTTCACTAGTTAACTGTGCTGTACTCTTCAGGAACAGAGCTGTGTAGTGCATTCGACTGACAATAGTATATTTGTTTACGTCAAAATAATCAAATTCTAGCTATAAACAAGCTTTTCATGAATATTTTTATTCTGCTATCGACCGTACACTACAAGCAGAAGTTTTTGCTATAAAACGTACACAAAGATGCTATCGACCGTACACCTAACGACTTCACAAATTACAAAAATAGACAGCTTTGAAACATGTTGGGAATATTGTTAGTGTCTCGTTATTATTTTCTTGGACATCTTTTATATGTTTCGATGATAAAATTTTCAATATCTACCTAAAATATCTTAAAAACATATGCTTTCGTGACAGACATTCGAAAATAAATTGCGATTAGCGGGACATTTTTGTTCTTCGTAGCCCTGGTAGATTTTTTCTGACCATTTGTTGGAGTTAGAAATATACATCAATATTTACATTTCCAGTGTAAAGTCTAATGTAAACCTATAGAAAACAATTGCGTTCATACGCCCATGAACGCATCGGATCACATGATTTCCAGTGACGTTAAGTGACGTCATTCTAAACCATTGTTCTCTACGGGCGTTGATGACGTCAACGCTGTTCCGCTCTTTGTAGAAAAACAACGTGTAAATGTTTTTCGGCTTTAAACGTTTCCCATACAAGCATTTTTTCGCCCATTGATGAGGGGCAAATAATGTAAATATAAAAAATAAACTTAATTTTTCTGCTTTTCATGAAAGTATGAACGACAGTGGGTCGCGAGCAAAGTTTACATGAACCCCTTCGGGGTTCATTTACTTTGCACGCGACCCACTGCGTTCATACTTCCATGAACTGCAGAAAAATAAATTTCATTTCTTAAATGTATCATTGAAGTAACGGATATATGCTTTCCCTGAAATATCATACATTTCGAAAGAAAACTTGAGAAATACTTACCTGCTATCGTGTTCAGTAAAATTTTCCTTGCTTCGCTAATCGCTATATCCGGTGTACCTTGACATACGGTGTAAATGAGTGTTTACATTTCCAGTGTAAAGTACAATGTAAACCTATAGAAAAAAAAATAGTTCATACTTCCATGAGCGCATCGAGTCGCGTGATGTACATTGACGTCAAGCGACATCAGTCTAAACAATGGTTCGCTGTGGGCGTGGATGACGTCAACGCTTTTCCGCTCTTTGAAGAAAATTAGCGTGTACATGTTTTTCAGCTTTAAAAGTTTGCCCTATAAGCATTTTACGCCCAGCGATGAGGGGCAAATAATGAAAATATAAAAAAATAAACTTATTTTTTCTGCTTTTCTTGAAAGTATGTACGGCAGCGGGTAGCTAGCAAAATTTACATGAACCGAACCCCTTCGGGGTTCATTTACTTTGCACGCGAACCGCTGCGTTCATATTTTCATGAACAGCAGAAAAATAAGATTCATTTCGTAATTGAATTTATTAAACGAGTTGAGGGAAGGGGATAAAATGCGAGGCTTTGCCGAGCATTTTATGCCTTTTCCTCAACGAGTTTAATACATTCGATAATAGATCTACATGAGCACGAATGCATGCAGGATTCTATTTATCATATGGCATTTAAAACGTGTCTAATTCACGTTTTTGTACAGTCGATATTCCGGTCGTTACGGACGTCATATATATGGAACGTTACGGGGCGTATCTAACTAATTTGAATATCAATCCACTAGTGGATTACCGAATTTATTGCATGACGTTATTACATTCCCAGACTCGACGTCTTATGATAACTCTCTATATTTCATTAAAAATAGAAGTGAAGGCAGTGTTCAGGAATCGACACAATTACCTCACATTTTCCATCAAAGACACCAAAGGGAATTAAATACAAACAAAAAACAACTTCACCGCATTAAAATACATCACTAGCGGAAAGCCGAAACCTAACAAAGTTACTTTCCCACAAAATGGCCAAATGGCTATCCAAAACAAAAGGATATTTGAAATACTCGTACGTACATACATGCACAGACGAACTACAACAACAACAAAAATAAAAAATAAACCACACCAGAAGAACCGTCTTGGAACGGTCAGTAAAATATTTTACTGGAAAACTTAATTAAATCGATTTTACGTGTCCACAATACTCGCCCTAACGAATTTGTTCAGTCCGCATATAGAAATTCTAACTCATAAGTGCAACATCTCCGAGACGATGAAAATTGAAATGCTGGAGCAAATGAACGAACTCCGGTGAGCCCGGTCGCCGGTGTTCAATTAAAGAAGGAAGCAAAATTATCAACCGTGAGTGGGTTTACTACATGTATCATGCATGCTGTCCGTCGTATAACATTCTGTGCTGTATCCATTCTTTTTATATCGAAGAACGATTTTACGAAAGTGGGTATTGAAATTATTGTAAGCATATAGATCTATTTCTGAACTGAGTAACTATTTAATTCAGGTTCCGAAAAGCATGTAAGAATATAAGAATCTTATATGGGTGTGAGGGGTGGATGGAAAAATCCGTCCCAAGGGTCACTGTCCGGCATCACGAGGCTTGCCGAGTGATGCCGGACAGTAATCCCTCGGGACGGATTTTTCTATTCACCCCTCATACCCATATAGGATTCATTTTCTTGCATACCTTCCATTTCTTAGCGCGGATGTTTAATGCTGCTATCACTTCGGTTACCGACGTCCGCCATATTGTGATGGCACTGCAGGAATGATTAGTGACGTCAGGTAACGTGCTGTGACGTCAGCCTTAATGACGGCGCATACGAGGTCGTAATCAACCAGTGCATTTATCAAACACGCGATTATATTCGATTTTGGGTCGGAACACCAGGGTCAGAACATAAATTTCTATGCCAGGGTAAAATCACGGATTTCTTTGTCTGGTGTGCAAGAAAACTCTATATCCTTGGTCCAGAAGTTTCACAACTCATCCTGCCTGAAGAATTAACATCACGTTATATTTACATCCCCAGTGTAAAGTCTAATGTAAACCTATAGAAAACAATGTAATTCATGCTTCCATGAACGCATCGAGTCACATTATTTTCAGTGACGTCAAGTGACGTCAGTCTTAACCATGGTTCTCTACGGGCGTTGGTGATGTCAACGCTGTTCCGCTCTTTGTAGTAAAACAGCGCGTTTATGTTTTTCAGATTAAGCATTTTTTTCGCCCAGTGATGAGGGTCAAAGAATGTAAATATAATAAGTAAACTTATTTTTTCTGCTTTTAATGAAAGTATGAACAACAGCGGGTCGCTAGCAACGTTTACATGAATCCCTTCGGGGTTTATTTACTTTACACGCGACCCATTGCGCTCAAACTTTCATGTACAGCAGAAAAATAAAATTCATTTCTTAAATACATTATTTTCTTTTTTTCTGCTCTAATACATAAGTTGTGGGTACTCGTTAGAACCGCTTCAATGAAGCGGTTCTAACGAGCACCCTCAACCTATGTTTGGAGTAAAAATGAGAAAACTATTGCAAATTTTCATCCGAAAAAAAAATCCGTTTTTGAGATATGAAAAAAATGCACAATGCATCACGGATGTGTTATCGTAATGTTATCAATGATACGCTCGTACATATAGTTGAGCTTCATGACTTGAACACTTTTGGGATTATGAGAGTTTATTCTAGACAGAGGTAGTTCGAGCTATTGAGGGTGAATCATAGCCCTGGGTAAGGAAGCACAATAATTTAAGGCAATTTTTTTTTATCTTTTTTTATATCAAACAATCGTATGCTGTGTGCATTCGTTAGAATCACCTAGATTGATGAGGCGAATCTAATAATAATAATAATAAAAGGCCCATGGGCCACTACGCTCGCCAGAGGTCAAGTGTGAAAAACATGACCCGGCCCCTAGCAGCCATGTTTTTAGCAAACCATGGTGACTTGAGAAATCTAGCCAGTCAGTCCATGAAATGATAGGTTTCCAGTACTTTTCCCCAGGGTAGCAATCTTGATAAAATTATGAACTTCTATTTAGCTGATTGCAAAGTATCAATTCAGAAAAAAAACACGGTTTTGCCTCCACCCACCCCACCCCAATAAGAAATGCCCAAGTGTCCAAATATGACAATGGTATTAAATAGGTCACAGTCAATGAAATGTCACCTTTCTTCGAACAAACTTGCTAGGAATATCAATTCAAATGCCACCTGTTAAGACAGAATAGGAAAAATCCAATGTTTTGCCTTTTCCAAATACAAAGGTCCAAGTGATCAAAGTTGACCTTGATGTAAAACAAATCAAGTTCAAACAATGTCACCAGTTTAATAAAACTTGGTAGGGGCTGATTCCCTAATGCTGCATATCAAGTTTCAAGGTCACCAGCCATTGGTTCCTACCATATAAGGGCATGATGGCCATCGTGGTAATGTGACTCCAAACCCACGAATTTGCATTGCCAAATTACATCGGGAATCCTTGTATAGTTTGGTTTAGTTCCTGAATCTGGGCGACGTAGGTCAAAAGGTCAGTACATTACATTGACCTTTAGAATTGATGATATTCCATTCAGCTGACTCTTAATATCAATTCTGATGCCTTTGACTGCAATAGAATAAAAAAACCCACTGTTTGCCTTTTTCCAAAGTGCCTAAAGTTGACCTTGATGTAAAAATAGGTCAAGATCAACTCAAGGTCATTATTCAAACCAACTTGGTAGGCCAGAGTACAAAATTCTACATACTAAGTTTCAAGGTTATCGGCCATTTGGTTCCTGGGAAGATTTCCAAAGAGTTTTGACCATATATGGGCATGGCAGCCATCTTGGTCATGTGACTTTGATCCCATGAATAGATTTCCAGTGCTTCATCCCATAGAGAGACACCACATGTGATTTGATTTCAATTAGCCCTGCAGCTTTAGCGAAGAAGAAGATATAAACTCTTAATCTGAGCCATTCAGAACAGAAGTCGGTAAATGATCTTGACCTTTGCATTGGAATTGATTAACTTCCATGCAGCTGGATTGCAAATATCAAATCTGATTCCACAGGCTACACAAGAATAAAAAAAACTCCATCGTTTTGCCCTTTTTAATACAAATGTCTAAGTGACCAACTTTGACCTTGATGTAAAATAGGTCAAGGCCTGTTAAAGGTCGCCATTTGAATGAACTTGGTAGGACCAGATTTCCAAATGCTGTATACCAAGTCGTGGGCCATTTTGGTTCGCGAGAAGAAGATTTTAAAAGCCTTTTTACGTATCATATATGGAAATGGCGGCCATCATGGTCATTTGACCAAGATCCCACGAACAAACTTTCTTTCCCCCAACCAATGAAGGGTCCACATGTAATTTGGTTTCAACTGGCCTGGCGATTTCTAAGGAGATATCATTCTAAAATGTTGATGAGACAGACGACAGAGACGCAGACCACCACTGTTGAGTTAAAACATATACAGCTTTGACTTTCCCATACAAAAATCTCCCATGCAAAAATCTATGTGACCAACATGCAAACATGCCTACATAGATTTTACCCATTTGAACCCCACTTTTATACAGCAAAACTGATGTTTACAGGGGTAAACCTTATTTTTCTTATTTCTGCTCTAAAATATAGATTGTAGGTACTCGTTAGAACCGCCTCGATGAGGCGGTTCTAGATTCTAACGTGTACCCACAATTTATATTTTGAGCAAAAATATGAAAAATATCACAATTTTTCATTTTAATTTTTTTATTTTAACGGCGGTAAAATTCACAGTGTATTTGTATAGGCGGGTTTTCATAATGCCAATTTGAACTAGATGTAAAATAAGTCAAGGTAAACCTTATTTTTCTTATTTCTGCTCTTAAATATAGATTGTAGGTACTCGTTAGAACCGCCTCGATGAGGCGGTTCTAGGTTCTAACGTGTACCCACAATTTATATTTTGAGCAAAAATATGAAAAATATCACAATTTTTCATCTTATTTTTTTTATTTTAACGGCGGTAAAATTCACCGTGTATTTATATAGGCGGGTTTTCGTAATGCCAATTTGAACCAGATGTAAAATAAGTCAAGGTCATCCTGGGCTCATCGTTTGAACAAATAATTGCATAGAGTATCCAATGCTGCATAACAAGTATAATGACAATTGACTCACTGCTTCCAGTGAAGAAGATTTTTTCTTGCACACCAGACAATTTACGGAAATCCGTGATTTTACCCTAGGATAGAAATGTATGTTCTGACCCTGGTGTTTCGACCCAGGCAACTAACATAAGTTCGCTTCAATTCTATTCAACTGCCGGAACAACTTCCGCACTACTTTTATTTTGCAAGCAATATGAGGTATGTACGGAGATGGTTATTGGAATCAGTAACCATGCCAGTCACCATGCAATACGCATGCGCCGACTGGAGTGTACCCCCGCTGCTGATTTCCTGTGTGTATATGCCAAGCAGAAACTCTAAGGGTTCTTCTACAGACAGAGAAAATTTCCAACAGGTTTTGGACCAGCTAGAGGAAATCTTGAACATCTACAACAGAACACATAGTGTCCTGATAGTTGGTGACATGAATGCTTCGCTGAAACCTCGTAAAGGCAACATTCAGGATGTCCTTCTGGAAAGCTTCGTTGTAACCAATAACTTGTCTCATGAACAGGTCGGGAACGAAACCTTCTTTCATCCGAACAAATCCGACAAGGCAGAAATTTATTACATTTTCTACAATGACCAGAGTAAACATGCAGTGAGGGAGATCTCAGTGGAGACCAGGAACTCTCTTAATACCTCAGACCACATCCCAGTGGTAGGCACATTCGATTTCCAGATCAAAAGTAGAGTGAGACAGAATATTAAAGTCACATGCAAACCAAAATGGGATAAATGTGATAAGAAGGTCTATCAGGCATCCATCAGAAGGAACCTTCTCCCCTTTGACACCTTCCTCCCCTCTCTCAACTCTGAGATAGACATCATCTACCCACTTAGCCACTTGAATGCAGTGTTGAAGCAGGCAACCTCATCAAGTATACCAAAACACAGGTCTGAAGCCATTATCCGTCAGATGAGAAATAGACCATGGTCAAGTAGAATACATGATGCGGTAAGGGATGGCAGACTAGCATGGTGGAATTGGCGACAGTCAGGCTCACCAACAGACAGCTCTGATGAAACTGTTAGGAATAGGAAAGCGGCTAAAAGAACCCTAAGAAAAGAACAGAGGTTGGAAGCAATAAAAATGAGGAAGGACAAGGTGGAAGAGATTATGAATTCAAGGAATGACCCTAGGACATTTTTCAAATTGGTGGATAACCAACGTAAGACATCCAATACACAGCTGCAAACACTGATTTTGGAAGGTAGGGAGTATGAAACCACAGATGAGATTCGTGAGGGATGGGCGGAGCATTTTGAGAAACTCGCAACCCCTTCAGACAAACTTCAATTTGACCAACAGCACAAGAAGATGGTAGACCTTGATGTTGAGGCCATCGAACAGATCTGTAAAGCAGAAACCTCACCGATTACTCCAGTTACTGATGCGGAGGTGACTGCCGCTCTAAAACGACTAAATAACAACAAAGCTGTAGATATAATGGGGCTAACAAGTGAACATCTCAAACTGGCTGGTCAGGAAGTCCATGGATACTTAACCTGTTTCCTGAATTACCTCATTGCTTCAGGGACAATTGCTGCGATACTCAAAGAGGGCATTCTGACCCCTATTTATAAAAAGGGAGATCCAAGCAACCCGGGAAACTACAGAGGCATCACAGTTACCCCGGTCATCCTTAAAGTCCTGGAACATATAATCAATGCCCGTCATATGCAGACCTTTGATGATACTCAATCTAGACTACAGAAGGGTTTTACTTCAGGCTGTTCATCTTTGAATGCTGCACTTATCCTGTCGGAGTGTGTCCTAGAAGCAAACAACAATAAGCAGGACCTTTGTCTTACAACACTGGATACCCAGAAGGCTTTCGATGTGGTCGATCAAAATTCTCTCCTGCGGAAGTTATATTTGGACGGTGTTAGAGGAAGGGAATGGCTGTTGCTGAAGGACCTCTACCCAGACTGCTCCTCCAGGATCAAATGGGCAGGAGAACTATCACACCCGATCAACATTAAGCAGGGAGTGAGACAGGGCGGAGTTCTATCCACAGGACACTATAAGAGATACAACAACCCATTACTACTACATCTGGAAAAGACATACACAGGTTCCAAAATTGGATGTATCAGTATTCCTCACATTACAGTGGCAGATGATCTGGCATTAATGAGCGGAAGCAAGGCTGAGATGCAGATTATGGTTTGGGACGTAGAAAATAGTGCCAACTGTGATAGATATTGTATTCACCCAACAAAAAGCCACATCCTCTGCTATACCGGTCGTAGAAAGAAAGATCTCGATTTTGACATATTTTTAGCTGGGGAAAAAGTGGATGCAACAGACGATACAGTGCACCTAGGAATATTGAGAAATACATCTCAAAAAGTGGACACCCAGGGAAAGATTACTTTAGGGAGAAAGACTGCTTACTCATTAATGGGGGCTGGGTTTCATGGGGGAAATGGCCTCAATGCATCTCAAAATAGCCATATCTGGTCTACTTTCGTAATACCAAGACTACTCTATGGGCTGGAAACCCAATTTCTGAGACCAAAAGATATAGAAAATCTTGAAAAATTTCAAAGAAAATCCTTGAAACAAATTCAGGGTCTACCTGACAATACCTCCAATTCTGCCTGCCTAGCTCTCCTAGGTGTTTTGCCTGTGGAAGCAGTATTGCATAAAATCTTCTCTCTCTGTTTGGTAGTATGATTAGAAATGAAAATTCAATTGAGCGTGAAATAGCACAAAAGCAATTAGTTATGAGAGATTCCCCTCAAGAGAGTATTTTCACTTATATCAAAAGTATTCTAGAGCACTATGACCTCCCTTCCATTTTTGGGCTCATAAAGGAACCCCCTACTAAGAATGAATGGAAAACTACTGTTAACCACAAAATACATGATATGGTGGTATCTAGCTGGCAGGCTGATATTGAAAACAAATCTTCAACAAAATACTTAAATTCTAACGCCTTAAAAATTGGTTCTTGTCATTACATTTGGTCTACTGTTAGAACTAATATTCATGACAGCAGAAGAGCACAGATTAAGTGTAAACTTTTAACTGGTACTTATATACTTCAAGCTAACAGAGCAGCTTTTAATCAATATGCTGTGAACTCTACTTGTAAACTATGTATGGTTGCTCCAGAAACGAGACAACATTTCCTGGGAGAATGTACCTTCCTGGAAGCAGAGAGGAACGCATACATACAGAAACTCGCAACAAGTAATATTCTGTTACCAGAAGCTAGCCAACAACTCCAAAATCCGGCATTCTTAACACAATTGACTTTAGACGCCTCTAAATTGGTGAATTATGAGACTATAGACCAGGAAAAGTTGGGGTCGTTAGAACTGTATACAAGGGAGTTTATCAATAAGATACATGTAAGGAGAGTGATTGCCTTAAAGCGGGCTGCAGAACCTCCATGAAGTGGATACAGAGACAGCACAGTGAAGTTTTAACATTGTACATAAGTTACCAGCACATAACTGTACATATCACCAGCTTATGAACTTTTATTAATCCTTTTACTAAAATTTTTATTAGAACGCCAGCCAAATTTTTAACGTCATAGACGTGTGCCTCGAAGAAATAAGCGGGGGAGCTATAAGATACAACAACAACAACAACAACAACAGCTGGCTCCACGTTTCCGGCCTGATCTCCTACTTTCGATTTATTATTTACAACCAACTGACTGACAACTTGTTCACCTGAGAATACTAAGTCTTAGGTTTATCAATGTAATAATTAATTCTCATGATCCACACACACTAGAAATAAGACTGTGTCATATGTTAATTCTTACACATGGTATTTGTAATTATACATCCTCTATCAGCTGAATTGCTGGAGAGAAAATTGTCAATAAATTCGTCATGGTCCTAGTACGGCAAATGTCACTGTGAAGGTAGGGTATTGTATCCCGTGGTGACTGGGAAGTATGGTAAGCCATTTTACTATTTATTATGGAGAGTGTGTGTGTGTGTGTGTGAATTCGGGTTTAACGTCGCTTTCAACAATTTTTCAGTCATATCACGACGGTGTCTGGTAGCGACAGGGAGCTCAATGCTCACTTTTATAGTGCTGCCTCACTGAAGTATAATGTCCCAGACACATTACATGATACCACACCCAGTCACATTATCCTGACACTGGGTCGACCAGTCCTAGCTCAACCCCGTAAATCTGAGTGCCAAGCGAGGAGCAGCTAGTACCATTCTTAGCGACTTTGGTATGTCGCGGCCCGGAACAAACCCGTGACCCCATGTTCCCCGGAGCGGTCACTCTACCAACTAAGCTATCGGGGCCAGTCTATTTATTATGAATTGTAGATATCTTATTTATTATAAAAGATATCATATATTATATTAGATATTTATTATATATGATATCTTATATATATAAGATATCTTATATAATAAATAAGATATCATATAGCATATAAGAATATGATATGTTATATAAGATATCTTATATGCTATATTAGATATCTTATATAGGATATAAGATATCTAATATAGGGTATAAGATATCT
Source organism: Lucinisca nassula (assembly GCA_963580285.1). Taxonomy (NCBI): domain Eukaryota; kingdom Metazoa; phylum Mollusca; class Bivalvia; order Lucinida; family Lucinidae; genus Lucinisca; species Lucinisca nassula. Next base: position 75,791,580 of record OY757011.1, on the reverse strand, counting down.
AGTATGATATATAAGATATCTTATTTACCAAAATATATAAGCTATCTGATATGCTAAATAAGATATCTAATATAGCATATAAGATATCTTATTATCTTATGAAATATATAAGATATCTGATATGTTATATATTATATAACATATCAGATATCTTATATATTTCATAAGATATCTTATGTAATATATAAGATATCTTATTTAATAAGGGAAATAAGATATCTTATATGATATATAAGATATCTCATATATTATATAAGATATCTTATATGTTATATTAGATATCTTATTTGGTATATTAGATATCTTATTTAGCATATCAGATATATATTCCAGTAAATAAGATATCTTATATCCTATATCAGATATCTTATTTAATATATTAGATATCTTATATAGCATAACAGATATCTTATATAATATATAAGATATCTTATTTACCTAACTATTTAAGATATCTTATATGACAAATAAGATATCTAATATATTTTACCAAAAAAATAATGAAGTCTCCCCGAAACTGCCAAGGAATGACTACCCCCATTTATGCCTAACATTCCAGAAACCCTGGCAAACAGTGCAGGCCCAGATCAGATCAGGGCCTACACTATTAATAAAATGTTCAGCTTTATTCAGATTACACAACCTCTCATCATGTGTCATACCTAATTTTCGAAATTGGCTCCTGTCCTAAATAAGCAGGAAGATTGCATTTGTTAAAAAAAAAAAAAAAGATAAAAGGGACAAAGAAAAATTGAACTAATTATGCGAAAAGTAGAGGCAGAAACCAGGCTGAATATATGGACAGTCTTGTGAGAGTCTTTGTTTTTTGTTTTTTGTCAAAATACATGCAATGAGCAGTGCTTGGCATAACTCAAGTTTGAAGTTAATTAATACTTCCACTATCTTGTAAGGGAAGGTAATTAAATTATACAAACAAAAGCAAGCTGGATTTATTCTCTCTCTCTCTCTCTTTCAAAAAAGAAAGATGTTGTCTTTAATCTGATCGCAAGTGTTTGGGAACCCCGTTTTATTTATAAACACATATGTACAATTACAGTTTATAATTAATAATTATAATTTCTCCAGTCCTCTGTAGCAGTCTAATGGAGAGGTAGTGACTATTATTTGTCATTTCTTTCCAATTTATATAATATATCTTATATGTTAATTAAGATATCTTATTTATCAGACTTAAATAAGATATCTTATATGTTAAATTAAATATCTGATATACCAATTAAGATATTTTAAATAAAAATATGAATAAGATATCTGATATAATCAGATATCTGATATGTTATATTAGATATTTTATATGCTATAGAAGATATCTTATTTAGTATATTAGATATCTAATCCTATTGGTTTCATTGGGCGACAGGGCTTGAGATGTCATTTCATCTCAATGTCGGGTAAAAGTCCCACAAAATTGGAAGCAACGTCTCCAAAATGACCTTTACAGTGTTGACGGGGACGCTAAACATCAAATCAAACAAAAACAAAAAATCTTATATAGCATATAAGATATCTTATATGTTTTAGTAAACAAGATATCTTATACGTTAAATAAGGTATCTTATATAACATATAAGATATCTTGTTTACTAAAACATATATCATATCAGATATCTGAATTGCAGAATTAAATAAGATATCTCATATAGGATATAAGATATCTACTTTAGGATATAAGATATCTTAATTGTTATATCAGATATCTTATATAGGATATAAGATATCTTATATAATTTTTTTTACATTCCATAATAAATTCATAATTTCTTTGCATCAAACAAAGTATCCTTTAACAAATCCTTACCTACCTTCATTTATGAGGTGCCATTTTACTATTTAATTGAAATTCAAGATTTTGTTTGTTTGTATTGGAGTTAAACGGCCCAGTCCTAACTATTTAGGTCATTTTTAAGCCGGTCATTTTACCATTCCACACGTTTAGTGGGCAAGCTTACATGTAAGCTGTTAACCACATTTCCAAAACACTGCCTATACAAATACATTGTAAAGTTTATCGCCACAAAAAGGAAACTTTAAAGATGAAAAATTGATATTTTTCTTAATTCTGCTTAAAATAGAGATTCTGGTTACATGTTAGAACCGCTTCCCCGAGGCGGTTCTAACGAGTACCCACAATCTATATTTTGGAGCAGAAATAAGAAAAAAAAGGTTTACCCCTGCCAACCCAAGTTTTACTATATAAAAGTGGGGTTCAAGAGGGTCAAACGCTTTATAGACGCGCTTCATGATAAGTACAGTGCACATTCTTTCACAGAAACGGACAACTGCCCTTCTTGAATCAGCAGAATGGAGAAAATGACTGTAAATGTAAAATAGATTTCATGATCCATGTCCAGGAAAGAATGTTGCCGACACCGGCATGACTCGAACACGTGTCCTTCTGATCACCAGTCAGACCTACATCTCACTGAGCTACCGAGGTCAGCTTGAATTTCAAGATATTTGTTAATAAAATTTCTGATATCCATAATAAAATTATTGGATTGCAATAAATATTATTAGATATGTATAAATAATATTAGATATCTATTATCTATTTTATGATATACATAATGCATTTAGGGACATCTATAATTCGAATTATAGATATCTTTTATTCGATGGAAAGATGTTTAATATTTAAGAACATATAATTACATTTATTGATATCAATAATATAGTTTCTTTTATTCATTATTGAAAATTGTGACATCTATAATTCAGCCTTCTAAATGATATCTATAATTTGATTTTTAGATATCTATATATGCAAAGGAATTATATATGTATATATCTATATATTGAAAAATAGAGAGCTATAATTTAAACATATATTAGATATCATTATTATAGATATTATTTATAGATATCATTATTATAGATATTATTTATTGATATCTTGCAATAATTATTGATATACTATAGTTTATTACAGATATCTATAAATCAAATTATAAATAAATCAAATTATAGATATGAACAATTAACATTATTGATATCTATAATTATCTGTATTTTTTGCTATCATAAAATGAAATTCATGATATGTTATATATATTTCTTGATATCAATAGATTTGTTTCCTGATATCAATAATTTCTTTGCATATATAAAATCTAAAAATCAAATTATAGAGATCATTTAAAAGGCTGAATCATAGATATCAAAATTTTCAATAATGGATATCATAAAATACATTTTGGTCATGAATAAATGAAATTATTGATATTTTATAATATTTATCTATATATTGAAAAGTAGATAGCTATAATTTAAACATATATTAGATATCATTATTATAGATATTATTTATAGATATCATTATTATAGATGTTATTTATAGATATCATTATTATAGATATTATTTATTGATATCTTGCAATAATTATTGATATACTATAGTTTATTACAGATATCTATAAATCAAATTATAATTATAAATAAATCAAATTATAGATATGAACAATTAACATTATTGATATCTATAATTATCTGTATTTTTTTTGCTATCATAAAATGAAATTCATGATATGTTACATATATTTCTTGATATCAATAGATTTGTTTCCTGATATCAATAATTTCTTTGCATATATAAATATCTAAAAATCAAATTATAGAGATCATTTAAAAGGCTGAATCATAGATATCACAATTTTCAATAATGGATATCATAAAATACATTTTGGTCACGAATAAATGAAACTATTGATATTTTATAATGCTCTTTAATATTTGGTATCCATATATCAAAATAAAAGATATCTACTATTGAAATTATTGATAACCATTTACTTACTATGGATATCATGAAAAAAATATATATCTAATATCAGTAATGTTAATTATCTATAATTTGATTTATATATATCTACAAACTGATTTATAGATGTTATTATTACAGATGTTATTTATAGATATCTGACAATAATTATTATTAAACTGTAGTTTATTTCAGATATCTATTAATCAAATTATAGATATCAATAAATCAAATTATAGATATGTACAATTAACATTATTAATATTTATAATTATCTGTATGTTTTGCTTTCATAAAATGAAATCCATTATATGTAATATATATTTCTTGATACCAATAGATTTGTTTCCTGATATCAATAATTTCTTTGCATAAATAAATATCTAAAAATCAAATTATAGAGATCATTTTAAAGGCTGAATCATAGATATCACAATTTTCAATAATGGATATCATAAAATACATTTTTGTAATGAATAAATGAAACTATTGATATTTTATAATGCTCTTCAATATTTGGTATCCATAGACCAAAAAAAATAGATATCTACTATTGAAATTATTGATAACCATTTACTTACTATGAATATCATGAAAAAAAAATCTAATATCAGTAATGTTAATTATCTATAATTTGATTTATAGATATCTACAAACTGATTTATAGATGTCATTATTATAGATGTTATTTATCGATATCTGACAATAATTATTATTAAACTGTAGTTTATTTCAGATATCTATAAATCAAATTATTGATATCAATAAATCAAATTATAGATATGTACAATTAACATTATTAATATCTATAATTATCTGTATGTTTTGCTTTCATAAAATGAAATCCGTGATATGTAATATATTTTTCTTGATACCAATCGATTTGTTTCCTGATATCAATAATTTCTTTGCATATATAAATATCTAAAAATCAAATTATAGAGATCATTTTAAAGGCTGAATTATAGATATCACAATTTTCAATAATGGATATCATAAAATATATTATGGTCATAAATAAGTGAAACTATTGATATTTTAAAATGCTCTTCAATATTTGTTATCCATATATCAAAATAATAGATATCTAATATCGAAATTATTGACAACCCTTTACGTATTATAGATATCATGAAATAAATAATAAATATCTAAAATCAATAATGTTAATTATCTATAATTTGATTTATAGATATCTACAAATTGATTTATAGGTGTCTATAACAAAGATATAGGATATCAATAAATACTATTACATATCTATAAATAATATTAGATATGTATTATTTATTTCATTATATCCATAATGTGTTAAGGGATATCTGTAGTTCCAATTATAGATATCTTTTATTCGATATAGAGATATCAAATATTGATGAACATTTCAGGATATCAAGAATTACATTTATTGATATCCTTCATATATTTTCTGATATCCATTATTGAAAACTTTGATATCTATTATCCAGCCTTGAAATGGTATCTGTAATTTGATTTTTAGATATCTATATATGTAAAGGAATCATGGATATCATTAGACAAATTTATAGATATCAAGAAATATATATTACATATCATTGATTACATTTTATGATGTCAAATTATTGATAATAATGTTAATCATACATATCTATAATTTGATTTATAGATATCTATAATTTGATATATAAATATCTAAAACACAATTACAGATTTCTCCGAATTGTATTAAATAGTAATATCGCATCATGCCTAATACACTTGTCATGATGACTCATACCGCTGTCATTATGACTCGCATAGCTGTCATGATTACTCATATACCTTTTGTCCTGACTCAAACACGTGCCACTCTCTATCACTTTGACTCGTTTAGCTCTTGCTATGACTCACTTTGACCCATACAGCTGTCACGGTGACTCATACTTCTGTAACCATGACTTATCAGGCTGTCACGAGTTGCATACAGCATGGATCATACAGCTGTCACGACTACTTAAACACTTGTCAGCATAACTTATAAAGCTAATGACTAATACTGCTGTCACCATGAATCATACGCCACCATAAATCAAACAGCTGTCATCTTGACTCATACAGCTGTCAGTGATGCATGCATCTGGCACCATGGCTTTTACAGCTGACACCATTACACATAGAGCTGTCACAATGACTTATGTAGCTATAACCGTGACCGGAAGCACAAAGCAGTAAATATTAACATTACCACAGTTATGTTCTAACAATCTAATTAAAAATAGTACTGTTACTCTTCACAAACAATTATATTAAAAGAAAAAGAGTTCAAATAATAGCTATATGAGTCCAAGTGGTAGCTTTATTAGTCATCGTAAAGTAAAACATGTATGTGTCATATTGACAGCTGTTGTAGACATGGTGACAGTTGTAGTAGTCATGGTGGCAGCTGTAGGAATCATGCTGTCAGTCATGTTGACAGGTGTATAAGTGATGCTAACACTTTCTGTTCTAATTGGTTTCATATACACATGTAAACTGATTTACTATGTTATTTTTCATATATATTGTGTAAGTCATGTATACTTTGCAATGTATGATTCCACTGATATTGTAATCAGTATTTCATAAATAAATAAAAGAACAACAGGACTCACATAGCAAAAAACCTTCATTCCGACAGCTTTCACCATGAATCCCAAAGCTATCTCAATGACTCATATAATTGTCATCATGATTCGTGCATCTCTAAGCGTGATTCCTAAAACTATCCCCTTGATGAAAGCAGCTGTCACCATGGTATATACATCTGTCTCCGTGATTCATACAGCCATCGGTATGTCTCATCCAGCTATAAGCATGACTCATATAGCTGTCACCAGGGGTCAGTGACACCCACAGCTGTCTCCAAGGCTCATACAGCTATCACAATGACCCATATAGCTGTCATAATGACTCTCATACTGCTGTCACAATGACTCATGCAGTTGTAACAATGGCTCATACAGCTGTCTATATGGCTCATACAACTATCACCATGACTCATTCAACTATCATCATGACTCGTACTGCTGCCACCATGACTGATAAAGCTGTCATCATCACTCATACAGCTATCGCCATGACGTATGCGGACAGCACTTTCATAGCTGTTAGCACGGCTCTTCCAGCTGTCTCTGTGGTTCTTACAGCAATCACCATGACTCATACCGCTGTCACCATTACTAATTCAGCGATTGTCATGACCTATTAAGCTATCACCATGAATACAGCAAACATCTATCTCCATATCTACTGTAGATATTGCGATGACTCATACAGCAATTAGATCACTCACACAGCTATTACCATAACTCATACAGCCAATAGTCTTTCTGTGCTAATTGGTTGCACATACACATGCCACTGATTTACTATTTTATTATTTCTTATATATTGTGTATACCATGTATGCTTTGCAGTGTATGTTACCACTGATATTGTTTTCAGTATTTCATTTATAAATAACAGAAATATCAATATGACTAACACTGCTAATACCTTCATTCATACAGCTTTCACCGTGGCTACGATAGCCATCACAATGACTCATATAACTGTCATCATGATTCATGCATCTCTAAGCGTGATTCCTACAGCTATCACCGTGCTGAAAGCAGCTGTCACCATTGCATATACTTCTGTCTCCGTGACTCTTACAGCCATAAGTATGTCTCATACAGCTGTATGCCAGACTCATATAGCTGTCACCAGGAGTCATTGAGCTTTCACTTTGACACTTACAGCTGTCTCCAAGGATTATGCAGCTATCATAATAACCCAAACAGCTGTCACAATGACTCATACTGCTGTCATCATGACTGATACAGTTGAAACCATGGCTCAAACAACTATCACCATGACTGATACAACTATCATCATGACTCGTTCTGCTGCCAGCATGACTGATAAAGTCGTCATCGTCACCCATACAGCTATCGCCATGACGATGCTGACAACACTGTCATAGTGCTGTAAGCATAACCCATGGAGCTGTCATCATTGATCATACAGCTGTCTCTGTGGTTCTTACAACAATCGCCATGACTCATACTGCTGTCGCTATTTCTAAAGTAAAGTAATTATCATGCCCCATTCAGCTGTTACCATGACTAACACAATGTCTCGGGGATCTTAATTTCACATACAGCTGCCACCAATACTTATTCTGTTTTCAACAGTTATAGCTTCTATAGCCATCAGCATGGAATATGCAGCTGTATCCATTGGTCATACATCACCTTAAAGGCTGTCACAATGACTCAAATAGCTTTCTTTACGACTTCTATAGCTCTTACAATCACTACTCCAGGTGTCAGCATGAATCTTACGAAGGTAACCATGACACCTTGTCACCATGACTCATACAGTTACCACCATGACTCGCATCCCTTCCACTAAGACTTATATAGCTTTCATCGTGTCTAATACAGCAATCACTATAACTAATAGAGCTGCCACGACGACTCATAGCATAACTCATACGGCAATCACGATAACTCGTACAGCTATCAACACGACACAAACAGCTATTACAATAACTCATAGAGCTATTTCCATGACTCGGATATCTCTCAGCACGACCTTTAAAGCTTTCACCAAGACACCTATAGCTACCACCTTTACTCATTCGGGTGTTATTTTGACTTTTTAGCTATCGTAAACACCTATACGGCTGTGACCATGACTAATACAGCTGTTAACATCACACATACAGCTGTCCCCATGACTCACTAATCTTTCATCATGACTACTGCTACGAGTGTCAGTATAACTACTACAGCTATCAATATGACTAATGCATCTTTAAAAATGGCTCATACGATCGTCATCATGGCTTATATAGCTATCGCCAATGCTTACAGCTTCCACAGTGACTCTTACAACTGTCACCATAATTCATGCAGCTCTAAACGTGATCCCAACAGCTATCACCATGGCGAATGCAGCTGTCACCACAGCTCATACAGCTATCTCCATGACTCATAGAGCCACCAGTCTATGCTCATACAGCTTAAAGCATCGCTCATATTGCTATCGGCAGGGTTCATACAGCAAACACTATGTCTAATACAGCTGTAACAATGAGCCAGATGACTACGCATAAAGCTGTCTTCATGCCTGGATGACTCGAACGGCTGTCACAGTCACTCATTCATTGACCACCATGGCCCATATAGCTATCATAATGACTAATACAGCAAGCTCCCGCCAATCGGGACTTTGAGAAATGAATCGGTATGCAAAGTGCTTCCACGCAGAGCTGAAACCGACCGCACATGACAAGTGGTATGCAGCATAGGTCTAAGCCTGTTCAGGCAAAACGGTGCGAGTCGGACCGTCCATGCATATAAACATTTTGATTTCAAAGGGCGACAGGGCTTGGGATTTCATTTCATCTCAATGTCGGGTAAAAGTCCCACAAAATTGAAAGCAACATTTCGAAAATGACCTAAATAGTGTTGACAGGGACTTTAAACCTCTATTCAAACAAACAAACAAACAAACAAACAAAGAAAAGACTAATAGAGCTGTCTCAATCACTCAAACAGCTATCACCATGAGGGTTGTAGCTATTACTATCACTCATACAGCAATTAAGATGACTCATACAGCTGCCACCAGGACTCACATAGATATTACCACGACTTCTATAACTATCACCATGAATTATACAGCTACCACCATGATTCATACAGATATATTTATTCACATACAGCTGTCACCACGACACACAGCGCATTCAATAGCCATATCTCTAAAACTGTCACAAAGAACCATGCAGCTGAAACCAATCGCTCATACAGCTGTCCATATCAACATGACTCACACAGCTTTCCTCACGACTCCTACAGCTGTCACCATGACTTCTTCAGATGTCATCATGTCTCATACAGCGGTCCCCATGACACATACAGCTGCCACCATGACGCATACAGCTGCCAGCACGACTTCTACACGAATCATACGGCGCCCAAAATGACTCGGATATCTTAATTTCCTATACAGCTGCCATAAAGACTTATTCCTTTTCAACAGTCGTATCTCCTGTAGCTATAAATTATGCAGCTGTAACCATTGTTCATGCAGCTATCAACATCGCTTATAAGGCTGTCAACATGACTCACACGGCTTTCTTTATGACTTCTACAGCTGACACTATAACTACTTTAGTTGTCACCATGACTCTAACAATGGAACCCATGACACCTATAGCTGTCACCATGACTCAAACAGCTGTCAACGTTGCTCGCATCCCTCTCACAAAGACTGATATAGCTTTTGTCGTGTCTAATTCAGCGATCACTATAACTTATACAGCTGACACGACGAGTCATATCATGACTTATACAGCCATCACGATGACTCATACAGCTATCAACACGCCACCACGACACATACAGCTATGACCATAACTCAAAACAGCTTTTACCATGACTCCGATATCTATTAGCACGCCTTTTAAGCTTTCACCAAGACACATACAGATATCGCAATTACACATTCAGATGTCACATTGACTTGTATAGCTATTGTTATGACCCATTACCAATTCAACTGTTAACATCACATATACCATGACTCACAAATATGTCATCATGGCAACTGCTGCTTTCAGTATGACTACTACAGCTGTCAATAGATCTTTCAAAATGGCTCATATGGCTGCCATCATGGCCTTTACAGCTATCACATGACAACATCTTTCACCGTGACACTTAGAACTGTTACCATAATTCATGCAGCTCTCATCTTGATTACTACAGCTGTCACCATGATGAATACAGCTGTCATCTTAGTTCATGCAGCTATCTCCGTTACTCATACAGTCATCACTCCGTGCTCATACAGCTATGAGAATCGCTCATATTGCTTTCGTCAGGGGCCATAAAGCTTACACAGCTGTAACAATGAACCAAATGACTATGCCTAAAGCTGTCTTCATGCCTCATACAGCTATCAGCATGAATCAAACAGCTGTCACAGTGACTCATTTAGTGACCATTATGACTAATATAGCTATCACTATGACTAATACAGCAAGCCCCGTAAACCTCTATTCAAATAAACAAAGGGAAGACTAATACAGCTATCACAATTACTCGTACATATATCACTTTGAAATTTTGATTCTTGTAGCTATTTCCATAACGCATACAGCTATTAAGATGACTCATACAGCTTTGACCGTGACTCACGCAGCTATCACCACGACTTCTATCACTATCACCATGATTCATACAGCTACCAACATGACTCATACAGATATTTTAATTTCAAACACAGCTGTCACCAAGACCCATAACACTTTCATCAGCCATATTATCTAATGTAATGTCACTATGATTTGTGCAGCTGCAACCATTGTTCATACAGCTGTCCATATCAACATGACTCACACAGCTGTTCTCACGACTCCTACAGCTGTCACCATAACTGCTTCAGATGCCATTATGTCTCACACAGCGGTTGCCATGACACATACAGCTGTCATCATGACGCATACAGCTATCAACATGACTCGCATAAGTCTTCACAGTTGCTCACGCAACTGTCAACATGACTAATACAGCTAGCCCCATGACTTACAATGCTATCATCATGACGCATTGAGCTGTGACCACCATTAAAGCCTCCGCGGATGTAGTGGTTAAACTTCTCGACTTAGAAACCATGTATCTTGGGGGTTCGATTTGAGCAGATAATGTTATCTTAGTGCAGATTATATTTTCCTTTATGATCATACGCCTTGCAAACTATATTGCTGTGTATGAAGATACTCAATAAAACCGAGTCTCCGATTTTCGTTCTTTATGTGTTCTTTGTTTCCAAAGGCAACCTTTACCTCACTGCAGCTGTTGTTAAGTGCCGTGTGGCGGCCGTAAAAAGTATCCCTGTGCTTCATCATAGGGCAGATTATATTTTCTTTTCCTCTGGGATCATTGAGCCTATTTTGTTTACTTTGAATATCGAATATCGCTTAAGCCGGCGCTAGGCATATGCAGCCTTGCACACTATATTGCTGTGTATGAAGAGCCTCAATAAAACCGAGTCTCTAATTTTCGTTCTTGTATGTGTTCTTTGTTTCCAAAGGCAACCATTTAGCTTTTTATTCTCCAGACTTTTGGATAAGTCTTTAAACTGAGGTCAACTTTCTATATGATCTTAGTTGTTGGTGGGAGAAAACATGCCTCAGCACGCATGCACACACACACACACACACACACACACACACACACACACACACACACACACAGAGAGCTGTCACCATGACTTACATGTATACTGCTTCCACCATGACGACTACAGCTGTCACTACGACTGATAAATGTACGTATCACTACCACAGGGACACATTCATTTATTACCATGACTCTTTTAGCTATTACTAGGACTTAAACAGCTTCCACCATGACTCCTAAAGCTATTACCATTACTCATACTGATATTACTGTGGCTAATACAGCAATCAACACGACTCACGCTGCTAGCGCATTGACGACTAAAGTTATCACCATGACTCATACAGCTGCCACTTTTATTCATACAGCTGTCCCTATGACGTATAAAGCTGCCAGAAGACCAAAACAGTTGTCACAATGACTCTTTCAGCTGCTGTCATAATTCAGAGGTTGTTGCTATCGTTATTACTATACTACAGCTGACACCATGACTCCTTCATAGGCCAGTCTGGCTTATACCACCATGACTCATACAGCTGTCCCTATGACGTATAAAGCTGCTACAAGACCTATACAGTTGTCACAATGACTCTTACAGCTGCTGTCATAATTCATAGGTTGCTGCTAACGCTATGACTACACTATAGCTGTCACCATGACTCCTTCATCGGCCACTCTGGCTCATATCACCATGACTCATACAGCTGTCCGTATAAAGCTGCCACAAGACCCATACAATTGTCACAATGACTCTTATATCTGCTAAGCCCCGCCCATAGGGGCTTGAAGAAATATGTGGGCTGCATGATGCTTCCAGGCAGAGCTGAATCCGGCCCGCACACTAGTACTGGTAAACCGCTTAGAGGATCTAAGCCTGTCCAGGAACCGCGGTGCGAGGCGGACCGTCCATGCTAATAAACCATATTGGTTTCATTGGGCGACAGGGCTTGAGATGTCATTTCATCTCAATGTCGGGTAAAAGTCCCACAAAATTGGAAGCAGCGTCTCCAAAATGACCTTTAGAGGGTTGACGGGGCCGTAAAACCTCAAATCAAACAAACTTACAGCTGCTGTCATAATTCAGAGGTTGCTGCTATCGCTATGTCTACACTATAGTTGTCACCATGACTCCTTCATCGGCAACTCTGGCTCATATCACCATGACTCTTGCAGATGTCTCTATGGTTCATAAAGCTAATATAGACTCATAGAGCTATCATCATGTCGCCTTAAGCTGTCACCATGGCTAATAAACTATCATCCTGATTCACACAGCTTTCATCATGACTCACACAGTTATAAGCATGGCTCATATAGCTTTCAACATAGGTCATACAACTATCACTATGACTATCCCCAAGAATCACATAGCCAAGATAATCCTGCACCCTACGATTTTCTGTTCCATGTTGTAGTACTTGCTTCCAAAAGATTATCCCTTATATATGACATTTTAACTTCAGCTGGTGTTTAGGGAATGTGTGGCGGCTGTCAAAAGTCTCCCTGCCCTTCGGCATAGTTTGGGTTATATTTTCTAGTCCTTTTCGATCATTGATTCCACTGCTTAAATTTTAGAATATTTGAGGGTCACTGGCAAGGCCTAAATGCGGAAACTAGCCAGTCCGTCCCATAAAAACTTGGTTCCGTATTGTAGCCCTTGGTTGCTTGCAAAGGATTGTCCATTATATAGAACATCATGCAGTTATTACCATGTATCAAATGGCTATCACCATGTCACCCGCAGCTGACTTCCTGACTCATACAGCTATCATCATGATTCATTTAGCTGTCATCATGACTCATTCAGCTATCCCCACAAATCATTTTGCTATCACTGTTACGCCTGTATTACCTTGGCACATACAACTATCACCATTACTCATACAGCTGTCACCATGACTAATACACCTACCACAAATACTTCTGCAGCTGTCAAGATTATTCATAAATGATTCAGATTCTGTCTCATGAATGAATCAGTGAAACTTGGTACAATATATCATTGTGACCGACCTTAGTTTTTGATGACCTTGACCTTATTTCTAAGGTCAAAGGTCCCCAAAACTGTCAATTTTGGCTTATCTGCACAGGTGTCTTGAATGAATAGCTGTAATTTGGCCAGACTTTCTAGAACATTATTTGTACAATATGTCATTGTAACCTACCAAAGGTTTGGTTTGCTTTTGGTGACCTTGACCTTTTTTCAAGGTCACAGGCCCTCCAAAACTGTCAATTTTAGGTCAAAAATGGCTTACCAGCACCCTTTCACATGAGCGAATTGTGATATACTTTTATCTACTCTGTAAACAGTAGATATTTACCGTAAACTTCGCATAAATGTTACGTAACCTGAGTGGTTCTACAGAAAATAGGAATTGTAATTCTGGTTTACTTCCTTTCGGAGATATGGCCCCTTTGACTATTGAAAATAGTCACCTTATTCATGTATTAATGTCAACTTTATTAAGGGAAAGACTAATGCACCTTCACTTTGAATTCATTTTGACAGTGTTTATGGCAGTCCATCGGGGCTTGAAGAAATAGATGGGCTGCATGATGCTTCCAGAGCTGAAATCGACCACACACAAGTACTTGTAAACCGCTTAGAAGGTCTAAGCCTGCCCAGGCAAGGCGGGACGAGTGGACCCATCCAAGGTTATAAACCCTATTGGTTTCATTGAGAAGTCATTTCATTTCAGTTTTGGGTAAAAGACCCACAGAATTGGAAGCAACTTCTCGAGAATGACCTATACAGTGTTGACGGGGATACTTAACCTCAGATCAAACAAACAAGTGTTATGGCACTTGCTTGATAAAAATTAGTGGCAAGGCATAATGCATTGCTTTAATTTTTCTAATGGCATACTGCACTTGTTTTTTTTTGTTTTGTTTTTTATTTGAGGTTTAGCATCCCCATCAACATTGTAAAGGTCATTGTTGGAGATGTTGCTTCTAGTTTTGTGGGACTTTTACAAGACATTGAGATGAAATGACATCTCAGGCCCTGCTGCCCAATCAAACCAATATATTTTATATGTATGACGGGCCCAACTCGCACCACTTTTTCCTGGTCAGGCTAAGAACCCCTAAGCAGTTTACCAGTACTCATGTGCCCTCTGTTTCAGCTCTGCGTGTAAGGATCATGAAGCCCAGTCTATTTCTTCAAGCCCCCATGTGTGGGGGCCAGTATACATTTTGATTGTTTTCATACAGCATGCCTTTTTGATCTAATTTGTATAATTTCTACATTTAGGCATGATATAGTGAAGCTGGAGACTAAAGATCGCTGCCATGCAAGGCCGTAGGAAGGATTTGGAGATTGGGGCGGCGGACGGGGGTAGGCCTATGTTCGGAAGGGGGAGATTTCCGATTGGAGATTTTTGAAAATATGACTCTAAAATGGTGCGATTTCCTGCAAATTCTGACATAAAACAACAGTAAATTTCATTTTATTCCTTTTAAAGTCAAGCATTCAAACAATAGAGAGCACATTTATACCATACTTTCAAAAGTGCGTTTCAGTTAACCAATTTTATATTCCCTAAAATGGTAACTTGTTTTACCGCAATAGACCATTAAACCGGAATTGTCTATATTGTAGTTGTCCAATTTAGGGTCCACTTACTTTAAACGGTCGTTAATCACCATCTTATTGCCTCTGGCAATAATTGTACCGCCGCTCCAATAAACAATAAGCGATATGACACGCGCGGATTGATGTAGATTTATGTTAAATAAGAGATCAGGTGTCTTAGGTTTTAGATTTTTGCATTGAAAAAAAAAATGCATTTTTGGCCAAAATATTGGGGCGGCGGCCGCCGCCCCTGCCGCCCCTATTCCTACGGCCTTGCCATGAGGAAGGTACAGTACAATATTTGAGGAACCAAAGGAATTTTGTAAGAACTTTTTACTCGAAATTAGGAAAGCTTTGAGTGAGTTGACTTAAGATTACAGTTTGCCAATTAGACGTGTGCCATTAATTGGTGTAGTCTCAAATATGTTATACTATCCAATTGATAGGAGTTGTTTAGATGATTCCATTTAAATGCCAGTTAAAGTTAATGGGGCTTGACCAGAAAATATGCAAAAGTAGGATTGGCTCAGCCGTTACATATTTTAGGTGAAGCTTTAGACCTATGCTATAAAATAAAAGTGAAGGCATTGATCTGGAATCGATACAATTGCCTCACACCTCCCATCATTGACAAGAAAGTGATGTTCCATGTATCATGTACTTGTAATTACAGGATTATACTAAATCGTTAAATACAGTTATAAAATCAGACTAAAGATTTTTAGCTCACCAGAGCCGAAGGCTGTGGCAGATCTTATAGGATAGGCAGTTGTCCGTCGTCTGCGTAGTATGTCTGGCATCAACATTTACAGACAACATCTCTGCTGAAGCCACTGGTCCGATTGAGATCAGATTGTATCTGTAGCATCCTGGGTTGTAGGATTTAAAGTTTATGTTTTTATGAAATAAGTGTGGTTGCTATAGCAACTTTGAGTTTCCATAGACTTCTGATGGGGAAAATTGAAAAGTTGTATTAACTGCAAAGCTTTTGCAGATATTTTGACAAAACTTATGTTCCTCGTGTAGTCTAGCATGTGCCAACTGATTTTAGGCATACTGTTCCTTTTAACCTCGCCTGTTCTAAGTACATGGAGAGCTATTGTTGTCATCTCGGTCGTCTGCGTGCGCGTTTGCATTTGTATTTGTGTGATCCTTCCCGTCACACTTCTTTAAGTTATTCAAATGCTTAAAACTCAACAGCCACTCATATTTGGAACTTAAGTACCTGGGAGGGTCTTCTGATGTTTAAAGAGAACCGACCGCTGGGTTTATGCCCCTGAGTGGGCCTAGGGGTCAAAATCTAGAACACCAATGTAATTCTGTGTTAAAGTTTTTGAAATGCTTATATCTCAACAGTCACTCATCACAAAACATTCATACTTACAACTTGGATACCTGGGAGTGTCTTCTGAGATTCCAAGACAACACACCCCTGTGTTCATGCCTGGAAATGGGGATGGGGTGGGGCTAGGGGTCAAAATCTAGGACACCTTTGTAATTTGTTGTATACGTTTCCATTATGCTAACAAGTTTTAGACACAATTGGTTATACATCAACCAATCAAGTGACATTGGTTCACGTGTAAAAGGTTGAGGGGGATGATGACCTACATTTCACAGTCCAGTGATTTTGCCTTATACCTTGAAGACTATTTGTAGGAGAAATGTCATACCTGGGATATTAGTTCCATGTGACTCCATGATTGACCTCAAAATTTATCTAGGCCACTGTGACCTATATATTTAATGGTTCAGCGATTTTGCCTATTATCTCGAATACTATTTGATGTAGAAATGTCATACCTGGATTTTTAGTTCCAAGTGACCTGCTGATTGACCTCAAAATATATCTACATCAGTGTGACCTATATGTCATGGTTCAGTGATTTTGCCTATTATCTTGAATACTATCTGATGGAGAAATGTCATACCTGGATTATTAGTTCCATGTGACCCGATAATTGACCGCAAAATATATCTAGGTCATGGTGACCTACATTTCATTGTCTAGTGATTTTGCCTATTACTTTTAATATTAAATGTCAAACCTGGGTTATTAGTTCCATATGATCCCATTATTGACCGCACAATATATCTAGGTCAGTGTGACCTATATTTCATGGTTCAGTGATTTTGCCTATTGTCTTGAATACTTTTTGATGAAGAAATGTCATACCTGGATTATTAGTTCCATGTGACCCGATAATTGACCGCAAAATATATCAAGGTCAGTGTGACCTATATTTCATGGTTCAGTGATTTTGTCTATTATCTTGAATACAATTTGATGGAGAAATGTCAAGCTTGGATTAATTATTCCACGTGACCCCATGATTGAGCTTGAATTATATCTAGGTAAGTGTGACCTGTATTTCATGGTTCAGTGATTTTGCCTATTATCTTGAATACGATTTGATCGAGAAATGTCTCACCTGGATTATTAGTTCCATGTGACCAGATGATTGACTTAGAAATATATGTAGGTCATTGTGAGCTATTTTCATGGTTCAATGATTTTGCCTTATATTCAGACACAATTTAATTCTGATATGTAATATCTGGAATTATGTTCCATGTGTCCCAGTTATTGATCTCAGAATATATCTAGGTGAGTGTGACCTATATTTCATGGTTCAGCAATTTTACCTTATATCTTGAAGGCGCGAAACAGGCGAGCTATGCTGTCATGTAACAGCTCTTGTTAGTTTTTGCCAAACCAAAATGCCAAAAAGAATAACTAAAAAAATCATCTCCCCAGAAACTATATGCTCTATGAGGCTGAGGCTCAATGGACATATTCACCATATTTTCCCTTACATGTTTAGTGTTTTTCTTTTGTTTTTATTTTTCATGAAATTCTGCTCATTTTTTTGGTTGTTATGGCATCTTAGAGGTTACATAGCCCTATAAAGGTGAAAATAGAAAAATGGAAGTTACTGCCAAGTCTTGCAGATATTTTGACAAAACTTTCATATTAATATCCTTTATGCTGTCATCTATCTGATTTTAGGCCTAATGATCACTTTTATTTGTTGCTTGGCTGCCATGGAAACCGAAATGACAGAAAAATACTTAAAAAAAAACAACATCTTCTCAGAAACCATATGGGACTGAGACTTTATAGAAATATTCACAAAATTTGCCATATCATATTTAATATATTTTATGAAATTCGGCTCTTTAGTTTGGTTGTTATGTCAACTTAGAAGTTCAATAGACTTGTAATGTGGAAAATTGAAAACTGGTACTGACTGCCAAAATATAAGTGAAGGCAATGATCAGGAATAGATGCAATCAACCCACAGCTCCCATCAGAGACACCAAAGGGAAAGAAACACAAACATGAAACAACAGACCCTAATGGAAACATCAACTCAGAAAGCCAAAATGGACAGTTAATTTCTCACAAAATGGCCAACTGGCTATCCAAAACAAAATAATATACGCGACACAAACACTTGAGACAAACCATAACAAAAATAAACTGCGACAGAGGAACCACCTTGGAACGGTCAGTAAAATGAACCCCGCTCCGATGTGTGTGTGTGTGTGTGGGGGGGGGGGGGGGGGCTTGAATCAATTTTTCATGGCAACAATCCTCGCGAATACTTCCGTCGCGATTTAGACAAATAATTTATTCAGTCCGCATGAAGGCTTTCTAACTCATCAGTGCAACATCCCATACCTATTTTGTTAATACGTGAAAGTACATCAAGTACATGCTTTTGATGAAAAGACATGCTTGAATGGCCCCCGGGATGTGGCCAGTTTAGACCCCAGGGACATGATTGGCACAATTTATGTAGGGGACCACTTGACATTGCTACATGCTTAATATATATGCTCTGCGCCTAGTGGTTTCAGAGAAGAAGAATGTTTAAGCTTTTTTCCATTATAAGTCTATGAGGGCTAAGGGGCCCGGGGAGTGGCCAGTTTAGACCCCAGAGGCATGAATGGCACAATTTATGTAGGGGACCACTTGACATTGCTACATGCTTCATATGTAAGCTCTGGGCCTAGTGGTTTCAGAGAAGTTTTTCCCAATGTAAGTCTATAGGAGCTATATGTTGCCATGCCAACAAGAGTTTCCATCTGATCTGCCCCAAAACATAATGCATCTTTTTCCCCAACCTGATAATGCCTCTCATGAAATTTATTCATGATTGGCCAACTGGCTTTAAAGATATACTTAGTTGAACATGTGAAAGGACGACGGACGACTGATACATGTACGTATCACTCATACAGGGACAGATTCATTTATTACCATGGATCTCATACTATTACCAAAGGACTTAAACAGCTTCCACCATGACTCTTATAGCTATTACCATTAATCATACTGGTATTACTATGACTAATACAGCAATCACCACGACACAAACAGCTAGCACATTGACTCCTAAAGTTATCACCATGACTCATACAGCTGCCATGATTCATACAGCTGTCCCTATGACGTATAAAGCTGCCACAAGACCCATACAGTTGTCACAATGACTCTTAAAGCTGCTGTCATAATTCAAAGGTTGCTGCTATCGCTATGTCTACACTACATCTGTCACCATGACTCCTTCATCGGCCACTCTGGCTCATATCACCATGTCTCGTGCATATGTCACTATGGTTCATAAAGCTATCACCATGGCTCATAGAGCTATCATCATGCCGCCTTGAGCTGTCACCATAGCTAATAAACTATCATCCTGATCCACACAGCTTTCATCCTGACTCACACAGCAATAAGCATGGCTCATATAGCTTCCCCATAGGTCATGCAACTATCACTATGACTATCCCTAAGAATCACATAGCCCAGAAAATCCTGTACACTACTACAACCGGCCCCGATAGCTCAGCTGGTAGAGTGTCCGCTCCGGGGAACGGGAGGTCACGGGTTCGATCCCTGGCCGCGACATACCAAAGTCGTTAAAATGGTACTAGCTGCTCCTCGCTTGGCACTCAGATTTACGGGGTAGAGCTAGGACTGGTCGACCCAGTGTCAGGATAATGTGACTGGGTGTGGTATCATGTAATGTGTCTGGGACATGATACTTCAGTGAGGCAGCACTATAAAAAGGGAGCATTGAGCTCCCTGTCGCAACCAGACACCGTCGTGATATGACTGAAAAATTGTTGAAAGCGACGTTAAACCCGAATTCACAAACACACTACGATTTTCGGTTCCATGTTGTAGTCCTTGCTTCCAAAGGATTATCCCTTATATATGCTATTTTACCTTCACCACAGCTGGTGTTAAGGGAATATGTGGCGGCCGTAAAACGTCTCCCTGGCCTTCATCATAGTGTGGGTTATATTTTCTAGTCCTTTTGGATCATGGATTCCACTGCGAAAGTTTGAGAATATTTGAGGGTCACTGGCTAGGCCTAATTGCGGAAACTAGCTAGTCTGTCCCAGAAAGACTTGTACACTACGTTGCTATCACTATGTCAACCGCAGCTACCTTCATGACTCATACAGCTTTCATCATGATTCAGTTAGCTGTCATCATGACTCATGGAACTGTCACCATGAGTCAAACAGCTGTCATCATGACACATACAGCTATCCCCACGAATCATATAGCTATCTCGGATACGCCTGTATTACCTTGGCCCATACAGCAATCACCATAACTTATACAGCTATCAGCACGACTAATACAGCTACCACAACTACTCATGCAGCTGTCAAGATAAATCATCGAGCTCTCACTATAACTCACACAGCTATCTCACAGCTTTCACCATAAATCATATTTTAGAATAATTACTGTTATAGCTATCACCATTTGTTATACAGCTATCAGCATGATTCGTACTGCTGTAATTATGTGTCATACAGCTGTCCCCATGATTCATATACCGTAGCTACCATCATGAATCATATAACTACTCTTACAGCTGTCATCTTGGCTTATACAGATATCAGAGTGACCCATGCAACTGTCAACAAGGCCATTAAACTGTAAAATAGAAGTAAAACAAAGATCAGGAATTGATACAATTAACTTACTCCATCCAAAAAAGACACCAAAGGGAAAGAAATACAAACATTAAGCGACCAGACCATAATGGAAACCTAAACAAAGGAAGGCCATACGGACAGTTACTTTCCCACAAAATGGCCATATGGCCATCCAAAATTAAAAGACACAAGTGATACACACAGTAAGTAACAAACAACAACATAAATAAATCGCCACAGAAGTGCCGCCTTGGAACGGTCAGTGGAAGATTTCCACTGGGGGGCTTAAATCGATTTTACGTGGCCACAATCCTCACCCTTACTTCCGTCGCGATTTAGACAAATAATTTGTTCAGTCCGCATGAAGGCCTCCTAACTCATCAGTGCAACATCTCCGTGAACACAGAAATCAAAGAACCACAGAGGTGAGACAACGGTGAGGACTCGACAGCAAGAAACCACTGAAATGCTGGAGCAAAAGAAAACCAACTGTTAGACTCCGATGAGCCCGACCAAAAATTGACTTATACAGCTATTACTATGACCAGTTAGTGTACTACATATATCTAACAATCTTCAAGCCAAATATTCATGTTGGAGAGGTACAGATAAACACCTCGTTTTTCATCACTATAAGAATACAAGTAAAAAATTGCTCCATGTTGGAGCAAAGGAGGAAGCGCTGCGGAAAACAACTTTTGTTTCCTGTCATTTCGTTTTTTCATGTTGTTTAATTGAGCCGAACCACTTTAGCAATTTTGGTAGAGGGTCACTCAAGGAACATTTGTGTGAAATTATTTTGAAATCGGGCCAGTGGGCTAGGAGGAGATGTCGTTTAAAGGTTTTTCTATTTTTTTTTTTTTAGCTCTGGTGGCCATTTTGTTCAACGGAGCGAAACCATTTTAGCAATTTTGGTAGAGGGTTTCTATGAAATAATTTTGAAATCGGGCCCGAGTGGGCTAGGAGTAGGTGTCGTTTGAAGATTTTTCTATTTTTAGCTCTGGTGACCATTTTGTTCAACGGAGCGGAACCAGTTCAGCAATTTTGTTGGAGGGTCACTTAAGGAAAAAGTCTGTGATTTTTTTATAAATACATTCACAAGTTTAGGAGGAGATGTCATTTTAAGCAAATTGATGACGACGGACGCCGGACACAGGGTGATCACAATAGCTCACCTTGAGCACTTCGTAACTTCGTGCTCATAAGCAGGAATACTCGTACTACAGGTACTAATCCACACCTATCTGTCACTTCTGTGACGTCACAGCCAGTCGCTAGTTTTCATACAGGTAATGGTAGGAAAATATATAGAGTTATATAGGAGCTCGTCATTTAACTAATAAAATCATTTATTTTCATTTCGACAAGATATTATTATAACCTCGCATTTGATAGAAAAATTTATCTGCTTCATTTGGGTACCAAATTTGTTGAAATAAAATAAATTTTAAAGTGGCCCAGATTGTAATGAATGCCACTAGGGTATTTCCCTATTAAGGGGATGCCAATGTACAAAAAGTGGGTGGGGTAATGGTGTGGTGTTCAAAATTTGTTTAATTGAATTTTGCAAAACTGTCAAGTTTTTTGAAAAGTTACTTGGCCCATTATTTATTTCAACTTATTCACATGTTCTATTAGAATTTTTCCAGAAATTCAGGAATTATTGAGAAAAACATACCTCTCTTTATGTGCTTCAATCCATTTGCGTTCAAACATATTCTCCATGGTAATATAGCCAAATAAAATTGCATAAATAGTGTCATAGGTTATTCTACTACAATGTGTGAGAATGTCATTGCTCAAAAATATTCCACAGTAGAGTATACAGCAAATTTGTGCCCATACTGTGTATCAAAATAATACAATTTCCAGACATATTTGTTGCTAAAAAGTAGTCTAGAAAAAAGGTATGGTGGACAATAACTGCTGCAGCTGCTACAACTGAATCATTGGAAGTTTTAGTTGTCTCCCTTGTTTTCATGTCACTGTTTTGGTTGATTTGAAGTTTAACGTCCCCGTCAACACTATATAGGTCATTTTGGAGAAGTTGCTTCCAATTTTGTGTGACTTTTACCCGACATTGAGATTAAATGACACCTGAAGCCCTGTCGCCCAAAGAAACCTTTATAGATAAGAGTAGGTATCTGAAGCTGGTGGAGGATGTAGGAGAATCAGGTCCCATCCCTTTCGGTATCACCGTGCTAATGCTTACACGGATGGTTTTAAGAGACAATTGCAACTTGGAATGGCCTTACAATCGAAGCTGTCTCTTCTGAGACAGTTGATGGGTTTCAGGCCAAAATATAATATCATAGGGTTGGGCAGGGGATAGGTATGGATTCCTTCCCTTGATGACTTCTTGTAAATAGTTTTAATCTGCTGGTGGCTGTGTCACAAAGCTGTTTTTTTGGGGTGGAGATTGAAAACTTTTTGTGCCAAACCCCAAACCTGTTATCATGGTCAGAATTGACCGAAAACAGTAGCGGGAGAAAAAAAAGAAAAGAAAACCAAAAGGGTTTATGAATAAGCATGGAGGGTCCGACTTGCACGGCTTTTCCTGGGCAGGCTTAGATCCTCTATTAAACCGGTTTACCAGTATTTGTGTGCCTTCGGATTCAGCTCTCCGTGGAATCATCATGCAGCCCATTTATTTCGTCAAGCCCAGATGGGCGGGGGCCGATGATTACTGTGTAGGCTTTCATCCTGCAAACCTGTTGTGTATGTAATGTACACCTGCGAGTAATGGTCAGATGTGACCGATCGCAGTTTAAGTAGAAAAAAAAGATACACATTCAAAGAAGCCAAGTTATTTTTGTCTCCCTTATCAATAAGTGTTTAAATTGAAAAGGAACAATTTTGGTCCTGTGGAGCAAATTCTTTCCTTAGAGAACTATGTATCTTTTTCAGGGCCACATATTTTAATTATAACATCATTGACAGTATGCCACAAAATAATTGCAGAGAGCGCATAACGGCCGTCTTCTATTGACCACCATACATGTTTACATTTGGTCACGAGGTGTAGGTGTACTATCAATAACGTAAATTAGACTAGAGGTTGAAACACAAATAAGTGGTGTTTTTTCGACAATCGAACGTTTGAACCTATTCATTCTTACTGCAAAATCCATAATCTAAGTCTCTTTATAAATGCTTACCTTGATTCACATGTATACAGTGCCAAATTTGTGGTTTTTGTTAACATGTTTTTTTTTTTCAAAGGCTTGTCAATGAAACCGGAAACACCTAAGGACTTCCATATCTGGTGACACGAACGCAAAAATATAGTCCCAAAATATCCATATGTTTGAAGAATTATCATTTATTCAAGAACAATTTTAAGCAATTTAAGCACAAAAGTCATTTAGATTTATGAAACAATAAAAACTTTGAGGACATATCGGAATTTTTCCGATGTGTTGTCCTATTTCCGCTTGAGGCGTAGTAATATTTATGTGATAAAGCCATGACTTCCTCATGCTCAACAACAAATGTTTCCAATCAGCTGTTATGATTAAAAA
This sequence comes from Lucinisca nassula, assembly GCA_963580285.1. Lineage (NCBI taxonomy): Eukaryota > Metazoa > Mollusca > Bivalvia > Lucinida > Lucinidae > Lucinisca > Lucinisca nassula. The sequence continues at coordinate 75,766,563 of OY757011.1, read as the reverse complement.
ATGACTATAAAATTGACCTGATGGATGATTAATCGTAAGTTTGTAAAATACTTCAACTTGCACAAAAATATGCAGGAAGGTTTCCTGTTTCACGGCGCATAGTTGTCATGTTACATCGTCGAGCCGATTTGGCGATATGCGTTTCCAAATAAGTGCTGATATTTTGTTTACAAATCCCATGAATGAAAAATGGCGACCAAAGAACTTATGAAAAATATCTCGTGGTGGCACAAATGGTTCTTAGACAGGAGACAATTTTGGTTAGTACTACTCTAAGACATTGTAGTTCACCCTTCCAAGAACAGTACACTGTACATTTTAGGTCCTGAAAAATTAGGTAAATATGACTTTGAGAGCAAATGCTGTCACCCTCATTTTTTGCATCGGCTGTGTAAACCTACAAGCAGTTTGATACTTGCTTATTAGATAATGTTATGTTTAAAGACGTTTTACTTTCCAGTATATTCAAACTTTTTCTCCGACTCAGTGTTTTGGCTGAAAAGAAAAGTCATGTTGAGGGGTACCCACCCACTTTTTGTACTTCGGTAAACCCTTAAGTCTTTGTATTTTACAACAAAAATGAAAAATAGCCTTAATTCAAAGGCTCAAAAGTCATATTTGTTAAAATTTCTTCGTGCGCTATAACCTCTCATTAGAAAGATCTATTTAATATTTATATTCATGTGCTAAAAAATTTAGAAAATCATTTTATTAAAAGTGACCCACAGGTTGTAGAAAATAGCCATTTTCAAAGAATCGGATCAAAAATGTGTAAAGATTACACAGACGTAGGACTTGTATACACAGGGTATTAGAATGAATTGCAAAAGAAGTTATAAGAATTGAAAATCGGTATCAATATGGATAATATTATTGATAGAATTAGAAAGAATATTTTGCTTAAAGAAGAAAACAAATATATATCCATAATTAAAAACTTTGTACTCATATTATAACTTATTTATTTATTTTTGTTAATGTAAAATTATTTTTTTTATTAGCAACCTTTTGATGCTTGATTTTAAGATTTGCTATAATTATATTTTCGCCTAGGCAAACCTCAAACTGCTTAATTAGAAAACTTGAATGATACGATGTATATTTTCATCATTACGAAAACGCGCCTATAAAAATACATTGTATTTATCACGACCAACTTACAGCAATTTAAAAAAAAAAAACCTTATTTCTGCTCTTAAGTATAAATTGGGCCGGAGTACTCATTAGAATGACGATGATGACTCGTAAGACTAGTCAAGCATATAATTTTAAGCTCAAAAGTTCTTTATTTTAATCTCATTTCTCTCACCATAAAGATTGTGGATACTTGTTAGAATCGCCTCACTGTCGGTTCTAACGAGCACCCACAATCTAGGTTTTCAGCTGAAATAAGACAATTAATGTTTGTGAGGGTCAAAAATGTTCTGTTTTTTTTTTTTTTTTTGACGGTAATATTTTCAACCTACATTTGTTCATGAACAGGCGTGTTTATGAAATGTTTGTCAAATTTTACACCTGTCCTGTAGATGCAGTGTTTTATTTCATGTGTTTAGGAAACTTGAATGTTCTTGATAAGTTAGAATTTATATAATACGATGCATATTTCCATCAATACGACAACACGCCTATTCAAATAAATTGTAAATTTCACAGCCAAAACCAGCAATTTTTAGAAAGTAGAAGTAAAACAAAGATCAGGAATTGATACAATTAACTTACTCCATCCATAAAAGACACCAAAGGGAAAGAAATACAAACATTAAGCGACCAGACCATAATGGAAACCTAAACAAAGGAAGGCCATATGGACAGTTACTTTCCCACAAAATGGCCATATGGCCATCCAAAATTAAAAGACACAAGTGATACACACATATGATGTTTTTCTTATACATATGATTTGTGGGTACACGTAAGAACTGCCTCTATGAGGCGGTTCTAACGAGTACCCACAATCTATATTTTAGAGCAGAAATAAGAAAAATGAGCACCCAGAATTTATGGTTTGTGCCTAAAAGTTTTTATCTTAGCTCATACATAAGAAGTAAGAATCTTTCGTCTGGATCATTGTTTTTTATCTTTTAGAAGAACTGATATTTACGATCCAAGTATATGATCCGTATAATGGTCTTTTTGATGTGGCATACATTCTGTCATTTTTCTTTTATGTAGTCCAAACAAAGTTTATTCTTTCTTTGTCTCATTAATTAATCTTAAACTTCTCTGGACCTGGCCGAAATAAAAAAATAAATTTGGCAAAATATCTCATTTGTGCAGTCGTTTCAGAAGCTGTGTTTATTTCACACATTCCTCCCTTAAATTACAATATACAAGGTTGTCATTTTTAAATGTAAAATACACAATGGTTCACCCGAAGGCTATGCTATGAAATTGACCATTTATGTCACAAAAACTCAACAATAAAGGTGTGTGTGGTGGATTGGGGGGGGGGGGGGGGGGGGGCGTGATAAACCGCGGAAGACCACGTTAGTTTTATGGCGCAAACCACAAACCATTTTTTACATTGCATTAACCCTTATCCTGCTGTTTACGACAATCCCTAATATTGCAAACAGTGTAGATCCAGATCAGAGTAGTTCTGAAGAAGCCATCTGATTAGGATCTACTCTGTTTGTCAACCAGTTTATGAATTTTAACGAAAAATTATACAATGTAGTCTGATTAGCTGATAGTATAGATGTGACTTATTATATTATTCTCGTTTGAACAGCCTCGTCGAGGCGTTTCTACCGAGTAGCCGCAATGTATGTTTTGTGCAGAAATATTAAATTTATCAGGATTTTTTAATCGGAAAATTCCTCAATTTGTGATACAATATAATAAAATATAATATAATAATATGCGAGTATAGGCTGCTTTCGCTGTGTCATGTTAAATCTTAAAGTAAGAAAATTTTAAAAGATACAAACGCACTTTCTTTATTCAGAAATGACTGAGAATGTAGCAGTGTGTATTGAAATAACGTGATGAGTACTGCTCGCCTAGGGCGTCCGAGGTATGTCTATCGTTGTGCATTAACCCATTTTGTACCGAATCCCCCCCCAAAACGGGTTATAGCAAAAAGTACAGGCCCAGATCAGACTACACCGAGCTCGGCTTTTGTTCAGGAACTACTGTTTGCAAGAAGTTCAGCCATTTTTCAATTTTCAAATATATTTTGAAAACACAACTTCACACCATTAAATTCTAAAATAGGGGACTTGTGCTAATTATAAGGTTGATTAACGGGCCTCCGTGGCCTAGTAGTTAAGAGCGCTGACTCTTGATCATTAGGTCTCTCACCGCTGTGGTTCGAGCCTCGCTCGGGTCATATGTGAGACGCCAAGTTCTGCAACGGAAGGTCAGGTGGTTTTTCTCCGGGTACTCCGGTTTTCGCCCACCTCCGATTAACGATCGGCTCGATATGAGTGAAATAATCTTGAAAGGGCCGTAAAACCAAAACCAAAAAAAAAAAAATTATAAGGTTGACAATTCCGATCGGTACAAAATGGGTTAAACTGATATAGACGACAGAGCTTTAATTGTTTTTTTCCCAAAAAGCGATTTCAAACATTGTTAACTGTAAATATGACACATAAAAACAAGATCGCATAGGAGTGCTCGACTGCGCACATGCGCAGGCGGACGCTTGTATGCGACCTACATGATTATATGAATTTGTACTAACTACATTGCTAACGAGATCGGCACACGATATCTCGGGCCCTCAAACGACTAGGTAGGAATACAATTCCTCCTATGGTGCCTTCCTTCACGTAGGTTGCGATAATGACATGTAAACATGGCGACTCAGAATGACCCACTTACGGCCCCACAGAATATGACATCCTACGTGGAGGAGGCCTAGCTAGGGGCACCACATTTTCCTTACTTTAACAAAAAATGCAGAAAGGGGATTGACCTACTTCCACATCCTCCGCGATAGAGGTCACCCACTAACTAAAATAAACAAAAACTTGGGCCCGAGACGGCGGAGGCCATCACACTATACTATATGTTGTATGTACAGAATAAACAAAAATCACAAAATATAATCTACAAGCACAACCTTGCAGGTACAAAAACTGTCCTACCCAGCAATAGAGAGCGGGTGGGCTTGCCCCAAAACGGACAACACCATCTTTAAAGCACAAGAAAAACAAACATGACAGGTCCGTGGCGGGGCGAGCACATCCGCCCGCATATATACTCAATAAGCTGGGGGCACAGACCAAATAATGTAAAAATGTACATACGTTACAAAAATATGCAAAAATCAAACAAAAAAAAAAATAAAAAAACAAAATACCAATATCAAAATTGATACAAAAAGCGTAGACGACATCCAAAGACATGGTGCTGGCGTGAGGGTGTAGATGCGGCTGAAGCTACAAGCTAGAAGAAAGAAATGGATGGACTCTACAATTTTGTGGTGCAAATAAGCACCACAGAATGGCTAAAAACTTTGTCTCGAATCCCCTGATTGGGTATAAGGTGCATAACACGTAGCATGGAAACGTGTATAGCAATCTTTAGAAACGTCTTCCAAATCGCAATGAAACTTTCAAACAAAATTAACTGCTAAACGATCCCCTTTATGATAAGGTCAAACTCGGAGCCTACCCTGTTACACAAAACAACCCACACCCCTTTGCGGCAAACCGCAAAAACCCAAGGCACAGCACTGCTATAACTTTAACGCAGGCAATCACGTAGCCAAACCTTTAGAATGGAGTTCCAAATTACTACAACTAAACTATGTTGCACCAAAACAAAGGCTCACATTGGAACTGTGCAACACATCCACAGCCCTTGAAAAATGAAGCACGCCTAGCCCAGAAACTCCAATCAATAAAGATGCCCTTTAGCGACAGGACACATGCACTCCTGAAGCAAACGGGAAGACAAAATATAAGCCCCACCGAGACCTGGAAAGGTCACGGCACCGTTTCACAAACCTCTCAGGACGGAGCTCGGCGATTGGCTACAGGGTAAGGGGATGCCCGTGGGCTCGGAGACACCTGAGACGTGAGACGACAAACATGAGACGGACGGGGCTGGAGCCGAGCGATGGTCTCCCTGTTCACCGGCAACGGGGAATGGGGGTACCACCGAACGGCTACGGTGTAGTGCCAGCATGGATTCGTTCCCTGGGACCCCACCAGCTGACGACCCGCGACACGGGGAAACTGTTAAACAACAACAAAATTGTTTTTATTAGCACATCCCAGGGTGTAGGTAGAGCTCTTCGTATCAGAAATAAGTCCGGAGTTTAACGGCCTTCTCAATATTTTTTGGTCATATCACCGAACCCGCATCCTCCTGATCACCAATCCTACACGCATGCGACTGAGCTATCGAAGCCGGCTTCAGAAATAACTCAACACCCAAGTAAAATTAGGCTTTTATATATGGTTATTTAAAATGACTTTTCCATAACAAAGAAAAAAGAAAGTATAAGTGCATAAGTGAGTGTCTGATCAGAGCCTTTGGTAGTGCGGAAGCAATGCAATTCATAGAACCATTATTGAATCAGTAAACATGCAGGCTGATCTTGTCTACCACATTATTGGAAACCCTGTGTCGTTGCTGAATTTCAAACATACGCCACCGCATCTACGGATACATAATTGTTCTATTTGTTTCCTACAAAACGGCGTAACAGTCATCACTATGTGAAAGTGAGGTTAGAGCTTTATAAATGGCATGTCATTACTATACGCTGAATTTCATTAATTAAATAAATTCTTTTATATATTGTCATCAATAAGTTTCTTTTATCGTGTACCAATGGCCACACTAAAGAAAGGAACAGAATTACATGAATATACCCATGAAATAAAAAAGAAAGATATATATACACGTGATCTATTTTTATTTCCCTATAATTTTGGATTAACGGCCTGACCAAGAACATTCCACTTATATTGAGGACAAAACACCTGGTCATGCATTTTTTTTTTTTTTATAAAATATGACAATTTTTCATATGGAAATTTTCGGTGGCAAAATTTACAATGTATATCCATACTAATTTTAACAGGGCACTGGATAGAACACAGATTAGTTGTGTATTGTAATTCAAACTGGGAGGTGTGAAACTCCGATTACACACTTTTAACACAGGTAAACGACGCTTCTCGTCTGCGGTATAAGGGAATTAACTAATGTCAGTCAAATATGGGATATCGGTAATCTGAGTGACAGTTCCTGTAGTACGAGAATTCCTGGTAATGCAGGTGAGCTAAAACAGTTTTTACTCATATTATGACAGTTTACACATTCCACAAGTTTTTCAAGCAAATCAACGGGCCAAGCGCCTATGTTTGAAGGTGAGCCAGGCCATGTACATTTGTTTTGAACCATAAATACAGTGATTTTAATTGTGGAAATACCGGGATTTTAATTGTGGAAGGTTATGCCTGTCTCTTTCTCCAATAGGTCAATTTCACAGAAAACTCTTGACCTTTTCTGGGAAGATGAATAAGTTGTGGAACGGTTTTGATCGTTAGAAGACGGAACATGCACTTGCAAATGTCGCATACCTTGTGACGCGTGTATGAGAATATCAAAGTAACCTATGGGGCGCCGTTTTACTATTTAATCCGTATTTATAGATATCCATATCCATAATTCGAATTATGGATATCCATAATTAGAATTATGGATATCCATAATTAGAATTATGGATATCCATAAATCGAACTGAATTAATGATATCCATAAATCGAATTATGGATATCCATTATTCGGCTGATTTATGGATATCCATAAATCGAATTATGGATATCCATAATTCAACTCTGCAAATAAACCTAATGAATAATGACTGCTCCCTTTGCAAAAAAAAGCTTGACTATTCGCGTCAGGTTTCCGACTTAGGTGTGTAATAAAAGCCGGGATGGAGGTGGAGGTAATGTAGGGTAGGCTTAGTGGTGGCCTATGGTATAGGAGGGATATGTTCTGTTTGATTTGAGGTTTAATGTCCCCTTCAATACTATTTAGGTCATTTTGGAGACGTTGCATCCAATTATGTTGGGCGTAAAACCTTCATTGAGATGAAATGACATCTCAATCCTGCAGGCTTCGGTAGCTCAGTCGGATGCGCGTCTGACTGGTGATCAGTAGGACGCAGGTTCGATACCTGCAACACTCTTTCGTGGCGATTGATCATGAAATATTTTCTACTGTAATTCTCTCCCTTTCGCTGATTCAAGAAGGGCGGTTATCAGTTTCTGGCGAAAGAATGAGCACTGTACTGGTTAACTGCTTACGTATAAGCCTGCCTAGAAAAAAGTGTGGATAGGTAAACTGTCCGGCCCAAAAATGACCTAAATTAGTGTCGACTGGGCCGTTAAACTCAAATAAAAACAAACAAACAAACAAATAAACAAACATCTCAATTCCTGTCGCCCATTGACTCGCACGACTTTGTTTGGGCAGGCTTAGACCTTCTAAACGGTTTACCAGTACTCTCAGCTCATGCAGCCAAATCTATTTCTCCAAGCCCAAATGGGCGGGGGCAAGGAGGTATATCTGAATCTGCCAGGTACTCAATACATCTCAAGTAGAGTATTATATGGATATATGTTAATACTATATACAGTGAATTTCTGCTATTAAGACCATCTAAAATTAAGTCTAATTCTGCTTTAAAAAGCTTATTTAGAAGGTTTTAGTTATTATTTCTTCGTGAATTCTGCATACAATGTCCTCTGGTCAGGGACCACCTTTGGAACTGTTTAAAAGTGGTCTTAATATAGGAATTTTACTGTATAACAACCAAGTGAATTTTTCTCCAGAAAGCATGTACGGATTGCCTGTTTGAATCATTATAATCTTACGTCCGACTTCCAGTGTCCTTAGGAGCGCATAGAAGTGATTCCAAAGGGACAGGATGCGCTGGCCGGAATTTCCAGATCTTACGGCTGGTTCCGATATTTAACTGCACACGTGGCGGGCGTTCAGCGTATGGCGTCCATTGCTTTGGAAGCCTTACGGGCTGAAAAGGCTGCACGGCAGAGAGGTCCCTTAGACTGGCAATCATCTTCCAGCGATGATGAAGACCTTGAAGATTTTTACATTAAACAATCACATGTCTTAGGGAGAAATCATTTAACCAAAAGCTTTGGCGGTGATTTATGGATATCCATAATTCGAATTATGCATATCCATAAATCGATCTGAATTATGGATATCCATAAATCGAATTATATCCATAATTCGATTAATGGATATCCATAAATCAGCCGAATAATGGATATCCATAATCGAATTATGGATATCCATAAATCGTATTATGGATATCCATAAATCGATCTGAATTAATGATATCCATAAATCGAATTATGGATATCCATTAATCGAATTATGGATATCCATTATTCGGCTGATTTATGGATATCCATCAATCATATTATGGATATCCATAATTCGATTTATGGATATCTATAAATACGGATTAAATAGTAAAACGGCGCCCCATAGTAACCAGCTATGTCGGAAATCACTGTAAATTCCACCCATTCCCTGACCCACACAAAAACACTTTTTGGGAGAATGTTTGCCAATCGACCCAAAGTTACTAAGCACAGAGCTTTCATCGTTGGCGCTCATGTGACTGCCACTCATTATGAAAGCACACCTTTTCAAATATATTGAAAATTTTACCTTAAAAAATTCCTGAGAATTTTCAGATAGAAGAAAATCCGATATTTATCATATTTCTGTTCAAAACATAGATTGTTGGTACTCGTTAGAACCGCATCGGGTAGGCGGTTCTAATGGGCATCTTCAGTCCATTTTTTTAATCAGAAATAAGAAAAAATAATGTGTACCACCGCTAACCCCACTTTTACTGAATAAAAGTGGGGTTTAATGGGATCAAAATTATATAGGCGTGTTTTTAGGAAATCCAGGTAGCGTTTTGTTTTTTATTTACAAAAAAGGCGCGCTATTTGTACCGCTGTGAGTTCAGAGTGTTAATTGCGTACATGTTAGAGATATATCTGTAGAATCTGGACTGGAATCATATGTTGGGTTTTGCAAACAGTGTAGATCCATATCAAAACGCGGTGTCTGATCAGGGTCCACACTGTTTGCTAACAAGGGTTAAACAAATTTGTTCCATTTCCCCTTCAGGGGCATTTTTCCAATGTACACTAAGAGATACTCGACCCATCACTGCTGCCAATGCTTTGATTTATTTACGCTTTAACCCCTGAGTTTCCGGAGTGGACTCTACCATCACTGACATTGGGCACGTCCATTCTACTAAATATAGTATCTAGATTAAAAGCATCATCAGGATGGCAAGAAATATATCCCGATAAGGTGGCTCGTTATGAGCCATCTCATCAGGATCTACATTGTTTGCATAAGAATCTGTGCCTCGCTTCAGGGTTGAAAGGGTTAACATTTGCTGTTGAAACAGGCTTAATTATTACGCAGTAAACAATCATTTGAATCGAAAGGGATAATTTTAAACCTTAGCTTGTACCATTTTGTGTAGGAACACTGTCACCTACTTCAAACACACAGACATACCGTCATCTATTTCGAACAATTAATTTTAATTTTGGGACAATTCAACAATGAAATATCAGGAGTATATCCAGGACGGTACTGATTGAAAATAAAACAATAATGAAAACCGAATACCCTTTCGACGATTAAAACGAAAAACATAGTTCGTTATTAAAAATCCAGAAAGTATCAAATATAGAATGCGACTGGCAAAAATTTATATTACAAATGTATAGGTGAATGTAGTCGCACATTAAAATTGTTAAAAAGTGTTTTAATTGTATCTATAACGCGAACTTCTGTAACTGACAATTCGCTTACATCATTGAAAAGTCAAGTTTCATGAATACATAGTCCGTGTCCCAAACTCATCACAAATGGCGCTGCGTTGGTACGCAGCGCAATAAAAATATGCAAATATATATATAAATATATATGACTATATTGTGATGAATGTTACAAGTTTTAAAATGTCTGCAAAATGTACAGATCTGTCCATGTTCATTAAAGAAGTTGGAGGGGCATATTGCTTCTGCTTCGTTCGTCCGTCTGTCTGTCCGTTTTGATGCGTAACATATCCTAAGAACCGCGTATGCTAGCGTTTTGAAATTTTATATATGGATTCCTCGTGGACAATTAGGTGACGCGATTTTTTTTCTCATCCCCTTTCGAGAGTTATTGCCACTTGATTTTTTTTGTGGGGGATGGATAAAATCTTTTCAGCAAAATATCTCAAAATTCATTGGAGCTAGAACATTGAAAGTTAGTGAATAGATTTGTGGTGATGAGTTATGACCCTTTGTCACTTTGGGTATTTGTACGTTGTACCTCTGTATGTTTTGTGATACAAAGCATAACTTAAGAATTGCGTGTGGTAGGGTTTTGAAATTTCATATATGATCTTATCCGGAGAATGCCCTTTTCAGGGGTTATTGCCCTTTGAATTTTTTTATAAAATCTTGTCAGCAAAATATCTCAAAGACTATAAGAGCTAGAGCCTTGAAAGTTGGTAAATAGATTGGTTATGATGAGTAGATGACCGGATGAACTTTTGATTAAATTCCGAAAAATACTTCATGAGTTATGGCCTTTTGTCACTTTGGGTATTTGTACATTGTATGTTTTGTGATGCATGACATAACTTAAGAATCGTGTGCCAGTGTAGTGGATAGAGTGCTGGACTACTAATCAGATTGTCGATTATGAATCAGAGGGTTCAAATGTTCAAGAGTTCAAATGCCGGTGGAGGAATGGAAATTTTTTATTCTCTTTTGTTCTTATTTTCTTTTTTCTTCATATATACATATTAACAGTTATCATCTCCCTCGCACAGTGAGTGTTTGGGTTTTACGTCTCACCAACAGCTTAGGTCATACGGGGACGGGACCTCGGTTTAAAGACTCATCCGAAAGCCCGGGATCGATCCAATCTCTGTCCCTCGCACAACCAAATTAGAAGTGGCGGCAATGATCAGGAATCGATACAATCAACCCACAGCTCCCATCAGAGACACCAAAGGGAAAGAAACACAAACATGCAACAACAGATCCCGATGGAAACATCAATAGCGGAAAGCCAAAAGGACAGTTACTTTCCCTCAACATGGGCAATAGGCTATCCGAAATAAAATAATATAAGCGGCACAAACACCCAAAGACAAACCATAACAAAAATAAACCGCGACAGAAGAACCGCCTTGGAACGGTCAGCGGAAACGAATTCCACTGGTGGGGGGATTAGATCGATTTTACGTGGCAACAATCCTCGCCCTTACTCCCGTCGCGATTAAGACATAATTTGTTCAGTCCGCAAGAAGACCTCCTAACTTATCAGTGCAACATATCCGTGAACACAAAAATCAAACAACCACAGAGATGAAACAACGGTGAGGACTCACAGCAAGAAACCACTGAAATGCTCGAGCAAAAGAAAACCAACAGTTAGATTCTGATGGCCAAGTTGTTAGGGAATGGGGATATTGCATTTATACATGCATGCACGAGTGTGTGTGTGTGTGTGTGTGTGTGTGTGTGTGTGTGTGTGTGTGTGTGCATGCATTTGTGTGCATGTATGCATGCATGTGTGAGTGCATGCGTGCATGTATGTGTGCATGCAAGTCTACATTAGTGTGTGTGCATGCTTGCATGAGTGTGTGTGCATGCATGTGTGCTTGCATGCATGCTTGTCGTTTGCACACACATATGCATTCATGTATGTATGTGTGCATGCATGATGGTATACATGTGTGTATGCGCATGCAAACGTGTGTGTGCATGCATGTGTATGTGCATGCATGCATGTGTGTGAGTGTGCATGCATATGTGCATGTCTGCATGTGTACATGTGTGCATGTTTGCATGACTCGCATCCCTCTAAAAATGTCCATAGTATCTGTCAATCTTTTATATTTAATCTGCGATGAACTTTTCCTTGTGTTTCAGAATCAACATGGAGGGGAAGAACAACAGTTACGGACGCTAAAAGCAGGAAGAAGTGAAATGAATTATAAATAAAAATTAAATAAAATACTGTCTGCCAACAAAATTCAGTTGTTTTCTTGCTTACTATCAGTTTTTGTTTTGTGTGTGTGTGTTGTTTTTTGTTTTGTTTTTTTTGACATGCCTGCTTTTAACATGGCACGACTTAGGGACCTATTTTTCTGTCCATTTGTTTGTTCACCCACCAGCCATCAAAATAGATGTGAAGGCAATAATCAGGAATCGATAAATAAAACCACAGCTCCCACTATCTAGAGACACCAAAGGGAACGAAACACAAACACGAAACAACTAGACCCTAATTGAAATATCAATTAACACAGAATGGCCAATTGGCTATCCAAAATAAAACAATATAAGCGACACAAATACTCAAAGACAAGCCAAAAAAAATAAAATAAACCGCGACAGAAGAACCGCCTTGGAACGGTCAGCGAAACGAATTCCACTGGGGGTTTAAACTGTGTTTTGTACAAATAATTTTGCAGTGGAACTTTCTTATAGAATTGGGACATAGCGAGTTCACAGGACTCATAAGAAAAAAAAATGTAAATAGATCACCAATATGCTGATAACCAGTGCAAGTATAGTGCGCATTCAGCTTTCAGAAACGGACAAGCAGAAAAGGGCGAAATACCATAGAATATAGTCCGTGATCATTCTCACTCGCAAGAAACATCCCAAGTCTAGAGATTATCAATCCCTCGAGCTTGCGCATTCAATTGAGCCACTGGGATACTTTATGGACACAAAGCTGCTGTTAAAATAAATTATGCCTATACTGTTAAAAGAAATTAACAAGTCCGGGAAATACATACCCATTTAGACCCCACTTCATACATATGAAAGTAGGGGTTGGCAAGGGTATTCATTTTTACCATATTCTTACCCACAGCATAGACGTATATACTCATTAAAATTGCCTCGAACAGTCTGTACTAATGAGCACTAACAATCTAAATTTGAACCAGAAATAGGAAAAGTGCCACAAACTTCAATAGATGAAGAACAACTGACAGAAAGCAGTGTAAGATGTGTGTGTTATAATGGGTCCCATTGACAGAAGTACTGAATTGAAGAGCTTATACATTTTCCAATGTTTTACAATGTCATTAACATGCTGATTAAAGCATCAAAAGTAACATTGATGAAATTATTCGGAAATGTAAGCAGAGAAACGTTTGTTAAATGCATTGCCAAAATATTCGCACAATAAAATGACGTCTGTAAACGTGTTAGAAATGTTAATAAAATCGTACTGAAGGCAATGATCAGGAATCGATACAATTACGGCTTACAGCTTATAAGAAATAAGCCTTCCCAGGATAATGTGGTGCGAGACGAACCGTTTTTAGTTCACCTGAGCCAAAGGCTCAGGGTGAGCTATTGTGATCATTCATCGTCCGTCGACGTCGGCGTCGTCGTCCGTCCGTCCGTTTACAATTTCTTTAAACATCATCTCCTCCTTAACCACTGAACAGATTCTGACCAAACTTGGCAGAAACGATCCATATGTGGTCCTCTCTCAAAGTTGTTCAAAGAATTCAATTCCATGCTGAACTCTGGTTGCCATGGCAACGAAAAGGGGAAAATAAGAAAAAATCTTTAAAAATCTTCTACTCTGAAACCAGAAGGCATAGGTCTTTGATATTTGGTATGAAGCTTCATCTAGTGGACCTCTACCAAGATTGTTCAAATTATAGCACTGGGGCCAAAATGCCTCCATGCCGTGGCCCACTGTTTTTACATAGGCTTATATAAGGAAAACCTTTAAAAATCTTCTTATCTGAAATCCAAAAGCCGCGTCTTTGATATTTGGTATGAAGCTTCATCTAGTGGACCTCTACCAAGATTGTTCAAATTATAGCCCTGGGGCCAAAAATGGCCCCGCCTCGGGGCACACTTGTTTTATAAAGGCTGATATAGGGAAAACATATAATATAAAAATCTTCTTGTCTGAAACCAGAAGGCCCAGGTACTGAACCTCTACCAAGATTGTTCAAATTATAGCCCTGGGGCCAAAAACGCCCCCCCCCCCCCCCGCGCCAGGGCCCACTGGTTTTATATAGGCTGATATAGGGAAAACATATAAAATCTTTTTGTCTGAATACAGAAGGCCGAGGTCTTTGATATTTGGTATGAAGCTTCATCTAGTGAACCTCTGCCAAGATTGTTCAAATTATAGCCCTGGGGCCAAAAACGCCCCCGCACCGGGGTCCACTCGTTTCACATAGGCTTATATAGGGAAAACATATACAAATCTTCTTGTCTGAAACTTGAAAGTCCAGGTCTTTGATATTTAGTATGAAGCTTCATCTAGTGAACCGCTACCAAAAATTGTTCAAATTATAGCCCTGTGGCCAAAAACGCCCCCCCGCGCCGGGGCCCACTGGTTTTACATATGCTTATATAGGGAAAATTTTAAAAATCTTCTTCTCTGAAATCAGAAGGCCCAGGTCTTTGATATTTGGTATGAAGCTCCATCTAGTGGACCTCTACCTAGATTGTTCAAATTATAGCCCTGGGGCCAAAAACGACCCTGCCCCGTGGCCAACTGGTTTTACATAGGCTTATATAGGGAAAACCTTTAAAAAATCTTCTTCTCTGAAACCAGAAGGCCCAGGTCTTTGATATTTGGTATGAAGCTTCATCAAATGGACCTATACCAAGATTGTTCAAATTATAGCCCTGGGGCAAATAATGCCCCTGCGCCGAGACCCACTTGTTTTACCTGGGCTTATAAGGGAAAACCTTTAAAAATCTTCTTGTCTGAAACCAGAAGGCCCAGGTCTTTGATATTTGGTATGAAGCTTCATCTAGTGAATCTCTACCAAGATTGTTCAAATTAATACCCTGGGGTCAATCATGCCCCCATTCCGGGGCCCACTGGTTTTACATAGGCTAATATTGGGAAAACATATAAAAATCTTCTGTGAAACCAGCTTGTCCAGGTCTTTGATATTTAGTATGAAGCTTCATCTAGTAAACCTCTACCACGATTGTTCAAATTATAACCCTGGGGCTAAAAATGCCCCAGCGCTGGTGTTCACTGGTTTTACATAAGCTTATATTGGGAAAACCTTTAAAAGTCTTATTGTTTGAGACCAGAAAGCTCAGGTCTTTTGATACTTGATATGAAGCGTCATTTAGTGGACCTCTTCCAAGATTGTTCAAATTATAGCCCTGTGGCCAAAAATGCTCCCGCGCCGGGGCCCACTGGTTTTACATAGGCTAATAGAGGGAAAACCTTTAAAAATCTTCTCGTTTGAAACCAGAAGGCCCAGGTCTTTGAAATTTGGTTTGAAGCTTCATCTAATGGACCTCTACCATGATCGTTCCAATCATAGCATGGGGGCCAAAAATGGCCCCGCCCTTGGGTCCTCTGGTTTTACATAGACTTATAAAGAGAAAACTTTTGAATAATCTTATTGTCCAAAACGAGAAGGCCATGCCTTTTATAATCGATGTTTAGCTGCATTCAGTTGACCTCTGCTTAGGTTGTTCAAATTATAGACCTGGGTCCAAAAAAAATTGCACCGCCCTGGGGCCTACATGTTAATCTCTTAGCTCATGTGAGCGATATAGGACCATCATGGTCCTCTTGGTTAAACCCTTGCGGTTTCTTTGGGTGGTAGGCCTTGAGATGTCAGTTTATCTCAGTGTCGGGTAAAAGTCCCTCAAAATCTAAAGCAACCTCCAAATATCCAAAATGGTATTGCCTGGGAAGTAAAAACTATTGACAAACAAATCTTAGCTATCACCACAGTTAATATGGCTGTCATCTTAGTAGCACAGCTATCATCAGAGGAAGAACGACTGTCAACTGGGTCATATATGTCTACACGGGTAAGTTTCACAGCTATCACCACAGGTGATGAGGCTGTTACCTGAGTTATACAAATGTCACCACAGGTTGAATTGCCAGGTAGAACGGCTATCACAACTGATGCCGCACACACCTTTTACCATTAATATTTTGGCTTGTATGGCTTTGAACTTATTCTCACAGATATCACCACAGGTAATATGGCGATCACCTAAGTTTCACTGCGATCACCACAGGTAGTATGGCTAACTCTTCAGTTTTACAACTGTCACCACGGGTTGTTAATCAATGACCTCTGTCTCACAAAAGTCACAATAAGTAGTATGGTTAAAGGAGTTTAACAACTATCAACAAAGTCAACATTGGTATCACCCGAATTTTTCAGCTACCACCACAACACCGCAGTTAATATGGCTATCACCTCAGTTTCACAGCTGTCACCACATATATTATAGCAATCACTTCAGTTTCACCGCTGTCACTATAGGTATTATGATTATCACCTTAGTTTCACAGCTATCACCACAATATGGCTAAGACCCGACATTCTCAGCTTTCCTTCACAGCAGGTAATATGGCTATCACCAGAATATTCACATATATCACCAAAGGTTATTTCGCTATCACCTCAGGTTTACATCTGTCACCATAGGTAATAATTATAGCAATCAACTATGCTTCACAACTGTCACAACAGGCAGTATGATTATTGGACGAGTTTCAAAGCTATCACTGCAGGTAACATGGCTATCACCTCAGTTTGACAGCTGTCACCACAGTTTATATTGTTTTCAACAGAGTTTCACAGCTATCACCTTAGGTAATATGGCTATCACCTCCGTTTCATAGCGGTCATCTCAGGAAATATGGCTGTCGCCTGAGCTTCACAACAAGAAATATGACAATCACCTGATTTTCACAGCTATCATCGCAGGTAATACGGTTCTTGCCTGTATTTTACAGCAATCGCCTCTGTTTCATAGCTTTTACTAAATTGAGTATGGATATCACCTGAGTTTCTCAGCTGTCACCACAGGTAGTAAGGCTATCATCTGAGCAGGTAATATGGCTTTAACAGCTACCACCACAGGTAATATGGCTGCCACCTCAGTTTCATATCTTTCACCTCAGGCAATATGGCTGTCACCTGTATTTCACAAGAAGTAGTATGACTATCATCTGATTTTTACACATGCCATTATAGGTAATATACATATCACCTCGGTTTAGCAGCTGTCACCACAGGTAATGCAGCACTCACCTCTATCACCGCAGGCTATATATGGCCACACCTGAATAACAGTTGCCACTATATATAATATGGCTATCACCTCAGTTTCACAGTTGTCAGTCCAGGTAATAAAACAGAAGTGGAGACAATGATCAGGAATCGATACAAATAACCCACAGCTCCCATCAGAGACACCAAAGAGAAAGAAACACAAACATGTAACAACAGACCCCAATGGAAACATCAACAGCGGAAAGCCAAAAGGACAGATACTTTCCCACAAAATGGCCAATAGGCTATCCAAAATAAAATAATATGAGCGACGCAAACACCCAAAACAAATCATAACAAAAATAAACCGCGACAGAAGAACCGTATTGGAAAGGTCAGTGGAAACGAATTTCACTTGTGTGTGTGTGTGGGGGGGGGCTTAAATCGATTTTACGTGGTCACAATACTCGCCTTTCCGTCGCGATTTAGACAAATAATTTGTTCAGTCCGCATGAAGGCCTCCTAACTCATCAGTGCAACATCTCTGTGAACACAAAAGCTCAAACAACCATAGAGATGAAACAATGGTGAGGACTCGAAAGCAAAAAACCAATGAAATGCCGGAGCAAAAGAAAACCAACAGTTAGACTCCGGGGTAAGGCTTTCAAATTAGTCTTATAGATATCGCCACGGGTAATATGGCTATCTCCTGAGTTTCCAGTTTTACAGTCTGATCGCTTAATGTTTGTATTTCTTTCCCTTTGGTGTCTTTTATGGGTGGAGTAAGTTAATTGTATCAATTCCTGATCTTTGTTTTACTTCTACTTTACAGCTGTCAACACATGTGATGTGACTTTATGCGGACTTTAACAATTATTTGTCTAAACCATAACAGAACCAAGGACGAGGACTGAGGCCATGTAAAATCGATTTAAGCTCCTGAGTTGAATACTTTTTGCTGACCATTCCAAGGCGGTTCTTGTGTTGTGGTTTATTATTGTTACAGTGCGAATTTGCATGTATGTATTGCTTATGTCTTTTTATTTTCGATCGCTGTTTGGCCATTTTTGTGTGAAAGTAAAAGTCCTTTTGGCTATCCGCTTGTGGTGTTTTCATTAGGATTTAGTTATTTCAATTTCGAATTATTTCCCATTGTTGTCTCTGTTAGGAGATTAGGGGTAATTGAATCCATTCCTGATCACTGTCTTCACGTCTAGTTTTAAACCCTGTTTCACAGCTATCACCAAAGGTGGTATGACAAACACCTCAGTTTCACAACTGTCATCTCAGGTTATTAAGCAATGACCTCCGTTTCACAAATGTCAGAACAGGTAGTTTGGTTATCACCAGAGTTTCACAGCTTTCAGCAGGTAATATCGCCATTACCTCAGTTTCTTAGCTATCATCACATCACCACAGGTAATATGGCTATCACATCAATTTCACAGCTGTCATAACATAATATATAGCAATCATTTTACCATGTATGGTAGTATGGCTGTCACCTTAGTTTCACAGCTATCACCACAAGTAATATGGTATCATCTGAATATCTCAGCTTTCCTTCACAGAAGGTAGTATGGTTATCACCTGACTTTTACATCTATCACCAAAGATCATATCACTATCACCTCAGACTGACAGCTGTCACCACAAGTAATACAGCAATCCACTATGTTTCACACTTGTCACAACAGGTAGAATGGTTTATCACCTGAGTTTCAGAGCTATCACTACAGGTAACATGGCTGTCACCTTAGTTTGACAGCTGTAACGACAGGTTATATTGCTGTCAACTGAGTTTCACAGCTATCACCAGAGCTAATATGGATATCACCTCCATTTCACAGCTGTCACCACAGGATGTATAGTTATCATCTGAGCTTCCCACAAACATAATCACCTGAATTTCAGAGCTATCATTACAGATAATACGGCTGTTATCTTGGTTGACAGCTGTCACAACATGTTATACAACATTCACCTCTGTTTCACAACAGTCACTTAAACTCGTACGGTTAACGCCATATTTTCCCAGCTGTCACCACAGGTAGTAATGCTATCACATGAGTTCACAGGTTTTTGTTTTCATTGATTGCAGTTTAATGGCCCAGTCAACACTATGTAATTTTTTAGCCTGTCAGTTTACCTATCCACACGTTTCCTGGGATGTCTTGTACATAAGTGGTTGACCAGTACAGTTTACATTCTTTCGCCAGAAACTGACAACTGTCCTTCTTGAATCAGCGGAAGGGAAAGAATGATGATAGAAACGATATAATGATCAATCTCCACGAAAAAATACTGCCAACCCCGGCAAGTATTGAATCCGCGTACTTCTGATCTCCAGTCAGACGCATCACCGCCGGTAATATGGCTATAAACTCAGTTTTACAGCTACCACCACAGTTAATATGGCTGTCACCTCAGTTTCGCATTTTACACCTCAGCTCATATGGTTATCACCTGAGTTTCACAAGAAGCAGTATGACTATCATCTGTAATATGCCTGTCACCTCGGTTTGACAGCTGCCACAGGTAATACAGCAATCAAGTCTGTTTCACAGCTATTCCCATAGCTTGTTTGGCTATCCCCTTAGCTTGACAGCTATCACTACAGACTATATGGCCATCACCTGAGTAGTATGGTTATCACCAGAGTTAAACAGCCATCGCCAAAGGTAATATCGCCATCACCTCAGTTTCACAGCTGTCACCATATATTATATAGCAATCGTTTAACTATAGGTAGTATGGTTATCATTTTAGTTTCACAGCTATCACAACAAGTAATATGGCTATCACCTGACTTTCTCAGCTTTCCTTCACAAAAGTTAGATTGCTATCACCTTAGTTTGACAGTCGTTACCAAAGATAGTATAGCAGTCAACTATGATACATAATTGTCAAACAGTTAGTATGGTTATCACCCGAGTTTCAGATGTATTCCTGCAGGTAACAACGATATCCCCTCAGGTTATATTGCTATCATCTGGGTTCCATAGCTATAAAAGCATGTAATATGGCTATCACCTCCATTTCACAGCTGTCACCTCAGGAAATATGGCTATCACTTGAGCTTCACAACAAGAAATATGACTATGACTTGAATTTCACAGCTATAATCACAAGTAAAACGGTTATGACATCGGCTGACAGCTGTCACAAGAGGTAATGCAGAAATAACATCTGTTTTACAACTGTCGCTACAACTAGTATGGTTATCACCTGGCTTCATTGCTATCACAGATGGTAATGTGGCTATAACCTCAATTTTACAGCTACCACCACAGGTAATATGGCTGTCACCTCAGCTTCACATATTTCGCCTGAGTTTCACTATGCTTAGTATAACTATCATCTGAATTCCACAACTATCATTATAGGTAATATGCCTATCGCTTCGGCTTGTCACCACCGGTAGTACAGCTGTCACCTCTGTTTCACGGCTGTTTGCAGAGTTAGTATGGCTATCCCCTTAGTTTCACAGTTATCGCCACAGTTAATATGGCCATTACTTGAGTAATAGTTGCCCAAATATGTAATAAAGCTATCAACTAAGTTTCACAGTTTATCACCTGAATTTCACAACTATCTCCAAAGGTATTATGGCTATCACCTTAATTTGACAGCTGTCACCACAGTTTTTCACCTACATTTTATAGCTATCACCACAGGTAATATGGCTATCACCACGGGTAGCATGGCTACGCATATCTGCGAATTTGTTGTGAGTTGTTGTTTAGTGTTTTCTAATGGTCGGATCACCCCCTGTGGGGAAGAGAGGGCTGATTGTTCCGTTTCATAAACACTCGTATTTTTTTTTGTTTTGTGTATGTTTTCTCTTCCTGTCGTGAGTTGGCTGTGTCTTGTGACTGTGGCGCTCCCTGGGTCTTTCTTTTAAACTTTCACAGCTGTCGCTAAAGATAGTATTTAGCACCCAATTTCGTAAAATCATTCTTCGATATAAAAAGATTGGGTACAACATGGATATTATACGACAGACTGCATGCATGGTAGTTAACCCAATCACGGTTGGCAACTTTGCTTCCCTCTTTAATGGCACGCCGGTGGATCAGGCCTCAGATTCTATTACGGTTCCAACGTAAAGGCTTATTGAGAGTTAGAGAGATCTAATTCAAGGTAATGTTGGTTGGTGCCTGATGCTCTGTCTCTGGTCGGGCCCATCGAAGTATAATTGTTGGTTTTCTTTTGCTCCAGCATTTCAGTGGTTTCTTGCTGTCTAGTCCTCATCGTTGTCTCACCTCTGTGTTTCTTTGATTATTTGTGTTCACGGAGATGTTGCACTGATTAGTTAGGAGGCTTTCATGCGGACTGACAAAGTATTTGTCTAAATCGCGACGGAAGTAAGGGCGAGGATTGCGGCCACGTAAAATCGATTTAAGCCCCCAGTGGAAATCTTTCCACTGACCATTCCAAGGCGGTTCTTCTGTGGCGATTAATTTATGTTGTTGTTTGTTACTTACTGTGTGTATCACTTGTGTCTTTTTATTTTGGATGCCCATATGGCCATTTTGTGGGAAAGTAACTGTCCTTATGGCCTTCCTTTGTTTAGGTTTCCATTATGCTCTGGTCGCTTAATGTTTGTGTTTCTTTCCCTTTGGTGTCTTTGATGGGTGGAGTAAGTTAATTGTATCGATTCCTGATCTTTGTTTTACTTTTACTTTTCTATCCATCACCCGAGTCTCACAGCTAACAGCACATATGACATGACAATCACTTCACTTTCAAATCTATTAGCACGATAAATAAATAATCCTCAGATAATAAGGCTATAACGTGAGCTTCTCATCTATAACCACAGGTAGTATAGCTATCACATCCGTTTTATAGATATCACCACGGGTAATATGGCTATCCCCTAAGATTTTAAAGTGGTCACCACAGATTATGTAGCAGTAATATTAGTTTCACAGCTGTCACCATAGGTGGTATGGCTATCACATGGGTTTCGCAGCAAACAAAACAGGTAAAACAGGTAAAATGGCTTTCACATTAGTTTCGCAGCTATCACCATAGCTAATATGGCTATCGTATGGCTTTCAGAGCTTTCCCTACTGGTAGTATGGCTATCTCCTCGGTTTCACAGCGGTCACCACAGGTGTTATGGCCATCGTGTGAATTTCACAGCGTTCACCACAGATTATATAGCGTGAGTTAAACAGCAATCATAATAGGTTATATTGTTTCTCCTCAGTTTAGCTGTCACCACAAATAATATGGTTATCACCTGGGTTATATACTATAGGAAATATGGCTATGACATTAGTTTCACATTTGTAATCACAGGAAGTGCGGATATCACATCAGACTTGCAGTTGTCGCAACAGGTCTTTTGGCTTTCACCCCAGTCTAACAGCTTTCAACACAGGAAGTATAGATACACCTTACTTTTACAGCCTTTCACCAAAGGGCATACGGCTATCACCTCATTTTCACAGCTGTCCCAACAGGTTATATAGCAAACATCTCTGTTTCACAACTATCACCTGAATTTCTCAGCTATCACCAAAGGTTATATCGCTATCACCTCAGTTTCACAGCTGGCGGTTAAACATTAGAAATGAACTTTTGGTTTAACGCTGCAGCATATATCCAAGCGAAAGTTACCTGACGTCCCTTCTGACGTTTTGAAAACGTTTATAAAACACAACTGTTAGCTGGGTATCACCACAGTTGCACAGCTGTCACCACAAAATAGAAGTGAAGGCAATCACCAGGAATCGATACAATTATCTCACAACCCCCATCCAAGACACCAAAGAGAAAGAAACATAATCATAACATTCACCACAATGAAAACGCCACAATCGGAAAGACCAAAGGACAATTACTTTCCCACAAAATGACTGTCCAAAATAAAAAGATACTGTAACAATAATAAACCACAACAGAAGAATCGCCTTGGAACGGTCAGTATTTTTACTGGAGGGTGAAATCGAGTCTAACTGTTGCTTTTCTTTTTGCTGTCGAGTCATCAGCGTTGTTTCATCTCTGTGCTTGTTTGATTATTTGTGTTCACGGAGATGTTGCACTGATGAGTTAGGAGGCCTTCATGCGGACTGAACAAATTATTTGTCTAAATCGCGACGGAAGTAATGGCGAGGAGTGTAGCCACGTAAAATTGATTTAAGCCCCCTAAATGGAATTCGTTTCCGCTGACCGTTCCAAGGCGGATCTTCTGTCGCGGTTTATTTTTGCTATGGTTTGTCTTTGGGTGTTTGTGTCGCTTATGTTATTTATTTTGGATAGCCTATTGGCCATTTTGTGGGAAAGTAACTGTCCTTTTGGCTTTCCGCTGTTAGTGTTTCCATTAGGGTCTGTTGTTTCATGTGTGTTAATCCATCCCTTTGGTGTCTCTGATGGGAGCTGTGGGTTGATTGTGTCGATTCCTGATCATTGCCTCCACTCCTATTTTACATGGCTATCGAATGTTTTACAGCTGTTTTTTTTTCATGAATTATGGTTATCAACACAGTTTACCAATTATCACCACAGGTTATATGCCTATGTACAGTTTAACAGCTATAACCACATACTATGTGGATGCCACTACAATTTCGCTGCTATTGATTGATTGTGTTGGGGTTTAACGACATGTCAACCCTTGTGGGTCACTTTGTGTCGTCTCCCAGAAAAAAAGGAGAAAAGAGAAAGAAGAAGTAGAGGAGATGAATGAGAGTGGGCAGAGACAGCGCTAAATAAATGAAAGTGAAGAAATAGAAGAAATACCAGCGTTACCTTCTATCCTTAACTGCTGCTAGGCCAGCAAGCCTTGCCTAACTGTAAGCCAATATCACTTGGCGCCCAGTTGATGCAACACCTTCGCCTCACCCAACCCCCACCCCCCCCCCCCCCCCCCCTATTTTGCAGCTATATGTAATCTGTCACGACAAGTTATGTGGCCACTACTACTGAAACATAACTATTACAACAGGTTATGTGACTAACACTTACTTCACAGCTGCCACCACAAGATATTTGGCTATAACACGACATGTTTACTTTACTATCACTACTATGTCCAGCGGTCAACTTAAGAGATATGGCTATTATAACAGTTTCAAGGCAGTCACATCGGGAATATGAAATTAACTCGATTACAAAACTGTTACCACATAGTTTAAGGTTATCATTACAGCTTTACAGCACAATCTCAGGTTCAAAATACCATAATTTCTAATCTGTCACTGCATGTTATATTACTGTCACTGCAGTTTCTCATATGCAACCACATTTTATATGACTTTCGCAACATATTCACTGCTATCACCATACACTAAATATCTATTACCACAGCTTCATAAGTGTCTCCACATAGTGTAGTGGTTTTGCTACTCGTCTCATAAACCAGGGATCGCAGCTTATAAACGTGTCGCCACCGTTTCTGTCATCGAAATATCAACATAGGCTATATAGCTATTTACACATTTTCAGCGCTGTCGCCACTGGTTATTTTGATAATCAGCACAGTTTCCATGACTATCACCACAGGTCACATGTGTAATATTACTTTCACAACAGTTTCACGGCTATAACCATAGGTAATAAATAACGACACTATCACAGCGCTCACGACAGATTACATGGCTATTATAGCAGCTCACATTTATCCCCGAAGCTATATTGCTATCACAACAGTTTTGCTCTTTCACCACCCGTTATATGGTTATCAAGCCAATATCACAGCTAAAATCACACGGTTATTTAGATTTAAACACAGTCTCATACGTGGCTTTCGCCACAGTATAACAACTATCACCACATGTTTATTAGGTTTCAGCACCTTTTTACAGCAGCTGTCACCATGGGGTTATTTAAATTTCATTACACTTGCACCTTTACCATAGGTTGCGTCGCTATAACCACAAATTCGAAGCTATGACCACAGGTTATATGGATTTCAGCAGAGCTTCACAGCTGCCACCAAAGCTTATGTGGCTATCAGCGCAGTTTTACAGCTATCACCACATGTAATTTAGATTTTAGCACAGTTTCACAGCTATCATCACAGTTTCACAGTTATCACCGCAAAATATATAGATTTGTTTGTGTTTCTTTCCCTTAGGTGTCTCTAATGGGAGCTGTGTGTTAATTGTATCGATTCCTGGTCAATGCCTTCACTTCTATAAAGTACATTTACATGGATGTCGCAGTCCATAAGTTTATTTGATATCACCACAGTTTCATAGCTGTCGACGTAGGTTACGTTGGTATCACCACAGTGTTACATCTATCACTACATATTATTTAGATTTCATCATAGTTTGACAGCTGTCACCATTGGTTATGTGATAATCCCTGCAGTTCCACGGTTCATTAAGGTTTTAGCACAGTTCCAAAGCTGACATCACAGGTTACATGGCCATCATCACAGTTTCACAGATATCACCACAGAATTTATAGATTTCAGCACAGTTTCACAGCTGACACCAAATGCTTTTATAGATTTCAGCACAGTTTCAGAGCTGTTACCAAAGGTAACGCAATAATCAGCACAGAGCAAAGCTTTCCTCACAGGTTGTTGAGTTTTTAGCTCAGATTCATAGCTGTCATCACACGTTACGTGGGTGTCATCACCGTTTAACAGCTCTGACTACAGATTATATAGGTTTTAGCAGCACAGATTATATAGGTTTTAGCAGCACAATTTCACAGCTGTCACCACCGGTCACACCAATTCCACAGCTTTCCCCACAGATTATATAGATTTCAGCAGTTTCATAGCTGTCACGTGTGCACAGGTAATGTGTATATCGCCAAAGCTTCACAGCTATTACCACGGGTTATTTATAAATTTCAGCGCAGTTCATAGCTGTCACTGTACGTTACGTGGCTATCACCACAGTTGAACAGCTATCACCATAGGTTATCTCGATTTCAGCACAGTTTAACCTCATCATCACAGGTTATTTGGATTTCAGAACAGCTTCACGGTAGTCACCACAGTTACGTGGCTATCGCGGCAGTTTTACAGCTTTCACCACATGTAATTTATATTTCAGCACAGTTTCACAGCTCCCACCACAAATAATATTGATTTCAGCACACTTTCACAGCTGTCACCACTCGCAAAGGTTATTTGTCTATAACAATAGTTTCACAGCTGTTGTCGCCATAGATTACATGACTTTTACGACAGGGTCACAGCTATCACCACAGGTAAATTATATTTCAGCACAGATTCACAGATGTAATCACCTCACAGTTTCACAGCTCCCGTCATAGATAATATAGATTTCAGTACACTTTCACAGCTTTCACAACTCTCAAAGTTTATTTGGCTATAACTATAGTTTCACAACTGTTGTCGCCACATATTATATGTTTTTTTTTGCGACAGTGTCACAGCTATCACCACAGTGAAGAGCTTATTAGAGGAGAGCACCAAACCCCTCTATTAAATACATACAGACAGTTGTTTCCGTGGATTTGTATCTGCTTGTTTAAAAGGCAGCCAGTTAACAGTTTCTGCCAAGGGCCATAAGTGTCAGATGCTGATACCACAAAGTGTTTTATTTCCCAGTAATCTGGAGTTTATATCACAGCCAGTGAATCAGACAATGTATTTGAAATGTATTGATGATCAGTTTATATAAAAGTGCTTTAGTGTTATGCAATTAATGGTCAGTTCTTCATTTATATATATGTGTTTTGTTTTGTTTTTCTAGGAATGAATCGTATTTTATTAAATGGACTGGCGGTAAGTTTTTACCTGATGCGACTTCACTCTCTGGTCGGGCTCATCGGAGTCTAACTGTTGGTTTTCTTTTGCTCCAGCATTTCAGTGGTTTCTTGCTGTCGAGTCCTCACCGTTGTCTCACCTCTGTGGTTCTTTGATTTCTGTGTTCACGGAGATGTTGCACTGATGAGTTAGGAGGCCTTCATGCGGACTGAACAAATTATTTGTCTAAATCGCGACGGAAGTAAGGGCGAGGATTGTGGCCACGTAAAATCGATTTAAGCCCCCCAGTGGAAATCTTCCACTGACCGTTCCAAGGCGGCTCTTCTGTGGCGATTTATTTATGTTGTTGTTTGTTACTTACTGTGTGTATCACTTGTGTCTTTTAATTTTGGATGGCCATATGGCCATTTTGTGGGAAAGTAACTGTACCTATGGCCTTCCTTTGTTTAGGTTTCCATTATGGTCTGGTCGATTAATGTTTGTATTTCTTTCCCTTTGGTGTCTTTTATGGATGGAGTAAGTTAATTGTATCAATTCCTGATCTTTGTTTTACTTCTACTTTTCAGTTTGAAGTAAACATTGATATAGATAAGAGGGTATTTGATTATACGATTAAAGGATAATTAATTAAAGGATACTTTTCTCCATACTTGGATATTCATTATAATCGCGAAGGCGATTCTAAAGAGTGCAGGGGAAACAAGGACAGTTATCCCTTTCAACAAATACTCAATGGAAAAAGGAAAATGTCCCTTGTAGGGACAATGTTCCAGATAAGGCCGGTTGCTTTAGTTAATTTTCAAAATGTTTTTACTCCTTAAGTTTTTTTTTTTTTTTTTTTTTTTTTTGTTGCTGTATTTTTTGGGCCAAGACATTTCAGCTTTTCCTTTAATTTTGACGACATCCTTAGCTATCAACAAGAATATAGACTGTGTAAATTCAAGAAAGCATAGCCCATCTGCATCTCGGTTTCAAATGATAAAGCTCGTTAACAGAAATATGACTTCTGACATTATAGTCTCACCACACTGTAATGATAACTAAAGATCATATTTGAACTTTTCTGATTGAGCCTAACCAATCAGATCAGTTTTCCGGAAATGGCAGGCTGAAGAGTTAACAGCTCTAGTATTATGTACCACTTGCCACATGCTATTTAGATTTCTGCATAGTTTCACAGCTGTCACCACAGGCAACATAATAATCACTGCAGTTTTACAGCTGTCACCACAGGTTTAGTTTCAAGCATAGTTCCATAGCTGTCATCACAGGGTACGTGGTCATCACCACATTTTCACAGTTATCACCACATATTTTGGAGATTACAGCACAGTTTCACAACTGTCATCGCAGATTACGTGGCTATCACACCAGCTGCAGAGCTATAACCACAGTTTCCCATTTATCACCACAGGTTATCTAGATTTCAGTACAGTTTCACAGCTCTAACGCCAGGTTATTTAGCACAGATCACAGCTGTCACCACTGATTACGTGACCATCGCCAGTTCCACAGTTTTTATTACAATATTTCAGAATCCTGATGCGATAATTGGTCGAAACTAGAAAGTTTGGCCAAAACATGTACTTTCCATGCTTTTCAGTTCTGTTGTTTTGCTCTTCCAAATGATAAACCTTTCATAGAACATATTTGATGTGGCTATAGCAGGCGTTAATAGAGTGTGTGGCGGTCGTAAAATGTCCCCCCGCATTTCGTCATAATGTAGTTTATATTTTCTTGTCCTTCGGGATCATTGGTTTATAGTAGTATTTTGAAAATATTTCAGGGCCACTGATGAGGCCTTATTGGCCGAAACTAGCTGCTCTGGCCAAGTAACCTTTTGCGCTTCATGCTTTTCGGATTTGTTGTTTATTCCTTGCTTTCAAAGGATAACTCTTTTATAGAACATATTTCACAGTAGGTTATTTTGAATTCAACAGTTCCACAGCCGTCACCATAGGCTACGTGACTAGCACCACAGTTTCACAGCTATCACCACAGGTTATTTATAATTCAGCATCGTTTCATAGCTGCCACCATAGGTCAAATTGCCATCACCGATGTTTCACAGATATCACCACAGGTTATTTAGTCTTCAGTATAGTTTTATAGCTGTCACAACAGAAAACTCGCAGTCACAACAGGCAACTCGGCATCACAAGAGTTTCACAGCTTTCACAATAATAAGTTATTTTAATTTCAGCACAGTTTCACAATAAATAACATAGTTGTCATCACAGTTTCACAGCTGTCACCATAAATTAAACAGATTTCAGTAGATTTTCACAGCTGTCACACAGATACTTGGCTCTCACCCAACTTTCGCGGGTATCACCACAGGTTATTCCGATTTCATCACAGTTTCACATCTGTCACCACAGGTTATGTGGTTATCACCACAGTTTCGCAGGTATAACCCCAGGTTATTCAGAATTCAGCACAATTTCACATCTGTTACCACAGGTTATGTGGTCCAGCTGTCACCACATATTACGTGGCTATCGCACCAGCTGTAGAGCTATAACCACAATTACCCATCTATCACCACAGGTTATTTAAATTTCTCTATAGTTTCACAACCCTTGCGCCAGGTTATTTAGCACAGATCACAGCTGTCACCAGGGGTTGCGTGACCATCGCCAGTATCACAGTTGTTATATAATATTTCTGAGTCCTGATATGATAATTGGTCGAAACTAGAAAGTTTAGCCAACACGTGTACACTCCATGCTTTTCAGTTCTAATGTGACTATAGCTGGCGTTAAGGGAATGTGTGGCGGCCGTAAATTGTCTCCCCGCCTTTCGTCATAATGTAGTTTATATTTTCTTGTCCTTCGGGATCATTGGTTTCTTGTGGAATTTTGAAAATAAATTCAGGCCTTATTGACAAAAACTAGCTGCTCTGGCACAGTAAACGTTTGTACTCAAAGCTTTTCGGATCTATTATTAATTCCTTGCTACCAAAGGATAACTCTTATAGAACATACTATTTTGAATTCAGCAGTTTCACAGCTGTCAGGGTACGTGACTATCACCACAGTTTCACAGTTATCACCACTGGTAATTTAAAGTTTAGCGCTGTTTCACAGCTGTCACCATAGAGTAAATAGCCATCATCGCTGTTTCATAGATATCACCACAGGTCATTTAGTTTTCAGTATAGTTTTATAGCTGTTACGAAAGACAACTCGGCATCACAACGGGTAACTCGGCATCACCACAGTTTCACAGCTTTCTCAATATGTTATTTTGATTTCAGCACAGCTTCACAACAAATAACATAGCTGTCACCACAGTTTCACAGCATCGTTTCATAGCTGCCACCATAGGTCAAATTGCCATCACCGATGTTTCACAGATATCACCACAGGTTATTTAGTCTTCAGTATAGTTTTATAGCTGTCACAACAGAAAACTCGCAGTCACAACAGGCAACTCGGCATCACAAGAGTTTCACAGCTTTCACAATAAGTTATTTTGATTTCAGCACAGTTTCACAATAAATAACATAGTTGTCATAACAGTTTCACAGCTGTCACCATAAATTATACAGATTTCAGTAGATTTTCACAGCTGTCACACAGATACTTGGCTATCACCAAATTTTCGCAGGTATCGCCACAGGTTATTCCGATTTCATCACAGTTTGATCTGTCACCAAAGGTTATGTGGTTATCACCACAGTTTGCCATCAATAACTACAGGCTTTTAGATTTCAGTGCAGTTTCACAGCTGTCGCCAAGGTTATTTAGATTTTAGCACAGGTCACAGCTGTCACCACTGGTTGCCTGGCCATCGCAACAGTTTCACTGTTTGTTTTACTATATAAGGATCATGATGAGGCTCATTGGACGAAACTAGTTAGTTTTGCCCAAGAAAACTTGTACACTACATGCTTTCAGCTCTGTTGTATATTCCTTGCTTCCAAATGATAAGCCTTTCACAGAACATATTTGCTGTGACTATAGCTGGCGTTAATGGAGTGTGTGGCGGCCGTAAACTGTCTCCCCGCCTTTCGTCACAATGTAGTTTATATTTTCTTGTCCTTCGGGATTATTGATGGAATTTTAAAAATATTTCAGGGCCACTGATGAGATCTATTTGGCCGAAACTAGCTGCTCTGGCCCAGAAAACTTGTGCACTCCATGCTTTACGGATCTGTTGTTTATTCCTTGCTTCCAAAGGATAACTCTTTTATGGAACATATATCACAGTAAGTTATTTTGAATTCAGCAGTTTCACTGCTGTCACCACAGGCTATGTAACTAGCACCACTTTTTCACAGTTATCATCACAGGTTATTTATAATTCAGCATCGCTTCATAGCTGTCACCATAGGTTAAATGGCAATCATCGCTGTTTCACATATATCACCCCAGGTCATTTAGTTTTCAGTATAGTTTTATAGCTGTCACAGCATACAACTCGGCATCACAACAGGTAAATCGGCATCACCACAGTTTCACAGCTTTCTCAATATGTTATTTTGATTTCAACACAGTTTTACAGCTTCACATCAGATAACATAGCTGTCACCACAGTTTCACAGCTGTCTCCACAAAGTATACAGCTTTCAGTACATTTTCACAGCTGTCACACAGATTCTTGGCTATCACCAAACTTTGGCAGGTATCACCACAGGTTATTCAGATTTCAGCACAGTTTCACAGCTGTCACCACAGGTTAAGTGGCTATCCCTACAGTGTGCCATCAATCACCACGGACCTGTACATTCCATGCTTTTAGGCTCTGTTGTATATTCCTTGCTTCCAAATGATAAGCCTTTCATAGAGCATATTTGCTGTGACTATAGCTGGCGTTAATGGAGTATGTGGCGGCCGTACACTTTCTCCCCGCCTTTCGTCAAAATGTAGTTTCTATTTTCTTGTCCTTCGGGATCATTGGTGGAATTTTTAAAATATTTCAGTGCCACTGATGAGACCTATTTGGCCGAAACTAGCTGTTCTGGCCCAGAAAACTTGTGCATTCCATGCTTTACGGATTAGTGTTTATTCCTTGCTTCCAAAGGATAAATCTTTTATGGAACATATTTCACAGTAACTTATTTTGAATTCAGCAGTTTCACTGCTGTCACCACAAGCTACGTGACTAGCACCACTATCTCACAGCTATCATCACAGGTTATCTATAATTCAGCATCGCTTCATAGCTGTCACCATAGGTTAAATGGCCATCATCGCTGTTTCACAGATATCACCACAGGTCATTTAGTTTTCAGTATATTTTTATAGCTGTCACAACAGACAACTTGGCATCACAATAGGTAAATCGGCATCACCACGGTTTCACAGCTTTCTCAATATGTTATTTTGATTTCAACACAGTTTTACAGCTTCACATCAGATAACATAGCTTCCACCACAGTTTCATAGCTGTCACCACAAAATTATACAGATTTCAGTACATTTCCACAGCTGTCACACAGATACTTGGCTATCACCAAACTTTCGCAGGTATCACCACAGGTTATTCCGATTTCGGCACAGTTTCACAGCTGTCACCACAGGTTAAGTGGCTATCACCACAGTTTGCCATCAATCACCACGGACTTGTACATGCCATGCTTTCAGGCTCTGTTGTATATTCCTTGCTTACAAACGATAAACCCTTTCATAGAACATATCTGATAATATTTCAGGGTCAATGATGAGGCTGAATTGGCCAAAACAAGCTGCTCTGGTCCAGAAAACTTGTGCACTCCTTGCTTTTCTGATCTGTTGTTTATGCCTTGCTTCCAAAGGATAACTCCTTTATAGAACATATTTCACAGTAGGCTATTTGAATTCAGCAGTTTCACAGCTGTCACCACAAGCTACGTAACTAACACCAACTATCATAGCTATCACCACAGATATTCATAATTCTGCCTCATTTCACAGCTGCCACCATAGGTTAAATGGCCATCAACCCTTATTCACAGATATCACCACAGGTTATTTAGTTTTGAGTATAGTTTTATAGCTGTCACAACAGACAACTCAGCATCACAACAGGAAACTCGGCATCAGGGCTTTCTCAATGTGTTATTTTGATTTCAGCACAGTTTTACAGCTTCACAACAGATAACATAGCTGTCAACATAGTTTCACAGCTATCACCACAAATTATACAGATTTCAGCACAGTTTTACAGCTTCACAACAGATAACATAGCTGTCAACACAGTTTTATAGCTTCACATCAGATAACATAGCTGTCACCACAGTTTCACAGCTGTCACCACAATTTTATGCAAATTTCAGTACATTTTCACAGCTGTCACACAGATACTTGGCCATCACCAAACTTTGGCAGGTATCACCACAGGTTATTCAGATTTCAGCACAGTTTCACAGCTGTCACCACAGGTTAAGTGGCTATCCCCAAAGTTTGCCATCGATCCCCATGGACTTGTACATTCCATGCTTTTAGGCTGTGTTGAATATTCCCTGCTTCCAAATAATAAGCCTTTCATAGAACGTATTTGCTGTGACTATAGCTGGCGTTAATGGAGTGTGTGGC
Organism: Lucinisca nassula; assembly: GCA_963580285.1. Lineage (NCBI taxonomy): Eukaryota > Metazoa > Mollusca > Bivalvia > Lucinida > Lucinidae > Lucinisca > Lucinisca nassula. Next base: position 75,733,265 of record OY757011.1, on the reverse strand, counting down.
GGCCGTAAACTGTCTCCCCGCCTTTCGTCTCAATGTAGTTTAAATTTTCTTGTCCTTCGGGATCATTGGTGGAATTTTTAAAATATTTCAGTGCCACTGATGAGACCTATTTGGCCGAAACTAGCTGCTCTCGCCCAGAAAACTTGTGCACTCCATGCTTTACGGATCTGTTCTTTATTCCTTGCTTCCAAACGACAACTCTTTCATGGAACATATTTCAAAGTAAGTTATTTTGAATCCAGCAGTTTCACTGCTGTCACCACAGGCTACGTGACTAGCACCACTGTTTCAAAGCTATCATCACAGGTTATTTATAATTCAGCATCAATTCATAGCTGTCACCATAGTTTAAATGGCCATCATCGCTGTTTCACAGATATCACCCCAGGTCATTTAGTTTTCAGTATAGTTTTATAGCTGTCACAACAGACAACTCGGCATCACAACAGGTAAATCGGCATCACCATAGTTTCGCAGCTTTCTCAATATGTTATTTTGATTTCAACACAGTTTTACAGCTTCACATCAGATAACATAGCTGCCACCACAGTTTCATAGCTGTCACCACAAATTATACAGATTTCAGTACATTTCCACAGCTGTCACACAGATACTTGGTTATCACCAAACTTTCGCAGGTATCACCACAGGTTATTCCGATTTCAGCACAGTTTCATAGCTGTCACCACAGGTTAAAGTCTTTCGCTGCCGTAAAATGTCTCCCGCCTTTCGTCATAATGATGTCTATAATTTCTTGTCCTTCGGGATCATTGGTTTATTGTTGAATTTTTAAAATATTTCAGGGCCAATGATGAGGCTGAATTGGCCGAAACCAGCTGCTCTGGTCCAGAAAACTTGTGCACTCCATGCTTTTCTGATCTGTTGTTTATGCCTTGCTTCCAAGGGATAATTCCTTTATAGAACATATTTCACAGTAGGCTATTTGAATTCAGCAGTTTCACAGCTGTCACCACAAGCTACGTAACTAACACCCACTATCATAGCTATCACCAGAGATATTCATAATTCTGCCTCATTTCACTGCTGCCACCATAGGTTAAATGGCCATCACCGCTGTTTCACAGATATCACCACAGGTTATTTAGTTTTCAGTATAGTTTTGTAGCTGTCACAACAGACAACTCAGCATCACAACAGGAAACACGGCATCAGAGCTTTCTCAATGTGTTATTTTGATTTCAGCACAGTTTTACAGCTTCACAACAGATAACATAGCTGTCAACATAGTTTCACAGCTATCACCACAAAGTATACAGATTTCAGCACAGTTTTAAAGCTTCACAACAGATAACATAGCTGTCAACACAGTTTTACAGCTTCACATCAGATAACATAGCTGTCACCACAGTTTCACAGCTGTCACCACAAATTATACAGATTTCAGTACATTTTCACAGCTGTCACACAGATACTTGGGCATCACCAAACTTTGGCAGGTATCACCACAGGTTATTCAGATTTCAGCACGGTTTCACAGCTGTCACCACAGGTTAAGTGGCTATCCCAACAGTTTGCCATCAGTCACCACGGACTTGTACATTCCATACTGTTAGGCTCTGTTGTATATTCCCTGCTTTCAAATGATAAGCCTTTCATAGAACATATTTGCTGTGACTATAGCTGTCGTAAATGGGGTGTGTGGCGGTTGTAAACATGACCACAGGCTATTTATAATTCAGCATCGCTTCATAGCTGTCACCATAGGTTAAATGGCCATCATCGCTGTTTCACAGATATCACCACAGGTCATTTAGTTTTCAGTATAGTTTTATAGCTGTCACAACAGACAACTCGGTATCACAACAGGTAAATCGGCATCACCACAGTCTCACAGCTTTCTCAATATGTTATTTTGATTTCAACACAGTTTTACAGCTTCACATCAGATAACATAGCTTCCACCACTGTTTGACAGCTGTCACCACAAATTATACAGATTTCAGTACATTTCCACAGCTGTCACACAGATACTTGGTTATCACCAAACTTTCGCAGGTATCACCTCAGGTTATTCCGATTCCAGCACAGTTTCACAGCTGTCACCACAGGTTAAGTGGCCATCTCAACAGTTTGCCACCAATCACTACGGACTTGTACATTCCATGCTTTTAGGCTCTGTTGTATATTCCTTGCTTACAAATGATAAACCTTACATAGAACATATTTGCTGTGACTATAGCTGGCGTTAAGGGAGTCTTTGGCTGCCGGGAAATGCCTCTCCGCCTTTCGTCATAATGTTGTCTATAATTTCTTGTCCTTCGGGATCATTGGTTTATTGTGGAATTTTTAAAATATTTCAGGGCCAATGATGAGGCTGAATTGGCCGAAACCAGCTGCTCTGGTCCAGAAAACTTGTGCACTCCATGCTTTTCTGATCTGTTGTTTATGCCTTGCTTCCAAAGGATAACTCCTTTATAGAATATATTTCACAGTAGGCTATTTGAATTCAGCAATTTCACAGCTGTCACCACAAGCTACGTAACTAACACCCACTATCATAGCTATCACCACAGGTATTCATAACTCTGCGTCATTTCACAGCTGTCACCATAGGTTGAATGGCCATCACCGCTGTTTCACAGATATCACCACAGGTTATTTAGTTTTCAGTATAGTTTTATAGCTGTCACAACAGGCAACTCAGCATCACAACAGGAAACTCGGTATCACAGCTTTCTCGATGTGTTATTTTGATTTCAGCACAGTTTTACAACAGATAACATAGCTGTCAACATAGTTTCACAGCTGTCACCACAAATTATACAGATTTCAGTACATTTTCACAGCTGTCACACAGATACTTGGCTATCACCAAACTTTGGCAGGTATCTCCACAGGTTATTCAGATTCAGTACAGTTTCACAGCTGTCACCACAGGTTAAGTGGCTATCCCCACGGTTTGCCATCAATCACCACGGACTTGTACATTCCATGCTTTTAGCCTCTGTTGAATATTCCTTGCTTCCAAATGATAAGCCTTTCATAGAACATATTTGCTGTGACTATAGCTGGCGTTAATGGTGTGTGTGGCGGCCGTAAACTGTCTCCCCGCCTTTCGTCACAATGTAGTTTATATTTTCTTGTCCTTCGGGTTCATTGGTGGAATTTTTAAAATATTTCAGGCCCACTGATGAGACCTATTTGGCCGAAACTAGCTGCTCTGGCCCAGAAAACTTGTGCACTCCATGCTTTACGGATCTGTTGTTTATTCCTTGCTTCCAAATGATAACTCTTTTATGGAACATATTTCGCAGTAAGTTATTTTGAATTCAGCAGTTTCACTGCTGTCACCGTAGGCTACGTGACTAGCACCACTGTTTCACAGCTATCATCACAGGTTATTTATAATTCAGCATCACTTCATAGCTGTCACCATAGGTTAAATGGCCATCATCGCTGTTTCACAGATATCACCATCGGGTCATTTAGTTTTCAGTATAGTTTTATAGCTGTCACAACAGACAACTCGGCATCACAACAGGTAAATCGGCACCACCACAGTTTCGCAGCTTTCTCAATATGTTATTTTGATTTCAACACAGTTTAACAAATTCACATCAGATAACATAGCTTCCGCCACAGTTTCACAGCTGTCATCACAAATTATACAGCTTTCAGTACATTTCCACAGCTGTCACACAGATACTTGGTTATCACCAAACTTTCGCAGGTATCACCACAGGTTATTCCGATTTCAGCACAGTTTCACAGCTGTCACCACAGGTTAAGTGTCTATCACCACAGTTTGCCATCAATCACCGTGATCAGCGTGAATATTCTGAGAAATCAGAAATAAATTATTGGTTTAGACTCATATTCTAGACAGGTTTTTAATTTTTTGGACCCCAATTTGATTTATATCAGTCTTTGTATCGACTGCCTATTCGAAATTTGCAAAATTGCAGTATGTTTTCCCTGGCTTTCTTTGCCGGATCATTACAGGGTCACTGATGAGGCTTTATTAGCCGAAACTACGTAGTATGGCCCATCTTCTTTCTTACGAATGTTTTCATTGCTCTTAAAGGAACTCATTTTTGATTTTTATTTGCCTTCACTGCAGCTGGTGTTGTGCCGTGTGGCGGCCGTAAAACGTCTCCCCGTACATCAACCATAGTGTAGTTTATATTTTACTTTTGGTCCTTTGAGATCAGCGTGAATATTCTGAGAAATCAGAAATAAATTATTGGTTTAGACTCATATTCTAGACAGGTTTTTAATTTTTTGGACCCCAATTTGATTTATATCAGTCTTTGTATCGACTGCCTATTCGAAATTTGCAAAATTGCAGTATGTTTTCCCTGGCTTTCTTTGCCGGATCATTACAGGGTCACTGATGAGGCTTTATTAGCCGAAACTACGTAGTATGGCCCATCTTCTTTCTTACGAATGTTTTCATTGCTCTTAAAGGAACTCATTTTTGATTTTTATTTGCCTTCACTGCAGCTGGTGTTGTGCTGTGTGGCGGCCGTAAAACGTCTCCCCGTACATCAACCATAGTGTAGTTTATATTTTACTTTTGGTCCTTTGAGATCAGCGTGAATATTCTGAGAAATCAGAAATAAATTATTAGTTTAGACTCATATTCTAGACAGGTTTTTAATTTTTTGGACCCCAATTTGATTTATATCAGTCTTTGTATCGACTGCCTATTCGAAATTTGCAAAATTGCAGTATGTTTTCTCTGGCTTTCTTTGCCGGATCATTACAGGGTCACTGATGAGGCTTTATTAGCCGAAACTACGTAGTATGGCCCATCCTCTTTCTTACGAATGTTTTCATTGCTCTTAAAGGAACTCATTTTTGATTTTTAATTGTACATTCCATTCTTTTAGGCTCTGTTGTATATTCCTTGCTTACAAACGATAAACCTTTCATAGAACATATTTGATGTGAATATAGCTGGCGTTAAGGGAGTCTTTGGCTGCCATAAAATGTCTCTCCGCCTTTCGTCACAATGTTGTCTATAATTTTTTGTCCTTCGGGATCATTGGTTTATTGTGGAATTTTTAAAATATTTTAGGGCCAATGATGAGGCTGAATTGGCCGAAACCAGCTGCTCTGGTTCAGAAAACTTGTGCACTCCTTGCTTTTCTGATCTGTTGTTTATGCCTTGCTTCCAAAGGATAACTCCTTTATAGAACATATTTCACAGTAGGCTATTTGAATTCAGCAGTTTCACAGCTGTCACCACAAGCTAGGTAACTAACACCCACTATCATAGCTATCACCACAGGTATTCATAATTCTGACTCATTTCACAGCTGTCACCACAGGTTAAATGGCCATCACCGCTGTTTCACAGATATCACCACAGGTTATTTAGTTTTCAGTATAGTTTTATAGCTGTCACAACAGACAACTCAGCATAACAACAGGAAACTCGGTATCGCAGCTTTCTAAATGTGTTATTTTGATTTCAGCACAGTTTTACTGCTTCAAAACAGATAACATAGCTGTCAACATGGTTTCACAGCTATCACCACAACTTATACAGATTTCAGCACAGTTTTACATATTCCCAATTAGATAACATAGCTGTCAACACAGTTCTACAGCTTCACATCAGATAACATAGCTGTCACCACAGTTTCACAGCTGTCACCACAAATTATACAGATTTCAGTACATTTTCACAGCTATCACACAGATACTTGGCTACCACAAAACTTTGGCAGGTATCACCACAGAATATTTAGATTTCAGCACAGTTTCACAGCTGTCACCACAGGTTAAGTGGCTATCCCCACAGTGTGCCATCAATCACCACGGGCTTGTACATTCCATGCTTTTAGGCTCTGTTGTATATTCCCTGCTTCCAAATGATAAGCCTTTCATAGAACATATTTGCTGTGACTATAGCTGGCGTTAATTGAGTGTGTGGCGGCCGTAAACTGTCTCCCCGCCTTTCGACACAATGTAGTTTATATTTTCTTGTCCTTCGGGATAATTGATGGAATTTTTAAAATATTTCAGGGCCACTGATGAGACCTATTTGGCCGAAACTAGCTGCTCTGGCCCAGAAAACTTGTGCACTCCATGCTTTACGAATCTGTTGTTTATTCCTTGCTTCCAAATGATAACTCTTTTATGGAACATATTTCACAGTAAATTATTTTGTATTCAGCAGTCTTACTGCTGTCACCACAGGCTACGTGACTAGCACCACTGTTTCACAGCTATCATCACAGGTTATTTATAATTCAGCATCGCTTCATAGCTGTCACCATAGGTTAAATGGCCATCATCGCTGTTTCACAGATATCACCACAGGTCATTTCAACACAGTTTTACAGCTTCACATCAGATAACATAGCTTCCACCACAGTTTCACAGCTGTCACCACATATTATACAGATTTCAGTACATTTTCACAGCTGTCACACAGATACTTGGCTACCACAAAACTTTGGCAGGTATCACCACAGAATATTTAGATTTCAGCACAGTTTCACAGCTGTCACCACAGGTTACGTGGCTATCCCCACAGTGTGCCATCAATCACCACGGGCTTGTACATTCCATGCTTTTAGGCTCTGTTGTATATTCCCTGCTTCCAAATGATAAGCCTTTCATAGAACATATTTGCTGTGACTATAGCTGGCGTTAATTGAGTGTGTGGCGGCCGTAAACTGTCTCCCCGCCTTTCGACACAATGTAGTTTACATTTTCTTGTCCTTCGGGATAATTGATGGAATTTTTAAAATATTTCAGGGCCACTGATGAGACCTATTTGGCCGAAACTAGCTGCTCTGGCCCAGAAAACTTGTGCACTCCATGCTTTACGGATCTGTTGTTTATTCCTTGCTTCCAAATGATAACTCTTTTATGGAACATATTTCACAGTAAATTATTTTGTATTCAGCAGTCTTACTGCTGTCACCACAGGCTACGTGACTAGCACCACTGTTTCACAGCTATCATCACAGGTTATTTATAATTCAGCATCGCTTCATAGCTGTCACCATAGGTTAAATGGCCATCATCGCTGTTTCACAGATATCACCACAGGTCATTTCAACACAGTTTTACAGCTTCACATCATATAACATAGCTTCCACCACAGTTTCACAGCTGTCACCACAAATTATACAGATTTCAGTACATTTCCACAGCTGTCATACAGATACTTGGTTATCACCAAACGTTCGCAGGTATCACCAAAGGTTATTCAGATTTCAGCACAGTTTCACAGCTGTCACCACAGGTTAAGTGTCTATCACCACAGTTTGCCATCAATCACAACGGACGTGTACATTCCATATTCTAGACAGGTTTTTAATTTTTTGGACCCCAATTTGATTTATATCAGGCTTTGTATCGACTGCCTATTCGAAATTTGCAAAATTGCAGTATGTTTTCTCTGGCTTTCTTTGCCGGATCATTACAGGGTCACTGATGAGGCTTTATTAGCCGAAACTACGTAGTATGGCCCATCTTCTTTCTTACGAATGTTTTCATTGCTCTTAAAGGAACTCATTTTTGATTTTTAATTGTACATTCCATTCTTTTAGGCTCTGTTGTATATTCCTTGCTTACAAATGATAAACCTTACATAGAACATATTTGATGTGAATATAGCGTGCGTTAAGGTAGTCTTTGGCTGCCGTAAAATGTCTCTCCGCCTTTCGTCATTATGTTGTCTATAATTTCTTGTCCTTCGGGATCATTGGTTTATTGTGGAATTTTTAAAATATTTCAGGGTCAATGATGAGGCTGAATTGGCCGAAACCAGCTGCTCTGGTCCAGAAAACTTGTGCACTCCATGCTTTTCTGATCTGTTGTTTATGCCTTGCTTCCAAAGAGTAACTCCTTTATAGGACATATTTCACAGTAGGCTATTTGAATTCAGCAGTTTCACAGCTTTCACCACAAGCTACGTAACTAACACCCACTATCATAGCTATCACCACAGGTATTCATAGTTCTGCCTCATTTCACAGCTGTCACCATAGGTTAAATGGCCATCACCGCTGTTTCACAGATATCACCACAGGTTATTTAGTTTTCAGTATAATTTTATAACTCTCACAACAGAGAACTCAGCATCACAACAGGAAACTCGGTATCACAGCTTTCTCAATGTGTTATTTTGATTTCAGCACAGTTTTACAGCTGCACAACAGATAACATAGCTGTCAACATATTTTCACAGCTATTACCACAAATTATACAGATTTCAGTACATTTTCACAGCTGTCATACAGATACTTGGCTATCACCAAACTTTCGCAGGTATCACCTCAGGTTATTCAGATTTCAGCCCAGTTTCACAGCAGTCACCACAGGTTAATATGTGGCTATCACCACAGTTTGCCATCAATCACCACGGGCTATTTAGATTTCAATACAGTTTCACAGCTGTCACCCCAGATTATTTAGATTTTAGCACAGGTCAAAACTGTCACCACTGGTCGCCTGGCCATCGCAACTGTTTCACATTTTTTTGTTGTTGTTTTTTGTACTATTTTAGGGTCCTGATGAGGGTCATTGGACGAAACAAGTTAGTTTGGCCAAGGAATACATGTATACTTTATGCATTTCATAGAACATATTTGATGTGACTATAGCTGGCATTAAGGGAGTGTGTGGCGGCCGTAAAATGTATCCCCGCCTTTCGTCATAGGTAGTTTATATGTTCTTCTCCTTCGGGATCATTGGTTTATTGTGGAATTTTGAAATTATTTCAGGGGCACTGATGAGGCCTAATTGGCCGAAACTAGCTGTTCTGGGCCAGAAAACTTGTGCACTCCATGCTTTTAGGATCTGTTGTTTATTCCTTGCTTCCAAAGGATAACTCTTTTATAGAACATATTTCCGGTTGGTGTTTTTTAATTCAGCAGTTCCACAGCTGCCACCACATGCTACGTGACTAGCACCACAGTTTCACAGCTTTCACCACAGGTTATTTATAATTCTGCATCGTTTAATAGCTGTCACCATAGATTAGATTGCCATCACCGCTGTTTGACAGATATCACCATAGGTTATTTAGTCTTCAGTATAGTTTTATAACTGTCACAACGGAAAACTCGCAATCACAACAGATAACTCGGCATCACCACAGGTTTACAGCTTTTTTTTTATTTCAGCACAGTTTCACCGCTTTACAACAGATAACATAGCTGTCACCACAGTTTCACAGCTGTCACCACAGATTAAAGATTTCAGCACTTTTTCACAGCTGTAACACAGATACTTGGCTCTCACCAAACTTTGGCAGGTATCACCACAGGTTAATCAGATTTCAGCACAATTTCACAGCAGTAACCGAAGATTATGTGGCTATGACCACCGTCTTATAGCTACCACCACAGGTTATTTATAATTCAGTACCGTTTCACAGCTGTCCAAATGTCCATCACCGCTGTTACACAGATTATCACCGCAGGTTATAGTGTCAACTCGGCATCACAACAGGTAACTCAGCATCACCACAGTTTATCAGCTTTTCCATATGTTCTGTTGATTTCAGCACAATTTCACATTTCGTGTTGTGAAGCTCTAGTGATAGCCATTTTTCCTGAGGTGACAGTGTGAAATGGAGGTGATAGCCATATTACATACATTAATGGCTATGGGACACAGATGATAGCAATACAACCTGAGGTGATATCGTTGTTACCTGTAGGGACAGCTCTGAAACTCGGGTGATAACCATTCTAACTGTTGTGACAATTATTAATCATAGTTGACTGCTGTATTACCCGTGGTGACGACTGTCAAACTTAGGTGATAGCGATCTTACTTTTGTGAAGGAAAGCTGAGAAAGTCAGGTGATAGCCATATTACTTGCTGTGATAGCTGAAAACTAAAATGATAGCCATACTACCTATAGTGGCAGCGGTGAAACTGAAATTATTGCTATATAATATGTGTCGACAGCTGTGAAACTAAAGTGATAGCCATATAACCTGTGGTGATGTGATGAAAGCTAAGAAATTGGGGTGATGGCGATATTACCTTTGGCGATGGCTGTTAAACTCTTGCGATAACCATACTACCTGGGGTTATAGCCATGTTACCTGTGATGACAGCTGTGAAACTTGAAAAATCACGTGATAGCCATATTACTTGTGGTGATATCTGTGAGACTTATTTGAAAGCCTTACCACCTACGGCGACATTTGTGAAACTGAAACGATAGCCATAATACCGTAGTGGTAACTGCTACTCAGGTAATGACCATATAGCCTCTGGGAATAGCTGTCAAGCTAAGGGGATAGCCAAACAAGCTATGGGAATAGCTGTGAAACAGACTTGACTGCTGTATTACCTGTGGTGGCAGCTGTCCAACTGAGGTGACAGGCATATAACCTGTAATGCTAGCTGTGCAATTCAGATGATAGTCATACTGCTTCTTGTGAAACTCAGGTGATAGCCATATTACCTGAGGTGTAAGATGCGAAACTGAGGCGACAGCCTTATAACCTGTGGTGGTAGCTGCAAAACGGAGGTTATAGCCATATTACCGGCAGTGATGCGTCTGACTGGCGATCAGAAGTACGCGGGTTCGATACTTGCCGGGGTTGGCAGTATTCTTTCGTGGAGATTGATTATGAAATCTTTTCTACGGTCATTCTTTCCAGGAAAATTCCGGATAGGTAACCTGACTGGCTCAAAAATGACAAAATAGTGTTGATTTGGCCATTAAACTCCAATGCAAACAAAAAACTGTGAACTCCTGTGATAGCATTAATTACTACCTGTTGTGACAGCGGGGAAAATCAGGTTTTAACCATCCTAGTTGAAGTGACAGTTGTGAAACAGAGGTGATTGTTGTATCACCTGTTGTGACAGATGTCAACCGAGATGATAGCCGTATTGTATTGCCTGTAACGATAGCTCTGAAATTCAGGTGATACTTATTTTTTGTGGGAAGCTCAGATGATAGTCATAGTTCCTGTAGTAAAAGCTGTGAAATGGAGGTAATATCCATATTACCTCTGATGATAGCTGTGAAACTCAGTTGGCAGCAATATAACCTGTGGTTACATCTGTCAAACTGAGGTGACAGCCATGTTACCTGTAGTGATAGCTGTGAAACTCAGGTGATAACCATTCTACCTGTTGTGTCAAGTGTGAAACACAGTGGATTGCTATATTACCTTTGGTGATAGCTATCAGTCTGATGTGATAGCGATACGGCCAGGTGATAACCATACTACCTGCGATAACCACACTACCTGTTCTGAGATTTGTGAAACGGAGGTCATTGCTTAATAATCTGTGGTGACAGCCGTAAAACTGAGGTGTTTGTCATACCACCTTTGGTGATAGCTGTGAAATTTGGTTTAAAAATAGAGGTGAAGGCAATGATCAGGAACGAATACAATTACCCAAAATCTCCTAACGGAGACACCAATGGGAAAGAAATACGAACATAAAATAGCTAAACCCTATTGAAAACACCACAAGCGGATAGCCAAAATCACAAATAGTTTCACACAAAATGGCCAAACAGCTGTAGAAAATAAAAAGACATAAGCAATACATACATGCGAAGACGCAATATAACAAAAATAAACCACAACAGAAGAACCGCCTTGGAACGGTCAGCAAAAATCTTCCACTCGGGGGCTTAAATCGATTGTACATGGCTTTGGTTCTTTTATGGTTTAGACAAATAATCGTTTAAGTCCGCATTAGGTCACATCACATGTGATGACAGCTGTGAAACTGGAAACTCAGGTGATGGCCATATTACCTGTGGTGATATCTGTAAGACTAATCTGAAAGCCTTACTACCTGGGGTGACAGCTGTGAAACTGCGGTGATAGCCATATTATATATAGTGGTAACTGTTATTCAGGCGGCGGCCATATATAGCCTGCGGTGATAGAGGTGACTGCTGCACTACCTGTGGTGACAGCTGCCAAACCGAGGTGATATGTATATAACCGTTAATTGCAGGTGTAAAATTCAGGTGATAGTCCTACTACTTCTTGTGTAATACAGGTGACAGCCATATTACCCGAGGTGAAAGATATGAAACTGAGATGACAGCCATATTACCCGTGGTGGCAGCTGTTAAAGCCATATTACCTGCTCAGGTCTAATAGCCTTACTACCTGTGGTGACAGCTGGGAAACTCAGGTGATATCCGTACTCAATTTAGTGACAGCTATGAACAGAGGCGATTGCTATATTACCTTTGTTGACAGCTGTAAAACACAGGCGATAACCGTATTACCTGCGATGATAGCTGTGAAAATCAGGTGATAGTCATATTTCTTGTTGTGAAGCTCAGGCGATAGCCATATTTCCTGAGATGACAGCTATGAAACGGAAGTGATAGCCATATTACCTATGGTGATAGCTGTGAACTCTGGTGAAAACAATATGAACTGTGGTGACAGCTGTTAAACTTAGGTGATAGCCATGTTACCTGCAGTGATAGCTTTGAAATTCGTCCGATAACCATACTTCCTGTTGTGAAAAGGTGAAACATAATTGATTGCTATAATTATTACCTATGGTGACAGCTGTAAACTGATGTGATAGCGAAATAACCTTTGGCGATATATGTGAATATTCTGGTGATAGCCATACTACCTGCTGTGAAGGAAAGCTGAGAAAGTCAGGTGTTAGTCATATTACTTGTGGTGATAGCTGTGAAACTAAGGTGATAATCATAATACCTCTAGTGACAGCGGTGAAACTGAAGTTATTGCTATAATATGCAAGGTGACATTGTGGAACTGAGGTGATGGCCATATTACCTGCCGTGTTGTGGTGATCCCTGAAAAACTCGGGTGATAGCGATATTGACTTTGCTGATAGTTGTGAAACTCTAGGAACCATACTACCCATTGCGACTTTTGTGAGACAGAGGCCATTGATCAATAACATGTGGTGACATTTGTAAAACTGAAGAGTTAGCCATATAACCTGTGGTGATAGCAGTGAAACTTAGGTTCCAGTCATATCACCTGTGGTGATAGCTGTGAAACTCAGTTGATAGCCATATTTCATGCGGTGATATCTGTGAGAATAAGTTCAAAGCCATACAAGCCAAAATATTAATGGTAAAAGCTGTGTACGGCATCAGTTGTGATAGCCATTCTACCTGGCCATTCAACCTGTGGTGACAGCCGTATAACTCAGGAACAGCCTCATTACCTGTGGTGATAGCTGTGAAACTCACCCGTGTAGACATACATGTATCTGACTCAGTTGACAGTCATTCTTGCTGTGATGATAGCTGTGCGCTAAGATCATAGCCATATTAACTGTGGCAATAGCTGAGATTTGTTTGTCTTTGGTTTTTACGTCCAAGGCAACACCATTTAGGAGATTTAGGGGTTGCTTTCTGTTTTGAGGGATTTTTACCTGACACTGAGATAAACTGACATCTAAAGGCCTACCGCCCAAAGAAACCGCAAGGGTTTAAAAGACGGTCCGTCTCGCACCACTTTTCCTGGAAAGAACTGAACAAATTATTTGTCTAAATCGCGACGGAAGTAAGGGCGAGGATTGTGGCCACGTAAAATCGATTTAAGCCCCCCGGTGGAAATCTTCCACTGACCGTTCCAAGGCGGCTTTTCTGTGGCGATTTATTTATGTTGTTGTTTGTTGCTTACTGTGTGTATCACTTGTCTTTTAATTTTGGATGGCCATATGGCCATTTTGTGGGAAAGTAACTGTCCTTATTGCCTTCCTTTGTTTAGGTTTCCATTATGGTCTGGTCGCTTAATGTTTGTATTTCTTTCCCTTTGGTGTCTCTTTTGGGTGGAGTAAGTTAATTGTATCAATTCCTGATCTTTGTTTTACTTCTACTTTTTAGATCTTCTAAGCGGTAAGCCGTAATTGCATCGATTCCTGATCATTGCCTTCAGTTCGATTCCATTAACGTTTCTAACACGTTTACAGACGTCATTTTATTGTGCGAATATTTCGGCAATGTTTCAAAAACGTCATTTATCAAGGGCGTCTCTTGCCTGATGCCTCCAGTTGACCTGTCTCACGAGCTACGTCGGTCGGTGTGTGCTGGGAGGGGGATGTGCTGTGTTTGCCGGATCTTGTCCATCATCCGTTTCGGTTTCAGAACTTTGGGGTTGGTAACACTGATGAAGATTAAATATCAGAAAGGCCTCTGTGTCACTAAATTAGGTATAATTACGCCTTAATTATCAAACGTTTCTCTGCTTACATTTGCGAATGATTTCATCAATGTTATTATACCCGCTTTTTCAAAGAAAAATCGGGTATATTGTTTTCGTACCAGAGTTGAGTGAGCGTCTGTCCGTCCGTCTGTCTGTCCGTCCGTCACGTTTCTTGTAAATGGATCTCCTCTGCAACCACTGAAGTTACACTTTCGAAACTTTGCATGTGGATAGTTCATGGTATGTAGATGGCAGTGGGTTACTTTTTGTGACCTTGAACCCAACGTGGCCCCAAGGTCAAAAGTCAGAAAGTAGGACATTATCATATCTTCTAAACTGTTGGGATTGCACTTCCGAAACTTGATTATTGGATAGCCCTTGGAATGTAGAACATATTGGAATACTTTTCGTGTGACCTTGACCCCAACATGACCCCTGGGTCAAAGGTCAAAAAGTAGGACTTTATCATATCTTCTAACCTGTTGGGATTGCACTGCCGAAAATTGATTATTGGATAGCCCTTGGAAGTAGAACATATTGGAATACTTTTTTCGTGTGACCTTGACGACAACATGGCCCCAGGGTCAAAGGTAAAAAATATGACATTGCCATATCTTTAGTGTTATTCACAGAAAAATCGGGTATTTGCGATGGTATACCATCGACTGCGCCATCTAGTTTTGATGCTTTAATCACAATTTTAATGACATTATAAAACATTGGAAAATGCATTAGCTCTTCAATTCAGTACTTCTGTCAATGGGGCCCATTGTGAAAACACACACATCTTACACTGCTTTCTGTCAATTTTTCTCCATCTATGGAAGTTTGTGACACTTTTCTTACTTCTGGTTCAAATTTAGATAAATGGTGTTCATTAGAACAGACTCTTCGAAGCAGTCAGAAAAAAACGACCAGTGGGTCACGTATACCCCAGGCCAGCACCACCCTCTAATATAGCTTTTGAGCTGGTATGTAATATGAATGAAGAAGTCAAGAAGCTATAAGAATCTATATATGTGCTTGTAAGAGCTAAACCAAACATAAAAATTCTAAATGGACCACCGAGTGAGGGCATCAAAGTTACTGAAGGGTTGGGGGCATCAATGTTACTGAAGCAGCAGGGTGGGATATGCATCAATAAAATCTTTGGACTGCTAAGCAAACTCGATGCAAGTATAAATTTGATTTGGCTTAGAGTTAAGAGCATACAGGCATCTATAAACTTTGTCATAAAACTTTAAACAAATGTGAAATTTCTAAGTCTTTGACCTTGAGATCACCTTGGGTGGGGGAAGGACAAACATAACGAAATCTTTGGACTGGTTTGCAACATTGATGCAAGTATCAACTGAATTTGTGTTAGAGTTTAGAACATACAGGCATCTATAAACTTTGTCATAAAACTTTGACCAAATATAATTTTTTAAGTCTTTGACCTTGACCTCAAGGTCACTGTGGGGCTAGGACATGCATCAATGATATCTTTAGACCAGTATGTAACTTCAGTGTAAGTACCAACTAAATCTATCAAAGGGTTCAGAAGATATAATCTCTTAGAAACTTTGACGCAAAACTTTAACCACAATGTTAACGGACGGAAGAAGGATGGACGGACATCGGGCGGACTGATGGACGGACGGACGTTCTCACAAATGGATAGTTATGTGGCTATTTTTGGCAGGATCGATACTTAAGTGGCTACTTTTAGCCACAGAAAAGAAGTAATTTCGGTGTCTAACGGAATAAATCCTATTGACTTACATTGATTCTGTCCATTTACATAGCCACCTAACTATCCATTTGTTGGTGCGGACAGACGGAAAGACGGACGGAAGAACGGCAGGACGAAAGCATTATACCCCCATAGCATACCTCGTATACCGGGGGTATAATGAGTACATAGTACGTCTATGCTGTGGATAAGATTATGGTAAAAATGTATGCCCTTGCCAACCCTACTTTCATCTATATGAAGTGGGGTCTAAATGGGTATGCATTTCCCGGACTTGTTAGTTTGTTTTAACAGTATAGGCATAATTTATTTCAACAGCAGCTTTGTGACCATAAAGTATCTCAGTGGCTCAGTTGAATGCGCAAGTTGCTAATGATCAGCTCGTGCGATTGATCCTCTCTAGGCTGAGGATGTTTCTTGCAAGTCATCTTGATCACGAACTATGTTCTATAGCATCTCGACCTCTTCTGCTTATCTAAGGACCGTTGTCAGTTTCTAAAAGATGAATGTGCACTATACTTGCACTGGTTATCAGCATGTTGGTGATCTATTTACATTTTTCTAATGAGCCCTGTGAACTCGCTATGTCCCAATCTATAAGTTCCACTGCAAAATTATTTGTACAAAACACAGTTTTCCTAAGTATTTCGAAATAATGGTGAGTCTTGGGACTTGCAAAATTTAATTTGTAAGTCCCTCGGAGAAATTATGAGTTGTTTGTTTGATTTGAGGTTTAATTTTGGAGACGTTGCTTCCAATTTTGTGGGTTTATTTGTCGATTCCTGATCATTGCCTTCACAACTATTTTGTGTGCTGGTGGATGAACAAACAAATGGACAGAAAAATAGGTCCCTAAGTCGTGCCATGTTAAAAGCAGGCATGACCAAAAAAAAAAACTGAAAGTAAGCAAGAAAACAACTGAATTTCGTTGTCAGACAATATTTCATTTATTTCTTAATTATAATTCATTTCAATGCTTCCAGCCTTTAGCGTCTTTAACTGTCCTTCTTCCCCTCGATGTTGATTCTGAAACACAAGGAAAATTCCATCACAATTTAAATATAAAAGACTGACAGATACTAATGGTCATTTTTGAGAGGGATGCGAGTCATGCAAACGTGCACACATGTACACATGCACATATGTATGCATGCACAAACACATGCACACAAACATGCATGCATGCACAAACACATATGCATGCACACACACGCTTGCATGCGCACACACAAATGCATGCATGCACTCTTGCATGCACACATACATACAGCATGTACATGAGTGTGCACACACGCAAGCATGCATACAAGCACACATGCATGCACACATACACTCATGTATGCACTCACATATGCAGGCACGCATACATGCACACATGCATGCATGCACACGCACACACAGGTATGCATGTATAAATGCAATATCCCCACCCCTAACAGCTTGGTTGTGCGAGGGAGATGATAACTGTTTATGTGTGTTTATGAAGAAAAAAAGAAAAGAAAAGAAAAAAAAAAACAACAAATTTCCATTCCTCCACCGGCGTTTGAACTCACGACCCTCTGATTCATAATCGACAATCTGATTCGTAGTCCAGCACTCTATCGACTCCACTGGCACACGTTTCTTACGCTATGCTATGCATCACAAAACATACAATGTACAAATACCCAAAGTGACAAAAGTCCATAACTCATGAATTATTTTTTCGGAATTTAGTCAAAAGTTCATCAGGTCATCTACTTATCACAACCAATCTATTTACCAACTTTCAAGGCTCTAGCTCTTATAGTTTTTGAGATATTTTGCTGACAAGATTTTATAAAAAAAATCAAAGGGCAATAACACTTGAAAATGGCATAATCCGGATAAGGAGAAAAAAACACGTGTCTGCTAATTTTACATGAGAAGATTAATAAATGAAATTTCAAAACCCTAGCATACACGGTTCTTAAGTTATGCTATGCATCACAAAATATACAGAGGTACAATGTACAAATGTCCAAAGTGACAACGGATCATAACTCAACACCACAAATCTATTCACAAACTTTCAAGGCTCTAGCTTCAATGGATTTTGAGATATTTTGCTGACAAAATTTTATCAAAATAAAAATCAAGGCAATAACTATTGAAAGGGGCATAATCCGAATGAGAAAAAAATCGTGTCTCCTAATTTTCCATGAGGAATCCATATATTACATTATAAAGCCCTAGCATACATGGTTCTTAAGTTATGCTATGTATCACAAAGCATACAATGTACAAATACCCAAAGTAACAAAGGGTCATTACTCATGAAGTATTTTTCGGAATTTAGTCAAAAGTTAATGAAGTCATCTAATCATCACCACCAAATTATTCACAAATTTTCAAGGCTCTAACTCTTCTAGGTTTTGAGATATTCTGCTGAAAAGATTTTATCAAAAAGAAAAATTCAAACTCTTGATAGGGATGAGAAAATAATACGTGTCACCTAATTTTCTATGAGGTATCCATATATGAAATTTCAAAACCCTAGCATATAGGTTTTTAGGTTATGTTATGCATAAAAAGCGTAACGGACGGACGGACAGACGGACGAACGAAGCAGAATCAATATGTCCTTCCAACTTCTTTGAAGTTGGGGGCATAATGAACATGGACAGATCTATACATTTTACAGAAATTTTAAAATTTGTAACATTCATCACAATAGAGCTAAAGTTATACCTATATACTTGCATATTTTTATATTCTAAAAGTGACGAAAAACTACTATGTGTTTATCTATACCTCTCAAACATGCATATTTGGATTGAAGATTGTTAGATACATGTAGTACACTAGCTGGTCATAATAATGTAGAAGTGGAGGCAATGATCAGGAATCGATACCATTAACCTTCATCTCCCATCAGAGACACCAAAGGGAAAGAAACGCAAACATGAAACAACAGACCCTAATGGAAACATCAATAGCGGATAGCCAAAAGGACAGTTACTTTCCCACAAAATAGCCAAAAGGCTATCCAAAATAAAATGATATAAGCGACACAAACACCCAAAGACAAACCATAACGAAAATAAACCACGACAGAAGAACCGCCTTGAATAAGTAATGTTTACAGATTCATGGCCTTGTTGACAGTTGCATGGGCAATGCTGATATCTGTATGAGCCAAGATGGCAGCTATAAGAGTAGTTATATGATTCATGATGGTAGCGACGGTATATGAATCATGGGGACAGCTGTATGACACACAATTACAGCAGTACGAATCATGGCGATAGCTGTATAACAAATGGTGATAGCTATAAGAGTAATTATAAGAGTAAGACTAAAATATGATTCATGGTGAAAGCTGTATGAGTCATGGTGATGGCTTTTTGAGTTATAGTGAGAGTTTGAAGATTAATCATAACAGCTGCATGAGTATTTGTGGTAACTGCATGAGTCATGTTGACAGTTGTATGAGTAATGGTGATAGCTGTATGTGCAAAGGTAATACAGGCGTAATCGTGATAGCAATATGATTCGTGGGGATAGCTGAATGAGTCATGATGACAGCTAAATGAATCATGATGATAGTTGTATGAATTATGAAGGTAGCTGAGGGTGACAGCTTGATAGCCATTTGATACATGGTAATAACTGTATGATGTTCTATATAATGGGCAATCCTTTGGAAGCAAGGGCTCCAATACGGAACCGAAACCCGTAGTGTACAAGTTTTTCTGGGACAGACTAGCTAGTTTCCACAATTAGGCCTAGCCAGTGACCCTCAACTATTCTCAAATTTTCGCAGTGCAATCAATGATCCAAAATGACTTGAAAATATAACCCACGCTATGATCAAGGGCAGGGAGATGTTTGACGGCCGCCACACATTCCCTAAATACAAGCTGTGGTGAAGTCATATATAATAATCCTTTGGAAGCAAGGACTACAACACGGAACAGAAAATCATAGTGTACAGGGTTATCTGGGCTATGTGATTCTTGTGATAGTCATTGTGACAACTGTATTGGTTTTGTGGCAGCTTTATACGTCATAGGGACAGCTGTATGAATCATAGTGGCAGCTTTATGAGTCATGGTGATAACTTTAGGAGTCAATGTGCTAGCTGTGTGAGTTGTGGTGATGGCTGTATTAGTCATATTAATACCAGTATGAGTAATGGGAATAGCTATAGGAGTAATGTTGGAAGCTGTTTAAGTCCTGGTAATAGCTACCAGCCATGACAATAAATGAATGTGTCCCTGTGGTAGTGATACATACATGTACCAGTCGTAGTGATTGCTGTAGTCGTCGCGGTGGCAGCGGTTTAAGTCATGGTGACAGCTCTGTGTGTGTGTGCGTGCATGCTGGGGCATGTTTCGTCCCACCAACAGCTAAGATCATATAGAAACGGGACCTCGGTTTAAAGATTTATCCGAAAGTCTGGAGAATAAAAAGCTGAAAGGTTGCCTTTGGAAATAAAGAACACATACAAGAACGAAAATCGGAGACTCGGTTTTATTGAGTCTCTTCATACACAGCAATATAGTTTGCAAGGCTGCATACGCCTCCTACCACCGGCTTAAGCGATATTCGATTTTCAAACGCAATGATCCCAGAGGCTAAGAAAATATAATCTGCACTATGATGAAGGACGGGGAGACTTTTTACGGCCGCCACACGGCACTTAACACCAGCTGCAGTGAGGAAAGGGTTGCCTTTGGAAACAAATCAAATAAAAGAACGAAAATCGGAGACTCGGTTTTATTGAGTACATTCAGAAACAGCAATATAGTTTGCAAGGCGTATGATCCCAAAGGAAAAGGAAATATAATCTGCACTAAGAAAATATGATCTGCCCAAATCGAACCCAAGATACCTGGTTTCTAAGACGAGTAGCTTAACCGCTACACCCGCGGAGGCTTTAATGGTGGTGACAGCTGAATGAGTCATGGTGATAACATTGTAAGTCATGGGGCTAGCTGTATTAGTCATGGGGACAGTTGTGTGAGCAATGGTGAGAGCTATGCGAGTCATGTTGATAGCTGTATGCGTCATGATGACAGCTGTATGTGTCATGGCGACCGCTGTGTGAGACATGATGACACCTGAAGTAGTCATGGTGACAGTTGTAGGAGTCGTGAGGACAGCAGCTGTGTGCATCATGTTGATATGGACAGCTGTATGACCAATGGTTACAGCTGCACGAATCATAGTGACAGTACATGAGATAAAATGGCTGATGAAAGTGTTATGGGTCTTGGTGATAGCTGTATTTGAAATTAAGATATCGTTATAGTCATGCTGGTAACTGTATGAATCATGGTGATGGTTGGAGAAGTCGTGGTGGTAGCTGCGTGAGTCACGGTTACAGCTGTATGAGTCATCTTAATAGCAGTATGAGTTATGGTAATAGTTACAAGAATCATGGTGATAGATGTATGCGTGACTGCGATAGCTGTATTAGTCTTTCCTTTGTTGATCTGAATAGAGGTTTACGGGGCTTGCTGTATTAGTCATGGTGATAGCTATATTGATCATGGTGGTCACAAAATGAGTCATTGTGACAGCTGTTTGATTCATGCTGATAGCTGTATGAGGCGTGAAGACAGCTTTAGGCATACTCATGTTATTCAATCATGTTATTCAATGCATCAGGCATAGTGTAAGCTTTATGGCACCTGACGAAATATAAGCGATGCTTATAGCTGTATGAGCACGGAGTGATGGCTGTATGAGTAACGGAGATAGCTGCATGAACCAAGATGACAGTTGTATTCATAATGGTGATAGCTGTATTGATAACGGTTAGAGCTGCATGAATTATGGTGACAGTTGTAAGCGTCACGGTGAAATCTGTTGTCAAGGTGATAGTTGTGTAAGCCATGCTGACAGCCGTATGAGCCATTTTGAAAGGTGTATTAATTATATTGACAGCTGTAGTAGTCATACTGAAGACAGCATTTGCCATGATGACAGATGTGTGAGTCATGGTATGATCGATGTTAACAGCTGAATTGGAAATGGTGACAGCTGTATTGGTCATGGCAATAGCTTTAAAAGTCAAGGTGACATCTAAATGTTTAATAGCGGTATATGTATGTGTCTTAGTGAAAGATTAAAAAGGCGTGCTGATAGATATCAGAGTCATGGTAAAAGCTGTATGAGTTACGGTAATAGCTGTATGTGTCGTGGTGGCAGCTGTATGAGTCATGTTGACAGCTGTATGAGTCATCGTGATGGCTGTATTAGTCATTATATGACTCGTCGTGGCAGCTGTATTAGTTATAGTGATCGCTGTATTAGACACGATAAAAGCTATATTAGTCTTGGTGAGAGGGATGCGAGCAATGGTGATAGCTGTATGAGTCATGGTGACAGCTATAAGTGTCATGGGTACCATTTTAAGAGTCATGGTGACACCTGAAGTAATCATGGTGACAGCTGTAGAAGTCGTAAAGAAAGCCGTGTGAGTCATGTTGACAGGCTTATAAGCGATGTTGATTGCTACATGAACAATGGTTACAGCTGCATAATTTATGCTAATAGCTACAGGAGATATGACTGTTGAAAACGAAATAAGTTTTGATGGCAGCTATATAGGAAATTAAGATATCCGAGTCATTTTGGGCGCCGTATGATTCGTCTAGAAGTCGTGCTGATAGCTGTATGAGTCATGATAACAGCTGTATGTGTCATGGCGACCGCTGTATGAGACATGATGACATCTGAAGAAGTCATGGTGGCAGCTGTAGGAGTCATGAGGAAAGCTATGTGAGTCATATTGATATGGACAGCTGTATGAGCAATGGTTCATAGTGACAATACTGGAGATATGGCTGATGAAAGCGCTATGGGTCGTGTTGACAGTTGTATGTGAATTAAGATATCTGTATGAATCGTGGTGGTAGCTGTATGATTCATGGTGATAGTTATAGATGTCGTGGCGATAGCTGTGTGAGTCCTAGGGACAGCTGTATGAGTCATCTTAATACGAGGGTAGGCTGGGAAGTTCTGAGCCTGACCAAGAAGCAGGCATCGAACAGCCATGAAATTTTGTATTCATTAAATCCAAACCTTTATTTCTTGATTTGACTCAAATGAGTTCAAGTTTACCTGCAATAACGTAGAAATTCTAGACTTTGAAAATTGATACTAACACGTTTTTGAGAAAATGGACAAAATCTGGCATCGTGGTGTGATCAAGTACCTCCATAAAAAGGGGTTAGTTCCTAAGGCCATTCATACCAATATGGTTGCTACATTAGGGAATGATGCTCCTTCGTATGCAACCGTAAAAAGGTGGGCAGGAAATTTTAAGATGGGCAAGGACAGCCTTGAAGATGATGACCGGTGTGGACGACCCAAGACGGCAACAACTGAGGAACCCATCAGCCAAGAGCACACGGCCGTGATGGATGACAGGCGTTTAACTGTGAATCAGTAAGCTAACACTGTTGGCATCTCCCGTGAACGAGTAGAGAAGATTCTACACAGTGAGTTAGGAATGTCGAAGGTTTCCGCCAGATGGGTGCCACGGCTTTTGACGCCTGACCAGACTGAACCTGTCACAAGCCAACTTGGCTATTTTTGAAGCAGACCAAGATGGTTTTCTTGACCGTTTTGTCACTCAGGATGAGTGTTGGGTTCATCACTTTGAGTCAAAGACCAAAAGACAATCCATGCAATGGAAGCACCCTGGCTCACCCCCTCCACAGAAGGCAAAGGTCGTCTCCTCTGCAGGGAAGGTGATGACATCAGTGTTCTGGGATGCCAAGCGTATAATATTCATAGATTACATTCAAAAGGGCAGGCCAATTAATGGGGAGTATTATGCAGATCTGCTAAAACAAATGCGAAAAGCAATTAACGCTAAACGACCCGGAAAATTGACAAAAGGGGTCTTGTTCCATCAGGACAATGCGCCTGCTCAGAAATCGGTTGTCGCAATGGCTGCTGTGCATGACTGTGGCTTCACACTTGTCGATCACCCTCCGTATTCACCTGATCTAGCTCCATCAGATTATTTCCTGTTTCCAAACATGAAAACGCACTTGGCTGGGCAGTATTATCGGTCAGACGAGGAGGTGATAGCTACTGTGGAGGAGTTTTTCAGGGACCAAGATGAGACCTTCTATACCACTGGGATCCAAGGACTCCAGCATCGCTGAAGGAAGTGTGTGGTCAGGAAGGGAGACTATGTTGAAAAATAAGGCACTTTCAGCATGGACAAACCATTGGATCTTGGTCAGGCTCAGAACTTTTTAGCCTACCCTCGTAGCTGTATGAGTTACGGTAATAGCTACAACCCTCATGGTGATAGCTGTATGAGTGATTGAGATAGCTGTATTGGTTTTTTGTTTGTTTGTTTGAATAGAGGTTTAACGTCCCCGTCAACACTATTTAGGTCATTTTCGAGACGTTGCTTTCAATTTTGTGGGCCTTTACCCGACATTGAGATGAAATGAAATCGCATGCCCTGCCGCCCTATGAAACCAAAAGGTTTATATGCATGAACGGTCCGACTCGCACCACTTTGCCTGAACAGGCTTAGACCTATGCTGTATACTAGTACTCGAGTGCGGTCGGTTTCAGCTATGCGTGGAAACACTTTGCATCTTAATTTAATTCTCCAAGTCCCGATGGGCTGGAGCTTGCTGTATTGGTGATGGTGATAGCTATATGGCTCATGGTGGTCAATGAATGAGTGATTGTGACAGCTGTTCGAGTCATCCTGATAGCTGTATGAGGCATGAAGACAGCTTTAGACGTAGTCATCTGGTTCATTGTTACAGCTGTATTAGACTTAGTGTTTGCAGTATGAACCCTGTCGTCAGCAATATGTGCGAAGCTTTAAGCTGTATGAGCACAGAGTGATGGCTGTATGAGTCACGGAGATAGCTGTACGAGCTGTGGTGACAGCTGTATTCGTCATGGTGATAGCTGTCGGGATCACGATTAGAGCTGCATGAATTTTGGTGACAGTTGTAAGAGTCTCTGTGAAAGCTGTAAGCATTGGCGATAGCTGTATAAGCCATACTGACGGTCGTATAAGCCATTTTTAAAGATGCATTAGTCATATTGATAGCTGTAGTAGTTATACTGACAACAGCAGTAGTCATGATGATAGATTAGTGAGTCATGGTGACAGCTGTATGAGTAGTGTTAACAGCTGTATTGGTCATGGTTACAGTCGCTTAGGTCATGACGATAGCTATAAAAGTCAAGGTAACACCTGAATGAGTAAAGGTGGTAGCTATATGTGTCTTGGTGAAAGCTTTAAAAGTCGTGCTGATAGATATCCGAGTCATGGTAATAGCTGCATGAGTTATGGTAATAGCTGTTTGTGTCGTGTTGACATCTGTATGAGTTATCGTGATGGCTGTATTAGTTCATGATATGGATCGTCGTGGCAGCTGTATTAGTTATTGTGATCGCTGTATTAGACATGATGAAAGCTATATAAGTCCTAGTGGAAGGGATACGAGTCATGGTGGTAGCTCTATGAGTCATGGTGACAAGGTGTCATGGTTATCTTCGTAAGATTCATGCTCACACCTGAAGTAGTGATTGTGAGAGCTATAGAAGTCGTAAAGAAAGCTGTGTGAGTCATGTTGACAGCCTTATAGGTGATGGTGACAGCTGTATGAACAATGGTTAGAGCTGTAAAATCCATGCTGATAGTTATAGGAGATATGACTGTTGAAAAAGGAATAAGTCTTGGTGGCAGCTGTATATGAAATTAAGATATCCAAGACATTGTGGGCGCTGTATGATTCATGGTGATGGCTATAGAAGTCGTGGTGATAACTGTATGAGTTATGGTGACAGTTGTGTGCGTGTCCTAATTGCTGTATGAGTCATTGCAATAGCTACAGAAGACATAGTGTATGAGAGACTTTGTGACAGCTGTATGGGTCATTGTGATAGCTGTATGAGCTTTGGAGACAGCTGTAGGTGTCAAGTGAAGGCTCAATGACCAATGGCGGCAGCTATATGAGTCATGCATATAGCTGTATGAGACATACTTATGGCTGTAAGAGTCACGGAGACAGATGTATGTGCAAGGGTGACAGCTGCTTTCGTCACGGTGATAGCTGTAGGAATCACGCTTAGAGATACATGAATCATGATGACAGTTATATGAGCCATTGTGATAGCTTTGGGATTCATGGTGAATTCGGTAGGAATGAAGGTATTAACTGTGTGAGTCATCTTGATAATTCTATTATTTATAAATGAAATACTGAATGCAATATCAGTGGTATCACACACTGCAAAGCATACATGGCATACACTATATATATGAAATAATAGCATAGTAAATCAGTGACATGTGTATGTGCAACCAATTAGCACAGAAAGACTATTTAAACTACAATGGGCCAAAGTAGCACAAAGATGTAAATATTATATGTAAATATTACCACAGTTATTTCTAACATTTCAATTAAAATAGTACTGTTGCTCTTCTGGGACATTTATATTTTACAAACATATACTGAGAGGCAAAAGTAAGTATACAGGTTACTGAACGCTGATTTGCGTCCCAATGTCTCCCTCTCTACATACATATGTGGCATCATAAATAAGAACAACCACTTCAGCGTGATTTGCAGCAGTTTCCGTTAAAATTGATTAAAGGATAATGAAATTTCGTCACTTGAAATGGACAGGGGGCTCTGATCCAATATTTTGTCTTGAGTAGTTTCCCTTTAAACATGTGTTTCGAATAAGTGTTATTCAATAAATGATTTTTTTTCTGCAACAGATTCAAAGAAGGGGAACTGATTGGCAAGAATATATCCCATATTTAAATTAAACACAAGGTAAAATGCAACATTTTTTGTCAAAGAAAATGTCATTTTCGCCTTTTACGTTCTTCCTTTGATTAAATGCTTTATGTTACTTTGGGATTTGTTTGTACTGGTGATTAACTTTTCTTTGAGTAATTTTCGAGGCATCACTATGGAGTAAGTATAAAAATGCCGAGGAAAACAAAAATTATGTGAAAGTTTCAAATGAATATCTTACACGATTTGAAAAAAAGACTCATTTCATTCACTATGATTTTAATTGAAAGGGAGATAATCCGGAACAGGCAGAAATTACAATTAAGTTTGAAGCTGTTTGTTTGGGTTTAATGGCAAAGTAATGATGGCGTCTTATCGATAAACGTTCGTACATGACTTGTGCGATGCGCATAAGTTTGAATGTCATGTACAACACGAGATTTTGTTGGAAATATTGATTATCAATTAAGGGCAATAACTCCATCATGGATGACTGCAACAGGAAAAGAATTGGACTTCTACAAACTTAGACGTTTGGGAAAAACGGACATAGGCATATTTTATGACAGACAGCAATATAAGACTCGGTATTCCAAATCAAAAACTGTTTACTTTTTATTGCCTCTGAGTATATTTGAAATAATACCTATATGAATCCTAGTGATAGATTTATTAGTCATCGTCATACATGTATGAGTCATACTGACAGCTGTTGCAGTCATGGTGACAGTTGTAGTAGTCATGGTGGCAGCTGTAGGAGTCATGATGATAGCTGTGTGAGTCATGATGACAGGTGTAAAAGTGATATTAACAGCTATATTGGTCATGATGACAGCTGTATAGGTCATGGCGGTAGTTATAGGTGTCATGTTAACAGCTGTACAAGTCATGACAGTAGCAATAAGAGCCTTGGTAAAAGCTACAGAAGTCGTGCTGATAGATATAGGCGTCATGGTGACAGATGTATGGTTATAGCTATGTAGGTCATGGTGACAACTGCATGAGTCAGCTGTATGAGCCATCATGATAGCTGTATAAGTAATGTTATGAGTCTTCGTTAGAGCTGTATTAGTCGATGCGATAGCTGTATTAGTCACGTTATAGCTATATGATAAGTAATTGTGAAAGCTTTATGAGTCATTGTGTCAACTGTATAAGCCATGGTACCAGCTGAATGCATCATCGTGACAGCCGTATGAGCTAAGATGACTGCTGTTTGATTTACGGTGTTGTATAATTCATGGTAGTAGTCATTAGCTTCAAGGGTTTTGCTGACAACTGTTTGAGGCGTCGTCACAGCTGTAGGAGCCATGCCGTCTGCAACTCGTGACAACATGATGAGTCATGGTTACAGAAGTACGAGTCATCGTGACAGCTGTATTGGTCAGTGTGACAGTTGTGTGAGTCATAGCATGGGTAAACGAGTCAAAGTGACAGGGAGTGATATGTGATAGAGTCATGATGACAGGTGTATGAGTCATAATGATAGTTGTGTGTGCTAGTGATAGCCGTATGAGTCATCATGACATGTGTATGGGGCGAGGTGATACCTGTATAGTTCACGGTGACAGCTAAATCAGTCATGGTGATAGCTGTATGCATCATGGTAGTGGTAGTCATGGTCATGGCTGTATATGAGTCGTGATTTGAGACAGATGTATTAGCCATCATGTCATGCAGCTGTATGAATCATCGCGACAGCTGTTCGAGCCATGATACATGCCGATAGCTGTATGAAGCATGTTGATATCTGTATATGAGTCATGGTTAAAGCTGTACGGATCATGGTGACTGCTGTGTGTGCCATGTTAACTGTTCTATGAGTTATGGTGACAGCTGAAAGGCATCGTGACAGTCCTATGAGTCGTCGTGACAGGTATATGAACAATGGTTACAGTCGCATAATTCATGCTGAGAGCTATAGGATATACATGTATGACTGTTGCAAACGGAATATATCTTGGTGTCAGTTGTATTTGAAATTAAGATATCCGAGTCATTGTGGGCGCTGTATGATTCCTGGTGATAGCTGTAGATGTCGTCCTGATAGCTGTATGAATTATGGTGACAGCTGTGTGAGTGATCAAATTGCTGTATGAGTCAATGCAATAGCTACAGGATACATGGTGGTAGATGTTTGCTGTATTCATGGTGATAGCTGAATAGGCCATGACAATCGCTGTATTAGTAATGGTGGCAGCAATATGAGTCGTGGTGATTGCTGTAAGAACCACAGAGACAGCTGGAAGAGCCATGATAATAGCTATATGAGTTATGCTGGCAGCACTATGATAGTGTTGTCAGCATACGTCATGGCGATAGCTGTTTGAGTGATGATGACGGCTTAATCAGTCACGCTGGCAGCAGTTCGAGTCATGATGATAGTTGTATGAGTCATGGAGACAGTTGTATGAGCCATGGTTACAACTGTATTAGTCATATTTGCAGCTCTATGGGTCATTGCGACAGCTGTATGGACCTTGGAGACAGCTGTAGGTGTCACGGTGAATGCTCAATGACCCATGACGACAGCTATATGTATGAGTCATGCTTATAGCCGTACGAGACATACTGATGGTTGTATTAATCACGGAGACAGATGTATGTGCCATGTTGACAGCTGCTTTCCTCAAGGTGATAGTTGTAGGAATCACGCTTAGAGATGCGTGAATCATGATGACAGTTATATGAGCCATTGTGATAGCTGTGAGATTCATTGTTAAAGCTGTAGGAATGGAGGTATTAGCTGTGTGAGTCATGTTGATAGTTTTATCATTTATCAATGAAATACTGATTTACGGTGTCGTATAATTCATCTCTGTAGTTTTTTGATTTGTATGTTCTCGGAGATGTTACACTGATGAGTTAGGAAGCCTTCATGTGGACTAAACAAAATTAGTGTATACCGCGACAGAGGTAAGGGCGAGGATTATGGCCATGTAAAATCGGTTAAAGCCCCCCCCCCCCAGTGGAATTCTTTCCACTGATCGTTCCAAGGCGGTTCTTCTGTGGCGGTTTATTTATGTTGTTGTTTGTTACTTACTGTGTGTATCACTTGTGTCTTTTTATTTTAGATGGCCATTTGGCCATTTTGTGGGAAAGTAACTGTCCTTATGGCCTTCCTTTGTTTAGGTTTCCACTTTTGTCTGGTCGCTTCATGTTTGTGTTTCTTTCCCTTTGTTGTCTTTGGTGGGTGGAGTAAGTTAATTGTATCGATTCCTGATCTTTGTTTTACTTCTACTTAACAATATCAGTAGTACCATACATTGCAAAGCATATATGACACACACAATATATATGAAAAATAACAGGACTCTTGCATTATCAGGGGTAGTCCTAGGAAGATAAATGAATATGGGGTGCCGAATTACTATTTAATACAATTGGGAGATATCTATAATTTTACTCTAGGTATCTATATATCAAATTATAATTGACATTATTATCAATATTTTGGTATCATAAAATGTAATCATTGATATGTAATATATATTTCTTGATGTCTATAAATTTGTTTAATGATATCCATTTTTCCTTTACATATAACGATATCTAAAATCCAATTATAGATACCATTTAAAGGCTGGATAATAGATATCACAGATTTGAATAATGGATATCAAAAAATATATTATGGATATCAATAAATGTAATTATTGATATCCTGATATGTTCATCCATATTTGATATCTATATATTGAATAAAAGATATCTATAACTTGAATTATAGATATCCCTTAACTCATTATGGATAAAATGAAATAAATAATACATATCTAATATTATTTATAGATATATAATAATATTTGTTGATATCCTATATTTTTATTACAGACATCTATATATCAATTTGTAGATATTTATAAATCAAATTATAGATATCTATAAATCAAATTATAGACATTTATAATTAAAATTATTGATATTGGATATTTATTATTTATTTCATGATATCTATAATATGTAAAGGGTTATCAATAATTCCAATTGTAGATATCTTTTACTTGATATATAGATACCAAAGGTTGAAGAGCATTTGAGGATAACAATATTTTCATTTATTGATGTCAATAATGTATTTTATGGTATCCATTATTGAAAATTGTGATATCCATAATTCAGCCTTTTAAATGATTTCTATAATTTGATTTTAGATATTTATATATGCAAAGAAATAATCGATATCATAAAACAAATATTAATATCAAGAAATATATATAACATATCTTGGATTTCATTTTATGATATCAAAAAATACAGATAATTATAGATATCAATAATGTTAATTGTACATATCTGTAATTTGTTTTAATGATATTTATAATTTGATTTATAGATATCTGTAATTAAATATAGGATATCAATAATTATTATTAACTATCTATAAATAATATTAGATATCTATTATTTATTTTATGATATTTGAAATATGTTTAAGGATATCTATAATTCAAATTATAGATATCTATTATTCTATATATAGATAGCAAATATAGAAGAACATTTTAGGATATCATAAATATCATTTATTGATATCCATAAAATATTTTCTGACATTCATATCTAAAAATAATATTAGATATCTATTATATATTTTATAATATCTAAAATATGTTAAGACACATCTATAATTCAGTTATAGATATCTTTTATTCGATATATAGATATCAAATATTGAAGAACATTTTAGGATATCGATAATTACATTTATTGATATCCAAAATATATTTTCTGCTATCAATTACTGAAAATTGTGATATCTATAATTCAGCCTTTGAAATGATAACTATAATTGGATTTTTTTTTGGATATCTATATATGCAATGGAATAATTGATATCATAAAATAAATTTATAGATATCAAGAAATATATTTTACATATCATTGGTTACCTTTTTTATGATATCAAAAAATATCGATAATTACAGATATAAAAAATGTTACTCTTAGTTATCTATAATTTGACTAAAAGATATCTTGGTAGGTCAGTCAGATGCAGGTCTGACTGGTGATCAGAAGGACACGTGTTCGATTCCTGTTGGAGTCGGCAATATTCCTTCCTATCTTTTCTATTTTCATTTTCTCCCTTCTGTTGATTCAAGAAGGGCAGTTGTCAGTTTCTGTGAAAGAATGTGCACTGTATTAGTTAACCGCTAACGTATAAGCTTGCCCAGGAAAAGTGTGGATAAGTTAACTGACCGATTCAAAAATGTCCTAAATGGGGATGCCTGGGCCTTTAAACTCCAATACAAGCAAATAGCTAAATCTTGAAATTCAATTAAATAGTAAAACAGCACCTCATAAATGAAGGTAGGTAAGTATTTGTTGAAGGATACTTTGTTTGTCGCAAAGAGCTTATGAATGCAACGTTGCTACACAATGGCAAGCCATTTTACTATTTATTATGGAATGTAGATATCTTATTTATTATATAAGATATCTTATTTATTATATAAGATATCTCATATAGGATATAAGATACCTTATATCCTAAAGTAAATATCTTATATCCTATATGATATATCTTATTTAATTCAGCAATGCAGATATCTGATATGATATATAAGTTATCTTATATCTTAAATAAGATCTACCCCCGCCCATAGGGGCTTGAAGAAATATATGGGCTGCATGATGCTTCCACGCAGAGCTGAATCCGGCCTGCACACTAGTACTGGTAAACAGCTTAGAGGATCTAAGCCTGTCCAGGAACCGCGGTGCGAGGCGGACCGTCCATGCTAATAAACCCTATTGGTTTCATTGGGCGACAGGGCTTGAGATGTCATTTCATCTCAATGTCGGGTAAAAGTCCCACAAAATTGGAAGCAACGTCTCCAAAATGACCTTTACAGTGTTGACGGGGACGTTAAACCTCAAATCAAACAAACAAACAAAATCTTAAATAAGATATCTTATATAACATAGAAGATATCTTATATGTTAAATAAGATATCTGATTGTCTTAATTACTAAAACATATAAGATATCTTATATGCTATATAAGATATCTAATATACTAAATAAGATATCTAATATAGCATACAAGATATCTTATATAACATATCAGATATCTTATATATTATATAAGATATCTTATTTATATTGGTATATAAGATATCTTAATTGGTATATCAGATCTCTTATTCAACATATAAGATATCTTATAAAGCGTATAAGATATCTTATTTAACATGATATATAAAGCATATAAGATATCTTATTTAACATATGATATCTTATATACGTTTGATAAATAAGATATCTTAATCAACATATAAGACATCTATGTAAATTCGAAAGAAATAACAAATAATAGTCGCTCCCTCTCGTACCTATATGCACAAAAGACTGCTACACAGACAGAGAACTGGAGAAAATTGTGATTATAAATGCATTCTTGAAGTGTGTTTATAAATAAAACGGGTTTCCCAAACAGGTGCGATACATCTTTTTTTTTTCTTTTTTTTTAAGGGAGAGAGAGAGAGAGAGAGAGAGAGGGGGGGGAGAGAGAGATATATAGATAATAAATCCAGCTTGCTTTTGTTTGTATAATTTAATAATCCTCCCTTACAAAAATTCTTCAGATAGTAGAAGTCTTAATTGAACTTCAAACTCTGAGTTATGCCAAGCGCTGCTCGCTGCATGTATTTTGAAAAAAAAAAACAAAAAAACAAAACAAAGCCTCTCACCAGACTGTGCATATATTCAGCATGGTTTCTGCCTCTACTTTTCGCATAATTAGTTCAATATTTCTTTGTCCCTTTTATCCCTTTTTAACAAATGGAATCATCCTCCTTATATATGGCAGGAGTCCATTTTGAATATTAGGTATGACAGGTTGGGTAATCTGAAAATTGTTGAACGCTTTGCAAATAGTGTAGGCCCTGATCTGATCTGGGCCTGCACTGTTTGCAAGGGGTTCTGGCACAAAATGGGTAATGGAACGTTAGGCATAAATGGGGGTAGTCATTTCCAGATATGCTTTTGGCAGTTTGGGGTAGACTTCATTATGTTTTTTGGTAAAATATATTAGATATCTTATTTGTCAAATAAGATATCTTATATATTTAGGTAAATAAGATATCTTATGTATTATATAAGATATCTTATATGTTGTATAAGATATCTAATATATCAAATAAGATATCTGATATAGGATTTAAGATATCTTATTCACTGGAATATATAAGATATCTGATATGCTAAATAAGATATCTAATATACCAAATAAGATATCTACTATAACATATAAGATATCTTATATAATATATCAGATATCTTATGTATCATATAAGATATCCTATTTCCATCTTTAAATAATATATCTTGTATAATAAATAAGATCTTATATAATAAATAAGATATCTTATACAATATATAAGATATCTGATATGCTACAAAAGATATCTCATATGCTATATTAGCTATCTTATTTAGTATATAAGCTATCTTATACATTTTGTAAATAAGATATCTTATATCCTTTATTAGATATCTCATATCCTATATAAGATATCTAATATAATAAATATGATATCTAATAAAGCATACACGATATCTTATATGACATATCAGATATCTTATATATAAAGATATCTTATATATTATATAAGATATCTTATATGCTATATAAGATATCTTATATAATAAATAAGATATAAAGATGTATCATATATTATATAAGATATCTTATATGCTATATAAGATATCTTATATAATAATTAAGATATCTAATATAATATATATCTTCTATGATAAATTAGATATCTACATTCCATAATAAATAGTAAAAAGGCTTGCCATACTTCCCAGTCACCACGGCAGCCCCCGCCCATACGGGCTTGAAGAAATATATGGGCTGCATGATGCTTCCAGGCAGAGCTGTATCCGGCCCGCACACAAGTACTGGTAAACTGCTTAGAGGATCTAAGCCTGTCCAGGAACCGCAGTGCGAGGCGGACTGTCCATGCTAATAAACCCTATTGGTTTCATTGGGTGACACGACTTGAGATGTCATTTCATCTCAATGTCGACTAAAAGTCCAACAAAATTGAAAGCAACGTCTCCAAAATGACCTTTACAGTGTTGACTGGGACGTTAAACCTCAAATAAAACAAAAACCAGTCACCACGGAGCTTCCCAGTCACATTTGCCGCACTAGTACCATGACGAATTTATGGACAATTTTCTCTCTAGCGGACAATTCAATTGACAGAGGATGTATGAATACAAATTATGGCCCCAATTATACCATATGCAGGAATTAACATATGACACAATCTTATTCTAGTGTGTGAGGATTCTGATAATTAATTATTACCCAAATATTCTCATGTGAACAAATTACTCGGTGTCGATAAAGGCCGTCAGTAAATCGAAAGTAGGAAATCAGGCCGGAAATGCAAAACGTGGAGCCAGCACTCCAGTCGGCGCATGCGTATTGCATGGTGACTGGCATGGTTACTGATTCCAATAACCATCTCCGGCAAAAATCAATAAGAATGCTAATTATTTGACTCATTTATTGTTAAAGGACACTGAATACAGGACTTTTGTATGAAATCTTAAAAAGAAGAAAAGAAATACTGTCTGTAGTTCTGCTATTTGCCACAAAATAAAAAGGGAATGTTTGTGAGGTGTTGTGCAAGAAAAAGAATCCAATATGGGGATCTGTTGTAGATGTGCGTTTCCAATCCTCGGAATGACCATGCTGAGCGGAACCTCGGCGTAGCCTCGGTTCCGCTCAGTTCGGTCATCCATCGGGTTGAACACGCCCATCTACAACAGAACCCCATATCAGATTCTTATATGACGGGTTTTTACCATACAATATTTGTCTTGTAACACAACTGATATTAATGAATTGCTAAAAGCTCCCAAATTAAATTTGGTTACATACGGACCAGTGGTTGCTGAAAAAAAAAATGAGTTTTAATTTTCATATCTGAATGACCTTTGGCAAAGGTCTTAGAAATGACTTTGACCTTGAATACTCATACAGTTTCATTTACTCATTTAGCTTACTGCATCTACCCATTTTCAGATCACAGAGTGCAATGTTTTTATGAAAAATACTTAGTTTTGACTTTTTCTCATACAAAATCTTATGTGACCAAAACTGACCTTGGCGTAAAACAGTTCAAGGTCAGATAGTGGCCTTCATTTGAACCAACTATGATTGGCTAGAGTCCCCAATGCTACAAACCAAGTTTCACAACAATGGGTCCACTGGTTCTTTTGTTTGTTTGATCGGAGGTTTAACGTCCCCGTCAATACTTTAAAGGTCCCTTTGGAGACGTTGCTTCCAATTTTGTGGGACGTTTACTCGACATTGAGATGAAATGACATCTCAAGCCCTGCCGCCCAATGAAACCAATAGTGTTTATAAGCATGGACGGTTCGACTTGCACCGCTTTGCCTGGACAGGCTTAGATCCTCTAAGCGGTTTACCAGTACTTGCGTGCATGTCGGTTTCAGCCATGCGTGGAAGCATCATGCAGCTCATGTATTTCTTTATGCCCCGATGGGCGGGGGCCGATCACTGGTTCTAGAGAAGATGTTTGAAGGGACCCCTTGGGATCAGGTAAAAAGTTGGTTCTCTTCAAGCACATCTGCAGTCCCTAAGTACATTTAATGTGTACCAAAATTGGTCACAATAGGCCAATAAATAAAGTAAGTAGTTGCAATCACAAGTATTTTCTTAAACAATGACCTTTGACCTCACCCCACGTTCCCCCTGGGGTCATATCAAAATTAGGACATCTTCATGCAAATCTGATGTCACTAAGCAATATGTGTATCAAGTTTGGTCACCATAGGCTGCGAAATAAAAAAGGAGTTGCATTCGCAAGTATTTTCTTGGCATTTGGCCTTTGACCTCACCCCATGACCCCAGGGGGTCATATCAAAATTTGGATACCTACATGCATATACATGTATGCAGTCCCTAAGCAATATGTGTACCAAGTTTGATTACCATAGGCCAAGAAATGAAACAAATGTTTGCATTCACAAGGTTTGTGACAGAGGGAGGGAAGGACGCTCGCGGGACTGACGGACGTCCGGACAGACACCCATGAAGAAACCAATATACCCGCTTTAAGCGGGTATAATGATAGAAATAGGTGCCCAGGAAACGCCACAATCAAAGATTACAGCCTGCCAGTGGCACCAAGATTATCTTTCTTTCTCTGATTCTTTCTTTATCCGATTGTGTCATTCATCCCGGCAAATGATGCCAGTAGAGAATCGAACCGGGGCCTCAAGCATCATAGGCAAGGGCACTAACCACTGAGCTCGGTGATCACGGTGCAGCATGCATATGTAATAGATAAATAAATAAATAAAGAAATAAATAAATAAATAAATAAATAAATAAATAAACATCCATAAGCACATACAACATAAAAAGCCCCGCCGGAAAAATGGACAAAGCTACATTAAAAATAAACACCATCAACCTAAAGGTCAATTAACATACAGATTATAACAAACTGGGGCCAGTTGTTTAAAGCATCGTTAGCTTAACGAGCTCGTTGGTCATATTGTTAACTCTTCTAGCAGGTACAATATCGAAAATTTTGATATTATAGCTGAAAAAAAAAAACAAAAAAAAAACAGTGGAGGCCCTGATCAGACGCGCCGCTCTGTTAGGTCTGTGCCTGCCCTGTTAGCCAAAACCCATTCTTTTATGACGTTTAATGATAGTTTTGAACTGATTCGTAATACAGTTTTTCGAAATTTATAAACAAAATCTCAATAAATCTCTAGTTTTAATAATTTTACACAAAATACATAGTTTGTGCTAAAATGAGAACATTTCTTTAAATTATCCCTAAATAGTTCCAACTCTCCATCATTGTATACATGTCGAGCGATTTGACTGGTTGAAATAAAAGTTTTATACTTCGATAAATTCCATGAGCAAGAATCTCAGAACTATTCCTTCACACATCGACACATTAGGAAAACATGTCCGTGTAAAATAATGGCGTCCAACATGGTGTCAGAAGTGGCAAATTTGAGGTAAAAACGATAACGTCTTTCATATTTCTGCTTTCAACATAGATTGTGGGCGCTCTTTAGAACCGCCTTCTAACGAGTACCCACAACCCTTATCTTGGAGCAAAAATAAGAAAAATAATGTATACCCCCGTAAACCCCAGTTTTCTCTATATAAAGTGGGGTTTCGGGGGGGGGGGGGGGTCTTCCTTTCACGGACTTGTTCAAGTGATGAGGTAGTAATATAACGTGATGTCAAAGAGCACGTTTAGAACCCGCGCGCCACGTCATTGTATATGAAGTAACGTCAACAGGATTTGATTAAAAACTGGGAAACTATTGAAAACGTGTTTTGTTTGTTTGCTTGTATTGGAGTTTAACGGCCAAGTCGACACTATTTAGATCATTTTTGAGCCGGTCAGTTTACCTATCCCCACTTTTCCTGGGCAGGCTTATACTTAAGCGGTATAAACCAGTACAGTGCTCATTCTGTCGCCAGAAACCTACAACTGCCCTTCTTAAATCAGCGGAAGGGAGAGAATGACCGTAGAAAGATTTCATGATCAATCTCCACGAAAGTATGTTGCCGACCCCGGCAGGTATCGAACCCGCGTCCTCCTGATCACCAGTCAGACGCGCACCCGACTGAGCTAAGCGCGGTATTGAAAACGTAACTGTTAGAAGAGAAATAAATTGATGTTTTTTTTTTTTTTTTTTTTTTTTAAGTACAATATCTAAAAATGTTTTATTTTTTGCTAAAATATCAGCATAATATGATCAAAGTTTTAACGATACGTCGACTAACGACATCGTTAGTTTTGAACAACTGGCCCCTGGTGGCATTTTTAACATTTCGATGACAAAGCTGGAATTATAATTAATGAATTAATTATTTTCGTGGATTTTATCGAACTGCATAAATATGTTCTATAAAAGAGCTATCCTTTGGAAGCAAGGAATACACCACAGAACTAGAAAATATGAAGTGTACATTTTCTCTGGGCCAGATCAGCTAGTCTCGGCCAATAAGGCCCCATCAGTGACCCACAAAATTTTTCAAAATTCCTGAATGGAATCAATGATCCCAAAAGGACAAGAAAATGTAAACTACACTATGGTAGGGCAGGGAGACTTTTTACGGCCGCCACACATTCCCAGACACCAGCTGCAGTGACGTTAAATATGTTCTATAAAAGGGTTATCCTTTGGAAGCCCGAACGATGTGTAAACTCCGGCGAATACCTCACAAACTTAGCATAAAGCTCTTAGAGCTTTGTGTAGTTTTTGAGTAATTCGCCGGAGTTTACACATCGATAAAATCCATAACAATAAAATTCATTTCAATAATATTTATTATTCATTTCAATACTAATCATTATCTGGAACATATGCATACATGTACATGTAGTATAGGAAGATCTTATATTCTCAGTTTGTTTGTTTGATTTGAGGTTTAACGTCCCCGTCAACACTGTAAAGGTCATTTTGGAGACGTTGCTTCCAATTATGTGGGACTTTTACCCGACACTGAGATGAAATGACATCTCAAGCCCCACCGCCCAATGAAACCAATAGGGTTTATAAGCATGGGCGGTCCAACTCGCACCGCTTTGCGTGGACAGGCTTAGATCCTCTAAGCGGTTTACCAGTACTCGTGTGCGGGTCGGTTTCAGCTCTGCGTGGAAGCATCATGCAGCCCATTTATTTCTTCAAGCCTCGATGGGCGGGGGGCCGATATTTACAGAAAGCTTCTGTAGTTAACTATAGTGACTCATGGAAAATGTTTGATTTTTTAGTGTAAGATCGAGTTCACCGAATGAACACCGACAGAAGTATTTTCACGAGTGGCGAAGCCACGAGTGAAACTACTTCTTTTGGTGTTCATGAGTGAAATAAAAATTGTTCTTACATTGAAAAAAAAATCAAATCTTCTGTTTCTTTCATGCTTTAAATTGTAATTTGTAACGCAATTTCAAAGCGTCAGCCATCGTCACAGAGATCAAACTTTTTTTCCAGGGCGATTTCGCGTCGATTTAGAGGTGTTCAGCGTGTTAAATGTGTATAACATTGGGTGTAAACTGAAAGTTTGTACTGGAAAACAGCTTGGAATGTAAATATATCAAATGGTTCTCTTGAAATTATCCGCAGTTGCTGAGCTTTTCTGGCGTCGCGTGCATTATTTACGTTGCGTAGCGTCATTAACGTCCGTGTGACGTAAAACGTGTGTGACGTAATTTCTGATACCCATTTATAACGATTAGCTAATAGTCTTCAAACTCTATGACGTCACGCATTGTTTACAGCGGTGCATTGTGGGATTGATTGGGGGAAAATCGGTAGGGAAAAATGCGTTAAAGGCACTATTACCGCCACGAACCCAGAGATTTCGTACGATTGTCGACATGTAGGGGGTTCACAGCGAACACGACTTATTATATTATTATTTTATGATTATTTGATAAACTTTGGGCAATACACAAACGTTTACTGCTACGGAGTGATTTTTTGTTTTCAAAACTAACATTTTAAGCCCTTTAGCTCGGTGCCGACCCCGACGCTTCAAATAATAAAAGAAGAGTGTGAGAGGTGGTGAAAGTTTTGTGTGTCTCCAGGTAAACCCCAGTAAAATTGCAGTGCCTAAAATATAATATGGGTTCAGATCCCTTGAATAGACTAAATAAGCCTAAAGCGTTGTTCTGGGTTCAGACCCCCAGCTAGGCACACTCCGGGAAAACCTGGTAATACAGCCCTACATCATACTGTGGGTCCCAAACCCTCAAGGGCTTAATAAAACTGAATTGGGTTAGATCCCCAGCTATGCACACTCCGGGTAAACCCACAGATACTAAACATGCAGGCACACGTCGCTAGGGCAACGTCAAATCGGTGCAACGTCACGACGTTGCACCGACGTAGATGTGACGTTGCATAAACGTCATGACGTCGAACCGACGTTGATGTGTCTTCAAAATTACGTCATGTGCCTGCTGGGTAAGGGTCAGTACAGCTTTCTTGCGGTTAGTAGAGCGGATGATCCAAATCTGATCTCTTCGATTTTTTTTTCTTTATTTTTGCATTTTATCGTTTGAAAATAATGATATTTTATGGATTAATTCCTATCCATATAATATTATTTTCAAGCAATTTTGGTAGACGTGACACAACCATTTGGAAGACCTACGGTGTTGTTCAAGTATGATTGAAAAAAAAATCCAAGAGATCAGTTACTGGACCATCCACACTACTAACCGCAGTCTGCTCTACTGGCCCAAAGTATGTGTGGGTCAACCCGGTTATATTACCATACAGCATATCATGGGTCCAAACCCCACTTTGGCTATAAAAATAGAAGCCCATTTAAGCTTCAGACGGAAGCAGTTCCTGAATCACTCGTCCATCGATAAATGCGTGCTATAAACGAGGAAACTGTGTAAACATCTTACGCATTGACACGACGTAAGCTATATAACCTATATGCAGGAGCTGAAGAAGGGGATTCGGCCCCGAAAACGTTTCCGCGTGTCAGTTACTGTTTATTGAAGTTCTGCCATCCTCAAAACACGCTATATTTCCCCCAATCGATCCCATAATGCAACTTTGTTTACATTTATGACGTCATAAGGGTATATGTCTATTGAGATCTAACAAACAGAAAGTATATGTTTTTTTTTTTTTCGATGATTTTTAGAATTCCAAAACAATGAAAAATTGAAAATCGTATTTTCACTGCTTGGAACAGTGACAATATCGATTAAATCTCAATATATTTCATTGAAAAGCTGTTCATGAGCCAGTTCGATCATCGACCATACTATGGTAGCGGAAGTCAAACTGCGCGCATGTTCTTTCACCGGTGTGAACGAACGACCTCTGGTAGACCTTTGGTAAACAGACATGGCAGCCCCCATCTTACGATTGGAATGTTTGGACGAGGAAGATCACCATTTTGAACACTGCAGAAATAGCAGTTCCGATTCTATCATCCATATTGTGCATATTTTACATCTTTTTACAAATAAACATATGCTTTAACAACACAGTGTATTTTCCCTTAGGCCAACAGATTTTCTTACTTTTAGCCGCCATCTTATATTCTGTTTACCAGATCTCTGTTTCCAAAGTTTTAGTCTGGTTGGATCAGAGTGACGTCACGACTTTCCCGCCATTCCATCAGACTGAGTTCGATCACACTTTGGTTAATTAACCACTTCTATATTGGCTCCCGCAACTGTGACGTTATGTTGAAATGAATCATTGGCCCCCGCCCATCGGGGCTTGAAGAAATAGATGGGCTGCATGATGCTTCCACGCAGAGCTGAAACTGACCCCACACGAGTATTGGTAAACCGCTTAGAGGATCTAAGCCTGCCCAGGCAAAGCGGTGCGAGTCGGCCTGTCCATGCTTATAAACCTATTGGTTTCATTGGGCGGCAGGGCTTTAGATGTCATTTCATCTCAATGTCGGGTAAAAGTCCCACAAAATTGGAAGCAACGTCTCTAAAAATGACCTTTACAGTGTTGACGGGAACGTTAAACCTCAAGTCAAACAAACAAATGAAATGAATCATGGGTTTTCTCCAATAGGATTGGTCAATGGCGCTTTTCCGCAATTAATAGAAAAAACTGCGTGCAATTGTTTTCTTTATGGCTCACCTTCGCAAGAAGTGCTCAATGTGAGCTATTGTGATCACCCTTTGTCCGCCGTACGTCCGTCGTCCGTCGTGCACCGTTCGTTGTCATATTTTATGTTGCTTACCATCTAGAAGCCACAGTTTTGCTTCAATCTTCACGAAACTTTACCCGAATGCTTGTCTTGATGATACCTCAGTTAAGTTCTAATATGGTTTGTGTGGTATCAAAAACTAGGTCACTAGATTAAATTTCTTTAAAACCTTGTTCATCCTCTAGATGCCACATATTTGCTTCAATCGTCACGAAACTTTACCAGAGTGTTTGTCTTGACAATATCTGGTTCAGGTTTGAAAATGGCTCATACCGCGTTAAAAGTAGGTCACCAGGTCAAATTTCTTAAAAACATTTTTCGCCCTCTAGAGGCCACAGATTTGCTTCAATCTTCATGAAACTTTAACAGAATGTTTGTCTTGACGATATCTGGATCAATTTCGAATGTGGGTTATGTAGGGTTAAAAAGTAGGCCAGTGGGTCAGTCATAGAAAAAAACCTTGTCAACACTCTAGAGGCCCCACAGGTTTGGTCCAATCATTATCAATCTTGCTCAGAATTATCATCATGGCAATATCTAGGTCAAGTTTGAATATGGGTCATGTCGGGTCAAAAAGTAGGTCAGTGGGTCAAATCATAGAAAAAAAATTGTTAACACTCTAGAGGCCACAGTTTTGGTCCAATCATCATCAATCTTTTTCAGAATGACCATCTCGAAATTATCAAGGTCAAGTTTGAATATGGGTTGTGTCGTGTCAAAAAGTAGGTCAGTAGGTCAATTAATGGAAAACAAAACTTTTTGTAAAGCCGCAACCTATCTTTGCAAAATATCCGCGAGTTATTAGTTATCCTTACTGTATGAATATATGGAGTTATGGGAAGAACTGACTAGGGACGCAAGAGCGAATTCGAATTAGGTATGGTAAACGGTGTGCGAGTTATTGAATTTTCACTTTATCATATGACGTCGCGTCTGATGTTTTAATAACGCCATGTAATATTTTCGATAATCCAGTAGTGAATTAAATATGCAAATTAGCTAGATACGTTCCGTAACGTTACACGTACGACGTCCTTAATGACGTCGCGTTTACTAATGGCGGAATAGTGACATTTTTGTAAACAATCGTGAATAAAAGCGTTTTAAATGTCATATGATAAATAGAATCTTGCATTCGTGCTCATGTATTATTGAATTTATTAAACTCGTTGAGAAAAATGGATCATTGCAAATGCTCGGCAAAGTCTCGCCTTTTATTCATATTCCTCAACTCGTTTAATAAATTCAATAATACATGAACACTCATGTATTATTGAATTTATTAAACTCGTTGAGGAAAAGGGATAAAATGCTCGGCGAAGCTCGTTTAATAAATTCAATAATTGTACATGAATACTCATGTAAGATCCTCTATTTAGTTAGTCATTTAGATACTTCGTAATGAGATAATAGACAGCTTCTTCGTCTTCAGTTGCAAACATTGGTACCTTCGTCGCCAGAGGACATTCTTTGGGACTATTCACCGGTGGCAAGTGTTGAAAATCTTTCATAACTGAACCGGCATCATAATTTCGTAGGCAAGGCAACATGCAAGAACGATCGGTGAACATTTCTGGTGGCGACTTATCATGCCAGAAAATCCTAGACAGACCCTGTGTCAGCTTTGCATATGAATTCAAATATGCTTCTCCAGTAGGATTCTTTGCTGTCGTCGGGTATGCGAAGTCACCTTTGATAGGGGTCGAGGTTTTATTAGGCACTGTCGACAGAAATTCTATGTCTTTCTGAAACTCTGATATATCTTCTCCTGGTGGTGACTTTGGGCGTGTACAGTTGCCTTCAGTAAGATGCATAAACGAATTGTTGTTTTGATCCTCAATATACAGTGTGGTTTTATTACGACCCACAAAATCATTTTGTATTCCTGTAAGATTCAGGGCTTTCAGCAAAGCAGACAGTCTTGAATCAGTGTTTCTAACAGGCATGTAAAGTGGAAATGTATAATTCTTCAACCCAGAAATAAGACACAGACTTCTGAAACCTAACCCTTGCCTGTTTCTGGAGCGAGAAACTGTTCCAGGCTCTTCATTGTTGAGTATGCTGATTACGTTTGATGGAGAATCATCATTCGGCTTTTTCAATGCTATGTGAGACTTGGAGTCTACAGATTCAGTTGTACTTTGCCTTTTCTCTCCAAATAAAAGCCTCTTCTTTGTCTTCGGTTTTGCAACAATCTTGTCGCTGACTGTTTCAACAGCATCATCTGGAATGTCGGCTATGAGCGAAAGTCTAGGGCAGTCACGTGATATCAGCTCTTCTGATTGGCTGAACAAACTAACTGTCTCTTGGCGTGGTGTAGATACTTCATCCCACAGAGATATGACGTTCCTGGTAAGTGTCTTTACAAAA
This sequence comes from Lucinisca nassula, assembly GCA_963580285.1. Taxonomy (NCBI): domain Eukaryota; kingdom Metazoa; phylum Mollusca; class Bivalvia; order Lucinida; family Lucinidae; genus Lucinisca; species Lucinisca nassula. The sequence goes on along the minus strand of OY757011.1, from coordinate 75,688,544 downwards.
GAAATGCCATCTGAAAAAGGAATTATTGAAATCTTTCGCTCCTGAGTGTCCATTCTTGTAAGGTCTGGGATTAGCCGAAATTATCAACATGGTGACAAGCAGCATATATTCTAATAGGGCTTATCCCGAAAATGCAAAATTTGACACTTGTTAATCTAACCTTTGGAAATTTCATACATTTTGTGACCTCTATAAAACTGAGAAATGCTGAAAATGTGAAGATGATATTTTTAAGAATTCCGAAGTTACAGCCACTCAATATAACAAAATGCATAGTTTGTACCTAGGTAGGTACAAATGAGCGATTTTTATCACACTTTGTCAGAATGGGTTCCCTGTATTAAAAATACACAACATTCGTATTTCTTACCTAAATGTGTTGATATTTGGCAGACACGTACCTAAATAATATGCCTATACAATGATGCTGTTACATTTACAATATTATTGTTGTTTATGAAAATATGAACATATTACTTTCAAATGACCATATTTGGAAATATCCAAATTTAAACCGTAATATCTCCAATTTTATTCTAATTTTCAGAGTGTTGATTTTTTTTTAAGTGATGACTGACTGAATTCCAAATTTGTAAAGGTTACAAATTTTGCATTTTCTGGAATAGGCCTATTATTAGACGGCTCTGTATGAACCGTTTCATCTGGAATTGCACTGTTTAACAGAAGCCGTATTTGTACCGGTCTACAGAGTTGATTTAATGGGTCAAGGGAATCGATTGTTTATATTTTGTTTTACGACCTTTGCTTACATGGCTTTGTACAGAAAAAATACTACAGGATAAGAAAGTGTGTTTCTTTATAATAAACCTTTAAATTACAATTTGAGCTGCATGATGAGCGAGGTAAAAAGGAATTCTTTTCTTATTTCTGCTCAAAAAACAGATTGTGGGTACACGTTAGATCCGCTTCATCGAGGCGATTCTAACGAGTACCCACAATCTATATTTTAGAATACAATTAAGAAAAATAAGGTTAACCCCTGTAAACCTCAGTTTTACCAGATGAAGTTGGGGTTCAAGGGGATCACAATTATATTGCCGTGTTTCGTGTATCAGCCGTAACAGTGATTTGTTGACGAATCACAGTGATTTGTTGACGAATCACTACGATTTGTCGACAGTTCCAAAGCAGTTTGTACCATAATTGCAAAGTCCAGTTGATACTAATGACAAAGGCTGTGATCAACCACAGGACATTGACGTTTCATCATAAAATCCTAAATTCGCTTGCTTGTTACAGCAAAAGTGCATTTAGGCCAAATTGAGGGCTCTCTTATGATTTCTGATGGAGCGTCAATGTGGTTCAACAACAAGATGACAACTCTAATTAAGGGGAATGGAAACACCTTCAGGGGAGGCAACTGCTGCAAACGTATTTTTGTCTTCCATGTCCTTAAAGGAAAGAATTTGTTACTGAGGAGCAAATTATTTCCTTTCTTTTCTTTCTTTCATTCTTTCTTTCTTCCTACTTATACTGCGATCGGTCACATCTTACCATTTATCGCAGGTGTACATTACATATACATTAGGTGTGCAGGATGAAAGCCTACACAGTAATCATGTATTACGGTAGGGGTCTTTAACCGCACAGGGCATGACACTCCTTGCACAGGGGGCCTTCAGTTAACGTCCCGATCCGAAGGACGGTGCACTTATGACATCAGATGATGCCAATGGAGCGTGTTCGGACACCGAAAATTTATCGCCGCGAGCGGGGATCGAACCCGGGACCTCTAGCATCAGAGGCAAGTGCACTCACCACTGAGCTATCATGCTTCCCTTAAGAGTAGACCCCTGTTTCAGTTGGACAGGGCTTATAGAAAAGCGAACAGGAAGTCCCGAAAGTTGTCTCCCTTTGAAAACTAGCGGAAAAATCAGCCAGGTGTTCCGATTCCCCTTAAATCATATCTTGTTGATTGTCGTGTTCTGATTGTTATGGATGGTCTTTTAAAACTCTGCCAGCCCTGTTAACCAGCAAGTGAATATGACCATATATTGACTGCCCTTGTAAACCCAATAATTATTTTTATATTGAAAAATGGGGGTTTACAAGGAATTATATTAGTTTCCTTATTTTTCTCCATACCATAGATTGTGGATACTCGTTGAACCAACAGTGAACAAATCATTACGAAAACACATCCGTGTGATATAGTGCATTTTTCAAACCTCCAAAAAAAAGGTATTTTTTCTTATGAATTTTTTTTATATATTTTTCTTATTTATACTATAAACATAAGTTTTGGGTGCTCGTTAGAACCGCCTCATTGAGGCGGTTCTAACGAGTACCCACAACCTATGTCTTGGAGCAGAAATAAGGAAACTAATGTTTATCCCCGTAAACCCCAGTTTTCTCATTATAAAGTGAGGTTTAGGGGGTCTTTATTTCACAGACTTGTTCACGTGATGAGAGAGAGAGAGAGAGAGAGAGAGAGAGAGAGAGAGAGAGAGAGAGAGAGAGAGAGAGAGAGAGAGCCGAATGAGGAACACAGTGCAAGAACAATATATAAATAAGATAAACTGAGCGATCAGCACCAGACTGATTCTTACTGCTGAGCCAGACTTGCTAATCACAGTTTTTGTTGGTCGCGCCTTTTAGGCTTAAGTTTTGTTATGCCCCGGCTCATATAGTCCAATGGTTTATTATGGTTTTGTCCGGAAATACGAGTTTAATGTCAGAGAAGGAGGTTTCAAAATGCAAAAAAACAAGGCTTACCTATTATATCAAGTTCCATTTTCCAGTTGTTTCCGTCTGACGTAAACTGGTGGCGCGTATACGTTTCGGATACATAGTATCATTTCCCGCTCTTTCACAGTACGGCTAGCCAAGTAGCTCATGCGAAGACTCATATAAGACTGCGTGGATGCGCAGGCAGATCCGAGACATTGCTGGACGCATGCCAGGCCCCGAGGTTATCAAACTTTTCATGCCCAACTCAGCTGAGCATAAAATATTAAAATACAAGCGAAAAAGAGACAATTTTCCTGCTCAGATCAATGGTGTCCCGTTTGTGTTTAAACCTATTAAATACAGATATCTTCATTTAAACTACAGATATCTGTATTTTTATGCAATTAGAGATATCTGTAATTGAAATGCAGCTATCTGTATTTGAATTGCAAATATCAGAATTACACGATGAAATATACAGATATCTGCATTTCAGTTACAGATATCTGTATATATTTACATTTCCAGTGTAAAGTCTAATGTAAACCTATAGAAAACAATGCAGTTCATACTTCCATACACGCATCGAATCATGTGATTTTCAGTGACGTCAAGTGACGTCATTCTAAATTGTTTTCTACGGGCGTTGGTGACGTCAATGCTGCTTCGCTCTTTGTAGAAAAACAGCGTGTAAATAATTTTCAGCTTCAATAGTTTGCCCTTTAAGCATTTTTTCGCCCAGTTATGAGGGGCAAATAATGTAAATATAAAAAAATAAACTTAATTTTTCTGCTTTTCATTTGAGAAATGAAATTTATTTTTCTGCAGTTCATGGAAGTATGGACGCAGTGGGTCGCGTGCAAAGTAAATGAACCCCCTTCGGGGTTCATGTAAACTTTGCTTTCGACCCACTTTCGTTCATACTTTCATGAAAAGCAGAAAAAAAAGTTTATTTTTTGTATTTACATTATTTGCCCCTCATCAATGGGCGAAAAAAATGCTTGTAGGGCAAACTTTTAAAGCTGAAAAACATTTACACGCTGTTTTTCTACAAAGAACGGAGCAGCGTTGACGTCATCAACGCCCGTAGAGAATAGTGGTTTAGAATGACGTCACTTAACGTCACTGAAAATCATGTGATTCGATGCGTTCATGGAAGTATGAACGCAATTGTTTTCTATAGGTTTACATTAGACTTTGCACTAGAAATGTAAATATTAAAGTTTGAACGACAGCGGGTCGCTAGCAAAGTTTACACGAGCCCCTTCGGGGTTCATTTACTTTGCACGAGACCCACTGCGTTCATACTTCCATGAACTGCAGAAAAAATAAATTTTATCTCTTAAATAACGTTGAAATTCAGATATCTCTATTTACTGCACTTATGGAAAACTAATGCCTCCCTCGCCGAAAATAACATTAATCACTGTCTTTGTATGCCCAATGGCGGGCTCAATTCAAATTCATATCAACCTCACGGGCATGTGGCGTTGACATAGTGCTGAATCGACTTTGAAACAAAACAACGTTTTCGGCGTTCTTTCAGCGTTCTTTCGGCGTTGATTTGGCGTTGAGTGCCTGCTGGATATTGTCAAGGCGACTCTAATGGGTACACAAAATAATATATTTTCATGATAAAATCAGAAAAATATCCAAATTGTCCCTCTGTAGCTCATTAATTGGTTGGTTGACTAGTGTTTTACCGCCCCCCCCCCTCGCCCATCGGGGCTTGAAGAAATAGATGGGCTGCATGATGCTTCCACGCAGAGCTGAAACCGATGGGCACACGAGAACTGGTAAACCGCTTAGAGGATCTAAGCCTGCCCAGGCAAATTGGTGCGAGTCGGACCGTCCATGCTTATAAACCCTGTTGGTTTCATTGGGCGGCAGGGCTTGAGAAGTCATTTCATCTCAACGTCGGCACAAAATAGGAAGCAACGTCTCCAAAATGACCTTTACAGTGTTGTGGGTACTTGTCAGAATCGGTTAAAACGTGTAACCACAATCTATATTTAAAGCAGAAAGAAAAATATCCCATTTTTTCATCGGAAAATATTCATTTTTTTTTTTTGTGGTAAAATTTCCAATATATTTAAATAGGCGACTTATCCTACCTGCATATCCTATATCGTAATCATTATACGATAACACATCCGTGCGACATAGTAAAATCATTCAAACCTCCAAAATAGTTACTTTTCTAACAAAAAAAAAAAGAAAAAAGAAATTGCTTGGGTGCGTGGTGATTCCATCTTTTGAAATAAACTAAGAAATCAACACCTGCACTTACACTATGATGCTGAACTTGTCGCTCGTGAATGTGACTTTGCATTTGATCACCGGCACGTGAATGAAGCCGATATTATGCCATACAAAATTCTTAAATCTGTGCCAGAGACAGCTTTCGGACCCTTAAACATTACGAAAACACGCCTATAGAAATACATAGTAAATTTTATCGCCGAAAAAAAAATGGAAATTTGAGGATGAAAAATTACGTTTTTTTTTTTTTTTTTTTTAAATTTCTGTTCAAAATATTGATTGTGGGAACACCTTAGAACCGCCTCATCGAGGCGGTTCTAGGTTCTAACGAGTACCCACAATCTATACTAAATTTTATGCGCAGAAATAAAAATAAGGTTTAGGTACCCCTGTAAACCCCAGTTTTTCTGTATAAAAGTGGGGTTCCAGGGTGTCAAAATTATATAAGCGTGGTTTCGTGATGATATGACACAGGCAGCATGGGTCGGAAAAATAAGATGGCCATTCAAAGGGATATTCTCACTTCACTAGCTGCCCGGGAAAGGTTGTGTAGGGCGAAGGTGTCCCGTATCTTATGTCACCGGGGCACCAAACTGATAATGGCTTACAGCTGAGCAAGGCCTACTGTCCTTGCAACAGATAAGCGTAGATGGGGAATAATGTAATGCCTTCACATTCTTATATTTTCCTCATTCTTCTATCGGGGCTTGGAGAAATAGATTGGGTTGCATGGTGTTTTCGCGTCGGGCTGCATATTGTGCTTCCGCGCAGAGCTAAAACCGGTCCGGTGAACTTAGTAAACCGCTTAGAACCGGCGGTCGCATGAATTATTATATACCCAGAAAATGTCCCGTTTACTTTGTACAGAAGTTACCGGTCAATATTTATAGGTTATTGACTTTATATTGTGAAATATTCGGCACGAGTTCATATGGCGAAGGACGCACGAGCTTGCGAGTGCGTCTCCGCCATATGAACAAGTGCCGAATATTTCACAATATAAAGTCAATAACCTTTTTATTATATACCCAAAACTGGAACTGTCTGTTAGAATTCAGGACTGCCTAGCATAGAACTGTGAGTGTAAAATCAATTTATATATCTTTAGGTGGTCTAAAATTGAAAATAATGCAGTTCGCTCAGTGTCTTCCTACACATTGTAAAATCAAGCCCAATGGCGCCAATGTGAAGATTACGTTAACGTTGGTGGATATGACGTCATTAAAACATTGACGTTTCTCAACGCAGAACGCCATTTTTTCCGAAGTGTCCGTTTTATTTCTTTCAAAGTACTCCTGATTTTGTGAAAGATTTTTTATAGTCTTTACAGATTACAGGTAAGTCATATTTTCTAGCATAAAATGCGCCTCATGTTGTTTATCACAGTCGATATTTCTTCTCTTTTACGTTCTGTCAATCGACTCGCACGACAAGATGGCTGCCGATTTTTAAGATTCAAAACTGAGAAATTTGATAGTAGTCCTATTATGCACGAGACTGCTTATCTCCGGGCAATATGAACTTAACTACGGGCAATATGGAAAAATATTGACCAGTAACTTCTGTACAAAGTAAACGGGACATTTTTTTGGTATATAATAATTAGAGATTATCACATGGGATTTTGGTTATCGCCCGATGTATCAACCCGAGACCCCATTATCTACCCGAAGGCTTTAGCCTGAGGGCAGATAATGGTCGAGGGTTGATACAGAGGGCGATAACCGAAATCCCATGTGATAATTTGTTTATCACATATTCAGATCCTATTTTTACTGTGTTTGACGTTCATAAATTGAAAAAAAAAAAATGTGATATAAAGATTGATTCAAGCAAAAAAGCGCGTAACGTCACGCCTAACTATTCGCGTTACGTCATGTAATTGGCAACGTCACAATAACGTCATGAGTGGGCTGATAACCACTGTCCGTTCAAAATACACTGTTTCCGGTTATCAGACCGGGCGGGCTGATAACCGGAAATGAAAGCAAGCATTATCACACATGCAAAACATGGGTTATCATGTTAAATATAGTACTGAATATGTGATAATTTTCCATATTGCCCGTAGTCAAGTTCATATTGCCCGTAGATAAGCAGTCATGTTCACAATAGAACTACTACTAAATTTGTCCATTTCGATACTAAAAATCGGCAGCCATCTTGTCGTGCATATCGAATGAAAGAACGTAAAACAAAACGTATATAGGTTCTGACAAAGTGCATAAACCGCATTTTATGCTGTCAAATATGACCTACCTGTAATCTGTTTAGATTTTCAATACTTTCTTCAAAGAAATCAGGAGTATTTTGAACGAAATATAACCGACGCTTCGGAAAAAATCGCGTCCTGTTTTGGGAAACGTCAATGTTTTTAATGACGTCACATCCACCAACGTTAACGTCGTCTTCACTTTGGCGCCATTGGGCGTGGTTTTTCAACGTGTAGGGAGACACTTAACGACCTTCATTATTTTCCATTTCAAACCACTTAAATATGTATAATCCGATTTTACGTTCAGAAATTCGTACCAGGCAATCCTGAATTCTAGCCGACATTTGAAATTTTGGGTATATAATAAAAAGGTTATTGACTTTATATTGTGAAATATTCGGCACTCGTTCATATGGCGAACGCAAGCTCGTGCGTCCTTCGCCATATGAACTCGTGCCGAATATTTCACAACATAGAGTCAATAACCTATAAATATTTCACCTGTTACATTGTCAACAATTTAAACTGGCTGAGCTTTTATTGCAACTTAGTCTGGTTCTGTGCTTACCACTGACACGTTTAACCCTTTTTGTACCAAATAGAATCTTCCTCCTTATATATAGCAGGAGTCCATTTCAAAATTTAGGGTTGTCAGGTTGTGTTTTCTTCAAAATTGATTTGCAAAATGGCTGAACTTTTTGCAAATAGTGGAGGCCCTGATCAGATGCCGCGTTCTGATCTGGGCCTGCACTGTTTGCCAGGGTACCCGTTAAGGGGTTTCCGGTACAAAATGGTTTTAAAAAAATGTGAGTAGATAATCGCCCAGGAAAAGTGAAGCTACTAAACCCTGTGGTTCCTTTAAGCGGTAGGGTTTGAGATGTCATGTCATCAGAATGAGGTCGGATAAGAATTCCACAAAACTGGAAGCAACGTCTCTAAAATGTCCTAACGATTGTTGAAGGGTACGCAAAATCTTAACACAAACGAAGCTACTTTACGGGTTAAATAATGTTCTGTCTCTGGTCGGGACCATTGGAGTATAACCGTTGGTTTTCTTTCACTCCAGCATTTCAGTTATTTCTTGCTCTCGAGTCCTTACCGTTGTTTCATCTCTGTGGGTGTTTGACTTGTGTTCTCAGAGATGTTGCACTGAAGAGTTCAGAATCAGAATCAGAATTGTTACTGGTGACACGTCAAATGACATTCATACACCAGGACCTGTGATGTGGGAAGTTAGTCCCTAGCTCTAACCAAAGAGATAAATTTAGCTACACAATCATTAGCACCTTCAGCTATCGAAATAATCGAATCGGGAAGGGCATTCCAATCTCTAATGGTTCTGGGGGAAGAACGACTCTTTATAAATCTCAGTTCTTGCAGTAAGGGTCTCAAACGCCAACGAATGGTGATTTCTACAGTGTCTAGCTGGGGGAACAAGGTCATCTGTTGGGATGCTGGCAGCACCCTTTAGACATTTGCATAAAAGGATTAGCCTACTAAGACATAAAGGATTAGCCTACTTCTCCTTTTCTTGAGAGACTCCCATTTTAATTTTCCAAGTATTCCAATCATGCTCCCAGTTTCAAAGCAGTAATTGCCTGTTACAAACCTAGCGGCTCTATTCTGAACTTTCTCAATTTTATCGTTAAGGACCACTCCACTGGGGTCCCAGATACAACTACCATATTCCAAGATTGGGCGAACAAGACCTTTATATGCTGCCTCTTTTACATCCTGAGGGCACTGATGAAGATTTCGTCTCAGGAAACCAAGCGTTCTATTTGCCTTTACATCACCTACCAAGTTTTTCACATACAAATCATGCTGATTTTTTATATCAGTCTTGATTTCACGTCTCAAGTTTTCTAATTTTGTCCGGAGTTTACCACTTCCCGTCTTTTTTTGCCTTTGCATGAATCTTATTTCTTCTGCGAATTTTTCTTCTTATCTCTGGAGTGATCCAGGGAATAGAAGATACAGACCTACTAGTTTTTGAGGGGATATGATTTTCGGCCGAAGTATGAATGAAAGAGGTTATCAAATCAAATTCTCCTGTACAGACCGAGAATCTGAATGACCATTAAAGTATTTCTCCTTTGCAAATCTGAGTGCATCCTTCCTCATAGTTTCATAGTCACCTTTCTGATATGAGTACACCTTCCTCCGAGGTTTCTTTATTGGTGGGATGTGAATTTTTAATATCCGGAGACAATATCGTGGTCACTTAGTTCATCTGGGGAATGAATGTCTTCGAATTGTCCTGGCAAAGTCGTAAGGATCAGATCCAATGTGTTCTTATCACGAGTGGGGAAGTTAACAATTTGTTCAAGGCCATGGTCGTTCATAATATCAATTAATATTTGTCCTTCCGACTGACTCAGCATTGTGGTTTGTTTGCTATGCCTGTCGGGCCAAGCAATGTCTCTGAAGTTGAGGTCACCTAGAGCATGTACAGCCGGGAGTTTTTTACCCTTATGCTGCGATTTAATGCAATCCAGTCGGTCTTTAAACAACTGGAAGTTTTCGATCGTACCATTTGGTGGTCGATACCAATTTGCTACGAAGTGGGAAGTTTTATTTGCGAAAACCTTAACCCAGACCGATTCGGTGTCATTTTCCAGTTCCATGAAAGGCATGTGAGGGATGTCTATGAATGAGCAACATCACCCCATCGCCATTAGAGTTCCTATTTTTTCTGTAGACACAGTACTGACAAGTTTCAGGGAAAAGCTCAGATGTAGTAATTGAACTGTCAATCTTTGTTTCCTGAATAGCAACAATATGAGGTTGAGATGTGTCGAGGAAAGCTAAAAGTTCAAGAATTTTTCCACTAATTCCATTTATGTTTATACTGCACAGTTTCAAACTTTTCACAAAATTTGACTTAGTTTCATCAGCAGTCGAAGATTTGCCTCTCTTATCCTCTGGCAGAGGTTCAAACCTGTTTCGCTTACTCAGTTCTACATATTCATCAAAGAAAGAGTCTATAAAGTTACAGACCTCACATTTTGGACATATCCAGTGGCAGCTTGAATTTACCAAAGCGCCATATTCTGCATCTGAAATGAAGGAACATTCAGTGTGTATCCTCATTTCACATTGATCACACTGAACAGCTTTGTGGCCATTAAGGACAACACCACTGCAAAGACCACAGTCAGCTTTGCAGTCTTTGCAATACCAAGTTCCAGCTCTAGATTCAATTTCTAACAATTGACTGTTATCCAAATCAGAAAATGAGGAGTGAAAGCGCTTGTTACAGTCCTCACATTCTATCCATTTCTCGGAACCTTTGCAATATTTTTTGCAGAGTCCGCAGCGAAACCTTGGGCCAGGGTTAGTTTCAATGTCTCCGGCCAAGATTAGAAGTAACGCCAAGTTTGTACCGCGTGAGGACTTGAAGTTTCGCAAGCCCTCTGAACACCCTCTGTTCCCATTCTTCCTTGTAAATGCCAAGTACTGGGAAATTCTACTACTGCTCTCCTTATTTGTAATCTTGCACTCCTGATTTCCATCATCTGGATGCATTCTATAAGTTGTTTTCCAAAGAGTGAACCCAAGAATTAAGACCATGGAAACAGGGAGACCTTCATTTTAATATATCGGGTAGTGTTTGATGATTTCGAATGATTCAATATGGGTGTCAAACAACAATCCTGATTCCGAGTTTGTCACAGCCAGCACAC